>CAJNDS010000069.1:298523-898523 GCA_905221605.1 Symbiodinium natans
TGTTTATATAGATATTAAAAATAATACAAACACATGAAGCTTAGAAAAGGTCCCCCTGCCCCCCTGCCCCCCTGCCCCCCCTCTCCCCTCCCCCCCCTCTCCCCTCCCCCCCCCCTCTCCCCTCCCCCCTTTCCCCCCACCCCACCTCCCCCCCCCCTTTGTCGGCGTGCTTTATTGGGTTCTGGGGTTGAGGGTTTAGGGCTTCAAGTTGGGGGTTTTGGTTTGGGGGTTTAAGGTTTAAGTACGGTATGGGGTTTAAGGCTTAGGGGTTGGGGATAGGGTTGAAGGCATTAGGGGTTGGGGATTAGGGTATTAGTTTAGGGAGACTGGCCTCCTCAGCAGCCTTGGGCGGGGTCTTGCCGTTCTTGGGCGGACTGGTCTTGGGTGAGCTCTTGCTTTGCTTGGGTGTGGCGTGGCTTTGGTTTGGCGAGCTCTTGCCAACGGGGGATTTCTTGCTTTCCTTGGGCTTGGTCTGCTGGGGTGTGGCGTTGCTTTCCCGTTTGGCTTCCTGGTTCCCAGCAGGGGTCTTCTCCATCTTGGCATCCTCCGAAGGGTCCTGTTTGGGCGAGGTCACGCCACCCCCTCCATTCTTGGTCTTGCGCGGGGTCCCAGTCGCAGTGTCCACCTCCATGGCTGTACAGCCACTGCCACCATCGAGCTCCTTTGCCCCGTCCTGGGGTTTGGCACATGTTGAAACAATTATATGTATTACAGAGGTCTCGGTCACATCATGAAACAGGAGGAACTCTTTCTAGACATTTTACTTCTGTCCATATATACATATACATAAATATATATATATATATATGGCCATAAGTCAAGATATATATATATATATGGACATGTCTTTTTTTTGCATGTATATGTATATATATATATATATAGAAAATAGCTCTCACACACATGTGAAGGCAGCAGCATCCTGCATCAACTCCTCCAGCTGACTCTCCAGCTTCAACTCGGATAACAGCAGGAGGCGGGAAGTGGGGGGGCGCCCTAAAGTTTAAACCCTGAACCCTAAATCAGCCTAAATCCGGTTTGAATCATAGTTTTGCAAATGAGCAGCCGTCCCCGGGGACTTCATGTCATCGTCCATGTGCGTAGAGGTCATGGTCGCCTGCGAATCGTCGAGGGTTTAAATTAGAGGATCTAGGCCTATAAGGTTTATTAGTTTATTATAGGGTTCACAAGATTTGGGTTTTGGGGTTTCGGTTGTCTAAGGTTTGGGTTTTCGGGTTTGGGGTTTAATTTTGGGTCTCGAAGCACCACCTTAGTCCAAGAATCTTCTTCAGTTGGAGCAGCAAACTTCAGCTGCTCAGGTTCTCTCATGTCCTCACCAGGCTTGTAGAAAGTAAGTGAAGAAGCACCAATTTTGATGTAAAAGATTGCTATTCCTGAATGTCAGTCTCGCAATGGTCATGAATTTATCAATATATATATTATCATGATATCTATATATACATATATATATATATATACATATATGTAAATATATACATCTGTATTTATGAAGCATGGTATATGCCTATAGACTTTTTGTTTCCGCATATGTATATATATATATATATAATCGTTGTGTCCAGTTTCTACATACTCACGCTACCTCTTTCTTGTATCCTGTATATATATATATATATATGAATATATATATATATATATATGCATATATTTTTATTTACTTATTGATTTATTTATACTACACATATGTATATATATATATATATATATGTCGTATACATAATTGTGTCGATTCGTCCTCATCATCTTTTCTATGTACACTTAAGATATCCTTTTAAAAAGACAGAACAGCAAGGAATGATGCTTACATACCGTACACTGACAAGAATGAGTAAATGTAAAGACAGCATACATGTAGATAGTTCCATGTTCGCAATGAAAACCAGAGCCACACTGCAAGGGTCCTCGGCCGGGCTTTGGGGCTGTGTCTCCCCGGTCATGAGCTCCTCACCGATGATTTGTTTGGTCATGTACTACTACACTTAAAAGCCTTCACAACCCTGACTGTCAGCACAATTCATGCATAACCGGAAACTCCAAGCCAGAGCTACCCCGATGATACCCGCAAGTCCTCCGGCACCTGGGCAGAGTGGCTCTTCATCAAGCATTGCACGGTGCAGTAGTCCAAGCCCCCCTGCCGGGACAAACTTAAGCAAATTTGAAAACCTAACTTGCACAGCAGATCTTGCACATGGATATGTGTGATTTCCGGAAGAAACAACAAGCAGCTTATTTTTGCGGAGATGGCCTTGGTTATGACATCACCGGGTGCAGTCTTGGTGCCACACCAGCCACAGGGCTTAGCTGGGGAATGCGCTGATCCTGACAGGACGAATAATGTTCATCCTCAGAAGAAACAAAGCAGCACTATACATATATATATATATATTGTATATATATATATAATACATATATATATATTGTATATATATAATACATATATATATATATATATTTTATAATAACACATGCACACTATATTCTGTTTAAGCACTTTAAAAAACATGATATTTTGATATTCTGACGCCATGCTCCTGGTATACATACATATATATATATATACACATGCATACACAAAGTCAAACCCACATGCACTTTACGTCTATATTTTCTGGTATATATATATATATATGCAAGCAAGTTGATATGAACACAGAAGTTTCTCCGGAAGAAAGGTGTATATATATATATGTATTTATATTTATATCGGTATATGTACATAGAACGGATGTATATATATATATATATAAATAAATATATTCTATATATATATATATAGCGTAAACAAAACAATTCATAAGTACGTATATCCAGGGCCACCTCCCAAGGGGATTGTCGACGCAGAGTCTGCCCGGCGTGGTGCATCCACGGACTCTGCCGAAGCTGACGTACACTCATCCTCCTTCCGCTCGCTTTCCTGCGATTCGGTGAACAAGTGCCTCTTGACATGCTCCGCCTCAGTTGCTTCCTTCTTGTTGCGCTTGGGGTCCGGTGTCTTCGTGCTGGGCGTGCTAACATCGGAGGAGGGGGGCTGCTGCTTCCCCTTGGTGCGCTTGGAAACGGACGAAGCACGTGAGGCCGTGCTCCCATCGTCTGAGTAGCCCAGGTCCTGCAACACATGTGCGAGAATAGGAAAATCAGTTGGGCCACGGGGACAACATGTTTTATGATATCATAAAGATATATATATATATATATGTATATGTAAATATGTATATGCATGTGTGTGGGAAAAAGTACAGTATATAGATATACGGGTCGGCCTCTATGTATATATATATATATATGTCGAGAAATATGTATTTTTAAAACATATATATATATATATACATTTCTCTCTCTATCTCTCTTTCTCTTTCTATCTCGCTGTATCTTTTTCTCAATAGTTAATACACATATAGTATATATATATATATATATATTTATGTATGAATATATATATATATATATATATATATATTCATTTATTTATTTATTTATTGTGCACAATATATATATATATATATATATACACACATATATATATATACATATATATATATATTATACATTCTGTAATATGTATATATGAATACACCCATTGACGTATCTGTATATATATATATATAGATACACACACATATATATATATATATAGAGATTTATATGTCTTTATTTATACTTGTGAAATTATGAACCCCTGACTAACCCTAAACGGGTTTGGAGTTAGGCTTTCGGCTTTTGGATTTTTCACGCTATTTCACGCTATTTCACGCTCTTTCACGCTCCCTGGCCGGCCCTGGTGGCAAAGGAGATTAACGGTAATTGAAACCTTCCATGGGCTTAAAGCGGCCCAGTGCTTCTTCAGAGGAGAGGAACTCACGGATCGAGTCCAGTTCGGCACGACCCCAGTCCTTAGTTTCAGGAATTGTCTACAACCTGCACAATACTGAAAGGCACCCCCCTCCCCCCCGGACACCAACCTCCTTCCGTCCCCACTACCACTCTCCGAAAAAAAAATCAGACAAAAAAAAAAGGCCTCCCATTCCAGCGGCAGAGGTGCCAGCCGGTGTATTCCACACGGGCCGGCAAAGAGACCCCAGCAGGCGCATTAGCCCATTAGCCCTGCTGTCATACAGTCCACCCGCCAGGACTGCGTTGGCCCCAAAGTCTCCTGCATGTGCAGTACTCACTGACCAGCACGTAGCCCCCTGCCGCGCCCCCCAGGAAAAAGCCCGGCCAACGGTCCCGACACACGCTGCGCTATCGCGGGTGGGCAGACGCGTGCTTGGTAGGGGTGTTTTTTGTGTACCACCTCCACCCCACACTATCCCCTTTCCCACAAATTTAAGAGATCCAGCCAGAAGCCAGCCTTTAGGGTAAACCCAAAACCCTAAACCCTAAGCCCTAAACCCTGAGCCAGGTATTATCTATATATATATATATGTGTGTGTATGTAGATATATGTATATATGTCTTGTGCATGTATAAACATGTAGATGCATGATTATATACACATATATCTATATCGAATGACCAGTGAGCTTCCAAGAACTCCCAATTGAAATCTATATTCTAAGACCTCAAATGAAAGACATAATTGCAGGCAAGACACCAGCTCGGACCACTCAGGGTCTTGAGATATCTCCATGCAAGTCTGCAGGTCGATCTTGGGCGGCACGGGGTCCTCCAGAGCGAGCTGTATGAGAAAGCATTATTTTCTATGTATATTTTGTTATGGGGAGGTTTCTATAATATATAATATACATATATATATATATACACGTGTGTCTGTAGAAAAACTTATTTCGTATATTCATGTGCTATGTATATATGTATATGTACTATATACATATATATATATACATATACATATATATATATATATATATATACATGTATAAAATTCGAAGCCTATGGTACATGTATCTTCTAACAACATTCAGTTTATGCCATAGGTGTAGATTCTACTGGACACGGTGTGCAATGTGCATCTACACGGGTACAGTATCTAGAATGGTTTTAAAATTTCTTGGTTCTGGTCAGGGTGAAAGATACTATAATAACGATACATAGATATGTATCTTTAGAGCCATTGCTGCGTGTGTATGCATACAAAGATACATACATACATACATACATGGTTTTAGGGTTTAGGGTTTTGCTGTCAGAAAATGAGGGTTGTACGGCTTAGGGTTTAGAGTTCAGGGTTAGGGTTGAGGGTTGAGGGTTTGGGGGGTGGTTAGTGTTTAGGGGTTAAGGGTTACGGGGTTTCGGGTTTCGGGTTGCTTTATTGGAGAGCCTCTACCGCGCACAGGTTCTTCATTCTTAGGAGGTTAGACTAAATAGGTCATGACCAGTCCTCCGTGATAAAGTGCTGAGCATGATGCTTGGCAGCTGCAGCACAGAAGGGTTTCGGATAGGTTTGTGTACTCTTCAGCCACCGAGTTCCCGACACCGTGGGCTTGCCCTCCTTGTTGGTTCCACGTTTGACGATAGTTTTGGCGGCCTGACAAGGTCCAGTATTCGTAGGGTTTACGGTTCAGGGTTAGGGTTTAGGGTTTAGGGTTTAGGGTTTAGAGTTTAGGGTTTAGGGTTTAGGGTTTAGGGTTTAGGGTTTAGGGTTTAGGGTTTAGGGTTCAGGGTTCAGGGTTCAGGGTTTAGCGCTTAGGCTTGAGGGTTTGGGGTCTAGGGTTTATATTTTTTAGGGTTCAGGATTCATTGTCTATAATTAATTTTGCCTCACGAATGCGTGCGCCCGCCTCCTGGAAGCGAACCCGATCACCCCGAGAAAGTTTGTTGGCCAGTTTCGAGAGCCAGGGCCTGCGTTGTTGGTTCGATTTGAAATAGTAGAGGTTCTGCTCATTCAAGTACAAAATAGGTGTGTACTCGTAGAAAAAACACAAAAAGATATGTCTTTCTGTTGCTTAGAACATCGAAATTAATTGTATGATGGATAGAGTATAAATATATAAATATTCATATATATATATATTATTATAATATAATAGAACGATAACAATAATATCATGCTGCAGCCCAAAAACGGTGTGCCCAGAAGAATAGTTGCCTTTGCATTGGCGTGTCCATAGAGACCAAGATACCTCAGAAACATATTCAAAGAATGGAACATCACAATTGCAAATTCAATAGAACGGTATACACATCCCACAACAAGAAGATGAAGTAGAAAAAATGTTAATGAAAGACATGAGAAAATGATCTATTTTTTATATTTATCAGCCTGGAAGCAGTTTCACTCTCCGCCACTGGGCGCCACAGACAGCTGCCAAAAAACGAAGGTTGGGCACCTCACCCAGCGTACTGGAAGCCGGCTGCTCCACCGCTATGTGGATTCCCCGCATGATTCCAATCAAAGCCAAGAGTATCCACCGGAGCATTATAGTGTTTGTAACACGCACTGCTTTTCGGAGCTCGTTGCCCCATGGGTTGGTGGAGGAGCGGCAGTACGTGGCTCTTGACATAAAGATAAAAGTGGAGCAGGGCAGGCCACTCCAAAAAACAGAGCCTGGCGACATGGACAACAGGATGCCCAGCGCCCGGCAAAAGCCAAGGTCCGTTGTCAAGTCGTGACCTTGACTCACCGTGACATCTTGCACTCTGGCCTCCAGGGGAAGATGTCATGAATTGTTCAAACAGTTCAAACAACAAGACAGCTCTTCTGTGATCAGACTTCGGCAAAAAGCATACTTGTCTATAAAAATATATATAAGACAAAGAAAGCCAGAGGGAGAAAAAGAGAGAGAGGGCGATAGAGAGAGAGAGAATGAGAAATATATGTGTATATATATTTTTTATTATATACATGGGAGAACCCTTCGTGCCCCCGGAGCCTTCCCTAAGTAAGAGAACTCGCGCGCAAGCTTGCCAGACCCTGAAAAGATCTCGAAAAACAAGACATCCTTGGTTCCAGTAGTCGATGGCTGACTGCCCTAAGACCTAAACCCGTCAAAATCTGACAGTTATAATAATAAGCCCCAAAGCCTCAACCCTAATAAAGGCCAACCCTAAACCCTCAACCCTTAACCCTAAACCTAAATCTCTGAAAGCCAGCGAGTGGCTCTCTCATATACAACAGGGGAGCGATCTCGGAGCTCCGCAATGTAGTGGCACAGCTGGAGCCTGAAATGAATTTCGAACAATGCTCTATCTTCTTGTCACGGGTCAGTATCACGCGAATAAACAAGACCGTTTGTTGTACATATATATATATACATATATATATATATATACATATATATATATATAACATATATAGATATATATACAACAAACCTTCACATAGATCTTCATTGTAAAGCAAGGAGCAGCACAGCAGGGCACCCCAGGGCCACAAGACAAGCCAGGGTGTTGCTTCCCAAACGGAGAGAGGTTGCCGGCATCACTGGGGCTGCTATACATGTACACACACGAAGACGTAGGTTCGATCTCGGATCTGTTACCGGCAGCACGCAGACAAAACAATGTCCCGAGCACAGATGCTGTTCAATTTCGTGCACAACTCATATTCCTTGAGGCAACACAATTTCTGCAAGCCCGCTGCAGAACGCCCATGCTCACCTCGGTCCTAGTAGGGATGAGGGTCAGAAGCAGCAATGATTCGAAATTCGGTTCTGCTGGACATGCAGCAGATCGCAACGCGTGTGAAAATCTACTGCTCCGAAAATGCTGAACAGAGTACAAGTATCTGCTAAGTCGGAAGCATGGACAGCAACATGCCTATGCTATACATTCTATAGCACTTCCATGAGCAGAGCACACGGCGAAACTTCAAACACCTCAATAGAGGAGTGTACATGTACACTGACTCACGCGCTGATCTCATCACCTGTTGCACTCGCATCATGCTCCTGATGCTCTTCAAGATCCTCATCATCCTTCGCTTCGGACTGGTCCTCATCATTGGCCAGCTCTTCGTCCACCCACGAGAGATCAACGTCTGGCCACCCTGCCAGCGCGGCAGCAAGGCAGAACCTGAGGCATTTTTTTGTCCATATATATATATATGTTCGACTGCAATATTGCAGCAAGTGGATCTGGTATAAAGAAGTATATATATATATATATACGAAGCCTCTGAAGAACGTCTCCACTGCCGTACTTCACACTGGTTCCATGCTTCGCGTTCACCTGTCCACATTCTCTGTCAGCATACATGTATATATACATATAGTTATATATATATATAAGTATGTCAGTTTCATTATTGACATTTATTGCCCAGCTTAAAAGCACTACATGTCTGCTGTAGTACTGATAAAAAGTCGCCATGTAAACAATTGCGTTGTCGAATAGATGTATATATATATATATATATTTATTTATTTGTTTTTTCTGAAGTACAGTATCTGTATGCAGATATGTGTGTAAATTTCTATGTATATATACATATATATATGTGTCTGTGTATACATATTTATTTCTTTATGTACATCTATATTTGTCATTTGCATATTTTATATTAATATTTATAAAGCATATCTATATATGGATATATATATATATATCAAAAAAATTGATTTTTATTTAGATTGACATTTATATTCATATCCATATTTATATGAAGATTTTTTTTAAACTGTGTATATAAGTGTACATATAATGTATCTCTACGTGTACGTATGGGTGTGTACTTTTTTATTTATTTATTCTGTTGTGGCGACTTCCAGGTGTGTCGCAAGTCCTGCGGGCACCGAATCCCATTCCTGCCTGCAAGCCATTCTTCTGGAGAAGCTTCTGGTTGATCTTCTGGTCTGCTTGTGTTCGGTTGACATAGAACGTGGCCACATTCAAAATGACGCCAATCGAGGAGGCTCTTACAGAGGGATTGGGGCAGCGCACTGTGAAACTCCTCAGCGAACAGAAACTACATGTTATGTTACATTGTTTGTTTTGCACAAGACGGGCTGTAGAACACCACTTGCTAAAGAGATGCTTCTTGTTGGCTGCCTGAAAAGCATCAAAGTCGGGCAGGGTGAGGCCAACAGATTGGCAGCTGGCTAGCTCTTTGAATTGCATCTGGAGCGCATCCTCTGATTTCCAGGAGCAAACAGTTATAAACCCATGGAGTTCTTGCAACACACTGAAATCACACAAGTCCGAAATGAGGGGTGAATCAACCAGTCCTTGCTGATCCAGGGCCTCACAGCCTCCTGGTCCTTCTTTGCCTTGACACGCCTTTCTTTGGCCTTTTTTTGCAAAATCCAGGGTTTAGGGCTTAGGGTGTACTGTTGACGGTTCAGGGTCTCAGAAGCTAAACCCTCAACCCTACCCTGAACCCTTCGAATTCATATTGCTTTTGAACCCTATAAACGTCCTCATGATAATGATATGAACATGTGTACATTATGGTAATACGATATATATATATCTACATACATATAATATATATATATATATGTATACTTGCATACAGTGGCCTGGAATGCGTTTGAAATTCTATCTTTGCAAACTCCTGTCGGGCCTCGGCAACAGCTCCTTCGCTTGCTCGCTTCGTGCCTGTAGCCACAGCCTCGCAGGGTAGACATAACTATCATCCTAAACCCTAAACCCTAAACCCTAGACCCTAGACCCTAAAGAAAAAACCCTAAACCTAAACCCAAAACCCAAAACCCTAAACCCTAAATAAATAAATATATAGAAAAAATATATAATTATGTTTAAGTAACGGGACATATGACAAGAGCTCGGACTCGTCAACCCATAGCTATACAGGAGAACAACGCATAGGCAAGGCTGAACATGCCAAACATGTGTTCCCTCTACATTCGTCCTGCCTGCTCAGGCATGTGCTTGGCATCCGCTGTCTGCCCCTGGAGACATTAACGGGTAATTGTAGAGATTGCCAGTTTCAACATATATGTATACTTCTATATATATATATATATATAATTCCGAGCCTCTTCGGAAACCACCTGGCTAGCCTGCTCACCTTCCTGCTGGGTCTGAGCTTCTTTCTCTTCTTCTGCTTGGGGGCTAGCCTGCGTGTGCGCCTGGGTGCTTGCTTGTGCCTTGGCCTGGCTCTTAGGGCTTGCTTTTGCTTTGGCCTTGCCCTGCGGCTTTGCTTTTGCATCGGCCTTGGCTTGCTTCCGGGCCTCCTTTTTTGCTCGTTTCTCTTCCTCCAAAGCTTTCTTCGATTCACGAGCCTTCTCACGAGCCTCTCGCTGAATCCTAAGCACATCCGTCACATCCTGATCCAAATCCTGACCCTCCTCCATCGTCGGCTCCTCGCCCTGGTTCACCAAGAGAGGCCCTGAGGCATCATTGAAGGCGTTCTGCCTCTTGCGATCGTTCTTGTGCACCTGATGAAATTAATAATAGTAATATATATATATATATATATATATATATATATATACATACATATACATACCCATATGTATATATATATATATATATATATATGTATGTATATGTTTGTAAAAAAAGTACATATATATACACACATATATATATATATGTGTATATATAGATATTGTGCACAATATATATATATATATGTATATATATGTATATATGTATATATGTATATATGTATATATGTATATATGTATATATGTATATGTGTATATATGTATATATGTATATATCTTTATATGTTTTGTGTATATATATATATACATGTACGTTTTCATGTCTTTGTATGTATATGTATATATATATATGAATATATATATATATATATATGTGTACTGATTTAGTTGTATATATATTCATGTATCTATGTATATATGTGTATATGTATATATGTATAAATAAGTATTCACACATACAGTTTTTTCAGTTTTGTGTCCTATTTCAATATTACCATTGCATTCTTTGTCTATATTATCAAGCTATATGTATTTTCATGACATGTTTACCAAGGGGCCGGTTCCTGAACCTCGGGCTTCTCCGTGTGAGCAGGCGGCGATTCAACCTGGCCCGAGTGCAAGGTGAATTGTAGAAAGGGTCTAGTGTCCAGGGTCAAGGCAATTCAGAGGCTACACATTCGTATAGTGCACAAGAAATGCATACACTGCAGATTCTCAAGCGCTTATAACTTATTCTGTACAAACATATATATATATATATATGTGTGTATCTAAATATATATATATTTTTATATTTACTAATTTATATGCATGCAAAAATAAATGTTGTAACAAATTCAGAGACATGATGTGTCTGGTCTTATCTGTATATATATATATATATATATATATAAATTATCGCATTGGCCACCAGCCTTGGCAGGAGGGCGGTGGTCATCATCACCGTCATCATGCGCATCTGAGTCCTGAGATTAAACTATGAATTTAGGGTTTAGGGTCTAGGGTCTAGGGTTTAGGGTTGGGGTTTGGGGTTTAGGGTTTAGGGCTTTATGCTGAACCCTCCACCCCAAAGCGCCCCTGACCACCAAACCCGACCACTTCCCAAACATTGCCAACCACCAGGGTTCAGGGTTTAGGGTTTAGGGTTTAGGGATCAGGCCCCAACCCCCTAAGCCCTCATGAGCTCGAAGCCCTGAGCCCTGCGAGCTCCACAAACTCTAAGGGTAGTTACTTGGTTTGGGGTTTAGGGTTTAGGGTTTAGGGTCAGGGTTTAGGGTTTAGGGTTTAGGGTTTAGGGTTTAGGGTTTAGGGTTTAGGGTTTAGGGTTTAGGGTTTAGGGTTTAGGGTTTAGGGTTTAGGGTTTAGGGTTTAGGGTTTAGGGTTTAGGGTTTAGGGTTTAGGGTTTAGCACGTTTCAGTTTTAAGGTATGTGCAGCGCGAAGCTTGCAGCCAAGACACGTCGTCATCTCGATCTGCGTCATCGTCGTGATCATCATCATCATGATCCTCGCCCTGAGCGTGCCCCCTAAACCCTGAACCCTAAAAAGTAATATCCTCATTTTAAACCGTACACCCAAAACCCTAAACCCTAAAACCTTGCATCCTACAAAGTCCTGGCAATCACAGCTTCCTAATGCATTCCCATTCTCGAGCAGCATAGGAAGGACCAGTCCAAGATTTTTCCGGACGATGTTCTTCAATATTTGCAGCTCTGCCGTCCTGATCAGTATAGCATCAAGCAGAATATATCTATATACATATATATGTGATCATAGAGCATGCTCTTTATGCCAGTGGCTCACTCCGTGTAGTTTTCAGTACATATGTGCACACACGAAGACCGCAACCCATTGCTGAGAACCTCAAACTGTTAGTTTTTATATTGATTGTTCCCACCTCGACACAGGGGTCCGCCTCGAAAGTCGAAGAACGCTGGCTCCTAGACCACGCAGACGGTTGCCTTCACCTTGCGCCCATGCCTTGGCATGACAACCCCCAGCCAGAAACCGGAAAACCTCAAGTGAAGTTACAGTAACTCATGCCTCATCCAACATGCACTCAACACAGCAAGACCAACAAAGAAACTCAAAATGCAGCCACCCATGCCATAGCCTTTCTGCGGGGCTTGCTGGGCACAACCGCATGCTTCACATTCAACTTGAAGAAGGCAACCTCGTCCGAAGCAGCTTTGCTGTATTTTTTTTATATACAGTATAGGATTTTACTTTTATGTTTTTTTCATCCTCATCATGATGGTGGTCTATATAATCGTTTCATATATATATATATATAAGATTTTCTTGTGCTTGTGTTTCAGGATCGTGGGGCTCAGCAACAACTGCAGCATGAAGATAGCAGGTGGCCAGGCCTTGAAGACGGAGCACGGGGGCATGGAGACAAACTCTGTGTGCAAGTACACCAGTACTTTCACATTCAGCACGATCTGCCACGAGAAATCTGCAAAGCCAAGCTTGTTGCGACCGTATCATATAAAAGATATCATCTACGCGCAGCAAAAAAAACAACCGCCTCTCTCTCATAGCCAACAAAAAAAACAACCGCCTCTCTCTCATAGCCACCACAAAGCCCGGAATTCTTGTCATCTGTGACGACAAGCACCCTTTTCTCAACAGGCTTCTCCCGAAGCTGCTCCCAATCTGTGTCACCATAAGCTTGCTTCAGCAGCTTGAACATGCGATCTGCATCTGCCGCCAATTGTTCCCGCTGCGAAAGGTTATCCCCTGAAGAGCTGCTGGGAAGCGAGCTGCTCGACATGTTTGCGAGGGCGCAAATTTACCACTGTAATAACACACGCACCAATATCCCCACAGAGGTACATGATCCAAGTCAGACTACACACTATATCTCTGGATGACACACATGCACATAGATCATGGATTCAGCACTTGATCATGATCAGCATACAAAACGTTCAGATAGCACAGGCACATGCGATCATGCTATGGATATCAGTGAAGCTAATCGAGTATATTCTTTTCATATGTATATATGTCTATATATATATATATACATACATATATCACACGTATATATATATATATAGCTATACATGTATATACAGGTATTCATGAGTTTTTGCAGGCAGCAAGCAGCAGAGCGGGGGAAAGGGATACCTGGTAAGTGCTGCCGACGTTGCTCCGCCCAGGCTCTTTTGCTGCCTGGCGCGGGTTTAGGGTTGAGGCTTTAGGGTTTCGGGTTCGCTTTATTACCTAAGGTTTAAGGTTTAAGGTTTAAGGTTTAAGGTTTAAGGTTTAAGGTTTAAGGTTTAGGGTTTAAGTTTAGGGTAAGAAACCCTCAACATGCACAATACCCGTACAACTGTCTTCAGTTGTCTACACATGTAAACATTATAACTGAACCACGAAGTCCTGTAAATCGCAATATGTACATAGATATATATACACACACATATATATATATATGTTTTTCTACACTTATATATATATATATATGTAGATCCTATATACATATACCATATATATACATATATATATATATGTGTATTTATTTATATGGGTGAGAAACACATATATACATATACAAAATATACACTGCTCAATATTCTTTGAAATCGCATATCTTATTCTTAAATTTATTGATATTTGTATGTGTGTATACATATATGTATATACACATAAGCTCTGTTTGGCCACACCTCGTCTCTTCTTGCTGTCGGACGAGCCAGCTGACGCCATCGCAGCTGCTCGCTTCAGCATGGCCTGGTCCGAGGGCAGGAGTTTCAAGAGAGAGAGAGAGAGAGAGAGAGAGAGAGAGAGAGAGCATTCATTTATAAATATCAAAGCGATGCACTTGCCAACCCCGCTTTGATCGATCGTGCTCATGTTCATCATGATCCACACGCAACATGCCACACACTTCTCTTCTCACAGCTGGCTCAGATCGATCGAAAATCCGGCTTGAAATCTACATGACATCAGCTCCCTGTGCAGTGCCGTTTTGGCGGGGGGATCACGATTCCTCGCCCCCTCATTGGAACATTTGGCGTCTGCTCATCCTCCGGGGACTCTGAACCCTCCACCTGGCCGTCCTTTGTGCGCTGCCACCAAGCCTCGGGTTTTTTCTTGGGCATGCACTTGGTCTTTATCTTCGCCTGAGGTTGAAGACTGCTTTTTTGGCTGTCCCGAGCACCACTTGAAGCCGGACCCGGAGGTGTCTCATTGCCATCATCCTTTTCTGCAGGCTGGCCCTTGGCCTCGTGCCCACCCTCTTCCTTGCCCTCTCCTCCGTGGCCAGCAGAACGATCCTGCAGGAAGCTCTCCCCGAAGACCGCATTGATCTCGTCCGTGTCCACGTGTGCAACGGCTCTGCGGCGAAGAGAGCCTGCTTCAATTCCACGGTCAAAGGCCTGCACCACTTCTCGTTTAAATTTTCAAATTTTTTGTTTAGCATATCTAAACCCTAAATCCTAAACCTTATTAAACACTAAACCCTAAACCTATATATATATATATATATATATATAGATCTTTCCACATGGCTTGAACTAAACATGTGAGAACAGAGCAAAATTTTGAAAGACACGAAGCTGTATCTCTCCTTGTCCGGCACGAAGCACACTACCCATTTGCCACAAAGCTCCGGCATCGCGACACAAATCAGTGTACAAAATATGTGGCAGACAAAGGGGGCTGAACCCTAGGCCAATTGTAGGAAATATACATAGAAAATTATCTGTGTGTATAAGTATATACATATATATATATATATACATTATAAGTACAAATCTTAGCTACCCAGCCCCTGATATCTTTTCAGAGTTTTAAGTTCTCGGTATAATACCTTCTTCCCTGAGCCAAAACGTAAGCGGAACGTATCAAAATAAGCAGCAAGCTGACAATTCCCACGCATGATCCATGGACATCAGCAGGGCAAACAGAATATCCCACCATACATGACCAGTTTCCGGCCTGCTCCAGAGCTGCCAGCAGCGGCCAGCACCAAAAAACTATGAATTATGCCTCTCCAACTACGGCCATGTACCAATGAATATATGCAGGGTTCTGGGTGTCGAGCATGTGTGTGGAGGTTCTGGGTTTCAAGCTATGACCATGTCAATTATCAGTGCGCCCTGCCCCCCCCCCCCCCCTCCGTGCGTGACAAACATGTGCCAGCATCCAATCACTTGAAAGATCTAGACATATACATGCCGGATTTCGTTGGGGTGGTGCTCGAGCCAGGAATGTGCACACCAGGAACCACATCTGTGCCTCCAATTCCATGATTTTTAAGAACTTTGTCTTAGATCAAGCCACGAGTCCATGTGTAGACACAGGTCTACAAAATGTAAGCACCTGAAGTGCACATGTGCCCAAGTATGGACCCCAAGCCACTATCAGGGTCTTCGGACCCTCAGGGTTACATTACTCAAGGTTAAGGGTTTAGGGATTTTAGGGTTTGTAGCCTATAGACCCTTCAAGGTACCTAGGATCGATGCTTGAGACGGCTCCCTTCCTTTAAAGGGCATGGAGGTCACTCCACACAGGATCCATGTACCCTTATGAGGCAGGGCTTCATTCCTAATATCAATATCAAGAAACTACTTTGAGGCCCAAGTTTTCCCTCGTAAAGGTACCTGGATCCTTGGGGCTCTAGCCCTAGACCCCGAACGCTACACCCCTAAGAAAAAAAACTATATATATATATATATATATACATATATATATATATATCTATCTAGCTTAGGGCTTTCATTGGGTTTAAGGGGGGCTATGGTCTGGGGACTTGTAGCCCAGTGGTGAATTCCAAAACCCTAAACCCTAAACTCCTAAACCCTTCTCTGGTCAGATGGGAGCTGGCAGATGGCCACAGCAGCAGGTAAAACAGATTTGCAGCGCCACCGCCGACCCCCTCCCCTGACAACAGGTAGACTCTAAGCCGCCAATTTTTGGGGTTAGGGTTTAGGGTTTAGGGTTTAGGGTTTAGGGTTTAGGGTTTAGGGTTTAGGGTTTAGGGACCCTGAACCCTAAACCGGGCCCCAGGCTCAGCTGAGACCGCGTCGGTCGCTCCATGGGAGCGTTTGCGGACTGAGAGAGGCTGTCCCGAACTCAGCTTCTGAACTGGGTTTGGGGTTTGGGGTTTGGGGTTTGGGGTTTAGGGTTTAGGGTTTAGGGTTTAGGGTTTAGGGTTTAGGGTTTAGGGTTTAGGGTTTAGGATTTAGGGTTTAGGGCCTAGGGTTCAGGGTGATCGTTTCCTTGAAGGCTAGCTTCATGGACCCTTAACATGGGCCCTGATGCCCCTTATATACCCTACACAACCCCAGACCCCATACTTCAGAACCCTGTAAGGAGGTAAGGGACCATATTAAGGGCCCATGAAACTGCCCTTAGGTTTGCTCAAGCCCCAAAATCTGAAGCCTATGACTATGTCCATGGCTACTCTGGAGTTCACGCATGATAGGGGATTAGGGTTTATGGTTCTAAAGTACCGGACCCTTTGGGGATCTCTATCAACGTATGATCCTTTCTAGTTGAGGATCTCAAAAACGGACCCATGATCTGTGACCAAATTCAAACCTGAGAATCAAGCCGTCACAAGAAGTTGGGGGAAGGTGGGGCTCTGGGTTTGGGATACGGGGTTCAGGGTTTGGAGTTTGGATTTGGGGTTTGGGGATTAGGGCTCGGAGTTGGGTTTGGGGTTTAGGCTTTGGGCTTTGGGCTTAGGGGTTTGTGTGTGGGGTCTTAGATTTAGGTTTTGGGGTTTTGGGACGGTGTTGGGTTTTGGGGTTTGGGGTTTAGGGTTTAGGGTTTAGGGTTGTGCCCTGGGATTCCAGGGCAGTGGCCCTCGCACGTCAGAGCCGAGCACTTGAGAATCTAGGAGGCCAGGGCCGCCTTCCATCAGACACATGCTCCCTTAAACCCTAAACCCTAAACCCTAAACCCTGAACCCTAAACCCTAAACCCTAAACCCTAAACACCGGAGGGGGTTGTGTGACTTAGGACTCCGGGGTTCTAGGACTTGGGGTGGGGTGGGGGGGTCTGCTCTTGAGCCCTTGTTGGCACCTAGAAGCTGCGCGTGTTCACCTTGCTGTAGGGTTCTGAGGGTTTAGGGTTTAGGGTTTAGGGTTTAGGGTTTAGGGTTTAGGGTTTTGAAAGGGCTTTGGGCTTAGGGCTTACGTGATTTATAGGGTTCACGCTTTGAAGTCGGACACTGTGAACCTGAACCCGAAGGCACAAACCCTGAACCTGCAAATGTATTCGTAAAGGGGGTGGACTGACATGAGGATTGCAAGTTAGGAGGCTTTCCCGATTAACAATAAACAATAAAGACTTAATGTAAAGGGTCACTTGCCGTCAGTTCCCTAAACCCTAAACCCTAAACCCTAAACCCTAAACCCTAAACCCTAAACCCTAAACCAATCCCCAGAACCCAAAACCCATCTCGCCTTCTTCTTTCGCCAAGCACTGCCCTCGGCCACAGGGCGTACTATGGCTCAGGGCGGGGAGCTTTCGAATTGCGCCTCGGCGCCTTTAGGCTACCTTTGGAGGGTTTAGGGCTTTAGGATTTAAATTTAGGGTTTAGGCTTCAGGGTTTAGGGTTCAGGGTTGTTTAGGGTTAAGGGTTAAGGGCTTAGGGTTTTAGGGTTTAGGGGTTTAGGGTTTTAGGGTTTAGGGTTTAGGGTTTAGGCTTCAGGGTTTAGGGTACCAATGTCAAGGGTTTCGGCTTGAGGATGCCCTCGGCTCGGAAGCAAGGGTTCTGCGGGGTAGGGTTTAGGGCGTCTGCAGGGTTAATCGGGCTTATAGGATTTTTTGGTTTTGCTGGATTTATGGGGTTAATCGGGTTTATAGGATTTATAAGGTTTTACTGGATTTATAGGGTCAATAGAGCTTATAGGACATTTAATTAAGTTGTATTGATGCTGGTGACTCACTGAGTCACCAGCATCAATCAGAAGAAGAAGAAGAAGAAAAGGGGTTTCAGGGTTTAGCATCTAGGTCTAAACCCCGTGCCGCAGCGGGCAGGAACCTAGGGTGGATGATACAAGGACTTCGGGTGCGGTTTAGGGCTTGGGGTTTATAAACCCCAAGCTATAGGGCTTATAGGGTCTAGAGCTTGGGGTTTAGAGGAGCATTGGCTACATGTCCCTGGTCATCTTCTGCATGGGTTTAGGATTTATAGTGGTCCCTGTTAGGGGGGTACCCAGATATAGGGGCTCGTACCCTCACAGGCGCGGCACATCATGCAAAATCTCGACCCCGTGCCCGTGGTTTAAAGGGACCAGCAGGTTCTGGGGGTGCTTCGTACATGGACCAGCAAGTTGTAGATCCAGTCTTACAAGTGCAAGGACTTTATGCTTAGCATGAAAAAGCTCACGCAGAAGGGAACATGAGGTACCAAATTTCGTTCATCTTTGGCTCTAGTATACTGCCCTAAAAGATGCTGCCGACTTGGGATCTCATTCGGGGGTGTTGCGGTGAACGGTTGAGGAGGGTCTCTGGGGTCTCGGGTACCAACCAACCCCCAAGGGAGCAACCACCAAAGTTTCGGGTTTAGGGTTTATAGGGTTTTGGTTAAGGGCAAAACCCCTCAAGCCTAGACCCTCCCAAAGGCCAGCGGGCAACCAGCAACGGAACAGCCGCCTCAGAAGAGGACTGAGTAGCCCAAGTTAGTTTCCTGCTCGGGGAAACCCTAAGACGATGTACATACAACCATCACAAACCCTAAGCCCTAAGCCCTAAACCCTAAAACCCTAAAACCCTTAACCCTGGCCTTGTTCCGCTGCTCTCGGATGTAGAGGGCCTGACCGGACCCCAGTTCGGAACTCACAGATTTTATTGTTTGCAGGGTTTAGGGTTTAGGGTTTAGGGGCTTTACGAGGGTTCGTCTTTAGAAAAGAACTCTCATGATAATTCTACAACCCTAGACCCCAAACCCTCAACCCTAAATTTACGTGGGTTTGGTGGTTTTTGCGGTTTGGGGTTACAGGGCCTTCACAATGAGCAGCTCTGAAAGTATCTACAGGCTGGAAGGGTCTGGGGTATGGATTTAGGCAGACGCTGTGGCGTCACCGTACGGCTGAGAACTGGAGCGATGGAGTTGCTGGAGTGGAAATTCTGAGGTATTGAATACCCTTATCCCCAAAATCCTGAACTTACAGGGGGCTCTCTAAAGGGGCCTCCTTTAGAACTTGCACTTAAGAGCCCACCGCGTCATTATTCCGCTGCTTAATAACTGCCTACAAGAAAGTAGCTTTTGGGGCTCCCTTGAAGTGTAGGACTTTCGAACCCTAAACCCTAAACCGCCCTAAACACTACACCTTGGGGGTGCTCCCCCTTATACTGACAATCCTTACTTGGGATTCTGCTACCCCCTACTATAATCCCTATTAAGGACGCTCAGTTTAAGGGGGAACATCCCAACTTACACCCCTCAACCCTCAACCCTCAACCCTAAACCCTATAAGCCCGAAACCCTAAACCCTACACCCCTGATCACCCCTGAACTCTACGCCCGCCTTCTCCAAGCGCCGGGCAGCGATAGCCGCGTCGCTGCGCAACTGCAGGAGGCGCCTCGGCCAAAACAAATCACATCGGAGGATTTGTGGTCCGGGTCCGAAACCCTAAACCCTAAACCCTTAACCCTAGCCCTAAACCATAAACCCTAAACCCTAAACCCCCAAACCTCAAACCCTATCAGGTTTACAGGGTTCGGGAAGGTCCTACGTGCTTACAATCAGTCGTAGGATTTCAGGGCCCTCACTATACCCTACCATAAACCGTGAACCTTTTACAGCCCCAGAAGCCCTGCAGATGCGATCAAGCCCTATACAACCAACCTTGTACAACCAGCCATCGGAAACACTATATGAGTGACACGGCAAAATCTGTTAGGAGAGCGCAAGGTCGCGGAACACCACGTTGTCGCTTTACGTGGGGCTCATATCGCTTTACATACTACAGGACTGCAGGCTGCGTGCATCTCAATGTGCAAACCAATGTTATGGCTTTAGGTGGCGCCCATATCTCTTTCCATGGTTTCTTGATATGCGGAAGAACTCGTGTCCACCGTAGTACTGGCTTAGACAAACAAATTTGGGCAGGCGCTCATATGACCTATATGACCCTACGTAGACAGGCCCCTATAAACACCACAAACATTATGAACTCCGAAAGGAAAAACACACTCAGCGAGCCCAATACCTCGCAATTCATTGAGGACTATACCTTGAGTCACATAGGGATCCTTGATACAAGGTAAGTACATCTTAAAATGAGGAGCACAGTCCTTGACTATCCCTGAACCCTAAACCCAAACCCCAAACCTCAAGGGACCGTTGAGCTGCCGAATGGCGCATGCATCTGCCGAACCGAGTCCGTCATCGCATCCTCGCGCTGCTCGATGTGGACCTGCCCCACCCCTCACAGGCGGTTTTGAAAAGGTTTAGGGTTTAGGGTTTAGGGTTTAGGGTTTAGGGGCGTTTAGGGTATGGGAGGGGTCCCTGAACCCAGAGCCCTACACCTGAAACCCGTATCCCCAAAACTCTATGCTCTGTCCGGAAGACCGCCGGGAACCCGTAAACCCTGAACCCTTATAAGCCATAAACCCGCACACCCAGGTTGGCCTACCGAGAATACTTTGCTGAAACTCGAAAACCCGCCAACATCCCCGCAAACCTGAGCCCCAGAATCCCACAATGCCCAATTCCCCCCACACCCAACCCCCACCCCCGCCCCCGCGAATAAACCCCTATCAACCCCCCCCCCAAAAAAAACAGACACCAAAAAATCAAAGCCCCCCCCCCCCCCCAACCCAAAGAGCCGGAAATGGAGAGCGCCTGGCGGCGCTCCTAGGCTCGCGAGGTTGTATGGTTTAGGGTTTGGGGTTCAGGGTTTACGGCTCGGGGTTTAGGGTTTAGGGTTGCGGGTTTAGGCTTTAGGGTTTAGGGTTTAGGGCCAGGGTGAGGGTTGCCTGTTGTAGTGCATTTAAGGCCCCCCCCCCCAAAGAAGGGCACAAGTTAGATCAACTGATCAACCCCAGCTGATTCTTGAGGCCTAGGATTCCAAAAAGGGTGCTGGGGGTTCCTTTTATAGAGTAGAGGTTCTGGGGTTTAAGGCTTAGGGTGTAGGGCCCAGAGGTTTGAGGATTCTTAGGTTGAACCCCCCCAAAACTGCAAACCTGTACACCTTCAGCTTCTGCAGCCACCCTGACCTGACGGCACATCTCCGAGATTACCCACTTTTGGTGCGTGTGATGGCAAATGGTTGCTCAGAGATATACAGCTTGCATGAATCATTGTAGCCAAACATACTACATACCCGCGTACATGAACAGCATTACACTTACGTAAACTTATGTAAATGATTACATATACATTTACCTGTACATTTACATACGGACGTTGAAGACGACGTAGCCCCACTCGTGAACTCGTATATATACATTTTAAAATACATAAAGGTGCATTCAACAAGATAGATACACAGGCAGAATAGATAGATAGATAGATAGGTACACTCTTGTACAATACGCATTCGTACAAGACGACATAATGAGATGCAACACACACACACACAGAGTGTCCATATTATGCGTAGTCTAGACGCCGCACCCATACCACCCCTAAACCCTAACCCAAACCCCAAACCCTGCACCCTAAACCCTGAACCCACACAACCCAGCGCCAGGGCACCAGGGACTGCAGCGCTTGGGCCAAGGTCTCCGCGGCCTCTGCAGAGAGGCGCGCGGTCTGATCCTCCACGAAAGCCACGACCTGAGATTCAAAAGCCAACCAGGGTGTGACCGCAGCAAGTGCGCAGCAAGCTCCTGTCGTTCGTTCCTGAACATTCTTAAATCCTGAAGTGCCTAGGTGGGGAAAATATGCAAACTCAGTGTGAGAATTTCGGTCCACTGTGCTGACTGGCGTGGCCTAGTGCTGGGCAAGCGGCCGTCCTTTCGCTGTATTTCTCCTGCAGCCAGAGTAGGGAACATGGGAAGGAGGTGCTCAATAATATCCCTTACCTGAAGGTTAGCTCCTTCTTGGGTTAGTTACGCTATCTAGTATACTAGCCTCTACAGGTACTCTAACATAGGAGCCTTTAAGTGTTATAAGAGATTCTAGGTGAAGAAGTCGCGATCTCAGACCATGAGCCCGAAGCACGACACCCGCAATCCAAAACCAAGGCCTTAGGGATTCAGGGGTTTAGTGTGAATACTGGGCAAATGCCCACTACATGATCATGAAGGTACTGTGATGGGAAAGTTGAGACTTCAAGGCAAAACTCTAAGCTTCAGCACGTTCTGGGCCTGCAATTTGGCTTTGGGGCTTCTATGGCTTGGGGCAGTAGAAAGTAGGGTTTAGGGTTAAGGTTTAGCGGCCCGAAAGCTCTGCTCTCTTCTCTCTTCCCGCTCCTCGCGCTTCGCACGCTCGGTGAAGGCAGCGAGTTCCTCCTCCTCCTCAATCGCCTCATGGGTCTTCTTGGGCTTAGGGCTTAGGGAAGTTTAGGGTTCCAGGCTTGTAGCTAGGATGGCCCTTAAAACCCTCTGAAAAATATTCCTGAAACGGATCCTCCTAAACCCGATAAGGCAAAATGTGAAATATCCCAAGGGCCTACCTAGTTAAGGGTTCAAGGATTGTCAGCCTGGTTCATAGGAAGCGAATGCGGAGATTAGGGCCCTATACATGCCCTTTAAGGGATTACGTAGGGTTTTTTGCCTCATTCCCTCATTCCCTACTAAGAACCAGCCAGCTCGAGGGTTTTCAGGCTCGTAAGGTTTGCAGGGTGCAGGGTTTCGCGGGAGTCGGCTCTGGGTGCATCGGGGCCGGGACTTGCTACATACCTACTGCCGTCACGCGCCACTGAACATGCTAAACAGCATGCAAACTCTCGCTATATCCGCGAAGGTACCATTTGCTTTGGGGCCTTTGGGGTGCTGAGTCTTACGTTGGATGCCTGGGTCTGCATCCGCTGGGGCCTCATTCATGGCCAGCTTGAAGATCGCCTTTTCCTGCGTGTCCGTGACCAGATCATCCGTCCTGGTTGCCCATCCATCCCTCCAGGACCAGCCCAATGAACCCCGAAATGGGAACACATACCCTCTGTACTACTATAAGGCCTGTGAAGGCAGAAAGGTACTTCCCAAAGTAGGGCTACCCCTTACCCCCCACCCCCCAAAAGAACTGTCAGGGGGCCACGCACCCGAATGCAGACAAGGGTCACACGAGACCGTTTTCTCTCTCTGTTTCTCTATCTCTCTCTCTCTCTCTCTCTCTCTGTTTCTCTCTGACTCTATGTGTCTGTCTTTCTCGCTATCTTTCTCATCATCGTTCCCTTTCAACATTGTCCTCATCGATTATCTTATCAATCAATGTTGGGCTCGCACCATCCCAAGAACAACACTTCATCAGTTTGCTTTAGCACCACGGTCCGGGCCTCCAAGCGCGGCATCATTAAGTGCAACCCTGTACAGACTCGCAAGCAACACTGACCACTCCTCCCAATTAGCAGCATGACAACAACAAAAAACTGAACGGTAACTCGGAACCCCTAACCCCTGAACCCTATATGATATACCCTAAACTAGCCCTAAACCCCCACCGGGTCCCGGGAATCGGCCGGCTGTCAAAGTAGTGGACCACATCGAAGGCGAAGTAGAGGCCGCTCCGGATGCGGCGCGTGCTGCTCTGCGCAAGGCTCAGGGTGCGATAGGGTTTTGAAGAGTTTGGGGCTTAGGGTTTGGGGTTTAGGGTTTGGGGTTTAGGGTTTCGGGTTTGGGGGTTTAGGCTGTTCTTTTTCTGTTGAGGGTGGGTGGGTTTGGGGCGGGTTTAGGGGTTTGGGCATTTTAGGGGCTTAGGGTGTAGGGTTTCATTAGGGTTCAGGGTTTAGGCTTAGGATTTGTAGGGGGTTGGGGCTTTTGGTGTTCTCGGGCTCTGGGATTTTGGGGTTTTCGGGTTCGGATTCAATGGCACAGAATGCGTTTCGAAAGAGGGCTTCAGGTTGGGATGTTCCCCCTTATACTAACAGTCTTAATCGGGATTTTCAATGAGGGAGTACTATCATGCCCATTAAGGCCTGTTAGGAAAACGGGGGGGAAGCATCCCAAGGTTTAGGGTTCACTCTTTAGGCTTAGGGTTTAGGGTTTAGGGTTTCGGGTTTAGGGTTTCGGGTTTAGGGGGTTTAGGGTTTAGGGGGTTTAGGGTTACGACTTGCGTGGCCTTCAAGGGCAGCTAGGTGCTCGCCACAAGTAGCAGCTTACGGTGGGATGGCCTGAAATCGTAAGCTTGAAGCTCTAACCGTTTAGGGTATAGGGTATAGGGTTTAGGGTTTGGGGTTCAGGGTTCAGGGTTTCAGTGAATAAAGCTTCTGATCCCTGAAGCTTGTGCACAAGCAGCACTGGCCTGGCCTTCCGTCCACCTAAGCAGCCTTATTGAAACCGGGGGGGGGGGGGGGGGGGGGGGGGGGGGGGGGGGGTGGGGGGGGTGGGGGGGGTGGGGTTCAGTATTTCTGGTCTTCAGATATCCAGAAAGAGGGTCCAATGGACTTAAAGGAAATGACTATGAGTGTGGGTTCTTTTGGGGCGAAGATCTAAACTGAGCGTTAAGTCACAAAAAAACCTCAAGCAAACCCCTAAATCCTTAAACAAAAACCCTAAATCCCTACACCCCTAACCTCAAAGCCCCTAAACCCTTCACCCAAACCCTAAATCCCCAAATCCCAGAACCAAAACCCCTAAACCCCGAATCCCCCAACCCCTTAAGCCCACATCCACCAACCCCTAAACCCTAAGTCCCCAAACCCCTCTGGACTTGGCATTCGGAGGAACCTCAACCCTTGAACCCTTAAACCCTAAACCCCTAAATCCCTAAACCCCAAAGCCCCTAAACCCCTAAACCCCAAAGCCCCTAAACCCCTAAATCCTAACCCCTAACCTCTAAACCCTAAACCCCAAATAGTAGTAACTTAGCGTTCGGAGGAGCCTGCTCCCCCCCCCCCCATAGTAGTCTATATTTTTTTTTTTTTTTTTTTTTACAACCCTAACCCCCAACCCAAACCCCAAACCCTAAACCCCCCAAGCCCATGTACAAACTGGGCAGTAGGAGGCGCCTCCACCCCCCCCCCCCCCCCCCCGCCCAATAGTTGTAACCCTAAACCCTAAACCCTAAACCCTAAACCCTAAACCCCAAATAGTAGTAACTTGGCAATCCGAGGAGCCTCAAGGTCGGCGAGGGCCTCGTGGGCCTCGCTCACTGCGAAGGGCGCCTCGACCTCCTCGCGGGCGGCGGCTGCTGAACCCTAAACCTCTAAACCCGAAACCCTACACCCTAACCCCCCTTGCCTAGCGTTTAGGGTTTAGGGTTCAGGCTTCATGGACTGAAATGGACATGAAAGGGACCCTAAGGTTTGGGGCTATTTTGGCCCAAAATAACCCCAGGGGTCAAGGGGCTACTGCAGCCAGTTGGAACCAAGACTCGTGGAATGCTTCAAGGCCTTAAATGTGCTAAGCACATGTCGTGGGCTTAAAGGTTTCGGGTTTAGGGTTCCGAGTTTTGGGTTTAAGGTGCATCGAAAAGGCATGTTTACTTGGCAAACGGGAACAGACTTCAGCACCGCACTTGAGACGATGTTGTGGTGCAGCTGAATGTGCGGCCTTCATGACGCAGGTTTCACGCCCCCCCCCCCCCCAACTTAAAGGGCCAATAACCCTAAACCCTAAACCCTATAAACCCTATAAACCCTAAAAACCCTAAAAACCCAAAAAACCCTAAAAGCCCTAAACTAAAAGCCCCAAAGGCACTAAAAACCCAAAAACACTAAACCCTAAACCCTAAACCCTATGGGATGTCTAAGAGGGCAAATTTAGCTAGAGGCTCATATGAAACAAGGTTTATATTACTGTTATGGGTGAGTGTACATAAGGTTCCGTTTACTATTGGTGTCCTTATGGGGATGCAAGGAATATGCAAGTTCGCGCCGCCCACCTGGCTTACACAGGTATCGGATTGCAAGCTTTTGCCTGTTCAGCTTCAAGAAATTGCTTGCATGTCGCAATTGCCTCTATCAACTTGGTGCAACATGGATCCTGTTGACATCAGGTGCAGATTGCGTGGCATCACTAAAAGGTTCATTGCGGCCAAGAGGAGATATGAATGCTTCAAAAAACATTTTCTCAGGGTTATGGAGCTTGCTCATTTTAAACGATGCACGCTTTCCACACATCCTTTCCTCTGATTGGACAATGGATTTCCGTTGTCATTTCTGTAAGCGACAAATTTTCTTCTGCAAAGCTCCTGACATGCTTCAATATTTTTGCTTCAAAGCTGTGCTGCTTCATGCACACACTATCGCTGATTGGGTTCAACGCTTTGATGTAACCATTGACTCTATCTCCTCTGTCCTTGCGAAGCGTAACCATTGATCGGTAAATTCACGTCCTCGACCACTGATGTTTTTGTGATTGCTAAACGTGCTTAGTACAAATCTAAGCTGTCTCACCTTGATATGATTCACGACGTCGAGTCCGTAGTACAAGGAATATAAACCCTACTTCATATCGATCCGGCCTGCAGATGCTGCGTCCAGGAGTTGTGAAGTGTCCTGGAGCAGGTTTGCATGGATTGGACTCCGGGTTTAGGGTTTATGGGGTTTGGAGTTTAGGGTTTAGGGTTTTAGGGTTAAAGGTGAAGGGTTGAGTGTTTACGGAGACTGGGCATAGGGATCTAATATCTTCCGCTTTGGTTGGCGTTGGTTTCTTTCATCTTGGGGGGGGGGTATGTTATGGGTCGTCATAAACCCGAACTCTGCCAATGCGTGACAATCGCGGTATCGCAGATCATTTTCGAACCCGAAGCCCTAAACCTTACATCCTAAACCCGAAAACTAAAACCCTAAACCCTACACCCTAAACCCTTAACCATCCCTTGGACATAGGGGGCCTCTCCGCCTGCGAGGGCGGCAGACCTGGTATCAACCTCAGCCGCAAGCAGCTTCGGGTAGTGGGTTTCGGGTTCGGATTTTAATTAGGGCTTAGGGTTTAGGCTACTTCCCTGAAGTCCGGCGGAAGTATGGAAGGGTTTAGGTGGTTCGGGGTCTTGGGTTTTGGATTCATTGAGCGTCAGAGATTATCAGGGTTTGGGCTTGAGGGTTTAGGGCTTTTCCAGGCTTCCAGCATCTAACTTAAGCGTGTAGAACAGGCTGTTCGGACCACCATGGTCCGCGAGGTAGGACTTCATCAAATCACGGTAGCATATAAGATGTGCCGTATAGAACCCTTTGTGGACCAGAAACCCTGAACTTTAAGGGCAGTCACAAGGTCCCCTCTTATGGGCCCTTTACTGTGGAACAACCCTTTATATACCACTCATATACAAACAAAACGCAAGGGCCCATACTTCAGAACCTTTTCAAGAATCGGCACGGACGTCCAACCCTAATCCCACGAAAACGTTTAGGGTTTAGGGTTTAGGTTTGAGGGTTTAGGTCGGGTTTAGGGTTTATAGGGCTTAGGGTCATTATTCCTACTTGTCGAACCCATGAGCATCTGGTGACAAGAAGAACCTGTGCACTAGACGCATCTTAGACGCAGATCATCGGGCAACGCTATCGGAGTGGTGTAAGGTTTAGCCCGAGCCCTAAACCTAAAGCCTACTAGGGTTTAGGGGAGATAGGAGTTTGCGCTCGGGCAATTTAACCTCGGGTCTGCGCGACGTCCTACCTCAAACTGTAAAACGAAAAACCCCTAAACCCTAAACCCTAAGCCCTAAGCCCTAAGCCCTAAGCCCTGACCCCTAAGCCCTAAACCTCCCAAACCTTCAGGGCTTGGCGTCCACGGCAAGTCTCCGAGATGGGGGTTCAAAGCTAATTTAGGGTTGAGGCTTTGGGGGCGGGGGGGGGGGGGGGGGGGGCGTGCTGGGATGAGGTTCAGGATCAAAATAATCTGGTGTTAGGATATCGAGCCTCGTAGGGATGAAGGGACTTAACGGCTTACCATTTCAAATGGGGATTAAGGGTTTAGGGTTTAGGGTTTATGGTAGCAAGCAAAGGGAATGCGAGTGCTGCTGGACATTTTCTGAGACCCTAAACTTCTAAACTCTCTACAGGGATGGCAGGCTTTCCTAGGCCTCACGGAAAAAATTCTACGAAGGCTACACCCTTTACCCTAAACCCGAAACCCTAAACACATGCCTCAGAGGCTCTCCACCAGTAGGTGTACATTCAGCGGCCGGTCGCTCTGGCACATGACCTTTCAGGAGCCCCTATAAACCTGAACTCTGAACCTGTCAGCGACCAAAAGCCCTAAACCCTACACCCTACACCCTAAACCCTAAACCCACTATGGGACCTAAGACTCTAAGCCACGGTTCCCCTGTAACCTAGGATTCGAACCCCTCAAAAGGGCGAGAGAACATTGGGGTTTGAGGGTTGCAGGATTTAAGGTTTAGTCTTTTAGGGTTTAGGGGTTGCAGGGTTGTAGGGTTTTGGGTTTTTGGGTTTTTAGGCTTCAAAGTTTAGGGTTTAGTCCGCAAATCTACATCCTAAACCTTAACCCCCCCACCCCCGCCCCCAAAGGCCGGTTAGAATTTAGGCTTTAGGGTATCCCAAAACGCAAAGTCTGGGTGCCCCCCCCCCCCCCCCCCTCTCAGCAAGCTTCTGTAAAAACAACACAGCGTTTAGGATTTAGGGTTTGGGGCTTAGGGTTTAGGAGATTCTCTTACGGGCCTCTCTTTTGGGTACTCTATAAGGCTCGTCCACATGAACCTTACACCCCTAAACCTAACTCGTTATGCCCTGAACCTCCTGCCTACTAAATCCTAAACCCGCTGAGCCTCCCCAAGCCCCCCTAAACCTCCCTAAACGCCATAAACCCCCTAAACCCCGTGAATTCCTAAGCCTAAACCCAATAGAGACACTCTCATATAGCCTTATAGCCTGTGACCTTATAGGTTTAGGGCTTAGGGTTTCGGGTTTAGGGTTTCGGGTTTAGGGTTACCCTTTCTTCTATGGGTGGCGCCTTGCGGTTCCACACCGCCTCCTCGGCAAAGGCGTTCCATATCCTGGGCTTTGGTGTTGCTTGTGTAGAGTTTAGGGTTAGGGTTAGGGTTTTCGTTTAGGGCCTAGGGTTTAGGTTTAGGGTTTAGGGTTTAGGATTTAGGGTTTATAAGGTTTAGGGTTTATAGGGTTTATAGGGTTTAGGCAACACCTCAACCCCCGACAACTCACGAACGCAACTTGAAACTCTCAACCCGAAACCCCAAAGCCCCCGCACCCCCTAACGCTAAACCCTAAACCCTAAACCCTAAACCCTAAGCCCTAAGCCCTAAACCCTAAGCCCTAAACCCTAAACCCTAAACCCTATAAGCCCTCTCTTATAGACCCTAAACCCTAAACCCTTGGGCCGAGCAGCTCCTGCAGCTGGACTCGCTCCTGCGCGGTGGCTGCGGAGTTTGAGGCTTCGGAGCTTCGGGGTTCAAGGGCTGAAGGGCTTTAGGGTTTAGGGTTTAGGGTTTAGGAATGACGCTAGGATTTTGGGTTCAGGGTTTGGAGCTTAGGGCTTTAGACTACTATGTGGTTTAGGCCTTAGGGTTTCAAACGGTTGCTGACTTGCTGGGTCTTAGTAGGGAATGAAGGAATGAGGCACCCTATATCCCCCTATATGTGATTGCGGTTCGCGGTTCGCGGTTCGCCGTCCCCTTCCCTCCCCTCCCCCCAAGCCCTAAACCCCCCACCCCTGAACCCAGGACCCCCCCTCAACCTCAAGCCCTGAACCATAAAACCCTAAACCCCAACCCCCCGAAAAAACCGGGTGCACCCTGATCAAGATATCCTTTATGGGACTATGTGGACGACTCGGCGTTTGGTGAGTTGTGTGGGTGGCGGATTTGCGGTTCGTGGGTCCATGTGGTTCTAGGGATGTGCCAAACCCTAAACCCTAAACCCTAAACCCTAAACCCTATAATCCTAAACCCTAAACCCTAGAGAATTTAGCGATCCGGAGTGACCCCCCCCCCCCCGCAGAGACCTAAGCTCTAAACCTTGAAGCTGAGCTCTACCCCTAAAACCTTAAAACCGAACCCTAAACCTCAAAAATCAACCCTAGACCCTAAAGCGCATACCCCAAACTCCAAGCCCTAACCCCAAACCCTGAAGACCCTACAAACCCTCAACCCTGAACCCTAAACTAGGCCCTAAACCCCATAAACCTTACAAACCCGATGCACCCAAAACACTCTAACCCTGAACCCTGAAACTTAACCCCCAAACCCCCAAACCCCCAAACTTCCCAACCCCCCCCCAACAGAAAGACGAAGGGAGGTCGGCCTTTCGGCGGTTCATCCGCCATCGACGCCAGAGCTCCCGAAGCCTTGGGTCTGAAGAGGTTTCGGGGTTTTAGGGTTTACGGTTTATAGGGTTTAGGGCTTGGGGTTTTATTGCGGGCTTAGGGTTTTTAGGGTTTAGGGTGAAGGGTTTAGGTTCTAGAGTTTTTAGGGTTTAGGGTTTTCAGGGTTTAGCGTGTATGGGGTTTGGGGTTTGGGGTCTATAGGGTTTAGGGTTTATAGGGTGTTAGGCTTTTTAGGGTATAGGTTGTAGGGTGCGATAGCTTTGGGTAGGATTTCGGATGCTGTGGGATGAACCCTGCAACCTTCGCCTCTGGCCCTTGGAAACCTCAAAGCCCAAAGAGCCTTGAACGGAAGTCAACATTCTCCTTACATGCCTAAACCCCTTTATGGTCTAGGAAACTTATGGCATGAGGGCTTTCCTAATTCTTAAAACCTTCCACTCTAAACCCTAGACTCTAAACCTTAAAGCTCAACATTCCCCTCGAAACCCTCAACCCTACCCTGGCGCCGGCCAGGCACTGGTGCAGCAGCGACTGCCGCAGGCGAGCACGCTTCCTCAGGGGTTTGGGGTTTACAGGGTTTGGGGTTTAGGATCTCAGGGCGAGTGGGTTTAAGGTGTTAGGGTACAGGGTCGCACAGTTTAAGCCCCATAAGCCCGGTAGGAATGGCATGGGCTTCAGATGGACTTGGCTGTGTGCGGGTTTAGGCTTCAGGGTTTGCGGTGTATTCAGGGGTTTCGAGTTAAGGGTATAGGGTTGAGGACTGAAGCATAACAGGAGGTCCTGAACCCCAGACATGCTAGAACTCCATCCAAGTATACCTCGTATAGTGCCAGGCACTGTATCGGCCGTCATATAGCTTAGGACCCTAAACCCTAAACCCTAAACTCTAGACCCCAAACCCTAAACCCTTTACCCTTTAACCCTAAATCCTAAACCCCAAAGGGCCTAGAAACCCTAAGCGCTCAAATTCTAGATCAGCCCGTAGGGGCTCTTCCAAGGCCATCGGTCGCACCTCCACGGTCTCTTTAGCCTAAACCCTAAACCCTAAACCCTAGACCCTAGACCCTAAACCCTAAACCCGAAACCCTAAACCCCAAACCCTAAATCCTAAACCCTAAACCCTAAACCTAACCCTAAACCCTAAACCCCAAACCCAGAAATCCTGGAGCCCACAGGTTTTAGGGTGCACGGTTTACTGGCTTAGGGGTTTGCTCTTCACTCGATTGCCAGGGATGCGAAGTCGAGGGTTTAGGGTTTAGGGTTTAGGGATGTTTAGGGTTTAGGGTTTAGGGTTTAGGGCGACAGCTTCTCAAAGCGGCCACGGACTGCAGCTGCGCGGCTTCACCATCATGTAGTTGTCCATGATGATGGCCAGCAGCATGTTCAGGAGGATGATCACCACCATGACCTGCAACCCGAAATGGGTCTAGGGTTTAGGGTTTATAGGGTTTAGGGTTTATAGGGCTTAGGGTTTAGGGTTTAGGGGGTAGGGTTAGTATTTAGGATTTAGGGTTTGGGGATAGGGTTTAGGGTGACACCTAACCCTAAACCACCCCAAGTCCCCACACCCTGCCTCGAACATGGTGAACCACAGGTAGGCTGCCGGGCGAGACACCTCCCGCAAGTAGCCCGGCATAGGATTTAGGGCTTAGGGTGTTTAGGGTGTTTAGGGTGTTTTGGGTGTTTGAGTTTAGGTGGTTTGGGGTTTGGGTTTTGGGGTTTAGGGTGAGGGCTTCATGTAAGGTGAGGGTTAGTGGCCATGAGGTGAAGCGTCTTCGTCTAGGGCTTTCAATCTTGGGCTTCTTTCAGTCTTGGGCTTAGGGCTTACCTTCGGGCCTAGGGCTTAGGGCTCAGGGCTCAGGGTGTATGGGTTTAGGGTTTAGGGTTAAGGGTTTAGGGTTTAGGGTAAGGACCACGTGTTTCACGGCGCCCCAGAGGATGACCTTCTCCAGCTCGTGAAAGTGTTTGTCGTCGAACTCATCGAAAACCATCCTGGCCCCAGGAGTCGGGTAAGGGGTTAGGGTTTAGGTTTAGGGTTTAGGGTTTAGGGTTAAGGGTTAAGGGTTGAGGGTTGAGGGTTAAGGGTTTAGGGTCCCAGCGGTGGTTGCTGGTGTGGGAGCAGAGAGGCGGGCCTGTGCAATTGCATGACACACATCTGTAGTCTTCCCAGGTTCGTGTCCCTAAACCCTAAACCCCAAACCCCAAACCCTAAACCCAAAACCCTGCACCCTAAACCCTAAACCTTGGCCTACTACAGGCTATCAAACGTAGGATCCGAAATCACGGGCCATAACCTAGATCACCCCCCCCCCCATATGTAAAGTCGTCCCATTCGAAGGCAAGCCCACCAGATGCATAGATGTGGCTCCTGAGAGTTCGATGCCTATGGGCTCAGGGTTCAAAAAGTTTAGGGCTTAGGCTTGTGGGAAAACAGACTGACCTATACATGAAATTTTAAGGTGTTGCCTCAACCCAAGACCCTAACTCCTAGACCCTAGACCCTGCACCCTAAACCCTAAACCCTAAACCCTAAACCCTAAACCCTAAACCCTAACCACCCCAAAGCCCCAATCCGTCAACCCTGAAAGCCGCAAAGCCGGAGCCCCTCGGCTCGCGTGCTCCGGCCTGAAGGCGAAGTGCATGGCTCTCCCGAAGTTGCCAAGGTCCTCCAATGTAGGGTTTAGGGTTTAGGGTTTAGGGTTTAGGGTTTAGGGTTTAGGGTTTAGGGTTTAGGGTTTAGGGTTTAGGGTTTGGAAGGCAGTTCAGGGTGTATAGGAATGAAACACCACAAGTTTCAGCAATTCCTTCACTTCAGGGCCGAAGCCAGATCCTCGCCCCACACAGAGAGCACGTTTTCCTCGTCAACCTGCCGCACTCCTGCTTCCTCCTCCCCAATCTGTATCGCATCCTGTACTACTCCACACAAACTATCAAATTGGGCTGCATGTTGGGCAGGGAAGAGCTGGGGTCGGGGTAGTATATGGCCCCATGATCTGGCTCCAAAATAGTCAGGGCCCTACATGTCACTCAACCGCATTGGAACCTGGATCTTGCAGCCTCGAGACCATGTCGCTGACAGCCTTCAAAACCTCTCGAACCTTAAAGCCTCACGTGGCCCCCTGAACCCTGAACCCGCAACCCTAAACCCTAAAGCCTAAACCCTAAACCTTCCAAGCAACAGTACAGGTTCCTAAGGGTTCAAGTTCAGGGCCCCAAGATGTTGAAACAAAAAGAAAACAAAACACTTGGATCTGAAGCCATAAATGACCGTAGAGCCCTAGGCCCTCAACCCTAAAACCCAAACCCTGAACCTAAACCCTAAACCCTAAACCCTAAAACCTGGACCCTAGACCCTAGACCCTAGACCCTAAACCCTAACCCTCACTCCTCGACATCCCGGCCAAAGATCAGGACAGACTGCAAGCAGAGGCAGGCGCAAACTCCGCAGAAAGCCAGGCCGAAGTGCAGCATGTCCTGAACTTGAGGTTGGTTTGGGGTTGGGGGTTTGGGGTTTGGGGTTTGGGGTTTAGGGTTTAGGGTTTAGGGTTTATGGTTTAGGGTTTAAGGCTTTAGGGTTTGGGTCCAGGAATTAGTAGGGCTTAGGTTTAGGGTTTATAGGGTCCAGCAAGTAAAACTAATAAAGCCCAAACTGTTACAGGCCACAGGCCCAGGACGCAAAACGCGCAAACTAACCTCTTCTCGGGATAGGATACGTCTGATGCTTCCAGACCCTTCTTCTTGGGACTCGGGGTGTCTTGGAACCCTAAACCCTTTAGATCTGAAATCCTAAACCCTAGGATGGGTGGAGGTTCCCCAGTTGCAGCTGGCGAGTTAAGGCAAGGTGCGGCTTCAGAGGTTTCGGGGTTTCGAGTTTTGCGCTTTGGGCCCTCCAAGTTTGAAGCAGTCTGCGAGCTTCTGCCCCTTTCTCCCCCTCCCTTTCCCCCCCCTCCCCCCAAACCCTAAATCCTAAACCCTAAACCCTATACCCGAAACCTTAGAGCGCTCCTGGCTGGCTTCTCGGAGGGTCTCCGTGATGATCGCCAACCGCGGCTGGGCATCGAAGGACTTCAAGAGGCGCAGCATCAGCCTCTTGCACAAGGCTTTGGGATTCGTGGTAAAGGCGTTAGGGGTTTGGGTTTAGAGTTCAGGGTTCAGGGTTTGGGGTTTAGGGTTTAGGGTTTGGGTTTGGGGATAAGAGTTCGACTGTTCCTGCTGGTGTCTCCGGCAAGTCCGGGAAACTGTAGTGGGGGACAGACCTGGAGTAATCGGATGCCAACCTCATCCTTCAACCCTATGAACCCTGGGATGCTTCCCCTTATACTAACAATCCTTAATCGGGATGAATGGTACCCCCTATTAAGGATGTTGGCACCTAAGATAGGCAGGCACCACTGCTTTTACTTGGCATGTAAAGAGCCTTAAAGCCCGGGGGCTCACGTGTGCGAGCACTCGATTTACTGTTCAAGGTTTCTTGGGGCTTGCCTGTGCTAGTTGCTCCAGCTACCTGGTCAGAACTCGTAAACCCTCTCCCCCCTTCCCCTCCCCCCTCCCCCCAAAACAAAGATTAAAAGCAGCAAGCCTTTGATCAAAAAGAAGTGTGGGTCTGGGCTTCGGCACCCTTGGCCAAAAGCTTTCGGGTCTTGGGTCTTGGGTCTATTATTGGGCTGTTTTGCTAGCCCGACAGTCCGCAAGACCGCACGCATAAACCCTAAATCCTGAAACCCTGAAACCTAAACCCTAAATGCGATCTTGGGGTTTAGGGTTTAAGGTTTAGGGGGTTTAGGGTTTAGGGCTGCTTTCCTACTTAGTCTTCCATCAACCCCCCAGACATAGCAGTGACCACCCCTGCGCAGTGCGTCCCAGCAGCATGAACGGATAGATGCTGAGCAAGGTGCGACTGCTTCGCTCCTGAACTTCTGTTCTGGGTTTAGCTTAGGGTGATACAGGGGCTTTGTATAAGCAATTTTTTCCGACTGGGCTCTAAACTCTAAACCCTAAACCCTAAACCCTCAAATCAAAAACCCTCAGTCTGGAAGTGAAGCTGTCGGGGGATGTAGCTTCGAGCGACTCGGGCCCAAGAAGACCCCTAGACTCCAACTACACCTACGGCCTACGACTTGGGATGTTCCCTCCATACTAACTAGCAGCCCCTGATTGGGATTCTAAGAGGGGGTTAGTACAATCCCTATTAAGGTACTATAATCCCTAATAAGGTACTATAATCCCGATTAAGGACTGCTAGCATAAGAGGGAACATCCCAACCTACGATCTCTGCAAGCATGTCGACCTTGCTTAGGAGGTTATGCCTAAAGCCGTCGCCCAGCACAGGGGGATAAATTGTGGGTTAGGGCTTAGCGCTTAGGGCTTAGGGCTTGGGGCTTGGGGCTTAGGGTTTAGGAAAAGGTTTTAGGGTGTAGAACACTTCGGCTTCTCAATTGGAAGTCCTGCTCTAAAGCCGCTTCGCATTGTGCGAAGAATTGGCTGACCTGAGCTATGTGAGGGTTTAGGGTTTAGGGTTCAGGGTCAGGGTTTAGGGTTTAGGGCGTCAGGTTTCAGGGCTTCGGGTTTAGGGCTTGGGCAGCCCGAATCAAAATCTAGTTGGCCTCTGGTCCTTGGAGCCTATGTGCATGCACTTCTCACGGTGCTAGGCGCGCTGAGCATGAAACCACGCGCAAGAGGCCCAAAACCCCAAAACAATCTAGCCGCAGATGCTGAAACCCTAAACCCTAAACCCTTACACCTTAAATTCTCAAGCCCTAGACCCAAGTCACCAACTTAAAGACCATACCACGCAGCGCCCCATTCAGAAAACTGTGGCTTGCCGGTGCCCGGAAAATTGCGAAGGTGTCACCCCCTTGTTGCTTTCCTCTATTGTAAGGTTTAGAGTTTAGGGTTTAGGGTTTAGGTTTTAGGGTTTAGGGTGTTGCTGCTGTGGGTACAGGGAGGGTTTAGCACTAGCGGCAGAAAACCCCAAGCCCCAAACACCTGACAAGACCACTCTCAGGCTTCCACCGAGTTTTCGTATTCCTGCAGGGGCACATGGCTTGAACCGGAGTTTGTGCATGTCTTGTATGGACTCGGGGCTGAAGGCTTAGGGTTTAGGATGTAGGGTTTAGGTTTCGGAAAACGTTATGCTTTCAATCTAGGAGCCTAGGGGGACAGTATTGGGTGTATCTGAGGCAGCATCTTACCAAGGTGTCGGGATTTAAGGGGGGGGGGGGGATAATCGGAACTTTTAGATGTTATCATGGTCTAGTCAGGGGTTGCGGGGATGATTTCTTAGCTGTCTCTATGAGGTTAGAAGCTTGTATCGGTCTGTGAGTTTCATGACCGGGTCTCTAAGGGGGCAGGTACCCAAGGCAGCTCAGGGAAGCCTAGAGAGAGCCTTGGGAGTGGTTTTCGGAGTATTAGGGCACTTTAACGACCTTAAGATCCAATTTGCCGAACATTAGGATTTAGATGGATTTAGGCTTGACAGCTACATAAAGCTTTCGAGGGATGACTGCCAAAGTTCCGCGGGATCTCTCATAGGGCTGGCTGCCTTGGACTTTCAGGTTCCTAAGGCTTCTTTAAGAAACAACCAACCACAACATTAGCAGGTATGTGTGTAGATGCCCTGCTCGGGTCTTCAAATTCAGGGTTTGCACTATGGGCGGGAAAGAGAGAAATAACTAAGCAAGGGCCCACTGAGAGCCCTAAGATACTACGAACTGTTTTGCTGGGAAAGTGTAGAGTTGACAAAGCCAAGAAGTTGGTTTACAGCTTGGGGTTGGTTTACAGTTTACAGCTCAGGGCTTCTACATTACGTGATGGCAGTGGTGAGGCTTGTGCAGGATTGTGGAAATCAAGGACGTTCAGGGTGGAGTTTCAGGCAGCTTCCCCGCACTCAAAACAAACCTCTACATGCATCAGCTCCACCCTAAACATGCACACGCACACACACACACACCAAACCAAACCCTCAACCCCCACAGCCTAGAAGCCCTACACCCTGAAAGCCCTATGCCCCTCAAACCCTACAAAATTAAACTGTAAACCCCCTAAACCTAAACCCTAAACCCTAAATACGAACCTTCCCCCCCACCCCCCATGGGTCCACGCGATTCGTAGTGGGCCCAGACTGAAGGATCACGTTCATGGCAACCTGAGGCTTAGCGGCTTAGGGCTTAGGGTTTAGGGGTTTGGGGGGTTTTGGGGGGTTTCGGGGGTTTGGGGCTAACGAAGCTTAGAGTAGAGTTTACGTTATACAGGCATCGAAGATTCCACAGAGGTAGGAAGGAGTGTATGAAGGCTTCTGAGGGTGCTCCGCTTCGGGTTGAGTATTTGGGCGCTTTGTCAAATGATAAGCCCTAAACCCCATTAAAGCTCCCAAAGCCTGCGCCATAAACCCTAAGCCCAAACCCCAAACCCGGAAACATCCTTAAACCCTATATTCCCTAAACCCTAAACCCTAAACCCTAAACCCTAAACCCTAAACCCTAAACCCTAAACCCTAAACCCTAAACCCTAAACCCTAAACCCTAACGCTAAACCCCAAGCCCAAAATCTCAACCTCCGGTTCGCCTGCAACTCGGTGGATTGAAAAGACAAGAGGACGAAGAAGACGGCGACCACCTGAGTTTAAGGGCGCAAAGCTCAGGGTTTAAGAATGTCCAGGGGTTTCAGGGCTTAGAGCTTAGGGTTCAGGATATCGAGGGTTCAAGGAAAGCTTCGGCCGCAAGGATTGGGTTTGGGGTCTGGGGATTGGGGTGTAGGGTTTTAAGGCTTTGAGGCTTTTTGGGGTTCGGGGCTTGCTGTGGGCCTCCCCTATGCTTGCGATACGACATATGCCCCTTCGGAGGGATCGGGGACCTCCAAGCCTATAAAGCCTCCGTTCCTCAAAGCCCTCAAGTGCCCTAATCCCCTGATCGAGCTTTACCCTGAGGTTCCGTGTACTTGAGTATGACATGCTTTTGAGTTTTGGTTAAACGGGGTTACGATAGAGAGCAAGCACTTTCAAAAGCCCAAGTATTCCCCATTTCGGTACATGGGACCTTGAGGTTACGTTTCATTTGTTCACCTGGTTAAACCCTAAACCCTAAACCCGAAGGGGTGTAGGGTTTAGGGCCAAAGGGGGTTTCGGCCTACTTAGGGCTTCAGAAATTATGGGGTTTATAGGTTTAGGGTTTAGGGTTTAGGGTTTAGGGCTTAGGGAATTCTACTGGTCCGGGCCTCTGTTCCAGGTACTCGGCGCAAGGAAGCAGCTCAGAGCCTGACCGTTGCGACGATCAGGGAGATCCAGTCCACGGTGTTGGAGAAGCCTACGTACTCCTTGCAGCAACACTGGTAACACCCTAAACCCTAAACCCTCAACCCTAAACGATGCCTAAACCCGCCTAAACCCCTAAAACCCTTCAACCTCGAGGTTAAGGGTTTACGGGCTTGGGAAACCAGCACGTAAAACTTAAAACCCAATGTTCAATGGACAATCAATCGAAACTTCGCAACCATCTGAAGAAGTGTGAGGTTCTGAAATGCTCCGATGTGAGTTTAAGCTCTGTCTGGCAGGTCGAAGGGAAATCACATCTTCGTAAGCCCACCTTAAACCCTGAACCCTAACCCCCAAAAGAAGTTTGGCCCTCCGTGTTTTTCCCCATGCATCACCAAATCGAGCCACCCGTCATCTCGTCTCGTGAATTCCCCAAGCAGCAGGAATTCTTAAGACTATGTCACGTTGAGCCTAAACTCTAAACCCTAAGCCCACAAACACAAACGTATCAGGTCGGCCTTCCGAGCCCTAAACCCTAGACTTTACATCCCAAACACTACAGCCGACGCCATGTGGTGGGGGGGGGGGGGGGGGGGGGGGGGGGGGCTCTTTCCAAGCACGTGCTCGGTGCGAACTGTGGATGTGCGAACTACCGAACTACAGGAATATGCCTGCGGACGTGTCATGAACTCAACAAATTCATGTTGATTTGGGGGTTTCCGAAATTAGTGGTACCTTGTCGGGTCCTTATTATAATGGAATCCTGCTACTTAGAACGAGACAATACTGTTATCTACTTCAACTCCTGTTGGGTCATCAGTTATGGCATGTTCGAGTCATGTGCGGGGTGCCGGTGGGGGGGGGGAGGGGGGGAGGGGGGGGGGGGGAGGGGGGAGGGGGGGGGGGAGGAGGGGGTGGGGAGGGGGGGAGGGGGGGAGGGGGGGGGGAGGGGGAGGGGGGGAGGGGGGAGGGGGGGGGGGGGGGGAGGGGGGGAGGGGGGGGAGGGGGGAGGGGGGGAGGGGGGGAGGGTAGCGATCTGAATTATTTGTCCGTACAAGCCCTGCCCGTCTAGGGGAGAGTACTCTCAGCCCTCAGCTGTATGGAATATACTATACTAGAAGCCCCACAAAAGATCATCACTTTGATTCTCCAACCATGTAAACGACGACTTAGAACGCTCTGGCAAGCAGTATCAGGGTTTAGGGTTTAGGGTGTAGGGTCCGTGCGATTTGTCCTCCAGCAGTGCCATGTACCAAACTGTGTCCGCGTTGATGAGGATGATCGCAATCTCTTTCACCTCTGCAACGTCTCGATGGCACTCCGAAAAGTATGGCTCAGTGTTCCATCAATGCCTCCTTCCAACCCTAAACCCTAAACCCTAAACCCTAAACCCTAAACCCTGAACCCTAAACCCTAAACCCTAAAACCCTAAAACCCTAAAACCCCAAGTTCACCCCCTCAATCTCGGCTGGGGGCCGCCAAAGAGGCCCCTAATTGAAAGCAGAAGCTACATTTTGGTGCCCCCAAGTAGGCCTAAACCCTAAACCATAAACCCAGGGCAGCTATCCCTAGGGGTCATGACTTGGCCTTCCGCATGCAACAGAGAGGAAAACAAGCCAACACCACGAAATCGTGAAGAAAAAGCTGCCAACCCTCAACCATGCCCACCGTCCCTCCCAAGGTTTAGGGTTTAGGGTTTAGGGTTTAGGGTTTAGGGTTTAGGGCTTAGGGTTTAGGGTTTAGGGGGGAAAAGTAGCAACAAGAACTCAAGCCGGCCTCTGCGCAAAAGATCTGAAGCAGCAGCATCGTCCACACGATGCCGAAGGTCATGGTCCAGAAGTTCGACACCTTGTGACTTCAAGGGGCTCTGTTCAAGGTTTAGGCCGAAATTACCAAAAACCCTAAACCCTAAACCCCAAACCCTAAACCCTAAAGCCTAAACCCTAAACCCTAAACCCCGAGAGCTCAGAGTTTAGCGATGTTTGGGGCTTTGGGATGCTCCTGTACGCTGACCAGACGCCTGCGGGCGCGAAGCCTCGACCCAGATGGACGTTGTCCTTGGCTGGCTTTGGAGCATGCAGAATACTTAGTGGTTCTTAGTAGGGGGTGGCCTGATCTGATCTATACATACGCTTTAAGGGATTACGTAGGGTATCCAATTCCCCTACTAGGGGTGCAAGGGGCCTGAGTGAATTAGAACGGGTACGCTGGGTAGGCTGTGTTCTTTTGGGTAGCTTGTATCAGTTATGAACAATTCTCGGGACCAGAAAAAAGAGGATGAGAAAGGTACTTTTTTTTGGCTCCTGGGTGATGCCGCCTATGGCAGCTGCACGTCGCCGTGTGCCGGAAAAAGGATCGGGCGGTTCATATTCGGCTGCACTCCCACCCCCAACTACTGCCAGAACTAATGTAGTTGCAACTTCCTATTGTGGCAGCTGTGGCCATAAGAAACCCTAAACCCATAGAACCCTCAGAATCAAACCAGCCTCCTTGAGCAGAAATGAGACTTGAGGTCAAACTCTGGGCACCTTGTTGGCATCCTCATGGCGAATTTTCAAGAATCGAGACCCCAAAAGGCGGGGCATGTAGATCAACCTCGATATCGATGCCGGGCCAGATGCTGAAGCACCAAGAAGAGAGTCCTCCCACAGCAACTCCCAGGCCCAGGAGTAGCCTAGGAATCAACAGATTATAAGGGAACCCGAAGCCTGAAAAAGGAAATAAGGGCCCTACTCCAGCTCCTAGACTCCAGCCCAGCTCACATTTTAGAACAAGCCGCTGGATCCGCTTCAGTACGCGACCTCCGCGCGTGAACCAAAAGTTCACACCTGCACAACGGCACAGGGTTTAGGGGTTTAGGGGTTATAGGGATTAGGGTTGCATTGCAGGATGTGGCTGTCCTGAGTGTCTTCGCACAGTGATCTCTAAGCCGTTTTTCTTGCTGTCACATGGCCGCAGCGCCACACCCGAATCAAACCACCCATGTGTGTGACACTCAATGACCGGCATCCCCAAACCCTAAAACCCATCGGCGGGGCATGTGTCCGAGCGCACATCCTAACCCAGACCCGTTAAATTCCCTCAAACAGGTTCCAACCAAAAAGCATGCATACTTCCATGGAATATATATATATATATGTATATATATATATGCATACATATATGCACGTATGTAATATGGAAAATGATGCCAAAGAAGGTCCTCTTAAACCCAATAAGGGATATATGGTATGGCCCGAAAATAGGGATCCCCCCCAAATACACTAAAGGGTACTCCCTTGGGAATTTCCCCCTTATACTAACAGTCCTTAATAGGGATTATAATAGGGTAACAGCGCCTGGTACGTGACCGGCGGCATTGCAAAAACCAGGAATGTGCTAAACGCTAGGGAGAACGCATGTTCATGATTGAGAATTGCTGCATAGTAGGGGCTGAAAGTGTGAAACAGTGTCCTTATCTAAGGAACAATGGCGCTCCCATAGCACGGTATGCTTTAGTATGGCATGGTCTACGATACGGTAACAGACTCTGGTACTGGCACAGCGTTGGAGCTGCCCTCAACCATGGTGCCAAGGTCTACTACCCCCCACCCCCGCCACCCCCCCCACCCCTCCCCACCTCACCCCCCCCCCCACCCCCCCCCCCCACCCCCCCCCCCCCCCGCCCACCCCCCCCCCTCCTCCCCCCCTCCCCCCTTTTTTCCCCCTTTTTTGCCCCCCCCACACAGCCCACACCAGTCCGCCCCTCCACACTGCCCTACAGCCCAGCCAAACCTGCCCCAAAGGTCGAACCCAAAGCTCTAAGGCTACCCTAAAGACAATGAGGGATCAGGGTTCTGGGTATAGGGTGTAGGGTTTAGGGTTAGGGGTTTGGGATTTAGGGACGAGGGTTGAGGTTTCACGGCGGGTTGCCCGTGTTGCAACCTTGCGCCAACCACTCCAACAGTTCGAAGCCTCTACCCCCCCATTCCCACAACACGCCTCAAACCCCCGAACCCTGGTTTAGGGGTTTAGGGTTTAGGGTTTAGGGTGTAGAGTTTAGCGTTTAGGCTTTAGGGTAACAACAATTTCCGGCTTTGAGGGTTGAGAGGTTTCGGGCCTCTTGGGTCGGCGGCCTGAGCCGGAGGCCCCTAAAAGGAATACTGAGTGTGCCATAGTATAATGCTACCTAAACCATAGTAGTACCTATCTGTGGTACTAGAGCATTTGCTTCCTTGGGCTTCTGTGGTCAATCCATTCGGCGGGCTTCGGTTCATGTGATTGAGATGTCCCTTCCAAGATTCCAGGTTTATCTTGCCCTTCTTGGATCGGGTACAGTACCCGCAAAGGGCCATTGTTTAGAACGGCTTTGGAGATTTCCTAGGCCTTAACAGCTCTAGAACGCTGCAGATTAGGGCCCTGGAGGGGCATTGCACTGAAACCTTTTAGTGTACTGCGAGGGCTGAGGTGTCTTTGAAATACAAGAGCGGCGGGACAAGCTCAGCAAGTCCCTGTCTGGCACTTCCGCGGCAAGGCTTCCCCTTTCGGGGTCAGTTCAACTAGTTCATGGTTGGGTTCGTATTGAAGATTGAAATTTATATTCCTTCTTGGGTTTAAGTACCCTTAAAAATGCAAACTGATACCCAACTATGACCAAGTCCAAGGTATCCAAAAAGTCCAGGTAGTCCAGGAGCCCAGGCACCCAAATACGGTGCTTGGACCCTGGATGCTATGTAAACCTTTGGCCAAAAACCTAACGTTTACGATCTCTGCGGAAAATCCTCTCACAATGATGTAAGGAAAGTTCGGAAGCAGAGCAACAAAGAGGCCACGACAAGGACTGGGTCAATCTGTAGGCCGTCGCCGCCATTGATCATACCAAAATCATCAAAGCCTTGCAGTGTCGTTGTTGATCCACTGCCATCTGTGCTACCCGCTTCGGCGTACGAGACATATCGGCTGCTTGAAGAGCTTGTCTCGTTTGTCTCAGGACGTGCGGACGCCTCGCTGGCGGCTGGTAGGCTTCAGACTTCAGTTTGATAGGGACCATGGTTAAATGGTGGGTTGCAAACAAGAAAGCTCGCCTTCCAGATACACCTACAGCAATTAGGTACAGCAGATGGTGGCAGAAGCATTGTAGAAACTGTTTTGATAATTCATACTCTTTTTCAACCCCCCCCCCCCTCCAACAGCTGTAAGATCGTATGTGACTTCTCTCAAAGAGTCCACCCTTGTACCGTAAGCTGTGAATAAACCCTGAACATTCGTGCCAAGATACTGCAGCAGTGGTGGTTGTAGGAGCATCCTCCCCCGTTGGGTTGGAGTTTGTCTGCTGCAGACGCAGCGTAGTTGTCCTCTCCTTACTGGATTTTCGGACTGGGCGTGGAGCAGTGGAAACCGATCAAAAACCGACTCAAGTTTGCAGCAGCCTGTATATTTCAGTGAAACCCTAAACCCTAAACCCCAAACTGCAGCCTGAGGTTCAATTGGCAAGTTTGAGGGTTTAATTAGGTTTAGGCGTTAGAAAGAGTTTCGGATGCTGGAGCCCGCAGACCCACAGGCCCCAAGCCAGCGCCCCTTCTCCCGAGACCACTTCCAGATTCCGGGTTTAGGGTTTAGGGTTTAGGGTTTCGGGTTTAGGGTTTCGGGTTTCGGGTTTCGGGTTTAGGGTTAGGGTTTAGGGTTTAGGGCTCCAAAGCCAAAACCCGAAGCCATCAAATCCTAAAGCCTGAAAGCCGACATGAACCGTAAACCCCAATTCCAAAAGCTTTCAGGACCCCCCCCCCCCCCCCCAAACCCACCTAAACTCTAACCTAAACCCCAACCCCCTCCCCCCCCCCCAAAAAAAAAAACTAAACATAAATAAACACAGGTCTCCGTTGTTGTGCCCTTCGTGGTGGTCGTCTTCTCTGGTCCCCAGAACCTGCGGACTGCTCGAAAACCGAAATTCGCGACCTTGTGAGATTCAATCGTTCAGGGAACACCACCGAACTTGGCTTTGGGGTCTATAGGGTTTGGGGTTTATATAGGGGCTAGAGTGGGGTTTAGGGTTTTGCGTTTCGGTTTTTAGGGTTTCCTGAGGCCGGAAGGCCTTGGATGTTGGGTTCTACGGTCTACGGTCTACGGTAGGTCCCATATTGTGGGTACTTCGGGGCCTATTTTTTCTATTGCGGTTTTGGCTAAGTATGTTTTCCATACTTGTGTACTCGGACCCTTAGCAACAGGATCCTTCCTTTAAGGGCCCCGGAGCACCCGTACCTCCCGAGGTTTAGGGCTTGGGTTTAGGGTTTGGGGTTGGGTGGGTTTCGAGTGTAGGGTTAGGGTTTGGGTTGAGAATTCAGGGCTTCGGGCTTCAAGGAGGAGCCCCGCCTGATTATGTACGCCAGCTCACACGCGGTGAACCGGTTCCAGCATTCGATCTTCACCTGTTTTTGGCACATGTTGTCGCTTTTTTTGATGCTAAACTAAATACCGAACCCCCATAGGTGTCAATTCTCCCGGGCTCTTCATGGTTAACTTTTTGGTGTATACTGGGTTTTGGACAACCAAAAGGTTAAAGGTTACACGCTGCAAAAGTAATTAGAGTATAAAGTCGCCACTCTCAGCGAGGATCCTTCATGGAACCCTAGAAGGGTCCTTTGTCGTTGCTAGCCCTCCTTGTGCCGTAGAGGCTAGGCCATATCATGGCATCCCGCACCCTCCGACGCAAAGTGAACGATACTTTAAGGAGTCCGAAGAAGCCCCGAGGAACCGCGAGGAACCTATCACAGCGAGGGCGCCTGAAATCGTGGACCCTGAGACCAGCAACCATGCCTAGAGCAACCAATGCACCCTAAAAAAAGTATATGGGAGGATACGCGAATCAAAACAGGGACACTCTGTTTTCTATTGGGAACCCAAATAAAGGGATCAGCACAATAGTGGATCTAAGGAAGCCCCCTATATGACCCTAAAATATTAGGCACATTTCCCTTCGTTAGTAACTTGGTTACTAAAGGCAACTCCTTGCCAAGTGGCCCCCATCATCCAGGTGGGCTCTTCAGACACTCGATACCACAGGTCTTTAAACCCCGGTGAGTTAGCGCAATTGCCATCGTGCCGCAAGGTCCCACTTGACGACAAGGCTTCTATGCGACCAAAGTCGCTGTCCTCGCAGGGCTTTGGGATTCGTTTTCTCGGGGTCCAGGGCCACAGGTTTGCAGGTTTGGTTGCGGAGTATGGTGCTCACTGCGCAGTCCTCAAACGCCTGCGTGTAGACGCCGAAAGATGAAGCACCCGTCCAGTAGTTGTAGTCGGTGGCACAGACGCTGAACTGAACATGTGTGATCTCAAGCGAGGTCGCTATGTTGTACCCGGCGCCGCTGCATGAGACACTCGTGTCAAACCAAAGTTTAGAATTGACACTGACATCATAGTCCACATACTCAAGCGAGTTCCACTCATCGCACCGCGCCCAAACCTGGCCCAAGCCAAGGCCCAATAGGACTGCTGTAAGACCAAGGGCCACCATGGCTTCGAAGCTTTCGGGCTTGGCTCTTCCCGGCTTTACACCGAACCTCTTGGGCCAACGACGCGCATGCCAACAGACCCCATAGGGAGGATGCGGCGCGCACGCTGTCCTTCAAGAGCCACAAGACCCCAAACCCAAAAACCCTAAACCTATACACTGCACAACCTCCTGAACCCCTAGTAGGCTCTTCAATCCAAAAGAACCACACACACAACAAAGTGCTGCCCATTGTGGCCATTGTAGGGGGCTTGGGGTTCCGATCTTGCGATATGTCTGGCCCAGGGATGTTTAAGCGGCACTATAGGGCTTTAGGCTTCAGCGTTTTGCAGTTTACGGTTTAGGGTCCCTAAAGCCCTAAACCCCTAATTATAAACCCTAAAACCTTAAACCCTAAGCCTAAAGATCTAAACCCTGCAACCATAGACCCTAAAGCCCTATACAACCTGATGGAGGGTGTCGGCTTCGCTCTTGTCTACGGCTGTTCTGGCCTCTGCGGGGTTTAGGGTTTAGGGTCTATAGGGGTTTAGGGTTTAGGGTTCGTTTGGGGCTTCAGGGTTCCAAGAAAGGTCTCTAATCTAAGGCCTTGGAGGGGGCTTCCTAGCAGCCTTGTAGCCCTGAAGACCAAAGAGTTCGCAGGGGTCGATAAGCCGATGTGTGCGAGTTGTGTGGCCAAGGTTTAGGGTTTAGGGTTTATAGGGTTTAGGGCTTGGGGTTTAGGGTTTCCGAAACTTTAGTCAGCAACACTTGTTGGCAGCTTGGCACAGCTTTGCCAGAGCTCCGTACGCGTCTGTGCCGTACGCGTCTGTATGCATGCGCAATGTCACGGAAGGGTCTTTGGAGCTCATGGTTTTGGAGTTTCAGGCTTCGGGCTGGATGAAGGGAGCTTAAGGTTCAGGTTTCGGGCTTGCAGGATTCGGGTTATTCGGAAGTTGAAGCTTCGGACATGCCCGACTTCTTGTTGGGGCTTCGGGCTTCTGTAAAGTTTTGTTTGGAGCCTGTCGGTTAAGGGTTTTGGAGCTTGAAGCTTGGGGCTTGCATCACTGTTTAGGAGTTTGAGGCTTCGGGCTTTGCGCGACTTCTTGTGTGGGGATTTGCCGGGGGCTCGACCAGGTTGAGAATTAGCACCTTGACCCTACACTTTAAGCCCTACCCTGAACCCTAAACCCCAAACCCTAAACCTAAACCTTATGAACCCTGCCCCATCGACGGAAGATTCCCCAGCCTGTCTGCGTCACAAGCCCCTCGTGAGCGTTATAGCTGACCATGCCCACCTGTTGCAGGTCATAGAATGATCCTCGGAACCTCTCCCTACGGAGGTTCAGGGTCTAGGGGTTTGGGATTTGGAGTTTTGGGTTTGGGTTTTGGGGTTTTGGGAGAGAGTTTGGAGTTAAGACAGTAGTTCGGGCTTCGAGAAGACCCAAGCTTTGGGCCCTTTGGGTGCCTCGAGCTTTGGGTTTTTGGGCTTTAGGCTCGGGCCTCACATTAATTTTTCGTTCCCAGCCCCCGGGGAAGGTACGCAAAGAAAAGGAAACTTTGTGTTGTCGGCTTGGCGGGCCTGATGCCTCCGCCGGACGGGTTAATGTTTCAGGCTTTGGGGTTAGTCCCCAATCCCGGAAGGTCAGAATCCGGGATCTAGAAAATGTTGCATTTTAAGGTGATAGTAGTTCAGAGTTCAGGGGGTTAAGAGTCTAGGCCCATCGGGCTTACAGCAAGTCAGTGGCCACATAAAGGGACCACGTAACTTCCCTTGCCCTAAACCCTACACCCTAGACCCTAAACTCAAAAACCCTGAACCCTATCGCCCCAAAAAGCTGCCACCCAAAGCAGCTAATCACCTGCACCACAGATACCCAAACCCCTTTGTAACCCCATGTAATGTGAAAAAAGCCTGTACAGACCGAAACCCCGGACCCCAAACCCAAAACCCTCAATCCCTAACCATAAACCCTAACCCTAAACCCTAAACCCTAAACCCTCTCTACCTATATATATATATATATATATATTTAAACCTTAATGGGGTCGTTGACCTTTTTTGCGTTTGCGTGGTTCCTAAATCCTAAATCCTAAATCCTAAACCCTAAACCCTAAATCCCAAATCCCAAATCCCAAATCCCAAATCCCAAATCCCAAATCCCAAATCCCAACTCCCAACTCCCAAATCCCAAATCCCAAATCCCAAATCCTAAATCCTAAATCCTAAATCCTAAAACCTAAATCCTAAATCCTAAATCCTAATCTAATATGAGCTGTCCCGGGGCCCCCCCGGGACGGGTTGTCCGGGACGGGTTGTCCGGGGCCCCCAAACAGGTTGTCCCGGTCCCAGGTCCCTCCCGAAACAAATGTCCCGGGGCCCCCCCGGGACGCCCCCAGGACAGCTGTCTCGGGGAGCCCTCGGGACACCCGGTTTTTAAAGTCTTTTGGGGGCTTTTTCAAGCTATTCGGGGCTGTGGTGGTGTTTTGGGGTAAAATGGAGGGGTCCCGAAACCGTCGATTCCGGTACTAAAAAGCAGCATTTTTTATTGCGGGAGCAGGCAAATACAAGGCTCCCCCCTTTTGGGGAGCTTTTGGAAGCTTTTTGAAGCTTTTGGTGTTTTTAATGCTCTTTGGGGCTGGTTCTTTGGGGTAAAATGGAGGGGCACCGAAACTGTCGTCGATTTCAGTACTAAAAATCAGCATTCTTCATTGCGGGAGCAGGCAAATACCAGGCCCTTTTTTCTTGAAGCTTTTTCGTGGTTTTTTCATGCTATTTGGGGCTGCGGTGGTGCTTTGGGGGAGTGCCTGTAGGACTTAGGAAGGGCCCTCTCTGGGCTTTTCAGATTTAAGATTTGGAGTTCGGGGCGGCCCTCTCTGCAGCTTTTAAGACTTAGGCATTAGGGTTTAAAGGCCTTTCTGGGGCGTTTAGGATTTAGGATTCAGGGGGCCTCTCTGGAGCTTTCAGGATTTAGGATGTAGGGTTCAGGGGACTTAAGGCAGTAAGAATTGAAATGGTAGATAAGGTTGCCAAATGAGAGGGATTCTAGGTGGGTGGGGTGATGCCAAACACTCTTGGTGAATGCTTGGATCAGAGATGCTGAACCCTAAACCCTAAACCCTAAACCCTCGGGCCTAAACCCAAACCCTAAACCCTAAACCCCCAACCCCCTAAACCGTAAACCCTAAACCCTAAAGCCTAGCTCCTCTAAAAGGCCCTTTTAAAGGCGACAGACTCGCCTCAACTCGGTTGGTATCCTCCTGGAGCCACGGAGTCGGCGGTGTCGAGGATTGGCAAAAGCGGCACAAGCACTCCTTGGGGGTTTAGAGTTTAGGGTTTAGGGTTTAGGGTTTTGGGGTTTAGGGTTTATAGATTAGATTTCTTTTGGCCTTCTGGCTTAAGGTTTAGGCTTTAAGGTTTACAGGACTTAGAGCGCTTATAGGGTTTTAGAGTTTTAGGGTTTTGGGTTTTCGGGCTTCTCTACTTCTGTGTGCTTTGTGGCTTGGGTCTTAGGGCTTCGGTTTTAAGGCTGATTGGATTGGAGCGCTTCTAGGGTTATAGGATTTTAGGGCTTCGGGCTTAAGGTACAATGGGTGTATAGGGCTGAAAGGTTCGTAGGGGGATAGGAGTCCAGGTTGTTCTTGTTGTTCTTTGTGGCTTACGCCTAGGTATGAAGGGTCTAGGTCATAGGATTTGAAGGTTTATGGGTTCTACGGTTATAGGGTTTAGAGTGTTGGTAGGGTGTTACCAGATAGGGCTTATGGGGTTTATAGGGCTTGTAGGGATATAGGGTTATACACCTTGAGGGTTTATAGGGCTTGTGGGGGTTTAGTGTTTTAACACGGCAGGGTTTCAGGGTTTCTGCAAGCCCTTCCGGCTCGCAGGATTGAGATCATTTAAGGTTTATGGTTCAGGGTTAACAGGGCTTGCTTTACGATTATGGGGCTTTGGGGTTTTGCAATCAGGGGCTTAGAGCCCTCTTCTACATGCTCAGCACTCACTGTAGCCAAGCACTTCGGGTTTACAACCCGATCAACTATCAACCCTAACCCTAAGGCCCTAAGTTAGGGGTTCGGGCCTAAATCTTCAGCCGGCAACCGAAAACCCAAGCCACTAACCATGAGGCCTTGGATATTGAACTTAAAGACCTGCAAAAACCAAATCCTTGAACCCTAAACCCTAAACCCTAAACCAAAAAAAACCTAAACCCTAAACCCTAAACCCTGAACCCTGAACCCTGAACCCTAAACACCAACCCTCATCAATGTAATCCTGACACTCAGGATGCATCCAGCCTCCTTTTGAGCATGGTCTCTCGGGGCCCAGAAACCCGACTACCGCATGAGTTCTTATGCTATACAGGGGCCTTCATGAATATAATGGGGTTTTGGGGGTTATTACCGTATAGTTACATAGGGACCATAAGGGAATAAAACCCTAGGGTCCTGCAAACGCTGTTAGAGCTTCCTACCTGAGGAAAAAGTCCCAAAGAAGTGGCCGGGGATCACTCCGATTCTTGACATCCATTTGCGAGCAGCCATCCTGAGAAAAAGACTGCTGGGTTTTGGCGATGCATCCCCTTCCCCCTAATTAATACTAAACGGCAACTCCCAACGGATGTTTTTTAGTATCAGTGGAGTTTGTTAGGTTTAGGGTTTAGTGTTTTGGGTTCGGGTGTAGGGATTCGGGATTAGGGTTTAGGGGTTCAGCCTTTGGGGTTTAAGGCTGAGAGTCAGGGTTCGGAGGAGGGTTTAGGGCTTGAGGTTGTGACGGTTTTGGGGGCCTCAAGTTTCACAGAGGGGGTTGGGTCATCAGAATGGTTAAGGCTTCAGGTTTCAAGTTTAGGGCTACTAGGCTTCAGGCTCCCCCTCTCCCCCTTCCCCCGCCGAAGTCGGCAGCGATTTGAAAAGGGGCAACTGCCGGATCAGCTTTTGGGGCCAGTTCATGTTCGGGATCAGGGTGGGCTGCCATCAACTTGAGAATTGCAGAGGAGATTATGGATTTTAGAATGGGTGATACGCGGCACACTACGAGCTACTGCTTGCTGGATTTGGCGAGTTGCTTTTTTGCTTTGGGTTCCTGATGGCGTCAAGGTCATAGTCAATCTACGCATTTGCATAATATTACTTCCCGGATTCTGTTCTGATGATTAGGAGGTTTGCTGTTCGTGCTATTGCTGCTGCTGCTGCTGCTGCAGCAAAGAAGATGTTGGTGGTGGTTATGACTCAGTTGTGACGATGAGAATGATAGCGATATCGCTGATGCTGGTGATTTGATTTTACGAAACATCCCTCGACATCAGGCCAAGGATCTTGCATGTCCAGGACCTGCAGCAGGGGTTTCCGATAGAAAGTCTAGGAACTTGGGGTTTAGGGTTCAAGGTGTGCAAAAGCAAGCAGGCAAAAACAAGACAATAGCTTCTTGGCCATGGACCAGTTGCCACCTCCCTGACAGCCAAGCAAATCAACAATAACTCGCCCTGGCACGAATACACTCGAAAACTAGCTAGGGCAGCCACAACCCTAAACGACTCCCAGCTCATCCGTGCCTGGCCGTAGATGCGATCAAGACTATCCATGTCCGGCAGCAGCCACTCGACTCTGACCGGATCGCGGAAGGTCTGGCAAGGTGGTCAACATAATGATAAAGGGGCGTCATGGACTGACATGCACTGGCGATAGCATGGTGTGGCTACAGACAATTCCCGAGATAAACTTGAAGCCCCTGACGACGGTATCATTAAACACGCTTCTGGGTCGAAGCGTATTAGAGTGAATCGGTTTGGGGTTCCGCGAAAGGAAAACCCTAAACCCTAAACCCCAAACCCAGAAGCGGGGCAGGCTTGACGTAGCTCCACTACTCCGAACCGGCGCACCCGTGTCTGCGGTACGTGCACAGCCCCTTTTTCAACCCTACACTTTTTGAAGGTCAATAGTATCATACCCCTTGTAGGATTCTTAGGCTTTTTGCAGGACGGTCATTAGTATGAAACCCTTTATGGGATTCTTAGGTAGCCTGAGAACAAGTAGGTCTTGGGTTCTTATAAGGGATTGTGTGCTACGGCAGCATTGCGCTGCAACTTGGTCAAGCCTATGATGGCTACTAACGGATCTTTGCGCAGCACGTTACATCTGCACCCTGAGCTCCCCCCCAATATATTCTTTTACTTTGAACCCACGCAACTTGCTTTGTAAAGACGATCAGGCCATAAAGGGGTTTTGCACTTAACAGTATACGAAGTGGGGGCTCGGACAAAAACCATGCAAGGACAAGCTTGACCCGTTACGGGCTACAAGAACAAGCAGGAACGTGGACACGTGTCGCGGGGTTCTGTTCGGTGGCGCTGCGCATATACACGATGCACAGCAACTCATGCGAACATGCGGGTGCGGATTGTTGGCGTTGGCTGAAAAGAAAGGTCTGCAGCCCGCATTATTACCCACTCGTTCTTTGCGCGGAATACCATGTATAGTCCCCTCAGCTTTTGGGGTGTAGGATGTAGGTCGAGAATATTTTCCACTGCGCTTCGTCCACATAGTCCTATAACCTGCTGCCACATCTTTAACCGAGGTTTGAGGCTTTGCAGTGCGGAGCCCCAAGCCCTAAAGGTTGGAAACCCTAAACCCCCAAACCCTTACACCAGGACTCTGTAATGGTGATGGTAGTAATTACCATAAACGTAAATAACAATACGAGCAAGAATAATCAAAGTCAAAATAGCAAGAGTAAAAAACAAGAGTATGTATGTTGTGGACCCTTTCAGGGTTCGGGGACTTGCTTGCTTTCGAGGCCACCCTCGAACCTAAGCCCAAAGCATGACATGGGGTTGATTTGGGATTAGGGAAGCTTCTGGGGTTTAGGGCCGAGGGTTTAGGTGCTACCCAAACCCCTTAACCCGAAACCCCCTAAACCCTCAAACCCCTAAAACCCGTAAGAGGAGTCGGAGGTGGCCTAATTGGGTTCTAAAGTAAGCTCAGACTCAAACCCTCTAAAAGGGCCTCAACCCCAAAAAACGGACCCCCCATCGAAACCCTCTGCACACCGAGCCTTCAGGTTTAGGTCTAGGATTTGGCCCCTGTTGTAATCCCTACTAAGGACTGCTCGTATGAGGGGGGCACATCCCAGTTTAGCATGGTTTAGGGTTTCTAGGTGGGGGTTGCCTTGCAGTATGCGGTCTCCCACACGCGTTGACTTGTTGTGCTTTTGGGTATGCTATGTGCTGGTGTATTTGGTTGTTCCGTCTGGAGGCGTTTCGATTTGTGTGTAAGTCCGGGCTTCGATTGCAGCTTCAAGAAAAAAAGAAAGCAGCAAGAGGAGCGCTAAAATAGAACAGTCTCCCGGTGATTTAGGCAGTTATATTGCTAAAGCTCTGGACCAGACCTAACTAAACCCTCAGCCATAAGCCCTAAGCCCTAAACCCTAAACCGCCTGCGCGTCTCCATGCTCTGGGGAGTAGATCACCTCTTGGTAGTTCGGCATGCAGGGCTTGCCATACCACCTGTGACTTGTAGCGTCCTATAAGGGAGGGGGGTTCAAGTGGGGGGTATGCAACCCAAGGCTCCCTCGGACTTCCCGCTACTCCCTAAGGCTCCCTAAACTTCCCGAAAGATCCCTACATACCTACCCTGCCATGAAGCCCCTCCCTTAAGGACCCTGAAGCTTTAGTCTCAGGGCAGTTACATGGTCTAGGCCCTGAACTTGCGGAACCCTTCTACCCCTTATAAACCCTACAAAGCCCAAGGACCCACGCTTCAGAACCCTATAAAGAAGGTAAAGAACCATATTAGGTGACCAGGAAAAACCTCATTAGATGTGAAGCAGGATGAAGAGCTTGTGGGTTTCAGGGCTTTAGGGATCTTTAGTAGGGCTTCGAGACCCTGAGCCCTCATCCGTGAAGCCTCTGCAGCTGCCAACCAAACCCAGAAGGTCAACTCTCCAAAAGTTATGACAAAGACCCTGAACCCTAAACCCGAAACCCCACGCACACCTTGGCTATGAGCCTCAAAAAATTGAAAAAACGAATACATAAAAAAGAACATCCTATCGGGCCTGGAGTCCAACCCTTCGACGCCGAAACCACACCTTACCTCTAAATGCTGTGGCCCCAAGGCCCCAAGCCCTAAACTCCCCACATGCCAAACATTACCAAACCCTAAACCCTAAACCCTATAAGCATCACACAACTATTAAGCATATACCTTGAACATGAACCTTGAAAACTACGTACCTTAAGCGAAGTCCACCCTGAACCTAAACCCTGAACCCCCACCACCGAGTCCAATTGCAAAACAAAGCCCTAAACCCCGAAACTCCGGAATCACCCAAAAGAAAAAACAAGCAAAGCGCAAACCAACGACCCTACACCCCAAACCCTGAATCCTAACCCAGCAAACAAAAACCCTAAAATCCACCCCAAAAACGCTTGAAATCCAAAGGCCCTTAAACCTCCTAGACTTCCTTCATCCCATATGGACGATGTGGTATCTTCGCTTTGCTTGTACGGTTTAGGGTCTAGGGTTCAGGGTTGACGGTTTAAGCCCCTCCCCCATTTTAGGGTTTATAGGGCTCTACAGGGTTAAAAAAGCGTTATGTAGGGTGAACTATAGGGTGGCGGGTTATGTAGGGTTATAGGGCTATAGGGTTATATAGGGTTACAGTGTTATAGGGAATTGCCAACAGCCCCCCCCCCCCCTCCCCCTAAACCCTAAACCCTAAACCCTAAACCCTAAACCCTAAACCCTAAACCCTAAACCCTAAACCCTCAACCCTCCCCCCCAGCCTCTCCCAGGCGGCTCTTGCACCGGCGCTCGGAAAGCGACAGGCCGCGCCACTGCCGGACGAGACGCCCTGCCGAAGGCGGAGCCCGCCTTGGTCTCGGTAGGGGTTTATCAGGGCTTCTTAAGGGTTCTTAGGGTTTTTGTTGCCTACAAGGGCTTTTTAGGGGTTTCGAGGGCTTTTGGCATCTTTAGGGTCTTAAGGGTTTTAAGGGTTGTGGTGGGTTTGAGGTTTTAAGGAATTTCAAGGGTTGTAAGGGCTCTTACGAGCTTTGAGGGCGTTAAGGGTTTTAAGGGTCTTAAGGGTCTTAAAAGGGTCTTTAAGGGGTCTTTAAGGGTCTGTAAGGGTTTTAAGGGTTTTAAGGGTTTTGAGGGTCTTAAGGGTCTTTAAGGGTCTGGGTCTTTAAGGTCGTCAAGGGCTTAGGGTCTTTTGGACGGGTTTTCAGGGTCTTTGGGGTTTGGGGATAAGGGGTCTTGAGGGTCAGGGGAGTCTGGGTATGTTAGAGATTCATTTAGGGTTCAGGGTTTAAGGGTCTTGGGCTTAAGGGTTGTAATATTTTGGGGGGCTCAGGAGCTTCCTTCAATGGTAATATTTCGGTCGGGGGGGGGGGGGAGAAGAGTGTTATTATTATTACTATTATTACTATATTATTACTATTATTATTACTATTATTATTACTATTATTATACTATTATATTTATTTTCTTTTCATTTTTTTCTTTTTGGGGGGGGGGGGGGGGGGGTTTTGGGGGGGGGGGGGGTTTGGGGGGGGGGGGGGGTGTTCAAAACTCTCTGAGTCCTTCGGATTGCGTCCCTGAACACAAACAGGCAACAGCCCGATACACTTGAAGGGCAGCACTTCTTCGCTCAGGGCCAACGAAGGGCCGATCACTAGTTGCTGCCACAGCATCCAACTATGCGGTTGTAGCGCAGGTAGTCGCTGGTGATGGGCAGTGGCTGGCTCCCGCCTCAGTGCAAAAGGAGCCGCAACCTTAAGACAAAAACCCTAATTATAAACCCTAACCCGAAACCCTAAACCCACAAGACCTGCTAGTCGAAAAGAAGAACCACACAGGCAACTTTGCTGCAAGTGCCTGCAGCTTGTTGGATCAATCCCTGCAACCCTAAACCCTAAACCCTAAAAGGCGAAACAACACTCATCGTATCTTGCTATCGTTGCAATGACCTTTTTTGGCGAATTCTTTGTGTATTTGAGGGCCCCGCACGCAAATCCTGGCTATCATGATGCGCTACTCATTGCCAGTCTGGCTGACCCAGTTGCAGCTGAAGCACTTCCAAATGCAGTCAGTCTCCATGTCTCATTCGGCTCCTGGGCAACCCCACGAAAAGGGCGAGGCCACATGAGTCGCCCACTCACAACTAGCCATGATCCGGGCATCTTACAGAAACGGTCTTGCTTGTGACACTTCCGGAGAACGGCGCAGACACAGCTAGTGCCGTTGATACGGCATCTGCAGGTTTGCGTGCCACACAGCTCTTTGCAAGGGACACTTGCCACAGCTCAAAAGCCCACGCGTATAAAAACGACCATCCCGCAATCCCCACTCTTCAGGTTGTGGCCTTCTCGTACTAATTATTCCTTGGTCCTGCACTGGCTTCTTTATACTCGTAATGACCAATAAGCTCATTGTTCTGGAACTGTTAAAAAAACATGTGTACGTCATTATATATATATACACACCGAAATCATGTACAAATGATATACTGTCATATGCCTAATATCATTAACAGTATTATTGCTACGAGTACTATTGCTACTGTGACGTACCATCCAAGACCAGGACACCCTTGCAGGGCCCGTGGAGAGATCAAAGACGCTGGCCACAGCGACGTCTCTGCCCTCCGAGTATGCCCAAGCCTAAGAGACCGGTTTAGGGTTTAGGGTTTAGGGTTTAGGTTTAGGTTTTAGGGTTTAGGGTTTAGGGTTTAGGGTTTAGGGTTTAGGGTTTAGGGTTTAGGGTTTAGGGTTTAGGGTTTAGGGTTTAGGGTTTGCTGTGATAGGGCGTAGATGCTGTGAAGGTTAGGTTTCGGAACAAGATCGAAAGCTTCGTGAGGTGCGAAGAGCAGCTTTGGCCCGATTGTGGAGGGCCATCTAACACTTTTCTCCCACCCCACGCCGTCCAAGGCGCAAACCTATTCCTTTTAGGGTTTAGGCCTAACTCAGACAACAGTCCACTTCTAAAAAAAATATTCAGTTTTGCAGTTTCAGGGAGGGTCGCAGGCAGACATTACGTCTGCCTGAGCCGGCCTGAAGCTTTCTGGTCCCTGGGCGCGAAGGGTCCGGGTCCTCCTGGGCTGGGGCCCTGGGGTACCCCCCCCGACCCCCGAGCTGTGGGAGGCGGACGAACGACCTGGCTCGGTTTGCGCCATCGAGGTGGAAGGGCTTGAGCGCCGCCCCCCAACGTAGGGGGGCGGCCTAGGCCCTGAGTTTAGGGTTTAGGGTTGAAGGTGCTTCCTGTGTATGCATGCACAAAATCCGTAGCATAAGACTGCAAACGATGCCATGACAGGAAACTTGGTAGGAATGCCTTTGCAGAGGACTAGAGAATCAGGTGGAAGTACATGGTAGAGCAGCTAGACTAGGACTGCAATGGCTGCTCTAAACCCAGAACCCAAAACCAAGCCTAAATGCTAAACCTAAACTCCAAACCCTAAGCCTAACCCTAGACCCTAAAGCCTAAACCCTGCGACCTCGAAAGGGGATGGGATGCAAACCCCTACGGATGTAAGGACTCTTATTTCCGGGTTTTGTAAGCCCTAAACCCTAAACCCTAAACCCTAAACCCCAAACCCCAAAGGCCTTTGTATTTAAGGTTTTTTTTGCCACTGTGAGCCTACGGGAAAGAGAAGGGAAGAGAACATCTCAGTCACAGTATCCTACGTGCGGTTCAGATTGGAGAGGTCTAGGTGAGGGTTTGAAGCCTTCAGTAGTGCAACAGCCTCTAAACCCTAAACCCTAAACCCTAAACCCCAAACCCCAAACCCTAAACCCTAAACCCTAAACCTTGCCCAGATGCTGGCTGCACGACCAGAGGCAGGAAGCCGAGGCGAAGCCAAGACCAGAAGTCGTCGATGCTGTGGACATCTTCGTAGTTCTGCCAACGTGAGGCTTCAGGCCCTAAACCCTAAACCCTAAACCCTAGTTTAAGCTTCCGGGTTCAGGCAAAAAATCGGGTGTGTAGGGTTTTGGGCTTAGTGGCTCCCACCTTGTGACCCTGGTAGCCGCTGAAGGCAAAGTTGGCGTTGGCGGCGATGTCCTGCGGAAGGCGTCTTAAAACGCACACGCTGAATGTAATGTAGGGGCCTTAATGATTAGAATAGGGTTTTGGGGGTTATGAGCATGAGCATGAAGGGACCATAGGGAATACAACTCGTCATGATTCTGACCCCTATATTAGGGGCTTTTTGGTCTCGCGAGGGGCTTCACCACAACCCTATTTTGTTATATTTATATTGTTATTTCTTTGTTTTTTTTTTTGGAAGGGCGGGGCGGGACGGGGGGGGGGGGGGGGGGGGTGGCTTTACAGCAAACCCCAAAAATCAAACATGGCTCAGAAGGTTTCGTGAACTTTATGTCGTATCGCGCCTTCTGTCAAAGAGGGGATGTTCCCACTTATACTAACAGTCCTTAATAAGGATTATAGTATCCCCTACTATAATCCCTATCCAGGGCTGTTAGTATAGGGGGGAACATGGGCTCTTCAGTCAACAAGGTCCCGAACTTGCCCCAGAATGATATCAACAACCACCATCCCAAAGCCCTAGAGCGCCAAAAGCCAAACAAAACAAAGTGAACCCCTTGAACTTCTAATGCCCTACACACCCCCCCTGAAGGCCTAAAATGACTCTCCTCTTCCCAAAATAGCGGCACCCCTTTCATGCCCAAAATGTACCCCTACTACCCCTAAACAGCCTTAATTATACAGGGAACCGCGGGGGGGGGGGGGGGGGGTTAGTATAGAGGGGGGTAGTAGGGGAACCCATGGTATGTTGTTCCTCGTATTACAAAATTACTATTACTGATTACCACTCATTATATAGATACTATTCATTAGGGTAGTAGGGAAACCCATTAAGCCCTAAACTCTAAGGGCAGTTTCGTGGGCCCTCAATCAATATGGTCCCTAGAAATAGAGGGGGGAAATTCCTTAAACCCTAAACCCTAAACCCTAAACCCTAAATATACTGGAATTCCCTTTCCTCCTGGATGGCGTGCTGGACTCTGTAGATGCGATCCTGCGGGCGTCACAGGCAAACAGACTTGGAGCCGAAAGCAGTTGGTCCGGAGGAATTCGAAGTCTGTCTGGCCCTAAACCCTAAACCCTAAACCCTAAACCCTAGACCCTAAACTCTAAACGCTAAAACCCAAACCCTAACCCTCAACCCTAAAACAGTGAACGCTGAACCCTGAACCCTAAAACCCTACACCCCCCCAATCTACGGCCCCTTAACAAAGGGAAAGCTTGCCTTCATTTTCAGCTACAGGTACTAAAGCCCCAGAGCCCTGAACCATTCCTTGGGGTTTGTGTGTGTGTGTGTGTGAGGTTTTTCGGTGTGGGTTTGGAGTCAATTAGACCTTTGGGCCCTAGACCGGGAGCCCAAATACACGCCTTAATGAACCCCATACACCCTAAAACCCTAAACCCTCAGTGGTGGGATTTTAAACCCTAAGTCCTAAACCCTAAACCACAAAGGGCACTTGGGACGTCCTGGCTCAAGCCGATGATGGCAAAGGCACCGAAGATGCACCTTGGGTTAGGGTTTAGGGTTTAGGGTTTGCTTAGGGTTTAGGGTTTAGGGTTTAGGGTTTAGGGTTTAGGGTTTAGGGTTTAGGGTTTAGGGTTTAGGGTTTAGGGTTTAGGGTTTAGGGTTTAGGGTTTAGGGGTTCAGGAGGTACCGCTGGGGCTACGAAAAGACACCACCCAATTCCCGGTCCTAGGTTTTTGGGGCTTGGGGTTTAGAGTTGGGTTTTTGGTGTTTTTGGTGTTTAACCCTGAAGCCCCATGTCGGAGACTCAAGACTGGTTCTGTGGTCCCGCTTGCAGTGCTTTGTCAAGGTGCAGCAGAGCGATTGTGAATGGCAACTCCATGCAGGCTCTTTCCACGTCCTTGGTGGCACAGGGAACAGCTTCGAAAAAAAAGACGCCTAACCCTAAACCCTAAACCCTAAACTCTAAACCCTAAACTCTAAACCCTAAACCCGAAACCATAAACCCTTAGCCAAGGTGGCCTGGCCTATGTGTCTTCTGAATGTAAGGCCTGGGGGCCATCTGCTGCCGCAGCCATTTCAGGTAGACCTTCTGCGGGACGGTGAAGTCCTTGCGCGGACAAGCAGACGGACAAGGAAAGGTTTAGGGTTTAGGGTTTAGGGTTTAGGGTTTAGGGTTTAGGGTTTAGGGTTTAGGGTTTAGGGTTTAGGGTTTAGGGTTTAGGGTTTAGGGTTTAGGGTTTAGGGTTTAGGGTTTAGGGTTTAGGGTTTAGGGTTTAGGGTTTAGGGTTTAGGGTTTAGGGTTTAGGGTTTAGGGTTTAGGGTTTAGGGTTTAGGGTTTAGGGTCTGGGATCAAAGCATGGAGGCCGGCATGCACTGGAGACTTCAAGCCCCAGATGCACTTAAAGGAACCTCCGAAGGCGAGGCACTGGAGCAGCAGGTGTCTCAGGCCGACTCCGCGGATTGAAGCACACGCACACACACAAAAACGTACACACAGGGTTTAGGGTTTAGTGCGGGTTTCGGGTTTAGGGTCTGGGGTCTAGGGCTTAGGATTTAGCAATGTAGGGTTTAGGGTTTATCTCCTCTAAGCTCTAGGAATGTTCACGATATTAGGGTAACCTATTGGGGTCCTTTATTTTAAGGGGATTATCTGGGAATCTGGGTCTATTTTACGGGTCCCCTATTTTCGTCAACCCCTATGCTCATATCTTATATACACATCTTCAACGTATACGAAACTGAGGCATGTTTTCAAAAAAGACAATGGGAATGAGAAGTTCTTCCATCCGGCCGGGATCCTAGAATGCTTCCTGGGATGCTTGAGCACAAGGAGTTGCATCGAAGAGGAACCTAGGGGGCCCATTATTTGACGATAATGGGTCTTTGGGGTAGCTTGTAGTACAATGACTCTAGAACAGAATATTGGGTGCGGGGGGCATCCCTAAACCCTAAACCCTCAACCCTAAGCATGAACGAGGGTGTCCTTACCCTTCGCGATGCGGGAGACAGTGTGAGGCGCAGCTTGGGTTGGCTGCATTGCCAAAGCGGGCTCGTGCCGGAGGCGACATGCGGGCGCGATGCGGAGAGCCGATGGATGTCAATCGAAGGGTTTACGGTTTCAAGGGTTTATAGGGCTTATAGGGTTTATAGAATAGGGTTTATAAGGTTCACAGGGTTTATAGGGTTTATAGGGTTTATAATCGGGTTTAGGGTTTAGAATGATGTGACATGAACCTCGGTAATGGACTCACCTTGCAAGGGGGCTGCTGAAAGTAAGACTGACCACCTCAAACGTCTGGTTCCATGATTGTTGCTTCCTCAGAACAGAAGTCGCCTGAGACGATGTGGCACCAGCACCCACCTGAAATCCTAAAACCGAGATGCCCCACAACCATTCCTGGACTTGACATCGCATCTCTCTACCCTGCTGAAGCTATTGAGAGCCAGCAAGGCGCACTCCCTGGCATCACAGGTTGGCTTAGGGTTGCGGTTTAGGGTTTAGGGTTTAGGGTTTAGGGTTTAGGGTTTAGGGTTTAGGGTTTAGGGTTTAGGGTTTAGGGTTTAGGGTTTAGGGTTTAGGGTTTAGGGTTTAGGGTTTTTAGGGTTTAGGGTTTAGGGTTTAGGGTTTAGGGTTTAGGGTTTAGGGTTTAGGGTTTTTAGGGTTTGGGGTTTAGGGTTTAGGGTTTAGGGTTTCGGGTTTGGGGTTTAGGGTTTAGGGTTTCGAGTTTCGGGTTTAGGGCTTAGGGCCTGGGGGTTTATGGTTCCAGGACGATGCTTCAGAGTCCCTCTTGGTTTCCCTGTCGTAAGGGTTCAGGGATGGCATCGCAGAACGGTCAGCAGATGGCCTCACGCCGAAGTTCGCGAGGTCCCTAACCCTAAACCCCCAAAACCCCGAAAATCGAAAAGCAGAGCTCCTAAGCAGTGGGCCATCTTAGATCTTGAGCCGAAAACAATTTTGGCCTATAAAACCCTACAAATCCCCACCCATGAAGCGCCTGAAGTCCCTAAACGTGTCCTGAAACCTTCCAAAGCACCCCCAATTCCTCTAAGCCGTATCATCGAAATCCTGCAAAACCCCTACACCCCCCGAACCCCAAGAGTTTGCAAACCCATAAGCTCTGAAAGGACGCAAGCGCCTCACGCTTCGCCGACGCCTTGGCGCGGTCGACCTCCAAGCGGCCTCTCTCGCTTTTCAGGGCTCAGAGGGGGGGAGGGTTGAGGGTTGAAGGTTTGGTTAAGGTTCAGTCATAGAGCCCAATCTCTATGAGCTTACTGGCTGAGTTTTCCAGGGGAAAAGGGATTTGCCGGGGGTCTGAAGGGGGATGCGACCACCCCAAGAAGATTGCCTACTCAGCACAAACCCTCTCAAGAACCCCTTTGAACCCTCCTAGCTTCTGGGCGCAAAGGGCACTTGAGGCCTGGAGCGTACTGACCCTAAGTCCCGCAAGCCCGTGGCGGCCCTTAAGCCCCAAACCCATGACAGTTTCAGGGTGGACGGAGTCTTCGGTATTTAAGGCTGATACGGGTCTCAAGGTCGGGTGGTTCGACCCTTACTTGGGTTTAGGGCTTAGCTAATTTGGGTTTAGGACTTAGGGTTGGGGGTTGTAATAGTGGTACCAACAAACAGGGCCCTTCAGATCTTGAGCCGGGCTCCGGGTCCCAAACCCCAAAAGCCCAACCCTAAACCCTAAACCCTAAACCCTAAACCCTAAACCCTAAACCCTAAACCCTAAACCCTAAACCCTAAACCCTAAACCCTAAACCCTAAACCCTAAACCCTAAACCCTAAACATCCCACAAAACCCATGGGCCTTGCAAGGCCTTGCCTTTCTCTCGAAGGTCAAGGAGCTCCTGGAAGCACTTCTGCGATCTCATTCTTGGCTTAAGGTTCCGGGCCTAGGCGTTTAGGGTTTAGGGTTTAGGGTTTAGGCTAGGGTTTAGGGTTTCGGGTTTCGGGTTTAGGGTTGACGGAGGTTTTTAAGAGCCTTTAACCCCAAATCCTGTTTCAGTCTTTCTAGAAGGTGTTTTGTCAGGGGGCTAAACGTGCAAGTAGTAGATGTTCACCTATGTGTTGATATTATGTAGACCCTAAGCCCTAAACCTTAAACCCGAAGCCCTAAACCGTAAACCCTAAATCCTAAGCCCTAGAAGCCCTAGAAGCCCTCTTTTAGAAGCCCTCTTGTGTAGATTAGTCACAAGGCCTGCCTGCTTCTTCAACGCGAGAAGCTCGGATGCCCGCCGCCGTTCGGCGAACCGCTGCTGGTGCCTCTTGGGCGGTTGGGTATAAGTGTAGGGTTTAAGGTTCCCCCCAGAGTTTTTTAAGGTTCAGGCCTTCGGGTTGGGGGGTTTAGGGCCTCTTGGGTCGGCGGAGCCGGAGGCTCCTAAATCGGGCAACGCCCCTCTGTGTGCCCGCCTGGCTTTATAGCTATGGGATGGGCACGCGGTGCCGCCGACCCGGGCAGGCCGGCAACATCCGGCCCCCAAACGCGGCTTTCGAAGGGTGTTTTTCAACTTTTGTCAAAACCATATTTTCGATTGTTTTGGGAGGGCAGCGGTCACCCCAAAACAGCGCGCATCATGAGCATCAGCAGTTCTGGCCTCGGGTTTCGGAAGAAACCATCATAAATAAAGTGGTTTTCGTGGGGTTAGGGACACTTCCGCGTGGAGGCCGCCATTTCTTCGCACAACCCACCAATGCTTCGAGGCCGGAGCCGCTGATGCTCATGATGCGCGGTTGGGTGGGCATCGAGGCTTCGCTTCTGCTTGGAGATCCGGGGGGCGAGCATCAGCAGCATCAGCAGGTCCTTGGTGCTGCGGGGGCGGGGGGGGTTTAGGGTAGCAGGACCTCCTACACGGCGTGCGAAGCTTGCTCGGGCGCCATCGTGGGCATTCCCGGCGGGCGCCCCGTGCGCGCGCGGGCGCGCGCGCGCCCTTCGTTTCACACTCCCGTCCTCTTGGGGGCGTTGCCCGCCCCTGGGCGCAGCCCCTTAAAATTTAGGGTTTAGGGTTCAGGGTTTAGGGTTTAGGGTTTCGGGTTTCGGGCCCCCGGCTCACCTCCTGACGATAATCCTAAGGATCCATGTGCCTATATAGTATGTACTTGGGCCTTAAAGGGGTTCCTATATGAAATCAGTAGAAAGTAGGGCCCAAGTATATACTATATAGGTACATGGATCCTTAGGGGAATTCTTCGTGTGGAGCGCCAAGGCTTGTGGGCGGCCCGTGGGCTCGCCACAGATATAGCCCGATCCCCTGCTGGTTCACCGTCGCTTGTCCACAAGGGGTTTTGGAGGTTAGGGTGCTCTTCTGGGCTTAGCTGATGGGCTCCCACGGCATTTTCCACCCCCTCCCTCAGCACACCCTTGCAAGATATAAGGCCGATATGTGGCTTAGTCAAGGGTTCTGTCGTTGCTGTAGGGGATAGTTCAGTTCAGGGTGGTTACAAGATCCCATGTTTGCTAAACCTACTTGGGGGTTTCCGAAATTAGGGGCACTTTATTGGGGTCCTTCGCATCCAACTGACCATGCTAGGGCTGTTAGGGGTCCGCCTCCGAAGTAGTGCCAGCCGTTCGCGGCGCCACTGCCGAAAGGCGGCTGCCTGTCTAGGGCATCTGGTAGAGCTGCGATGGTTTGCCAGGGACTGGGTTTAGGGTTTAGGGTTTAGGGTTTAGGGTTTAGGGTTTAGGGTTTAGGGTTTAGGGTTTAGGGTTTAGGGTTTAGGGTTCAGGGTTTTCTATTGCAAGGGCGGCATGGAAAAAACACAACGAAAAAAGAAGTCACACATGCTATAGACTGTGGCTCTTCAGAGCCTCGAAGGTCTACATCGTAAGCAATGAAGGCCCCCCCCCCCCCCAAAAAAAAAAAAAAAAAAAAACAATTGTGACCTCGTGGTGACCGTGAGGCTCCTAATCTCCTAATGATGGTTTCGCGAGGCCCTGCAGGATCTAGAACCTGAAAGGTAACGGTACACAGCGGGTTAATTAGGGTTTCGGGGCTGCAGTTTTGGACTTGGGGTATGTCTTCTACCTGATCCTTGTAGTGACTTTCCCAGCCCCGTGTGCTCCTCTCGCACAGTTTAGGGGAACCCGAAACCCTGCTAAAAATCATAAAGCAAACGAATTCGCAGGCGCACCTGTCGCTGGCTGGCGAATTTCAGCCCATCGCAGGTCGCCTCATTGCTGCTTGCAAACCCTGGCAATCCTTCCTAGCCCACTAGACCCCAAGTGCCCAATTTGCGAACCTCGAACAATGCCTAACCACAAAACCCTAATGAGCCAAACCAGGAAGCTTCTCTAAACCCCTATCAGAAACCGATCGGTTTTAGAACCCGGGACTGGGGGCTTGAGGGTTTCGGGTCTCATAGAGAGGTTCTGGAGTCTGGGGAAACCGCAGGAACTCTAGATCCCTAAACCCTATAAACCCGAAACCCGAAACCCGAAACCGTAAACCCTAAACCCTAAACCCTAAACCCTCAGCGCGCGCCTCGTGCTGCTGGAGCTGCTCGCGCGGCAGGTGCGGGAACCTGATCCGACGACGTAGACTAGATTTCCGCATTCCCTATCCATGGCGGAGACTATCCAAAAGGTGGAACAAAATCTTTCCATACATAAGCCCAGTAAGTGTTAAGCAACCTGCTAGTTGATCCTAAACAACTTATATGGCCTTTTAGAGTACCTAGTAGACTCTACAATCGCCCAGGCAGGCCGGCAGGCCAATCAAACAAGTCTCCTTTTTCCCAAGGTCGGTCTAGTTCAACCTGCAAATGCTGAGCCAGCAACTGTTGAAGTCACCATAAAGTTCTGGAGCTTTCCCCGCCCAACCCAACTCCATCTAAATTGAGGACCAGCTATTGGATAATTGAAAGCTATGCTTCTAGTTCTTTTTGAAGGGTCTTGTGAGGGTGCACAGGTTGCTATCATAGACACTGTGGACTCCCTAAACCCAAAACCCAACACCCCGTTAAAGCCTACTAAACCCTACCAAACCCTACCAAACCCTAATGCCCGAATGAACCCCAATTAAACCCTATTGAACCCTGTTAAACCCTTAACCCAAAAACCAAAACCCATAATCAAACCCTAACTTCATCCGACATCTCTTATTCTGGAGCCAGGTGGCTCTAGCCGCAGGCGCTCCGTGAGCAATTCACGTCCACGACCCTGGCTGGGCGCCAGTTAAGGTTTGACTCTGGGTTTTCGGGTTTAGGAAACAGTATAGGGTTTGAGGTTTAGGGTTTAGGGTTTAGGGTTTAGGGTTTAGGTTTAGGTTTAGGGTAGATGCTTGTAGGGCTTGTGGGGCTTGAGGGGCTGAATATTCTAGTAAGGGGCCGAATTGTATAGCAGGAGCCCCAAACCCTGAACCTCACGAGCACCGATTGTTTGGCAGGTGCCAGGCCTAAGCCAGACTCCTTTAAACCCTAAACCCTGAACCCTGAAATCTTCGTATGACAAACAAGAAACACAGATCTTCCAAGGTCAGTTCGGGAACAACCCTTAAATCGCATGCGGGCTCTTATTCTGGTTTTTAGGGATACGTATAGCGGCTTCTTAACTAGTCCATTCTGGAAGATCTAGAAAGAGCACCGAAGAACAGATCTGCACGCGTCCGCTGAAACGCATCATACCTTAAAGTGGATCGCCACGGCGAAATATTGGCCAAGCCTTAACAAATCCTGCAGGAGCCTTCCTTTCTGCCATCCTTGGTGCCTCCCCGCCAACCCACCCCAGCCCTAAACCCTAAACCCCAAACCCTAAACCCGAAACCCTAAGCCCTAAACCCTAAGCCCTTCACGTGGGCGCCTGAAACTGCTGCTTGATGTGCAGGAAGCGGAAGTGGGCTTCGTCGTCCCAACCTCTCTGTCCACTGCCATCTTTCATCCAATACCAGGATGGGCTACTAGAGTACGCCCTGCAATCCCCAGAATCAACCCGATAAACGGGCCTTTTTAGGGTTGTAGCGTATAATTAGCCGTCCTGGTAGGAGCATAAACTGTTTAGAATGGTACGAACCGACTCACAGCACCCGTAACCAATAGACTTGGGCTCATGTTGAGGGGTGCTTGGCCCCCGATGAGAAAATCGCACGAAACTTTGGACCAACCGTGTGAAGCCAGGACACCAAAATCAATTGACGGGCAGTTCTCACTCAACGAAGGTAGCCGTTTATCCCGGACCTACATTTCCGAGAACTGCCAGGACCACCCCCGCATCGGTGCTCTTGCTTTTGGGCGCGCCTTGCTTCCGGCGACGAAAATCAGCCATTTCCTGCGCGGGGTCTTGGGACTTGGGTGGACTTAGATTGCAGGTTTCATGGTTCAGGGTTAGGATTCAGGGTGAAAAGTTTAGCCAGCTTGGCTAAATCTTAGAACCCAGAAGCCCCCAACCGCTCCCACTCCTTCAGCTGAATAGGAAAAGGGCTCATCAGGATGGCAGTGCCCCTGGGAAAAGCTGCATTCAAGGGAAGATATGAGATATCCCAAGGGGGGGGGGGGATCTCCTCCTTCAAACGGCTTGCAGCTGGGGTTTGCAACGTGGAACCATGAACCCCTAAACACTGAACCCTAGACCCTAAGCCTGAAACCCGGACCCGATCGGCAGGGGTGCATGATGCTGCAGGGTTGAGGGGTTAGGGCGGGCCTAACCTTCGGGTTTCGAGAGGGTTCAGGGCTTAGGGCTTTGGGTTATAAGAAGCCTAGAGAGCTCTAACACGGAACTTTGAATAGACTTAGAACCTACACCGTTTCACGCTCAAATACCCAAGACCCTCTCATTTCAAACCCTGAACCCCAAACCCTAGACCCCAAACCCTCAACCCTAAACCCTCAACTAAAACCCCTAACCTGAAAGCCCCTGAGCCCTAAACCCCTGGCGCCTCCTCCAGCTGGGCCAGCGTCACCCGGATCTGGGCATTCAAGCCTGGGTTGGACGTTTACAGAGGTGGGGTTTCGGGTTTAGGGTTTAGGGTTTTAGGGCTTTAGGTTCCCTGACCTGACCATAAAGGCGATACCACATACCAATCAACCCCTTAAAACCTAAACCCCTTCAAGCCTAAACCCAAGAAGGGAATGCACAAAATCTCCCAAGGGCCGGGAAGCCAGTAAGCTCGGAGGCGTACTCCTGGAGGCTGATATAGGGTCTCAAGGTTCAGGTTTTAGGGTTGGCAAAGGTGTTGAGGGCTTAGGGCTTGGGATTTGATGTCAGCGTTGAGCGTTCAGGGTTTAGTTGAGGGATGTGTGGGGTTTAGTTGAGGGGTTCAGGGTTTCAATACGGGTTTAGAGTTTGGGGTGCACTTAGGTGTTTCGGGTCTAAGGTTCAGGGTTGTATAGGTGACTATGGTTCAATTAGGGTCCAATCGTCGTCTGAGATTTTCCGGAGGTTTAGGGTTTAGGGTTGATGGCTCAGGGTCTCCGGGGTGCACTCCTACTTTTGGTGAGGCCATTCTGATTTGGATGATTGTTGAGGCTATCTTGAGACATAGGGCTTGGGCTTACAAGGTGGCTTGGGGCCGTTTGCACTTTAGGAGGTCCAGGCTTTGGGGTTGTTGCTCAACATAGCTTGGGGTTTCTGCTCGGAACTCTTGCACGGCGGTAGACCACTGGCCCCTTACCTCACATTGCCCTAGCAGCGTGCAAGGGAAGGGGGGTGCAGGGGCCCGTAATTAATCCCCAAATAAGACCCACTAGGTTACCCAATAAACCAGGAGAAAAAAGGGTGCCCATTTTTGCTTAAAGGGGATGATAAGGGAACCTAAGCCAAACAAAAAAGTGATTAAGGGTACTACTGGACATCCTAACCCAGAAAAGGGTATCAGTCGGCCCCAATCAGTCATACTAAGCCTTAATGAGGGAACGTGGGGCCCCTGCACCTCACAGGTTCCAGAGTCTAGGGTCTAGGGTTGAGGGTTTAGGGTGTTTGGGGTTTAGGCTTGAGGCTTGAGGCTTGAGGCTTGAGGCTTGAGGCTTTAGGGGGCTCGCCTCCTCCTCCGCTTGCTCCAGCATGAGGTCCTCCTCGTCACTCAGCTCGCAACGATCCTGCGTCCCCAACTTGGCTGATTGGGCATTTGGGTTTGGGGCTTAGGGTTTAGGGTTTATAGGGTTTAGGGATTAGGGCTTAGGGTTTGTAGGGTGTAGGGTTGAGGGTTTAGGGTTTATAGGGTTCCGGGTTCAGGGTTCATAGGGTTTACAGGGTTTAAAGGGCTTCAAGGGCTTTAAGTTGGGATGCCCCCCCTTGGACTAACAGTCCTTAATAGGGATTCTGATAGGGGGTACGATAATCCCGATAAAGGACTGCTAGTGTAGAACCTCCCAAGGTATGAAGTCTTCGACACGTGGCGCAAACACTTGCAACGCACATTCGGTCCTTGCGCAGCGCACAGATCCGACACGATCAGAAAGGGACGGGACGTGAGTGGCCAAAATGCCCAGCTTGTGGACTAGAGAGCTGGTGCTCAAAAGCCACAAACGAGATACACAGTGCCTAAAATGTAGCAGAAAAACCCGGCAAGGCTCAGGATGCGAACTTTTGCAAACTCACGTATGGAGCTGCGAAGCAACAATGTGCGCACCAACTGGCCAGTACAGTACGCCGCGCTTTGCTGAGAGCGCTCTCAGCGCAACGAAGAGCGCCCTCCCCTAGCTTGCAGATTTGCAAACAACGCAATTTGTTCTACAAGAAAAGGCTAAGCGGCTAGGCCGCGGCTAGGCCGACAGATGGCAAATACGAAAACAAGCCCTGCTGTACTCTGCTGCCCTGCAACGTTTTCGATCTCCAGCGCCAGCTTGCCTGCTTGATCCTCAGAAAGCTCACAGTCACATCGTCTAGGTAACCTTCCGATAAGCACAGTCCACCGGGCTGAATGGCCTTCAGCGCGCGATTTCTTGAGTACTATTTTCAAACTCATCATTACAAGCCTATGGGCTTAAACCAGTACTTCGACTGCTCTGCTCTCACACCTGCATCCTTAACATCGCGAAGCTGGGCTCACAGCAATGACACATTGAGGAAGCTGGCTGGTGTTAAGCGGCCTCAAAATTATTGCTCATCGAAGCATCACGCTCCACTTCAGCGACGCGGTGTCTAGAAGCGATGCGGCGCTGGCAATATCATGACCTTGTTGCGGTCCATGACTTAGTGCTGAAAGTCCTTGCCACACTGAGCCGGAGGCGTGGTGCACACCAGGAACCAGTCTCAGTTGAATCCACCACATCCTGAAACAAGCCCAGGACATTCGGATTCTGCAGAAGTTGCGACCCGCGACTATGCAAGGTTGAGTTCTGCGGAACAAATTTTCTTGCAAACTCACAAGGACCTTGCAGGCTTGCAGTGTCCTGCAGACTTTGCGCAAACAACGGTTGCAAGATTTTGCACACACTTTCCACGCGCCTTGCAGAAGGCAAACGCACATGTAAAGAATGGCCTGGGCGCAGCCTCCACCCCCTATTTGCAAACGCAACGCTCGCATTACATTTCAATCGTTCATATGCCCTGAAACAAGCTTGCGCAGCTAAAAGAAGCAGGGGGGCGGGGGGGGGGGGAGGGGGGCGCAGGCCCCCAACCCACTTGCAAACACAAATCTCGCGTCATGGGCTTCAATCGTTCATATGCTTTGAACAAGGCGACCTGATGCGTTTCAATCAGTCATACGCTTTGAAAAAAAGCTTGCGCGGCAAAAAGGCGGGGGTTGGGGGGGCGCAGCCGCCCCACCCCCCCCCCCCCTTTGCACACACAATGCTCGCATCATGAGTTTCAATCGTTCATATGCTCTGAAACAAGCTTGCGCGGCTCAAGTAAGCGGGGGGAGTTGGGGCGGGCGCAGTTCCCCTCCCATTTGCACACAATCACATGCCGTGAAAAAAGTGGCCTTATGGGTTTTAATCGTACACACTCCTTGAAATAGCTTGCGCGGCATAGAGAAGCGGGGGGGTGGGGGGGGGCGCACCCCCCCCCCCCCCTCCCATTTGCAAACACAATGCTCGCGTGATGGGTTCCAAACATTCATATGCTTTGAAACAAGCTTGCGCGGCAAAAACGCGGGGGGTTGGGGCCCCCCATTTGGACATAATGCTGTGTCTCTTTCTTTCATTCTTTCTCTCTCTCTCTCTCTCTCTCTCTCTCTCTCTCTCTCTCTCTCTCTCTCTCTCTCTCTCTCTCTCTCTCTGTGTCAAACCTAGGGAAGGGAACGCTTTCCTCTCAAAATACAGAGGGCGCAGAGCTTTTCCTCGGAAAGCCCTCGGAAAGCCCAATAAAATGGAACTTCGGCATCAGCCGGTCGCCTGGGCGGCGCTCAGCTCGAGCATAGAGGTGGGGAGGGCCCCCGGTGTCACCACGGCGTGGGCGTGGGAGGCGAGGCCGATGCATCTCTGTCAGGCGCTTCCTGCAAAGCCACGCTTCACGGCCAATTGCATTGTCACCACTGTTTCCTCGCCTACGGCGCCATGCTCCCATAATACGAAGATAGTTCCTGTCACCTAAGGCAACGTTCGACATTGCACACAAACTACTTCTCCACTTACTCACCCATCAACTCTGACTCGCTGATGACCTTAAACTTAAGCTCTTGTGATGCTATCGACGCTTTGCTTCCTTTGAGCTTCACTAGTACAAGTTTACACGGCGCTGCCAGGAATAGTTTTTATTTGAGCAAAAGCATAAAACATCAACAGCGCTCAAGCAGCACGCAACTTGAGGACAAACACAAATCGACAGTTCCGGCATGACAGGCAAAAGCACTGGGCAGAATAAAGGACCCGGCCAGGGGCGAGCATTTTGGATGGGCAAATCGCCTCCTGCGCCTCCTACTGATGAGAATGCGTCAGAAGGGCATTCCCAAGCACGGGAACCCGCAGCATCCACACGCGCGTCACGAGGTGCGGGATGGACACCTTTCGCAACGAAGCTCGCACCTCCCCCACGCCGCGTGGCCACAATCAAAAGCTCACATGATCCACTTGCGTTTCTCATCAAATCGCCCGCGCATGACTTGACAAGGGGTTACGCGCGATCCTACGACATGGATTCTGCGTGTTGAGCAGGACCCTTGGAACGCAGGTCGGCTAGATTCACGACAGTCATCAGCACTACAGTTGCAACACCAACGATCCGACTGGCTCCAAAAACTCCACAGAACGGTTGTCTCGAAAGCATTGTAGAGTCGTGATTAAGACCTCACTTTTTTAAGAAATTATCATCCATCACGACATCCAACACGACATCCATCCACGACGACGTCCATCCTTACATTAACGACGACAACGAAGAAGCTTCACGAAAACCGTTTTCGACGTCGCCAAAACCCTCAGAGGGCTGTCGTTCGTGCGATCACGACATGCCAAGAACACGCAGAGGGTCATCGTTTTTGCATTTCGGCAACGCCAAAACACGCAGAGTGTTGTCGTTCTTGCACATCCTCGTTTTTGCGTCTCGACAACGCCAAAACGCACAAAGGGTTGTCGTTCGCGCGATCACGACAATTGACCCGCGCGCACGCAAAGGCTCATCGTTTTCACGTTTCGACAATGCCAAAACACGCAGAGTCGTCGTTCGAGCGATCGCGACACGCCGCGCCCACGCAGAGGCTCATCGTTTTTGCTTTTCGACAATGTCAAAACACGCAGAGGGTTGTCGTTCGTGCGGGCACGACACGCCGCACACACGCAGAAGGTCATCGTAGAAGGTCATCGTTTTTTCGTTTCGGCAACGCCAAAACACGTAGAGGGAAGTGTCACTCGCTTGGCTAGACTGGTGTCACGCGCTCCCATGGTCTCCGATCATGAGCGCAATTGGGGCTCCCACGATCTCCGATCATGAGCGACAGGGGGTTGGGAGGGTTTGGGTCCGTGATATGCACGCGGTTTGGGACCACGGTCCCTACCAAACATAAACTTTAAAACGCAAACTGCTAGATCCTGGCGGAACCTGGGCAAGAGGATGGCCTTTTTTGTTTAAGGTGATATAAGGAAGCCGACCCTAAGAGCCCAATACCCCTTATTTAAGGAATGTACCTTAATTTGTGGGTTCCTGAATATGATCTAAAGTATATTCCTTCATGAAGGGGTATTGGGCTCTTTGGGTAGCCCCTAAAAAGAGGGAATGGGTCGTAGTTTATACGCCTTCTAAACTTGGCAACCCAGTAACCATGTCATAATAAGTCCCCAAACCCCAAACTCCCCGACAAAAAGGGAAAAGGGTACCACTGGGCTACCAAGTAAAGGGCGGGGTCTTGGGGCAGGGTCTTGGGGCAGGTGGCTTTGGTCCTCCGGCTTTCGCTCCGTGGTCCAGGCATTCTCGGACGCGAGCTCACGACCTGTCACCCTAAACCCTAAACCCGGAAAACCCGATAAACCCGATAAACCCTACGAACCCTATAAACCCTATAAACCCTATGAACCCTATAAACCCTATAAACCCGATAAACCCGATAAACCCGATAAACCCAAAACCCCAAACCCTAAGCCCTCAACTCCCCGAAGCCTCTGGAACCACGCTTTCACACCTCCCAAAAACTTGCCCCACAAACGATAGAACTTCTAGAGCCCTAAAGGCTCTCAAACCTCCCCCCCCCCCTCCCCCCCCCCCCCCTCCCCCCCCGAAAAAAAAAAAACAAGGAAGCAACTAAGCAAAATCAACCTTTCGGCCTCCACCCTGCCGAAAAAAATCCGCGCACCCTGAACAAGCCCCCTAGAGATTAAACACATATTTATGGACAGTTCCACCTTCATTTAACCGTAATAGAAAGTCTTTTAAAGAATTTAACATACCTCACACCCGAACCCCGCCACCGAGGACCCCGGCGCAGCTCCCCTCGCATCTGGGCACACTCCGCCTCCAAAGCGGCCGCCTGGTCAGCAGACCAGGGTGTGGTCGGTTTAGGGGTTTGGGGCTTAGGGGTTTCAAGTTTACAGGGTTTTGGGGTTTTGGGGTTTAGGGGTTGAAAGTTTTATAGGGTTTTGGGTTTAGGGGTTTTGGGGTTTAGGGGTTTTGAAAGTTATAGGTTTTTCTGGTTATCGGTTCCCGGGCTGCCTTTTTTTTCATACCCATCAGCAAGGGCTTATAAGGCATTTAGGATGTCAGGGCTTTCGGGGCGCAGTGCTCTCGAACTGTAGTCTTGGGCAGCTGGCAAAGATCTTTGCATCACTCCAATGCTTCATCCGCCAACCCGGGTTTAGGGTTTAGGGTTTAGGGTTTAGGGTTTAGGGTTTAGGGTTTAGGGTTTAGGGTTTAGGGTTTAGGGTTGCCATGAATCTCGCTGCCGTATTCTTGCATTGCCTTGCAGCAAGTGTACTTTCAGTTTCAGATTCCAGAAAGGACATCTTGAGCATTTTGGGATCTCAGGGCTGGGAAAGGTGCGGATCTAGGGTCTAAGGTTAGTGTTCAGGATAAGATCCCCAAGCACTGCATCTTTTCCTACTCTCCAGTTCGGCAAGCTTGGGCTATACAAAATTATGTGGTCTGAGCGAAGGTGTGGGCCCTGTCCCTAAGTCCTAAACCCTGAACCCTACACTGGAGGGGCTCACAGACCCGTAAGGGGCCCATAGTTCAGATGAATCCCCATATCTTACGACTTTCTTAGCAGGAAATAGGGATCTTACATGAATGAGCTCTCTAAATCTCTAATGGCCCCTTTTTGGTATTATAACGCGGCCCCTACGATTTCGGGTACCCCAAAACCAAACCATAATTTAGAGAAGTGACCATATCCCCCTTGTTCCCTGAATAGTTCTTACAGGGACATATTGCTCGTAGAAAGCCGAGGTCCCTTTATACTTTCCTTAATCCCTGTTCCCCTAGGAAGAAAAAAAGGATCCTTTTTGTTCATATATAAGAAAGCCCATAACCCAAAAAGTAAAAAGGATCCCTAACACTGATCTAGTTTATACTTCCCTTTGCGAACAACAAACAGAAAAGCAAGGCCCAGTTTAGCATGCCCAGCTCTTGCCTCCTGCGCGAGGTGGGGAGAGATGCCTTGTCCGGAGAGTACCGGAAACCCCCAAAACCAACATCCCGAACTTGCAGCCCAAACCCTTGAACCCTAAACCCTAGACTCCTCCCTACAGCCTGCAGCCTAAACTCTCGAACCCTAGAGTCGATGTCTGCTTTTCGGATCAGGGGCATGGGCTACTCGGAACATTTCGCAAAGTTTCGGGTTTGGGGTTTAGGGTTGGGGTTTAGGTGGTTGCTATTGCCATGAACGGGGGCCAACCACTCGGCTTGCGTTCAAAGGCATGACTTGCACTGAAGGATCTGTCTGTGAAGGTCTGGCAACAGCTCACACCGACGTTGGGCTCCCATCCCTGAACCCTAAACCCTAAACCCTACATCCTAAACCCTAAACCCTACATCCTAAACCCTAAACCCTAAACCCTACATCCTAAACCCTACATCCTAAACCCGAAACCCTATAAGCCAGAAAGCTTCAAGAGACCCTCAACCATTCCTGCACCGACGCCCATACCTCTTGACATGGACTAAAGGTCCCATAATGTCGGTATGTAGTGTGTCTTCAAGTTTCTAAAGGGTTCGTGCAAGTTTACGGCTCAAACGGCAAGCCCCAATGATGTTGTACCCAAACCCCAAAAGGTTTCGGGTTCCGGCCTTAAAGGGAACGGATGAACGGGAAAACACATGCAGGCTCCCATGTTTGGATGGCCTTGTAAGGCAGAAGCGACCGTGCTGAGCACAGATTGCAGCTCCACCGCCTTCACCAGCTTGGCACACTGCCGGGTTGAGGCTTTGGAGGTTTTGGTTTTGGTTTAAGCCCTAAACCCTAAACCCGGAGAGCCCTTAATTCCTAAAAGAAAAACCCTGTTCCCCAAACTAGGCTGAACCCTGCAGAGCGGAGTCCTTAAATCTTGCTCCCTCAATCTTGAATCTTGTACTGAGCCTTGTTTCCCCAACTCCTAGTGCTTAGTCCAGATGGCGGGTGGTCCTGAATTCCTAAAGAGGAAAGCCCCTAAATCCTTCAAATTGAACCCTATTGCCTAAATCCTTGTCGCTAAATCCTCTCAAGAGCGGGATCCCCCAAATCGTTTTCCTAAAATCTTATTACCTGAATCCCTAAATCTTGTTCCCTACATCTTCTTCCTGCATTTGTTCCAAAAGCTTGTTCCCTAGACCCTCCAAAAACCTGTTCGCGAAAGATTTAGCGACGAAGATTTGGGCCACGATTCGGACAGAAGTGGTCGATACCACCTGCCTTTTGGATTATGCAATCGGCGTTGGGGAAGAAAATTAAGGGTACGAGGGTTTAGCGAAAAGGATTTAGGGAACAGGCTTTGTTTTCTTGAATTTAGGGGCTCTCCTCTCTGTGGATCTCCCTCTTTAAGGTGTTCTGGAAGAGAATAAGATTTCGGGAGTAATACTAAGGGAAGAAGATCTAGGAAACAAGATTTAGGAATCCCGCTCTTGAGGATGTAGCGAAAAGGACTGAGGGCATATGACTTGGGTTTTGGGTTTTAAGGGCTCTCCTCGTTAGGATTTAAGGGCGTCCCTCTTTAGGGCTTAGGAAATAGAATTTAGGGAAGGAAACGACAAAAAACATCATGGAGATATTAAGGTATCCGGACAAAGATGGCTTTCTATTCCTACAAGCCCGAAGAGCCCCAGCCGGTTCAGCCCTAGACCCACAAGGAGCGTTTGTCGTTCTCTAACCCCAAAGCTATGAAACCTCCAAACCCGAAACGCTGCAACTTCAAAACCCCCAACCACCCCCCCCCCCCCCCCCCCCCCCCCCCCAAAAAAAAAAAACCTCAAACACCGCAGCCCAACCCCTAAACCAAAATCTTTAAAAACCTGAAATTTTGCCCGCGCGCCCCCAGCTGCTCCTGCCTGCTGCGGCGACTGCCGTAGCCGTGCGGAGTCGCGGCGGCGCAGTGCACTAATGAGCTGGCGCAGCCCGGAGACCTTCGGCGGTTTAGGGTTTAGGGTTTAGGGTTTAGGGTTTAGGGTTTAGGGTTTAGGGTTTAGGGTTTAGGGTTTGGGATTTGGGGTTTAGGGGTTATAGGGGCTTCAGTGTTGGGGGTTTAGGGCGAGGGTTCGGGGTTAAGGGGTCGTACTCTTTGAAGATGTAGGATTCAAGGTGCAGGTTGGGGACAGGGCTTTCGGCCAGGACATCGGAGCTTCGGGTCTAGGGAGTACTTGGAAGCCTTTTGACTTAGTAAGTAGGTCAGTACATTGGGTTATGGGGATTATCAAAAAAAGGATTTCTAGGAGATACTAAGTAGACTTACTCGGCCAGGGCCATAAACCCCAAACCCTAGAATCTAAACCCAAAACCCTTCGCTAAGCCCTAAACCATAAACCCCAAACCCCAAACCCTAAACCCTAAACCCTTCAGGGTTTATGGCTCTCAAGTTTAGGCGAAAACTCCGAGGGCTGAGAATTTGCGATCAAGGCTTGGGGCTGTCAGTTAGGGTTTTGGGTTTAAGGGTCAGTGGGATTTACCTGCTGGCTCTGACTCGGGAATGCAGGAATGAGGTACCCCGCATGATTTTGCAGTGGGTATAGTATAGAAAGGGGACATGCGGTAACAAATTCCTTCATTCCCCTTTAAGAAGGGGATGAGGAACCAGAGTACGTTCCGTAGCCAAAAAAACCGGTAACATAAGTCAGCTCTGAAAACTATGAGGTCGTTGTGGGTCCTGATACCTTTTTTTCTGTTTTTTCCATTTGTGGGAAGGACATGGAGAGATGGTGACAGCGACGTCCAGACCTGAAGAGGCTCTTACGATCTTAGGGAGCTTTTGTTGCAGAGTTGTGTGCTGGGGCTTTGTTGGGGCTTTGGGTTTTAGTTTAAGCGTTGCTTGGGTGGGCACAGAACTCCTCTACCTAAGATCCTTGAACAGAAAGAAAACCCTCTCAAGAAAGCCATCAAGAAAGAAGCAAAAGGACTTGAACTCTTCCCGCCTGCGACCAAACTTCAGCGGTTGCATCTGCCGCCGCCTCAACACACGGCCGACACGAGCATCCGCAGGCTCATCCGGTTGTGGCTTAGAGTCCGCCGTGGTGCAGGCTAAATATTGCATGAATATGTTAAAGTATTATTGCTTTTTTCAATTTCTATGATCTTGCATTAAAAACGCTTCATCTTTAACAACCCTGAACCGCAAATCTCAAACCTCCAGTCCGAGCCCTCCATTCAAAAAACGCCTGACCCAGGATGGGCTCTTGCACCCCCTGTAACCCCAAATACACCTTAAACCCTAAAAGGGCTCCTGATTAAGGCTGAGTATGGGAATGATAAACCCTAAACCCTAAAAGGGCTCTTTATAGGGTTGAGTATGGGAATGATAAGCCCTCAACCCTAAACCCTAAGAGCTCACCAAGGACCTCCCTCTATATGTTCTCTTCCAGCAGCAACAGGTGCTCGCCTTCGCCTCTGCTTCTAGCTCGGGCCTGGGCCCAGCGACCGCTTAGGGTGAAATTGACATGTCTGTAGGTTTTTCGGGCTTGCATCTGTAGAATTTGACGTGTAAAAGAAGAAGGCCCCGAGGGCATTTTGGGTTTCGGGTTGCAGGTGGGTCTGCATGGCACCAGGGGCTGCCCTCTGAGGGCTGCAGCGAAAGGGCTCAGGGTGCGAGGTTGACGGCTTCAGGTTTCGTGTCTGGGTACTTTGTTCTGCAGTCAGCTCTTAGCAAGATGTTGTCCTGTGATAGGAATAGGATGCCGATGAAATCAAGGCCTCAAACGGGCATACCTGACAAGGCCAAGTTACCAAACAAGGGGGGCTACTACCCCACCCCCTCGCCTTGAACTAAATAAGCCGTGCAAAGCCGGCTCTTTCGGATCCCTCGACCTCGAACTTTTCTGTGACCCTCAAGACCTAAAGACAATTCTTCATGAGCTGATTCTTACATGGTTTCTACTGGTCCTAAACCGTGAACCCCTAAACCCTGCGAGGGGATAGATTACGTCCCCGGCCAAAGCCCAAGCTCGACCGTGGCGGTCGTAAGCTCATCCTGACCGCGTGCTTAGGGCTCAGGGTTTAGGGTTTGGTTTGGGGTTTAGGGTTTGGGGTTAGGGTTTAGGGTTTGGGGTTTAGGGTTTAGGGTTCAGGGTTTAGGGTTTCGGGTTTCAGGGGTTAGGGTTCGAGGTTTAGGGCTTATTAGGGTTCAGGGCTTAAGGGTTTCTTCTCGGGGTCCCTAGCAACTCCTCAACGGAATCTATTTTGCCTCGACCCCTTAGGATAGTCTGCCCGAAAATGAAGGATCTTCTCCGTCATGTGGGTGTGCCTACTGACGTTTCTCCACACTAAACAATAAACCCTAAGCCTTCAGAGAACAAAACGCAGAGAATGGATGGGAAAACAAACGGAAACTAGGTTGTTCTCAGCTCGAGCCCGTGGCGTATCGGGTTTGCCCTAAAAACCCTAACACCCAAAAACCCAAAAACCCAAAAACCCAAAAAACCCTAAAACCCTAAAACCCTAAAACCCAAAAACCCAAAAACCCAAAAACCCTAAAACCCTAAAACCCTCAACCCTGAATCCGAACGCCCCAAGCCGTTTGGGGCTCCAGTGGATTTAGGTACTGATGGGCATGGCTATGTCTGGGCCTCTAAGTGTTTCGTTGAACTGGCGGCCCACCCCCTTCGCTTTGAGGGTTCATAGGGTTTAGGGTTTTGGATTTAGGGTTTGGGTTTAGGGTTTAGGGCAAGTTCAGGGTTTAGGGCTGCGATCAAGCTTCGAACCCGAGCCGAAACCCCCTCCCCTCGAAGCAACCAAAGCCCCAACATCGGTGCCCTAAACCTTCTGAACCCTAAACCCTAAACCCCACACCCAAAACCCTAAACCCCAAACCCTAAACCCCAAACCCTAAACCCCAACCCTAAACCCTAAACCCTAAACCCCACACCCTAAACCCCAGACCCTCAGCAATAAATCCTCATCCCCAACCCTTAAATTCCCGCCGGCCTCCAGTCGTCGCGCCTCGCGCTGCAAGCCCCTGGCCTCACATGAAAGGGTTTAGGGTTTAGGGTTTAGGGTTTAGGGTTTCGGGTTTAGGGTTTGGGACCCCGGGCTCTTGGCACCAAAAAAAAACTTCCGGTCTGGACTCTCAGGGCGCCTGCTCGATCCACTCGTGGCGCTGTTGGTGGAGCTTTGTTTGCTGCTTGTGGCTCTCAGCGGCCTGCAAGGCATGAGCCGCAACAAAAGTAGGGTTTAGGGTTTAGGGTTTAGGGTTTAGGGTTTCAGTACAGGGTTCAGGGGCTAGGGTTTGGGGGTTCTGGTCCTAGTGTTGAGGAGATTTTGGGGGATTTATGCTGATGTGGCAGTAAGGTTTAGGTGAAGTCGGACTTATGGCTTGGGCACCCCAAAACCGGAAGCCCTACCCTAGCCTAAGCCAAGCCAACAAACTGCAAACCAATCCTAGACCCTAAACCCGAAACCCTAAAACAAGGGGCATGAGACAAGGGGAATAAGGTATGTATCTACTGGAGCCCCGCCTTAAAGGTTGAATGAGCCAACGAAAGAACGGCTACCTTTTGGTTATTGCAGGAGGTTCAGGGGGTTAGGGGGGTAGGGGGTTAAGGGGTTGAGGGTTTAGGGTTTAGGGTTTAAAGCTTACATGCTTGTCACCTAAGTCGCAGGGTTTATAGAGTCTGGCGATTAAGGCTTCATTTAGTAGGCCCGGAATTGAAGGCATCATTGTTGTGGCCCCGGTAAAAATATAAACTATCCTTAGCCAGGGTCTAGGGTTTCGCGTTTGGTTTGGGGGTTTAGGGAAGCAGCTTGGACTTTCATCTAACTTCCTGTAGACCCTAAACCTCCACACCACCAAACCCGGCCTTCTGGACTTTGCCCAGCTTCTCCAAGATCTCACCGTCGCGTGCTCGCGCTGCAGACAACGAGACCTTCCCAGGGACCACAAGTAGGGGACCCTAAGCCCTAAACAAGACTGTTGAACCCTAAACCATAAACCCTAACCGGGTTTTGGGTTTTGGGTTGCAAGTAAGCTTCCATGTTTAGTCTAGGGAGTGTTGCGGTCTTCGGGGTCGATGAGGGCTCGGAGCTCACAAATGCCCAGAAATGACTGCATACACTTTGCTTTGGTGTATGCGTACTTTGAGGGCCCAAGTAGTCTGCAGGGTTGAGCACACAAGCCTTGAACCGGAAACTTTGATACCCTTAAAGCCCATTCTCGTAGCCCCTAAACACGAAACCCGAAAGCCTAAACCCCAAGCCCTAAATCCCAAACCCTAAACCCTAAATCCTAAACCTAAACCGTAATCCCTGAACCCTAAACCCCAAACCCTAAACCCTAAACCCTAACCCCTAAACCCCGACCGAAAGCCTTCGGCATGGCCCTGCGTCAGGCCACATGGCATCACCGCTTCTTCGGTTGGAGGGGGGGGTTGGGGGGTTGGGTGTGTGGGGGGGCCGGAGGGGGGGGGTGAAGGTGAAAGGCTTGGGGCTTTGAAGGTCTAGGGCCTTGGGTCCTAAACCCTAAACCCTAAACCCTAAACCCTAAACCCTAAACCCTAAACCCTAAACCCTAAACCCTAAACCCTAAACCCTAAACCCTAAACCCTACAGGGCTTCAACCGGTTGGGATTTGTGGTTTCCGGTTTTGCTGGGCTCAGCGTTGAAGCTACGGCCTTGCGTGGTTCAAAGCTTAGGGTTGACTTGGAGGACAGGGTTTGCGTTGGGCCCTAAACCCTAAACCCGAAACCCTAAACCCTAAACCCGAAACCCTAAACACTAACATGTTTCGGTTTTAGGCTGCTGGTCGTGGGTTGTTGTGCTTGGGCTGAGGGCTCCTGAAGCTCTTCTGCGCTCTTGGACCTTCACTCTGGAGGCCGGGTTGCGAAGTACAGATTTGGGGTTTAGGGTCTATAGGGTTTTGGGTTTAGAGCTTTCGGGGTCGGGGGATCTAGGGTTTAGGGATGAAGGGGCTTAGGGCTTAGGGCTTAGAGGTTTCAGCCTGGCCTGCAAGGTTCCATGCCGAGTTCCTTTGTAGCCTACCAGTCGAGCCGGCTATGCTTAAACTCTGGGGTTGAGGGTTTTAGTGCAGCCGGCAGCCCTACACCACACCTTAGGAGGTTGATGCCTGTAGAGACGCCGCCTCTCTTTTTAGGTTCTCGTGTTGGGCTTGGCCCTAGGGTGAACGATGTGACCAAAAATTGCAGTTCGGTAAGGGCCGGGCAGTTAATAGCCTGAGGGATGTAGAGCGCGAACCCGGCCCTCTGAAGCCTCAGCCCGACTTCCAAAACCCTGAAGCTGCAACACCCCTTAACCCTAACCCCCCCCCCCCCGAAAAAAAAAAAAAAAAACTTAAAACCCTCAAGCCCTAAAAACCGTAAAACAAAAAAAAGTAAAAACCCTGAAAACCCCCTAAAACCCTAAGGCCTAAAACCCCTCAAAGCCTCAAACCTTAAAAAAGTCCTCAGCCCCTAAACCCTGAGAAGCCCTAAGCTCCTGAAAAAGCAAGTTTTCGTCGTCGCTTGGCCGGTGCCACGTCTTTCCAAACCAACTGCTAGCCAGCTTTCGCTCTCCCGCTCGGTGGCTGCGGGGCAATCGGGACGGGAACGCCCAAGTGATTTTTAGGGTTTGGGGGTTGGTAGTATAAGTTTTAGGGTCCGGGTGACAGAGGTTAAGGGAAAGGAATGGAAGGTGGGGATGGACGTGGAAGGATGAATGTGCCAAGTCTACGCACTACCCACTTTTACACACGAACAACTGCTTTGCAGAGGAGCTGGGTCAAGAGCAGTGCCGCTTACTGCTTCTTGAACAGAGTGGCGGAGTAGCAAGCCAACCCTACTCATATTGCCGACATTTTCGGCGACCCGCGAGATTGGCACCAAGTTTTTTGACCTTGGCACTCGTGGCTACATACCCAAGTTGTAAGCAGGGCCCCCGGCGGTTCTGGTGGACTGAGGACTGTGAAAAGCTTGAAGTGTGCAAGAACGGCAGAGGGAGGCGGAGGTGGAGTAGAAGTAATGGCAGCAGTAGTAGTAGTAGTAGTAGTAGTAGTAGTAGTAGTAGTAGTAGTAGTAGTAGTAGTAGTAGTAGTAGTAGTAGTAGTAGTAGTAGTAAGTAGTCGTAGGAGGAGGAGGAGGAGGAGGAGCAGGAGGAGGAGTAGTAGTAGTAGTAGTAGTAGTAGTAGGAGTAGTAGGAGTAGCAATAGTAGCAAATAATCGCAATAGTAGCAATAGTAGCAATAGTAGCAATAGTAGCAGTAGTAGCAGTAGTAGCAGTAGCAGCAGCCGTGGCAGTAGTAGCAGCAGTAGCAGCAGTTGTAGCAGTAGTGTCTTCGTCTTCGTCATCGTCTTCGTCTTCGTCGTCGTCTTCGTCTTCTTCGTCGTCTTCGTCGTCGTCGTCGTCGTGGCCGTCGTCGTTGCTGTCGGTTAGGTCAGTTTAATTTCAGTTTGTTTGGGTTTAGCGTCGCAACAGCAGGAATGGCCGTTGTCAAAGCTCAGCCGCATAGCAATGTTTACTGTTGCTAGCCGCATAGCCGCCGTCATTGTACTATCACCGCAAGCTGGGCATTTCAAGCGCAAGCTGGCCTAGCGTGCTCCTGAGCAGTGAAACACGAGCAAACTGGCAGCGCCAGTGCGCGTCTAAGGGAGACCTGCGAAGATTGAAAGGGGAACTCTTGTTCTATAAGTAGTGGTGTGCGAGGTCGTGAGGGCAATGTTGTTATGCAGCTTTCCTTCCGTGACGTGCCACACAATGATCTGAGGCTTCAAAGGTTGGAATCTAAAAGCTACGGGGGCATCGTAACATAAAACAACTACATCCCCTGAATCCCCCGGGTGAAGTCACATTCCATTTCTCATCTGCTTTTCCACACTTGCTACCCTAAACACTAACCCTAAACCCTAACATGTAGCTTCGAAGAATTGTCCGAGCCATCGGACTCACTCATGCCAGCCTGCAAGACGTACTACAGGGGCCTTAACTATTAGAATAGTTTTTTTTTTTTTTGGGGGGGGGGGGGGTCATTGTACCCGCAGCACGTGTGGTTTGCCCACACCCATTGGTTGCTCATATGGTCTGCCCAGGTTTAGGGTTTAGGGTGTAGGGTTTTTTAGGGTTTAGGGGTTTTAGGGTTTAGGGTTTTAGGGTTAGGGTTTTTAGGGTTTAGGGTTTTTAGAGTCTTTAGGGTTTTTAGGTCTTCAAGGTTTTAGGGTTTTAGGTTTTAGGGTTTAGATGCTTTAAGGGTTTAGGGTTAAGGGTTTTTGGGGTTTAGGTTTTTTAGGCTTTAGGGTTTTTAGGGTTTGGGGTTTTAGGGTTTAGGGTTTGCAGGGTTTTTGGGGTTTGTGGTTTAGTTTTTAGGGTCTTTAGAATTTTGAGGGTTTAGGGTTTTTAGGGTTCAGATGCTTTAAGGGTTTAGGGTTTTCAGGATTTGGGGTTTTAGGGTGTGGGGTTTTAAGGGTTTTAGGGGTTTAGGGTTTCTAGGGTTTAGAGGTTTTAGGATTTAGGGCTTGTAGGGTTACACGGTTTAGGGTTTAGGGGGTTTTTTTGATCCTATAGCGCGCGGGCACAGGCTCGCGTCCCCAACAACTCCGGAGTTCGCGTCATGAAGTTGCGTGTCCTGTCAAGCCCTCCGGAGTCCTGAAACCTCGGCAGGGGCGACGTTTTTGCATGTCGCAATGGGCCTCTGGAGCAACAGCGCGGGCAAACCACAAGTACTGGCCGTCGTTGTAGTATCATTATAACGGGCCTATAAGGGAAAATATTCGTAGTAACTATTCCGACCCCAGTATTGGACGTGCTTTAGCCCTGAACCTGAAGTGCCACTCAGGTGGCGATGTGAAGTTAAAGCAAACAGGGTTTAGGGTTTAGGGTTCAGGGTTTAGGGTTTAGGGTTCAGGGATAGGTCGAGAGTCACAGAAGCCCGGCACCAGCATGACTTTGAATCAGCAGAATCCCATAATTCAGCCCAACACTCTAAAACCTGACATGACACTCTAAACTTGACGCTAAGGTTTAGGGTTTCGGATTTAGGGTAAGCCCTAAAAACCTCAAGCCCCTGTAACTTGAAATTAGTCAATAGTACTTGACCCTAAGGTTTTAAGGTTTAGGATTTAGGGTAAGCCCTAAAATCTCAAGCCCCTGCAACTTGAAACTATTCAATAGTCAGAAAAGAAACTCCTCAAAACTTTCCTTGGAACTCCCCGGAACTTTCTTCGAAACCGCTAAAACCTCCTCCTCCAAACTTTCCAGCCAGGGCACTGAACCATTCATAAACCCTAAACGTGGGATGTGCTTTGCTTTTACTAACAGTCCTTAATAGGGATTATAATCGGGGGGGTACTATAATCAACATTCAGGACTGCTAGTAGAAGGGGGAACATCCCAACCCTTAACCCTAAAAAAACCTGATCACAAGACGCCTTCGCCAATTCCAACCTCCAGCTGGCCATGGTGGATCTAACCTCCGCAACGGAGATGGAGGTCACCAAAATAGGGTTTAGGGTTCAGAGATGGGGTATCTTGAGGCTTCCTAGAAGTCAGTGAAACTTTTCGGGGTAATTAATCCGGGGGGGGGGGGGGGGGGGGCACCCCGAAAATCCGGGTGCGCGCTTTAGGTTTAGAGCATCCGCATCTCGATGAGAAACTGATGCGACCCAGGTTCAGAACAGCAAACCGGAACACCATCCGCCATTCGGGGGGTTTAGGGCTTCAGAGATCTTCTTTGGCTGTTGCTGCTATGGAGTTCAGGATAACCGCGCTGGAGGATCCATGACTCATGAAACGCTCAACCCTGAACTCTAAACCCCAAACCCTAAACCCTAAGCCTTCCTAAGCCCTAAGCCCTAAGCCCTGTAAACCCTAAACTCCTAAATCCTAAACCCTAACCCCTAACCTCCTAAACCCTAAACTCCTAAATTCCTAAACTCCTAAACTCCTAAACCCTAAAACCCCGAAACCCTAAACTCCTAAACTCTAAAACCCCGAAACCCTAAACCCTAAACCCTACCACCCTAAAGCCCACCAGCTGCCTTGGGCTTCCTCGGCCTCGCCCTCCGGGGGTGGAGGCGCCGCGGAGCCTTGCTGTCCCTCCTGGCGAATGGGTTTAGGGTTTAGGGTCTAGGGTTTAGGTTTAGGGCACCGGGTTTAGGGCTTGGGGTTTAGGGTTTGGGGGTTTAGGGCTTGGGTTTAGGGCTTGGGGTTTCGGGTTTGGGGTTTCGGGGGTTTGGGGTTTAGAGGGCTTGTAGGCTTTAGGGTTTAGAGGGTGTACGGGGTTTCATGAATTCAAGGGTTTATAGGGTTTATACGGTTTGTATGGTTTATAGAGTTTACGGGCTTTATGGGGTTTGTAGGGTTCAGAAGGTTTATGGGATTTATAGCGTTTACAATGTTCATGGCGTTTACAGGGTTTAGAGGGTTTTTTTCGGGTATACAGGCTCTATAGGGTTTAGGTTCTAGTGAAGGAGGGAAACAGAGAGAGAGAGAGAGAGACATATATATATATATATTTATATTATAGAACCACAGGCACACATGGAGAGAGCACCAAAGCGAGAGCACGAGAGAACGAGAGACGCCAGCCACTAGCCACTGCAGGGCCAATAAGTTACAAGCTCGGAAGCCCTGTCGGCCTAGGACAGAAAGGGCGACAGGGTTATTGAGGGTCGTTGGCTTGGCTTCCTTTGTCAAAACGACGGCACGGTAGCACACAGGACCCCCCCACATCAAACGCCTCATCCAACAGCCCTGAAACCCGCAGAGCGAGTTTAACCCTAAGTCTGCAGTCCCCGGAAACCCCCCAAAACCTGTATAGACCGAAACAAGCCCCAAAACACCCTAACCCCTAAACCAAAACCCCTAACCCTGAACCCTAAACTCCCTAAACCGCGAGCCGCAATCCGCACCCGTCCTTGGTGAAGATGCGAGGGAGCGCACCCTTTTTCCTCGAGACCGTCTTCCTGGGCATCCCACTCGCAACAGATCCGCAAGGCCCCTTGAGTGGCTCAGCTTAAGGGGCCTGTAGGGTTCAGGGTTTAGGGTTTATGGTTTAGGGTTCGGCGGGTTTAGGGTTTAGGGGGTGCAGAGCTTCTGATAAAAAAGCATGAGGTTTAGGCTGTACAGAGGGTACCTGCCCGAACCCCTGATCAGCCCGAAGTCCTAAAACCCTAAACTGTAAACGCTTGAAGCAACATCTAAGTCATCTAAGTCGAAACCCTACAACCCTAAAGTGCTTAAGTTACATGCTTGCCCTAATTACGGCTCCAAACGTAGCTTTGTTTCTCAAAGCCAACATTGTGTGGAAAGGTCTAAGGTTCAGGGCTTAGAGTCCTAAACCCTAAACTCTAAGCCTAAACCGCAAACCCGAAACCCCAAACCGTACACTCCCAAACGTAAAACCCAAATCCTAAACCCTAAACCCGCAACCCTGAACCGTAAACCCTAAACCCCAAACCCCAAACCCTAAACCCTCAACCCTGAACCCCAAACCCTAAACCCCCAAACCCTGCAGGCGTAAGGGCTGCACTCTTGAGAAGCTTGATCATGAAACTCGACCGAGGCCCACACAACTGGAAGTACTAAACCCTGCACGGTTTTAACCCTAAACCCTAAACCCTAAAGCCCCAAAACCTTGTACAGAGTACCCTAGACCCAGCCCCAGAGCCCGAGAAAGGGCTTAGGTTTAGGTTTCAGGGTCTAGGGCTTAGGGCTAGGGACACCCCTCAAGCCCTAAACCTGAAAACCTGCAACCGTAAAAAAACTTACCATCTTGAATCTTAATCCTCAAAACCTTCTGAAAAACCTTCGAACCGAAAATCTTGCCTCAAACTTTACACCTTAAAACTTCAAACGTTACACCTTAACACCTCAAAACCTGACACCCTAAGACCTGGAACCTTAAACCCGAAAGACCGAAGAACCCCTAAAGCCCTTCCCTCAAGCCTCTTAAAACACTCACAACGCCCCCTCCCCACCATAAAACAAAAACGGGTCAAAGCAAAATAGCAAAACCCAAGCCCCAAAAAAGCCCTCGAACCGTATAGAGCTTGAACCCCAACTAGATGGCTCCTGCGCTAGTACCTTTTGAGGGTCGCATGCTAGATCCCCCTATCACTAAACCAAAAAGGAACTACATTAGAGCCTTCAGGTGAACCTTCAACCAAAACTTTCAACCTAAACTCTAAACCCTAAACCCTAAACCCTAAACCCTAAACCCTAAACCCTAAACCCTAAACCCTAAACCCTGCTCTCCAAGCGTCGGCGCATCCTGTTGGATCTTCCGCCAGGTCTCTGTGTGACCTTCCGCGCCCTGGAGCTGCCTCCGTATGATCTGGGGTCTGAGGGTCTTCGTGCTTAAGGGAAGCCCTAAACCCTAAACCCTAAACCCTAAACCTCAACCTCAAACCCTAAATCCTAAACCCTAAACCGTAAGCCCCCGACGGTTGCAGGGTTCAGGAGAAGCTTGCTTGTTGGGGTTTGGAAGCTTCAGGGTTCAGTTCTTAGCCTTGAAGGCTTAGGAGATTTTAGGGCTTAGGGCTTAGGGTTTAGGGTTTCGGGTTTACAGGTTCAAGTAAGTCTGGGGTTTAGGGTTTAGGGTTTGGGGGGGGGGGGGGGGTCTGGGCGCAAGTGGAGGAATTCAGATTTCGGGCTTGGGGTTAAAGGACACTAGGGGCCTGCCACCTTTGACAGTCACTGTTTAGGCCCCCTCCTTGTTTCGTGGGGTAGCGTATGCCCGAAACCGCGAAACCCAACTCTGAACCCTGAACCCTAAACGTAAACCCTAAACCCTAAACCCTAAACCCTAAACCCTAAACCCTAAACCCTAAACCCTAAACCCTAAACCCCATGTACGCCCTGCAACCTGCCTGAACCTTCGAAAGTAGAAACCCAATAAGCCCCCTTGCCGACTCGCAGAGCTTAGGGTTTAGGATTTAGGGTTTAGGGTTTAGGGTTTAGGGTTTAGGGTTTAAATTTTGGTTTAGGGTTTATAGGGTTTAGGGTTCAGGGGCTTAGGGCTTAGGGCTTAGGGCTTAGGGCTTAGGGTTTAAGCTCATATCATATTCGCCGAGCATCAATGTGGGCCCGCTCTCAGTCGGTGCGAGCTTTACCTGCTTGTCGCACCGAGAAGCCATCGTGGCTCAGGGGTTTAGGATTCAGGGTTCAGGGTCTGGGGGTTAGAGAAAAGCAGCTTATGCAAAAACCAATGTTGGGTTTAGGGATTTCGGAGAAAGGTTAGGCTCAGGTGCTTAGGTCAAAGAAACCTTGGATCCCAAGGTTTAGATATGTTTAAGGGTTCAGGCTACAGGGCCCCCGGCGTTTCGAGACCCTAAACTTGGGATGTTCCCCCTTATACTAACAGTCCTTAGTAAGGACTATAGTACCCAAGACTATAGTACCCCACCCCCCCCCCCCCCCCCATTACAATCCCTATTATAAGGACTGCAAGTATAAAGGGGGGAACATCCCAACCCTAAACCCCCAAACCCCAAACCAATCTCGCTCCTGGCACAGTTCCTCATCGCCGGAGAGTAGAACGAACCTTGGCGGCAACAGACCCCGAAAATTCACTCCGGAGCACTTCATACTCTGGCCCCTGACTAACAAAAAACAACAACGATGATAAAACTATAGAAATAACATATATACATACATACATACATACATACATACATACATACATACATACATACATACATACATACATACATACATACATACATACATACATACATACATACATACATACATACATACATACATACATACATACATACATACACACATACGCACACATATACGCACACATACGCACACATACATATATGTACATATATGTACATAATGAATTTATACAGACATATATATATATATATGTATATGTATGTCCATTTCAATTTCAGGGCGGGATTGAATATTCGGGGCAGACTACGCCTGCGGGAGTGTGTCGTGGGCTAGCTCCTGCAGACAACTCTCAAGTTGAAGTTCGGACTTCACATGTCTCGCAAGGGCTCCTGGGTTAGATGTAAGAGCAAAGCAATGCAAACAGCCAAGTACCCCAAACCCTAAACCCTAAACCCACCAAATGGTCACCACGCTTCTTCTCTTCAACTCTTTGCCCTGCGTCCAAGCCAGAACTCCAAACTCTACCTCGACCTGCAGCCCTAATTGGAGCCCTACACAGCGCAAGTTCAGGGTTCTGGATCCCTAAACCCTAAACCCTGAACCCTGAACCCAGCCAGACCACTCCGGAGTATCGGGATTCTGCTGGACGATCCGCATTTCCGCCTGCAACTCACCCAAGCTTGAGTTTAGGGCTTGGGGTGGGGGTCCCTCTTCTGGAACGGCTAGGGTTCAGGGTTTAGGGCCAGGGTTAAGGGTTTGCGGGCTTGGGGATGCTTAGGGTGTGGGGATTTAGGATTTAGAGGATGCTTCGGGATGCTTGAGGTGTAGGAGTTTTTTTTTTGGGGGGGGGAGAGGGGGGGAATTCCGGGGTGCAGGGGCTTAAGGTTCAGAGTGTGGAGTGTATGGTAAGGGCTTAGGGTAAGGGGCTTGGGGTTTAGACGGTTTAGGGTGAGAAAAGCTTGCCCTGACTAATCAGTACAAGCTCTGGTGGCTTCAAAAAGCCAGGCACCTGCTATTTTGGGTACCCTCCCCCCAAAAAAACAAAGTGCGTCTCTACATATTTTTATAGGTCTATATAAATACATATAACAAACGGAAAACATATTAAACAAAAAAACTATAATCATAAAGCATGCTTCAAGGGCTTGAAAGGGGGCTCCCGCTCCTCCGGATCTTCAAGGAACTTCACCTCCCCAGTTTGAGAGATCAGGGCGATGGTGGTGTCCCCGTTCTCATCTTCCAGGAGCCACCGCCCCTCGAGCGTCGAGACCATGTCACCCGGGCTTCTTGCCCATGCTACGCTGTTCCTCTGAGCCGACGCCTGCGAAGTAGGGGTACACGCGGAAGTACACAAGGCAGCGAAGAGATGAAGAAGCAATTCCAACATGCAGCCGCGAGAAAACGACTGCCTGCGTAACTGCAGAGAGGGAGGGAGAGTCTCAAGCAGTACAAGACAAGGGCATCAAGAGAGCCGCACATGGCTCCGGGGCAAGCTTCGAACTTCAAGCGATTGAGGCCCCTTTCAAGAGCTTCGGGACTAGACTTTAAAAAACCGAACCAACCCTGAAAGCAAAACTCCTGCAAGCAAAACTTCTGAAAGCAAAGCTCCTGAAAGCAAAGATCCTAGGCTTAAGCTTCCTCATTCCTCGCAACTTAAATCCACACGGATTACCCCGGGGAAGAGTTGAAACTGGATGCCCGACAGGGTTTTGCAGATTCCCTGCCCTAAATCCTTAGAAGCCCTAAACAAGATTCGCCAGTTGCTTAAAAACCAAAAACGGACCACTTATTTTGGCTCAAGACTGCTTGGCGTACATTACGGGGGGGCCCAACCTCTTAAAACAGGGAGTGAGGTTACGACCGCGGGCATCCGAGTCCTGTAGCCGCAAAATCCACAACCCAAAAGCCTAAACCCCAAACCCAAAACCCTAAACCGCAAATATCAGTGGATCTTAGTGCGACAGGGGGCCCGCGAAACCTTGGAGCCTGAGCCCTGAACCCTAAGCACACCTTAAATGAGTACGTAGGGTAACGAAGTACCCCCGAAATAAGGTTGAAGGCTATAACCCGTTCTGACTATAGATACCCGACTGAAGCCCCACTTAGAGGTCCTAGTAGCCCAGTAAGCATATGAAATCAAGGGTACCCTGCTTTTGGTGTTGGTTACTTTGTAATGGAACCTAGAAACAGCAAAAGGGGCAAAAGGGTACCACTGGGCTACCAAGACCCTAGTCTAACCCTAAACCCTAAACCCTAAGCCCTAGACCCTAAACCCTAAACCCAGGCCCTAAACCCTAAACCCTAAACTCTAAACCCTAAACCCTAACCTCCAAAGTTCAGACTCTTCGGCTGAGGTCCGCGCACTTTGCATTTTTCTCAGCGCGCAGAAATCGCTCAAAGGTGCAATTTGGGGGTTTCCGACCATAGGTGGTGCCCTTTTTGGGTCGGGGGTCCCTTTAAGGGGATTATATTCTGTTTGTGGCATAAAAAGGGTACCCCTATTTTGGGAAATGCCCATTTGGGCTTGGCAGCTAACTGAAGCCTCCTAGGTAGGCAGCTTAGGGCGGTGGTGTATACCAGAACAACTCTAACCCCAAAGAAGAGCTACGTTAGAGCCTTCACTTAAGGCTAAAGCTGCAATCAGTGAAGGGACTGCCAGGCTTTAAAGGGGTTTGGGGTTCAATGATTGAATGCTTTTGCGCAGTTGGCGTTGCTAGATGTCCGGGCAAACCCTACGAGGGGGATCACATACCCAGTGCGACAAAAATCCCTTATTTGCGGATTATATGGATCCCTACACCCGAAACTCTGAACCTTATAAACCCTAAACCCTACAGCCAGAAGGCCCAAAAGACCTGCTAGGCCTTCATGGTGTCCCCAAGGGAGGTGCGACGTCAAGGTAGCACTCAGAGCCCACCTGCAGATGGAGACCTGCAGACAGCAGCTTAATTTAGGGTTTAGGGTTTAGGGTAAAAAACCCGGTAGCCCAGTAACCACATTACAAGTAAGGGCACCCTTGTTACTTTATAAGGCAACCCATAGCCACAAAAGGGTAAAGGGTGCCGCGGGGCTGCCAAGTTTAGGGAAAGAGATTTATTTGAGTTTGGGGTTTGCCACGAAAACACCGCGCAGTGAAAGACTACAGCACCGTAAAGTCCTATCAGCTGTAGAAACATGAGAAAGTCATTGGTACTCCCCTGGGCAGCAGCTTACGAGAGTCCCTGACCCTGAGATCTCGAAACTACTTGGAGGCTGACCCCTTATGGTGCCACTGTGGCTTTCCTCTATACGTATGCACATGTGGATATGTATGTCGTGTAAGTGTGAATGCACCGGTGTATGTGTGTGAGTGTGTCTCTTTCTGTCTATCTGTGTCTGTCTCTGTGTCTGTGTCTGTGTTTGTGCGTGTGTGTGTGAGCTTTGTGTAGCTACGCGCCCTGCGGAAGCCAACGCTTACAGGTTCTTTGTCGGGCAGGGGATTCAGTACCGTATCATACCGCATCATCCCTTAGTACAGGGATACGAGGCACCGACTTCCCAAATTTACTACAAAGAGCCCGTCAATAAACCCTCAACAAGAGAGCCATGCGAGACAATTGCACAGTGCTTTTCTGAAACAGCTGCCGGGAGCACGCATCCCAGATGCTTGGGGGCTACATGAACCCTCAAAACGGGTTCCAGGTGTAGGGTTTAGGGCCAGGAGTGGTCCATAGGCTTTGCTTGAGGATTGCAATGTGGTTGTTAGGGTTCAGCAGTTTAAGGTTTCATTTCGTCCCCAAGGCTTTTTCGTGTCAATCCCTAAAACCTAAACCCTAAACCCTAAACCCTAAACCCTAAAGCCCTAAGCCCTAAACCCTAAACCCACAGCCTGCCCTGAAATTGAAAGCAGGGCTAGGATGCTAATGGTTCAAGCCGAAGTCTTCGCGATGTAGGATTCTAGAGAAACAAAGGCCCAGGGTTTTAGGGTTGTAGATCAGGGTTTTTGGGTTTAGGGTTGAAGGCTTTTGGAAGCTTCATGATTTTGAGGGCCTCCACGCTACGACTTTTCAGGCTTGCATAAGGCCTTTGGAGGGACGACGTTTCAGGCTTTCATAAGGCCCATGGTTATCTGCAGTACTCAACCTCCAAGGACCCGTTCAAGGTACTCCCACTGATATTCAGGGTAGCTTAAAGGGTACTTGTGGGGACTAGGGTGACCCCCCAAGACTTTGTTCAGGTTGAGGTTTTTAAAGGGATTGCAGCGTACTTTCCAGGCGGTTCAAGGTTTCAGGAGTTAGGGTTTCGGTTTAGGGTTGAAGGCTTTGGGGCTTCATGGTTCAGGCTACCAGTGCCGGGTTTAGCTCTTGCCTTATTCGAGAATCCGAGTACGCATTAGATGCCCTTTCTCAGAAGGTTTCATGGTTTTGGGGGGTGTAGGGTGCAAAGGAGGGCTGTAGGAGGCCCACATCACATTGCCTCACTGTCATTGAGGCTTCTTCAGGACTCATTCAGGGCATACGGGCCGCCAGTTATTCAAAAGGGGGAGTTTTACCACAATTGTTGGGCACATTGACCCCACAGGATCAGGGTATACGCTGGGTAGGCTTCGGCTTGGGCATCTACGTGCCGCTTTGCAGCTGCCAGGCATTAACATCTGCAAGGGTCCGAGTGGCTTAAGGGACAGTAGAAAAGATGCCATGAAACCCTGAACCCTACACCCTAAACCCTAAACCCTGAAAAGTCCCTTGCAAGGGGCCCTCCATTGTCCCTTACGCTCCAGGATGCTTAGGGTTCAAAGGGGGTCTCGGGTTTAACGTACCCAAGATAGCTTGAAGGCATTCTACTCAGCCAGTAAGCTTAGGGTTCAGAAGAAGGAGTTCAAAGGGCTCCAGATGTTGATTAGAACTTTCGGCTTCTCTTCATAGGTGTTTGAGTTTAAGGAGTGCCCCTGCTCACGCTCTCGGATGCCCTAAACCCTTCAAATGGCTTGCAAGGCCGCAAGCAATGCTTGACGGATGCACGCTCCGGAGATCCTCCGCAGTCCTGCACAGCAAGTGCACTTACTTCAAAGGAAGCCTGAGACTAGCCTTACCCAAAGAGCCCAACAATGCTCCTTCATTCAGCAGTATACCTGAAGTTTAGAGGGATCGCCTTCATATGAGTTTCAGGCATACTCCTTAATTAACGGGCATTGGCTCTTTGGGTTCAGCCGACTTCTCGTACCACTCCGAACCCAACCTTGGGTCCTACAGGAGTCGAAAAAAGGTCCACACCAAAACGGCCTACAGCACAGGGGGCATCCGCGAGACTGCGGTCTGAATAAACCCTAAACCCTAAATCCTAAACCTTGGGATGTTCCCCCTGAAGCTAGCAGTCCCTACAAGGGATTCTAATAGGGGAATTAAGGACTGTTAGTATAGGGGGGGAACATCCCAACCTAAATCCTAAACCCTAAACCCTAAACCCTCAGCCCTAAACCCCAAACCCCAAACCCCAAACCCTAAACCCTAAACCCTAGCCCTAAACCCTAAACCCTAAACCCTAAGTCTCCAGCCTTCCTTGCTACTCGTCTGCTGCGCGCAGCCGCGCAATCTCGCCTTGGAGGCGAGCAAGGGAGGGAGCCAAGTATCCCTTAATGTTTGGAGTGTGCCTTGACACTATTTGTCTAGGGTTTAGGGTTTAGGGTTTAGGGTTTAGGGTTTATCCCTTAATGTTGGAGTCTAGGGTCTGGGGTCTAGGGTTTAAGGTTTAGGGTGACATATGCTAGGTTGCCTCGTGGCTGGCTCCATGCTTGGGCTCTCCGGTGTGTCCTGTGGCTACGCTTTCTGAGAGCAATTCGTTTGTCACAGATACAGGTACTTCTTCTTCTTCCCAGAACACAGAGACTCCCAAACCCCTTGTGAAAGGAATATTCCGAATAATATTCCTTACTTGCGGAACATTGGAGGCTCTGGAAAGGCCTTTACATTCAGTCCGAAGCTTGAATACAAAGGAAGATGGCAAGGAGCAGGGTCACCGTTTAGGCTTTAGGGGTTCAATACCCCTTAAATGAAGGAATACACCTTGTGAGGATCTATCTATAAATATATGGCTTAAATTAAGGGTATGGGGTTCTTTGGGTATAGGGGGTTTCACCACAAGGAGAAATGTTTCAAATAACGCATACCACTGTTGCTGCGGCACGCGCTGCTCTACCATGCTCTCTACCATGCTCAGGGCAGGTTGGACTGGAGAATACCATGCCTTGTCGCTACAAGTACGCCGCTCGAAAACCGGGACAGCACTATGAACTGCGCTGAAGAACATGTTTAGCGCGTTTGAGGCCCGCGATTACATTACATACCCCATATACTGCAACCATCACTATTGGGATTGCAAAGTCAATCAACAACTCAATCAATATGTATATAGTATGGACCACAAACTTGTTTGCCCGTCATGTTTTGCCTCAAAAAACTGCGGGGACTTCGAGGGCGCCCCTGCTTGCCGTCATCTGAGGTCTGATCAAAAGCGGTCATTTCTGATAACCTTAAACTTTGTAATTATAACCCTATAACCTTAAACTTTGTACTTCTAACCCTACATAGCTACCTAGGGCTTGCTAACCCTTACACCCTAAACCCTCAACCCTAAACCCTCATCCTTCATCCCTCAAAGAAGCCCACATTCTACTGAGTCTTTGCGAGTCACAGGCTGCAGCGGCCGCGAGAGACTGGGCCACGCGGTTCCTAAGCTGTCTGCTTTGGGAGGCTCAAGAGCTAGGTAGGTAGGTAGGTAGGTAGGTAAGCAGGAGTTGACCCACTGTAGTCTAACTCGGTTGTGGAATACCATGTTTGGGGCTTGGTTTCCATGCATATCCAAAAAACCCGAAAACCCAAGGCATTTAAGCAAAAAGTAAAAAACAAAATCCCAAAATAACCTTTAAAAAACACCAACAAAACTAAAACCCAAAAACAAAAATGACATAACACCCTAAAACCCCGAAATAACCCCCCAAAAACAACCATGAAAACCCTAAACCCTAAACGGCGGCCCAGAGGCAAGGATGGTGGAGGCCGTGCCTGGATCTGCGAGGATTCAGAGCTGTCATTTGCAAAGAGTCGGGTTTAGGGTTTAGGGTTCAGGGTTTAGGGTTTAGGGCTTGGGGTTTAGGTTTAGGGTTTAGGGTTTAGGGTTTAGGGTTTAGGGTTTAGGGTTTAGGGCTTGGGGTTTAGGGATCGGGTTTAAGATCTAGGGCTTAGGGTAGCTTAGGGATTAGGGTTTAGGCGCAGGGTTTGGGTAGGAGTTTTAGGGTTTGGGAGGTTATGTAGTACCTTCCTGGGCAGCGCAAAAGAATCCCCAATAAGTAACACTAGAGCCTCCGACGTAAGGGAGTTTAGGAAGCTGAGTTTTGGGTTTTAGGGTGTGAGATCTTGGAGGATTCAAGCGATCAGAGGATCATTGAGATTCGCAGATGGAAGCTGTGGCTTCAGATAGCTTAGGGGTTTACGAGGGTGGAGCTGCAGTTTTAGGTCTGAGGCCCCTGAACCCCATAAACCCGAAACCCTGAACCAGGATTTTGCAAGCGCCTGATGTCCGCAACGCTGGAAGTCGTCGTCGTAGTCGTAAGCCCTATCCCTACACTTCGAGACCCTGAACCACAAATTCCTCACATCAACCTAGGACGCTCCCCTGGGAAGCTGCATCCCAGGAAATGCCTCTGTCGTTCAGTAAGAAGCATTGGGCAACCCTCATATACATCGCATAAAACACAAAAGGCCCACACTTCAGAACCCTCTGAAGAAGGCAAGGGATCACATTAAGGCACCATGTAACTTCCCTTGGATAGAGATCCCGAAGTTCCGACTGCAACCCTGAGAGCCCGAAGAAGGCCCCGGGCTTGACCCCTACTTTGGAGTAGACCCTGAAAAAAAAGCAGGTCTATACTTTGTCGGTATATGTAGCTACAATATGAACCCAGAACCAAAAAAACATGTTAAAGCATAGTATGCTCCAAAACCCAGTGACTTGCTTGCTAGGTACCGGCGACGCGCCCCCGGTCAAGAAGGTGTCATGCCCTCTGATGCAGAGCTCGGGAAACCTTAACCCCTAAATACCCTCAACCCTAAACCTCGAAGTACCCTAAATGCCCTATAAATTTTATACCCTGACTACTATAATAAACCCTGAATACCCTACAAACCTGAAAATACCTTAACCCTGATTACCCTAATTACCCTAAATGCCCTAAACACCTTGAACCCTAAATAGCCTAAATACGCCTAGACCTGCCTAAACCCTAAATACGCCAAAATATTAAATACCCTAAGCCCTACATACCTCAAACCCTAAAAACCTTAAACGCCCTAAACATTTCATAAATACCATAAATACCCTAAATACCCTAAATCCTAATACCCCATAAACCCTAGTAAACCCTAACATCCCTAACCCTGAATACCCGAAACCTAAATACCAAAAATACCTTTTAAACCCTAAAGCAACCCTGAACCCCTATACCCTAAACCCTAAACCCTGAACCCCTAGAATGCTTCCGGTTGGGGGGAGGGGCCTCTTCAGGGGCTAGCAGGGCCTTCGCGCTTTAGGGAGCTCAGGATTGAGCGTGGTGGGGTTCAGGGTTTAGGTTTAGGGTTTAGGGTTTAGGGTTTAGGGTTTAGGGTTTAGGGTTTAGGGTTTAGGGTTTAGGGTTTAGGGTTTAGGGCTTCGGGTTTGGGGTTTAGGGCTGGGGCTTGGGCTACCTCTGTAAGAACCTATGTAGCACAAAAAAACTACGGGCATGCCTCCGCGAAGAGATTCAAAGTACTGCGATCAACCTGCGGTTCCCCCTAAATCCTAAATGAAACCCTATACCCTGGAGGTACCTACCTTCCATCTTACGGTACCATGACCTTAAAAGGAGGCACAGCACACGCAAAACGGATGGCACAGAAGCCTCTAGTAGACGTGATAAACCCGACGGCCCAGCCTTTGATCAGCGGTTCGACAACTTTGGTGCGGAAATGCCTTGATTGGGCAAACTTCTGAAAGAGGCTTGGGGCCGGAGTGGGGTCCTGTACCGAGATCCCCCCCCCCCCCCTGAATTTAAGTATGACTCTCCCCCAAAGTAAGCCTTCAGGCCCTTATAAGTAGGCCTGATGAGTGACGGGCTTGTGGGATCTGATCAGGGTTGACATAGTGTAAGTATATACTTTGAAGGACTAGACCCTAAACCTCTGTCAACCGGGCCCGGCATGGTCCGCTTCATGAGGGTGTGAAACTGTAAAGCTCGTTCGTACAAAGGCCCCGAATTTCAGCAGCCACTTTCAACATAGGAAGAAAGCAACCCTTAACCCTATTGCAGACTTTAAACCTCACGCAACCCCCTCTGACTTAACGGAGGTACTCTACTATGCTTAAGAAGCCCCTCCCGCCCAAAAAATAGAAGACAATAATCCTGCTTCACCCTAATAAGCAAGAATGTTTTTTACTTTTTGGGGGTTTCTAGGCAAATAGTAATGCTGTCAATCATACAGAGGAACCCCCCACGTTAAAGCTGATTGGACCTGGGATGCAACTGACTGATCACACTTTGAATCAATCAACCAAGCCGTGCTTAGAGGTTTAGGATTTCGGGTTTAGGGTTTAGGATTTCAGGTTTAGGGTTACAAGCAGAATATTATTGCTATTTTCATATGCTATGGTATGACGTGGTGTCCACCGCACGGAAGCCGCAAGATAGCATGGACTTGTCCGACATGACCGACTGCCCCTAAACCCTAAACCCTAAACCCTAAACCCTAAAACCCTAAACCCTAAACCCTAAACCCTAAACTCTAAACCCTAAACCCTAAACCCGAAACCCTAACCCCGCCCCCCGGCCGAGCTGCTGCTGGAAGAAGGGCATTCGCGTGAAGAAGAGTGCTACGGAGCGAAGACGCCCAGCAGCTTGCACCTGTTCGGGGTGGTTGCAGGTTCAGAGTTTCGGGTTTAGGGTTTAGGGTGTAGGGTATAGGGTCAGGATTTAGGATTTGGAGTTTGGGGCTTATAGGGTTTATAAGTTTGAGGCTTCGGGTTCATGAGGGCCTACATGAAATCTCAAAGTGAGAAAAAAACAGATATAGGATGAATATAGGACCCTCTGCTTGCCGATTCTGATTAAAGGTCATAACCCATCAAGACCTGTCGTCATGAACCTCCTACGCCCTCAAAGTGGAGAGCCCAAATTCACTTAACCTTAACAATTGAAGCCTAGCGCCTAATCTTGAAACCACCTGAAGCCTCTAAACCCCGAAACGCTAAAATCCACAACCCTGGGACCTAAACGCCCGAAAAATCGTAACGAACTTCTTGGTAGCCTAGCAGCAATATTATGACAAGGGCACCCTTTTTTGGGGGTTGGTTACTTTGTAAGGAAGCCCATAAGCACAATAAAGGGTGAATGGAACCACAGGGCTACCCTAAACCCTAAACCCTAAACCCTGAACCCTAAACCAGAATAAAGGGTAAAGGCTACCACTGGCCAAGACCGTGCAACTCCGAGGCACAGCAAGCTGCCGGCGCTGCTCCTCGCTAGGTTCGCCCCTGGCCGCGGCCTCGAAACTCTGGGGTTTAGGGTTTAGGGTTTAGGGTTTAGGGTTTAGGGTTTAGGGTTTAGGGTTTAGGGTTTAGGGTTTAGGGTTTAGGGTTTAGGGTTTAGGGTTTAGGGTTTAGGGTTAGGGTTTAGGGTTGTTTAGGTTTTAGGGTTTAGGGTTTAGGGTTTAGGGTTTAGGGTTTAGGGTTTAGGGTTTAGGGTTTAGGGTTTAGGGTTTAGGGTTTAGGGTTTAGGGTTGGAGCTTTGGGGGTTTGTGGTAGGTTTTAGGGCTTTGGGGTTTAGGGGGCCTGGGGATTTTGGGGTTTAGGGTTCAGGCTGAGAGGGCCTTAAAGTCCCACACCCAAACCCAAAACTACCGAAACCCTGAGGCGAGTTTGAGGCCCAAGCCCACGATGCTTGTCTTTCAGGCATGTCCCCCAAACCCTAAGACTCTAAACCCTAAACCCTATTCCCGAAACCCTGAACACAAATGCCAAAACAGCAGCACGCGTGGCAATGTTCTACGGTCGACATTCGCTTTGGGGGGTTTTGGGGGGTTAGGGTCCCTTTTTCCATACATTAAGGCCCTAATTACTAAGGACCATGACATACCAGAAAGGGAACCAGAGTTGTGCAAATGGCCTTAGCTCCAATGGAGATCTCAAAAGTGGGATTGACCTCACCCACAAACACTGAACCTGAGCCCCGAACTCTGAATACCGAACTCTGAACAGGGTTTACGGGTTCTGGGGCTTACGTTGACGGGTTATAAGGTTCAGGGCTTCAAATCCTGCAGCCTCAAACGAATTAGCTGTTGTCTGGGGGTATACAACCGAACCCTAAACCTAACCCCCCCCCCCCCTTTCAAGTATATGGGAAGAGGCCCGCACCTTCAACCGTCTCGGCGAGGAGTCCTCCATGGCCAGCAGATCCTGTGCTCTGAGGCTTCAGTAGGGTTTAGGGTTTAGGGTTGAGGGTTTGGCGTCTAGGGTTTAGGGTTCAGGGTTAGGGTTTAGGATCTGGGGTTTATGGGTTAGCTGGACCTGTTTCTAAAACGCTGACGCCCTGGAACGGCCGAGCTACACGGATACTGTGGCGGCCGCAAACGGCATCGCTGCCGTCCCACTGTACCTCCACGACGTTGGCGGAGATGATGCCTGAGTTGATAGCAGTAACTCTAAACCAGTCTAAACCCATATCGAACCATGAAATGAGCCCTCTAAAGCCCTGAACATCAACCCCCTAAAAAACACGGCTTCTGGATTCGGAATCCGGAGCATGCAATATACCTGCCAGGCAATACACCCAAGATGACCTCGCAGGCAAAGCTTCGGCCCGTGGACACACGCCTAGCCCTTCAAACGAGAAACTCTAGCTTAAGTTGAAACTCTAGCTTAAGTTGAGGTGTGATGCAAGCCCTCTGAAAGCCTCTGCGAATCAGTGCACAAAAAGACAAAAAGCCCCAGTAAACTCAGAATCCACAACCTCGGAGCAGTCCTCTTACATGCAGCAACTGCAAACGTCCAGTTGAGGCAAAACTCTGAGCCCTTTCGGCTTTTCAGAAAATTCAGCTGTTCGGAGCACTCGGGCCTAGGCAGTCCATTCAAGGATTCGGGGTAGTATTAGAAGGCCACGAAGGCTTTTTGGGGTTTAAGGTCGGTCTTGGGATCCAGCTCGCGGAATAAACTCAGTCTTACCCTCACAACTAAAAACCGAATAGTCTGAAACATAACCCAAACAGTCCTAACCGTAACGCCTAAACCCTAAATACTAAACCCTAAACCCTAAATCCTAACTAGGCCCGAAGCTCTTCCTAAGCCACAAGCCACAAGCCCTAAACCTCCTACTTGTCACACCAGACTTGTGTGCGCGGAGGTTGGGATAGCCAAGTAGCCCATATACTAAACAAAACGAAAACCATGTTACAGACAACTCTCAACCCTATAAACCCTACAAAACCCTGACAAAACCCAAAAAAACTGTAACACACCCTAGAAAAAAGCCAAAGTACATAAGCCCTGTAAACCAAAAACCCGTAGCAACAAACCTGCAACCGAGAGGGCGTTGCAGCGCCAACGAAAAAACAAAGACCTAGCCCCAACTGAAAATGCCCAGGCGTCAACACAAAACCCTCCTCCCCGACTAAATGGAGCATGCAAGAATGTACGACTGCTCTTTGTTTTCGCTCGCCACGCCCCAGCGTCAGATCATCACCTCGGATTGGCCAAGCAGAGGCACCAAAGGACATCAGTTCCGGAGATTATCAGGTCTTAGAACACAAAAGCGACGTCCTTTGCTTTTTGCATTCACCCAGAGCTGTCCCAAACCAAAAGACATCAGTTTTGGAGCTCTTCATGCCTGAAAGGACGAAAGCCACGTCTTTTGACCAGAGGACCAGAGAACCAGAGGTCAGAGGACCAGAGGTCAGAGGACGAGGTCAAAGGACCAGAGCCAGAGGTCAGAGGAGCCAAGAGAAGCAGAGGACCACAAAAGCCACAGCTAGTTGCCCCTTACCAACCAACACGCCCCACCCCCCCCCCCTCCCAAACCAAAGAACGTCAGTTTTTAGCAGACACCACAAAAGCCACGTCTTTTGCTTCCCTACCAACATCCCCCCCCCCCCCCCCCGCCAGCCCCCCCTTCCCCCCTTCCCCCCCCCCAAACCAAAGAACGTCAGTTTTGGAGCTCTTCAGGCGGGAGACCGCAAAAGCCACGTCCTTTGCCTAGGCTCTCCGAATGAAGTGTTGGAGCTTTCAGGCGTTAGAGCACAAAAGCGATGTCCCAAACTTTTACAGTCACCTGCGCCCTCCCTCTGCCAACGAAGGGTCTCTCTACCAACCACCTCCTCTCTAGGAGCCCTCCTAAGATCGGGAACGTCTCTCTCTCTCTCTCTCTCTCTCTCTCTCTCTCTCTCTCTCTCTCTCTCTCTCTCTCTCAGTCTCTGCAGCCGACTGGCTTCACTGCGAGGCCCGCTGCCCCACTCACGGCTGCGGCTGCTGCGCAAACTTTCTCAACCGTGCCTGCCTGCTGCTTTCTTTCTTCTGACAAGCTGCAGCTGCATCTTCTCGATTCCGCTGCAGCAGCCCAGACCTCAACCCCATCACAAGCCTCACGTCGGACAGCCCCACGCCAGTCCTGTTGGCATGGGCCGCAAAGGTCGAAGCATCTGTGAACAAGCACGAACCATACTCTTCGAATGCTGCGTGGAGGACTGCAATCGCGGACTTGCTCAGATGCATCTGTGTTGGAGCACGGCCATCAACATCCGTGAGCAGAACTGTCTTTCCGTCAGAGGTTCGGCCGCTGAAGTGACTCTGGAATGCCTCCTGAAAGACCTCTTGGCACAAACGGTCAAACGGCTGCTTCGGAACGCAGAGTTGGACGGCCTTCCAAGCCTTAGGAACACTCCTGTCCTTGACGCTCGCCTTGCTTTCACCCTTCGTCCTGGGCCCGCCCCGCTTGGGCGCTGGAAGGAGGCTTGCAAGGGCAACAGCTTTTTCGGCCGCCTTTTCGTGGGGGGCACTTGTGCTGTCCAGGCTGGTCACCGCCGCCCTTGCTTCAAGGTTGCTGGGGTGTGGAGGCTCAGCAATCTCTATGCCCTGTGGACCCAGGGCGGTGTCTGTCGCAGGCACCACAGAAGCAGAAGCCTGAAGTCATTAGATGTCAGGGTGTCACGTAAGCAAACAAGGTTTCAAGAAAGGCAGGCCTCCAGAAGACGTCGGACCAGAGTGGCCTTGTTTCCCCAAGCTTGTGGAGGCGTTCCTTCAACTTCGCAACAGTGAGCTTCTCGAGCTCGGCTGATGCCTGCCCACACGTGCTGGCATTCCACGACAGGGGGCTTAAACCCCGACAGGAAAACCAAAACAGGGTACCCGACAACCAGAGAACCTAACCCCGACAAGCATGCCAAGCACAATGCCTGACAAAAATGCGAAGCAGAAACGGTGACAAGAATGCCAAGCGCCCTCTTTGCGGGGCAGCAGTCTTCTTGTCCAGCGAAAGTGAATTGCAAGGCAAGCCTTTGGACTTCACTTCAAGCCACACCATCTCACTTGGTTGCAACAAGTAATTATTCAGGGTTTTCCTATATGCCTTCGTGAAGAACCACCTGCTTGGCTTGGTCAATTCGGAAAATCACAGCGTGACTCTGGTCAGCCCCAGCCGACCACTAAACTAATGCAACGCGGCGCAGCCGGCGTTCCATCTCCTGGGGAGGATGCCAGGAGGTATGCATCATTATCGGAAAGGAAGCTAGTGTTCAGCCTCTGCTTCGGCCAAGGCTTGCGCTGCCGTTGGCAGGTCTGTCAAGGTATACTTTTGCAGCACTGCAGAGAAATCCCGGCGCTCATGAACCTGCTTGAGGGCTTGGAGGGCTTGGGGTTCAGCGTGTAGGGTGTTTAAGTGTTGGGTAGGTGTAAAAGGGTGTTTGCGGAGGCAACCAGCAGGAGCGAATGTGCTGCTTGTGACAGCATCTCGGGCAGCCGTTCCGGACCCGAATGCTGATGTGGAGTTTCGTCTTCGTCGACCAGGTGAGACAAAGTTCATCTTACGTTGGAGACGTCTGGAGATGCCGACAGAAGCATAGCCCTAAACCCAAAACCTATAGTCCCTAACCCTGAACCCTAAACCCTTAACCTTTAACCCTAACCCCTGAGCCCTGTGCTATGTTCTTTGAGGAGCTGATAAGCCATCAAACCAGGCTCACTCCGGTGGCGCCATCCAGCGAGTACTGGAGGTATAGTTCTGAGCTGTGGCAATAAGCGCTTCCAGGATGTTTCCCCGTCTATTCATGCGGCCATGTGAAGATTTTTCAGAAGCAGCACCATAGTCCTTAACCGAGAGGGCGGACGCACTGATCCCCCCCTGCTCTGCGAAGCAAACAGCAGCAAACAAGGCATGCAAGTCACACAAGCTGCGAACAAGGAATGAAGTAGGCGCTGTCATTGCCCCTACTGTCATTGCCCCTTCCCCCCCTCCAAACACGGCGTGGGCACCAGGGTCCAACTCGACAAAAACTGAAGCCATGTCACCTCACAGCAGGGGAGAGAAGGGACGGCAGGGTTTGAAACCGGAACCAGCAGATGCTGAGAGCGATGTCCTATCCCTTGCACTATTCCAACAATTGAACCTTCGAGGTCAAAGGGCATGGGTTTTGCTCTCCAAGGCCCGCCTTACGACCACTGCTTATTTCCGAGATCCCTTCTACTTCCTTCCCCCTCCCCCAAATCAAAGGACAGCTGTTTTGCCCTCAAAGACCCCCTTTACGACCAAAATTGGCGTCCTTTGCTTCCTTTCCACCCCCCTCCTCCTTCCTCCCCCCCCCCCCCCCCCCCCCAAAGGACAGCTGTTTTGCTCTCAAAGAACCCCTTTTGGCGTCCTTTGCTTCCTTTCCACCCCCCTACTCCTTTGTTTTGCCCTCAAAGACCCCCTTACGACCAAAATTGGCATCCTTTGCTTCCTTTCCACCCCCCTCCTCCTTCCTCCCCCCCCCCCCCCCCCCCCCCCAAAGGACAGCTGTTTTGCCCTCCAAGGCCCCCTTTACGACCAAAATTGGCGTCCTTTGCCCAAAGGACAGCTGTTTGCCCTCAAAGGCCCTCCTTACGACCATAACTGGCATCCTTTGCTTCCTTCTTCCCTGAACACCCTCCTCACAGGACATTGCTGCCTAGATCTGCCTAGACAAGAAACCAGAAACCCCACCTCAAGAGCGGCTCTCGACTGCTGTCAGCAGCAGGTCGAAAAGCAGCAGGCCAGAGCCGAAATACTGCTGAAATACTGCTGCCAGAAGTTAGTCGGGCATGTGCGTTGTTATGTTGTTGATGGGTCTTCATTTGTTGTTGCAAATCTGTTCTTGTTGTGTCTTGGTCAGAAAACCCCTATTCATAAATCCATATAAGCCCTGTAAACGGAAGCACCTGCAGAAAGACCAGCAAAACCTGAAAAAACCCTATTCAAAGCCCTGAGACGGCCCTGCCCCGTTTGTGCCCCGGCACGCAGCACGTGCCCCGTCTGCCCGGCGGGAAGCGTCCGGCCAAGGCCGAGCAGTCCGATGAGGCGGGAGCTCCTACCACTTTAGGGAGCCCTTTAAAGCCCTTAGAGCCCTTGTTTAGGGGTTTAGGGGTTTAGGGGTTTAGGGGTTTAGGGGTTTAGGGGTTCAGAGGTTTAGGGTTTAGGGTTTAGGGCTACCCTTTAAACCATTTTAACCCTTTTTAAACCCTTAAAACCCTATGAACCCTGAACCCTATAAACCGCAAACCCAAAACCCCAAGAGGCCTTAGGGCAGCTCAGGGTTCAGGACTTAGGCATGTTACGGGGTTAAGTTAGGGGTTTAGGGTTTAGGGTTTGGGGTTCAGGGTTTGGGGTTTATAGGGTTTAGGGCTTGTAAGGGCTTCTTAAAGGCTTTCGGGTTTGAGGGCTTCAGTCTTGCAAGGCCTTGAGGGTTGCTACCCTAAAAAGGTACCCCACAGCCTGTCAGGTAGGGCTTGGGAGCTTTAGTGGAGTTCCTACCTGCCCGTAAGGTTGAAGGTTTAGGGGTTGTCTAGGGGGTGAGGGTTTCGGTTTAGGCTTTAGGGCTTAGGGCTTCCCAGGGCTTGGGGTCTAGGGTGTAGGGTATAGAGGTTACAGGAAACCAGCAACATGGTATCTTGAACTCCATGTTTGCACAGCCTCCCACACCTGAAGACCTTAAGGCCTACAACCTTAAACGTCCAAACCCCCAAATCCTCAAACCCTAGAGCCCTGAGCCCTGCAGCCCGAAATGCCCAACTCCCGAACGCAACAGCCGCTCCTCCTCCGAAGATCTTTGCGTGCAGCCACCTTTGACGGAGCCCGTGCAAGCTTTTCGGGTTTAGCGCTGGGCTTTTAAAGGTTCGAGGGTTTCGGGCTTAGGGTTTGGGGTTTAGGGCCTATGTTGGGGACCTAAACCCTGAACCCTAGACCCCAAACCGCCGAAACTTTTCCAAACAACTCTCGTCCTCAGCCTTAGCCCTGAACTCTGAATTCTAAACCCTACAGTAAACCCTGAACCCTAAACCCTGACCAAACCTGTCGGTCGACCCCTCAACGTTTCACAGCCTTAGGCCCTAACCGTAAACCCCTAACACTTCCAAACCTGAAACCCCGCTAAACCCAAAACCTTAGAAGCTGGCCCCCAAGCCCCAAACCCGAAACCAAACTCTTAAACCCAAAACCTCAGCCCTCATCAAACCCTCACCCCAACTAAGCTCTGAATTCTAAACCCGAAGTCCTCCAACTCTCAAACCATCAACCCTCATCAAACCCTAACACCTCAACCCAAGACTGCAAACACACTAATTAAAACTAAGCCCTAAAGCTTCAACCCCCAAACCCTCACGACATCCAGCCCCTAAACCCTCGAACCCTCAACCCCTCAACCCTAACCCTAAACCCTAAACCCTAAACCCTAAACCCTAAACCCTAAACCCTAAACTTAGAAACCCTAAACCCTAAACCTCAAACTCTGAAAGTCCCAAAACAGCCCCCACTCTGGGCCTTGATCCCCTCCTTGAAGGAGCTGCAAGCCGGCGCCTCCGTGTCCTCCCAAAGCCTCGGAGGCTGCTATTAGGGTTTAGGGTTTAGGGTTTGGGTTTAGGGTTTAGGGCTTCGGGTTTAGGATTTAACTCCAAACCCCTGCAATTTGGCAGGGCGCAACACCCCCGCAATAGTAGGAGGGCTCAGGGATCAGAGTGCAGGGTTAAGGGCTAACAGGTTGTGTTTATTGGGTTTGGGGTTTGGTGTTCAAAAGGGTTTGATCGAGGGCTTTAAAGGGGTTTACAACCTTTAAGGGTTTAAATTCATTAGGGTTTAGAGTTTTAGGGTTAAGGTTTTGGGCCTAAACTAAACCTTGACCCCTTTAAACCCTTAAAGCTCCTTTCAGCCCTTTCAACCATTAAAACCCTATTTTAAACCCTAAACTTCTAACCTCTTAAGCCCTCAGCGTTTTTCGGGGACTCCGAAGATTTGAGGGGGTTAACAAAGCTTCGGCGGGAGGCTTTCGGGGGCTTATGCTCTCAACACTCAACACTGAACCCCCTGAGTCCCGAGCCCTTTGAACCCTAAACCCTAAACCCTCGACACCCGAAACCCTCCAAACCCTGAACCCTGTAAAGCCTCTGGAACCTCTAAACCCTCAAAAAACCCTCTAACCCCTCGGAAACCTCCAAACCCTCTACAGCCACAACACTAATTTGAGAGGCCTTACCTGCAGCCTGAAGTCGCCAATTCTAAGGCAAAGAAAAACAAGAAACGCTTTCGGATCCACATTGGGTCAAGAAGGCGTTCTAAGGGTTTAGGTGGTTTAGGGTCCCGACTTCAGAAAAAGAGGTCTAAACCGTACCAGAACCACGCCGCGTGTAATATTCCCCAAGTGCCCGCTGCTCAGGGCCCTAGAACCCTAAACCCCAAATCCTAAACTATAACCTTGCAGCTCTATAACCCTAAAACCTAGCTCCAAAATCCTGAATCATAAACCCTAAAACCCTAAAACCCTAAAACCCTAAAACCCTAAAACCCTAAAACCCTAAAACCCTATAACCCTAAAACCCTATAACCCTATAACCCTATAACCCTATAACCCTATAACCCTAAACAGTCGAAAACTCTGCCAAACCTCACTTCTTGCCGCCCAAGCCACGCCCGGGCCTCTATAAAGAGGTTCTCCGCCATCTCCGGCCGGAGCTCTGCTAGGGCCTGCAATGCAAGAGGCTTATGTGGGGTTTAGGGTTTAGGGTTTAGGGTTTAGGGTTTAGGGTTTAGGGTTTAGGGCGTGGGGTTTGGGGGCTTGGGGGTTAGGATTTAGCTCGCAGCATCGAAATTCTTATGTAAAAGCACCTGAACACATAGGGGGGGCCATCCTCCGGTTTTGCGGTATCTAACAGCCCAGCATTGCGAAAGACATGAGAAGAACTGCTGCAGCTTCAAAACAATGTCACGTTGATCATCCTATAATAAGTGCTATAAGCCCTACAATAAACCTGTGAACCCTACAAGCACAAGCTATGTACAGCCTAGAATTAAGCTCTACAAGACCCTGAACCCTATACCCAAACCCAAACCCTAAACCCTAAACCATAAACCCTAAACCCTAAACCCTAAATCCTCAGACCTCAACCCCTAGCCTTACCAGCCCCGCGGCCCCCCGGGGCCTTCTTGGCCTCCAGAGCCCACCCTGAAGTGGGTAGATGACGGTTGGGGTCGGTTTAGGGTTTAGGGTTTAGGGTTTAGGGCTTAGGGTTTAGGGTTTAGGGTTTAGGGTTTAAGGGTTTAGGGTTTAGGGTTTGGGGTTTAAGGTTTAGGGTACACAATCCCTCATTCTGGGATTCTCATGTCACATATCCCGCCAATAAAACGGGTGTCCTTTTCGTTTTTAGAGGTCTGATAAGGAATCCTAACCCTGAAAGAAGGAGGGTTTAGGGTTTACTGGGCGTCCTAGCAAAGGTAACTAGCCCAGTGACAATCCCAGATACGATTCGCACATGTGAACGAGCACAATAAGTCATGAGTAAACAAACGAAAGCACCAAGACAACCATGTGACATGTGTATTCTTCTACAACATACTGGACCATCAGCCCCCGTGGGCTCTATGTTGGTCATCCACGCTTGCGGGGACCACACAAACAGTTTTTTCTATGGATGACATGGGTTTGGGCTAGTTCTAAACCCTAAACCCTAAATCCTAAACCCTAAACCCACAACAGCTAAAGAATCATTTCCAAAGCAACCCAGGTGTCGGTATGCTTCTGCAGCACCACGAACTGCAGGGCGATTGAGTTCCTGGGCGCGTGGAGACAACTCACTTGGAGCTCTCCCGTTTTTGGGGGACAATAGAGAAAGCCAACAAAAAGATTACATGAACACATCTACCCTGAAAGTGGAATTGTGAGAACACCAGGATCTCCGACCCAGTTTGTGCGTCTGCCACGTCCCCAAGGCCCATCCTACACCTGAGCCATGTCCTTTCTCCGGCTTTACTCTCTGATTCGTGCTGTGATGGGCAGCGCGCAACCGACCCTGCACCGCAGATAGCCAGCCAAAACAAAATATTGAATGACCTGGCTGGCCCCCCTAGAGTGTGCTTCTGCACGAGTCGCTTTTATGGGGAATTGAGGGGATTGCAAAGATCTTAGGCCAAAGTGGTGGATGGTACCCCGAAGGCTCCATGGACGCATCCGCCCTTTGACACACAAGGAAGTACATCGTGCCTTCTTGGGTCCAGGTGTTCCCTATAAAGGCACCTGAGCCTATTAAACAACCAAGCCAAATGCGAACACCCGCAAACTCCAGAGCCACCCACCACTCGCCCTAAACCATGCAGCCAGTCTATGGAAGAAGAACTCTTTTGAAAGAAGCCTCCCCAAAAACAGCCCAGAATGCTTGAGCACTCTTGCAAAACCCAAACTTTTGGGTGTCTTAGGCAGTTGCCGCTAACTGAAAGATGCAGAATTTAACTGCTTTTGGGCTCAGAGGAGTGGCCTACGGCTTTCGGGGTTTTGGGTTGAACTCTCCCATTCCCCCTCCCCCCTGCAAGGCGCCGTGACAGCGACGCCCTCGGAAAGGCGGAAGCCCTCAGTGCAGCCGTACTCCAGTGACTCCTCGCCGAAAGATGCTGAAAGTTTTCGCCGCAAATATAGGGGTTTAGCGGGGTTCAGTCGGGGCTTCAGATGGTTGAGGGCTTCATAGAAATGTCCTTCTTCCCTAAACCCTGAAGGCCCTAAACCATTCACCCTAGACCCTAAACCCTAAACCCTAACCCCTTGAACCCTGAACCCTAAACCTTAAAGAACCCTAAACCCTAAACCCTAAACCCTAAACCCTAAACCCTAAACCCTAAACTCTAAGAGTTTCCTGGACAATCTGGAGCAAGGCAAGAGCCGGCAAACCCACGACAACGCCCGGCATCATTTCTTCCTTGGCGCAGGAATAGGGTTTAGGGCCAAGTTTAGGGTTTAGGGTTGAGGGTTTAGGGTTTGGGGTTTGGGGTTTAGGGTTAGGGGCATAGGCTTCCCGAAGGGCCAATGTGCCTGTAGAGTACTTTGAAGGGTTCCGCTTTAGGGTACCCTACCGGCCATGACCCAGGATTGTCGAGAATAGTTGCCCAAACCTTCGGGACTTCACCCTAAGCCCTAAGCCCTCAAGACAATGACAAAACACGTATGTGACTCAGTTGGAGCTTGTTTATCAATATTTCGGAGTTGTTTGTCTAAACAGGCCGGCGCAGAAATCACACGCCCCACCCTATTGAATGGAAACCAAACAGCCCCGAGAAGGCCCGAGAGATCACGAGAATGCGCTTTCCCTAAATCCTAAACCCTAAACCGGATTTAGGGCCTATAGGGATTCAGGAGGGTCTTGGGAATGTTTTGTTGTGCATCCAGTCTGTTGAGATGTTTTGGCTTATAGAAATTGTACAAGGGTTGGGCCCGAGAAAAGTGTTGACCGAGAATGTTGACCGAAAGCTTCAGTTTTCGAACCCTGAAACCCCGAAGCCTAAACCGTACTGCTCTTGCTGTAATATTTTCGGCCAATTCCGGCCTTGCTTCAAGCCTATATAGTTGAGCCTTTGCGTGGAGCTTTGCGCGGTACTTGCGTGCTTGGACCAACACCCTAAACCCTAAACCCTAAACCCTAAACCCTAAACCCTAAACCCTAAACCCTAAACCCTAAACCCTAAACCCTGAACCCTCTGAAATTTCAGAATGCATGGTGGGTTGGCAAGCAATCAGGTTTAATTAAGCCGATTGAGCATGTCAGGGTTTGAACTTAACCCTGATTTAAACTTCGAAACCCTCAACCCTAAACCCCTAAACTCTAAAACCCGAAACCCCAAAAAACCCAAACCTTGCCCTACACCCCGAAACCCAAACCCTAAACCCTAGACCCCAAACCTTAAACATCATAGCCTGGTAAGGAGAGTTTAGATGAAGGCTCGAGATCATCCCGAGTGAGCCACTGCTCGTCGCGCTTCATGAGCTCCTCTGTGGGCTGCGCGCGTCGCGCGCAGAGTAGGGGTGTAGGGTTTGGGGTTTGGGGTTTAGGGTTTAGGGTTTGAAGTTGAGGGTTAAGGGTTCAATGGCACTTGACTAAGGAACCTTCTTCAGCCGGGCTCTGGGCCCTCATTGTAAGTTAAGAATGGCGTCGTCTGCTGGGAATGTTCCTATAGCTAAGAGCCATGTAGGGCTCAATATGCAAATTGTTGTCAAGACTCATGAAGACATAGGAATCAAAAGGGTGCCACTTTTTAATTCAAAGGGCCTATCAGGGAACCTAATTAAGCCCCCCAAAAAGGGAACAAGGGCCTTCTGGGCCCTAGTTGTATAGGTCGCATTTAGTCTTTGGGCGGATCATTTTCACTGCGCCCGCGACATCATGTAGACCATACTCAATGTCGAAGCAACCTCGGAAATCATAGAGTGGGAGGCATGGGTTGCTTTAGGGTTCAGAGTTTAGGTTTTAGGGCCCGAAACAAAGGCTTCGTTTTAGAGTGCAGGGTCTACCTAGAGCCCCCCCCCCCCCCCCCCCAAGTACCCTCTTGAAGATACCCCCAAGTACTCCCAGAAAGGTAACCTGTGGTCCTTACTAATCGGTTCTTCGGGTATATATAGAGGGCATCTCCTCGTTGGAAGAAGACCCCAGTCAAACCTCGCACTATTAGCCTGATAAGCCTCGAGCATACACCAAAAGCCTTAGCAGATTGCCTTGGTCTTGGCTAAACCCTAAACCCTAAACCCTAAGCTCTAAGCCCTAAGCCCTAAACCCTAAACCCGCCGAACCCCAAACCCCAAACCCTAAAACCTAAACCCTAAACCCTAAACCCTAAACCCTGAACCCAAAGCAATCATGACAAGAGCCTCTCGGGTTCTGAGGTTGGTCAACAAACAAGGCCCAAGTAGCTGCGGTACGGAACCGACTCAGGATGAACGCATGGGTCGCTGGGGTTCTCAATCACCTCCGGTTTGAACTTCAAGCAGAAGGCAGCTCGAGGACCCCAGGGGCCCAAGACGTTCAGATGCCTCGCGATCATGGTCGGCATGTCCTTGAAAGCGACCTGCTGGAACCTGCGCGAACGCTGCGTGCTGACCCTTTCAAGAAGCACTGCATGTAGATCAGACCCAAAACTTGGCCTAAACCCTGCCGCCCTACAGAAGCAAAGCAGATGGCCGAGCCCAAAAAACATCCCTTACTTTAGGCCGCGGAATACAGTGCCTGTCCCATCCTATTTATGAGTACTAGGAATACGTCCTTCTAGGACTCAAAATGGAACCCAGCTCTTGTTAACGATGGAAGCGGACCTCTACAACAACAGAAAGGAAAAAAGGCACCACTGGAGAGCTAACAAGGTTCACTCTAAGCCTGAACCCTAAAGCTTAAACCCTTCACACGCCTGAGCCCTAAAACTCAAACCTTAAAGTCGTGCCAGGGGGCCTCAACCCCAATACCTGCGTGACCGTGTACACGAAATCTTCCGGATGCTGTACACGGTCCAGCTTGGGGTCGGCATGCATGCCTCAGAGCCCCCCAAAGCCTACATTTGCAAGGGTTAATTTTCCAGGCTGTTGCTGGGGGGTAGGGGGGGGGGGGGGGGGGGGGGGGGGGGGTCCTTTGAAGGGGTATTTCTGGGATTTTGGGATGAGAGTTCCCGAAACCTTAAACCCTAAACCCTAAACCCTAAACCCTATAAACCCTAAATCCTAAACCCTAAACCCTAAACCCTAAACCCTAAACCCTAAACCGCCGAAGGGCAGTTGACCATGTCGTAGAGCCGGAAGAAGGACGGGGCGGAGTCCTGACCGACCACGAAGGCTTTGTCGCCAATCTGACCTCATGGGCTTAGGGGTAGGGTTTAGGGTTTAGGGTTTAGGGTTTAGGGTTTAGGGTTTAGGGTTTAGGGTTTAGGGTTTAGGGTTTAGGGTTTAGGGTTTAGGGTTTAGGGTTTAGGGTTAGGGTTTAGGGTTTAGGGTGAAGGGTTTGGTGCTTAGGGTTTGGGGCTCAGGGTTTCAGGGGGGTGGGGTAGGCTTTCTAGGGTTTTGGGTTTAGGGGGAAGGCTAAGGGTTTAGGGTTTGGGATTCGGGGTTTAGTCTGACCTGAGTTAATCAGGCGAGAACCAGGGTGGACAAGGTGAACCCTTTGGGTTTTGTAAGTGTCTTATGATGCCGAAAAAAGTTAAAGCCCGAGGTGTGCAAAGCGTGTCCCCGGCACTGGGGCGTGAAGCATGCTGCTATCCCCCCCCCAAAAAAAAGAAGAGATAAAGCTTACATACGCAGTAGACCCCAAAGCCTAATGAAGCCGTAAACCCTGAACCCTGAACCCTGGGCCCTGAACCCTAGACCCTGGACCCTGAACCCTAAAGCCTAAACCCCAAACCCGAAACCCAAACCCGAAATCCAAACCCTAAAACCTAAACCCAGCAGATGAATGTCAAGGCAGCGACCCGGTGGCTCCTCTACCGGCGCCGCTTCGCAGGGGTGGGACAGCGAGTTCAAGGCCAAGCCATACCTGGCACCCAGCCTAGGATGCCCTGGATGGTTCGGGGGGTTGAGGGTTTAGTGCTAGAACACCCAAAACTCAAAACCCAAAAACCTAAACACCCCGCTCCCCAAAATATGGTAGAAAACACACACACACACATATCCAAACATGCAACATTGGATCGCAAATAACCCACCCTCCCTTCCCCCAAACAAACGCCAAATAGGACATAACGGCAAAAGACAGCCGCAAAACAGATGGTAGGCAATTGGTGGACCCAGGTACACTGACCGAGGATCCGGAAACATCTCGAGATGCAGGTCTGCGACCCAATGCATCTCCTCTCCTAGGTAGGCCAGCAGCCGTGTTACAAGAAGGGTACCCTATTCTTCTGTTGGTTAGCCCTATAAAGCAATCCAGAGCCCGCAAAAAAAGGAACAGAAGGTAGCACTGTGCTTCCCAGTCTCTCTGCCACAGTACATGGGTGTACTTGTCACTTGAGCCCAGCTTGAGACCCTCCTGGAGGTTTCCGAGAATACGGGTTCCCTTTTTGGGCTTCCTGCAATAAGTCCTCTAAGAACACAATATTCCGGGAATTATTCAGGGGTACTGTAAGGGGCCTACCCAAAACCCTAAACCCTAAACCCTAAACCCTAAACCCTAAACCCTCCCCATGTTCAGAAACACAACTCCTCGGCCACGTTCCACAGGAGTTGGACATTCTTGTAGGTGAGGCGAGTCCGCCTGTAGTTGAGGATCTCCGCACTCCCTTCCCCCAAGTAGCCTTACTTCTCGAATAAAGGACCAAGGAAATGAAAGGTTAACTTAAAATTATTCTTACTAAAGAAACGAGCCTAAAAACTGAAAGTTCAACTATTGGCTAAGTGAGGGTTTCCGAAATTCGGCCTACCTTATGGGGGTCCTTCATATAAGGGATTCCTACTGCCCAACTTTCCTAAACCTTCAAGGTAAGTGGCGGTTGCACCCCGGCAGGGGAGGATCCTCCTCGAGGCCCGGGTTCTTGAACTGGAGGTTCAGGGTGCTCGCGCCGAACCCGCGCGCATAGCTGGCCACCAGGCTCAACACCTCAGGGGTAGCATTTGAAGGGGCCCTATAAACAAATAAATACGTTTATGGCTTTTTTAAGGATTATATTAGGGGAATACGGGAATTTTTTTAGGATTATATAGGGGGGGAATAAGGGAAAGAAGAAAGGAAAAAAATATGTTCAAACCCACCCCTGACCTGCCCCATGCTGGCATTGACAAGCTGAGGGTTCGGCCGGGATCGGTTCCTTGGTAGCCCAGTAACCATATTATAATCGGGGCACCCTTGCTTGGGTTATTGTATAAGGAAACCCATAACCCAAAAAATGGGAAAAGGGTGCTACTGGGCTACAAAGGTTCTCAAGCTTCCTTCGGTTGAAGGTGCCGCCGGCCTCGTCGGGGTGGCGACCCATGGTGATCGACGGCCTCCAGTCCAGCAAGGCCTTACTGCTGGCTAGTAGGGAATGCGGGAATGACCCATATCCCCCTACATATACCCTTTAAGAGAGGTTTTAGGGTACCTCCTTCCCCCATTCTCTACTAACCAAGAGTAAGAGGCGTGGTAGTCCACGCGGTAGCCAGCACGAGCTGCGGGCGCCACCACATGCTTGAAGGCGCTTCGCGGATAATACCGATCCTTGATGCCAGTCACCAACACGGCAAGGTGGCCACGTTGACTCGGCTGCTCATCGAAAATGCACCGGACACTAAACTCGCTAAAGATGCATCCTTTCTCATCCATCTTCACTTCGCGACTCAGGACTCGTGGCTCCTCTTGATACCCTCGAGCTGGGCGGCGCGGGGGCCTTCTCGTCTTCTTCTTTTGGCGGCGGAGGCGTTCATCGCACCACTCGACCGCGTTGCGACCCGCTGCTCTCCGAAATCGGGTCTCTGTCTTGGGCAAATAACGGTAATGATAGCAGTCATCAAGGGTTGGCAGCCCCCGAATGTACAAGCAGGTGCACCACTTAAACTTGAAGAAAAATGTCCTGCGATACAGGAAGGCCACAGCGTAGCGCCGGCGGAAAGATTCCCAGGAGATGCTCTCATTTCTTTTCATAAACAACATACCCTTCTGGAGCACTCGCCAAAAATCGTTCGAGATGCCTCAGGGCTGCCCGCAGACAAAGCAAGAACGCCTAAGGCAGTATGACATACATCCAAGAGAGAAGCCTTTCCCCGCGTAGTACCGTTTAGGGTGGTACACGAGAATCTTCTTATGACTAACCCACCCAAAAGACCTACATTAGAGCCTTCAGGTAAACCCTCAACCCTACCCCGCCTCCCCCTCCCCCCCCGGCCCCCTCGTAAGCCCTGAACCCTAAACCCTAAACCCACCTTCCAGGAGACCGTCCGCTTCCTTCTGCACGTTCAGCAAGTCGTAGAGACCAGTCTCGTCAAGGCGGCCCTCCACAGCATACCAGTCCTGAAAACCCTTCCGACCCAAAGGGGGTTTGGGGTTTAGGGTTTAGGGTATATGGCAGGTACTTGGGCCTTAAAGCGGTTCCTAAATAGTAGCTTTGGGGCCCGAGTATATACTGTATAGTTACATGGACACTTCTGGCTTGCGGTTTGGGGTTTGGGTTTCAGGGCCTAGGGGGGTTATGGGTTCAAAGTTGTTCATGTTTCGGTGTTTAGGGGCTCAAGGGTTTAAGGTTTAGATGTTCAAGATTAGGGCTAAGGATAAAACTCTAGGCCCCGCCCGAGCTCAAAACCGCACCCTCTTTCACACACCTCCAGAGCGTTTTTGCCTGCGATCCGTGAGGAAAGGCTGCAGCAAACATGAAATCCGAATCCCTTGATAGCCCTAGACCCTGCGCTGGGAGCCTCAAGCCGATTTCCGGACCCCAAACCCGAACCACCCTAAACCCTCATGCTCCTCATGCTAAGCCTCCCTGGAGCCCCAAAAGGAATCACAACTTCAGCTCAAGCAGCAAAAAGGTCTTGTAGACTCGGCTCGGCGTCCAGTCGAAGTCCATCCACAGGGCCATAGGGCCACCGGCCCTGTAAAGGGGCCCCCAAGTACCCCCCGAAAGCCCTAAAAGCCCAACAAGCATCCCGAAATCCTAAGCCCCAAACCACAAATCCAGAAACCGTCCACCCCTCAATCCTAAACCCCTGAACTCTGGAGATCCTTACATCCCTACAAGATTGATTGAAGCTTCAGGGCTTCGGGAGATACCAACAGCACCATGAGCCCTGAGCCCCAAAACAGGGTAGTTCCATGGTCTCTTTGTAGGCCTCAAGTTGTGCAACCTTCTTGTTGGTCCCCGGCCTTCTGATCTTCTGAAGCCGTGGCCAGGACTGCAACGGCAAAGAGCACTGGGAGCATCGGGGCTGCCCTGGCCTTTCCGGGAAGAGGGGGTGGGGGGAGGGGGTGCTAAACCCAAATCCCTCCCCTAAACGGTAGGGTAGTGGGGTATTCAGAGGGATGATAACGGGACAATATTGGCAATTATTTAGGCTCCTGTGTTGGCTGTCGAAAGTGCTTGGCTCCAGGGAAGGCACAAGAGTTGGGCGCTGCCCAGGCTAGCAGAACGTCATCCAGTCATTGGACTATTTGATCCAAACCCAAAGCCCTAAACCTAGACCCTCCGGACCCTATAAGCAGCACGATCATGCACGTGTTCCGATTGACGGTCTTAGAAGGGGTTGAAGCCGCAGACCTGCGAAATTAATGCCTTTTTAAACTGTTTGTGCTTCGCAAGCCCCAAAAGCATGCATCTTCACAACTATAGAACCCTAAAGCATCGCCTAAAGCTTCAGAAATTGCAGGTGTTTGGGTGATTAACTACCTCCTGTAGGGAAGCTTAGCAAAACTCTATATAGGAATCAACTTCACAGTTGCTTTAGGACCCACAAGTACGGCCGAGAGTTTTTTGGCAGGAGGTGGTCCCCCCAAGAAAGACTTTAGTCTTAAGGGTCAAAAGTCAGCGGCGGGGACTTGTTGGCCAAACTGGCTGGTGCAATGCAAGGGCAAGGGCAAAGGCCGGCCAGAACACCGAGCTCTGAAGAAGGGTACTTTGACTTGAAAGCCCAGTGGTACCCTTTAATTACCTTTTTTGGTTATGGGTTCCCTTATACAGCAACCAACCCCCAAAAAAGGGTGCCTTTATTGTCACATGGTCAAAGGGCTACAATTTGGGATGTTCACCCTTATGTTAACAGTCCTGAATAGGGATTGTAGTACCCCAATTATAATCCCTCTTCAGGACCGTTACTAAGCCCCCAAACCAAGCCCTGTAGACCCGAACCCTAAACCCTAAACCCTAAACCCTAACCCTAAACCCTAAACCCTCAACTTTAGGGGCCTGCCACTCCCAAGGCTTCGTACGGCCGGCGGCATCTCCATGGCCATTGCTGTCTGCTAAACCACCCTTAGGGTTTAGGGTTTAGGGTTTAGGGTTTAGGGTTTAGGTTTAGGGTTTAGGGTTATAGGGTTTAGCCCCTTAGAACCATCAAAAGCATGCGATAGCTTTAATGTCCCCTTGGGCTTTATAGAAACCTCCCAAAAAAAGAAGCATAGTGTACGGTATCCTGAAACCTAAATTCCTGCACCCTACGGCGGCTAGTGCACGGTCTTAGGGTTGGCAGGGCTTCATGGACAGCTCTAACAGTATATATGCCATAGGGTTTAGGGTTAAGGGTCAAGGGTTTAAAGGCTGAATATGGCTCTTCCCTGCGCTAAGCACCTGCGGGGTCGGCGAATCTGAGCTGTGCTTCATTTCTTTGAGCCGGCTTGCACGAGCTTGCGAGGCCCATGTGAAGCCAATCCTTTCGAGCCCCCAAACTCCCAACTGGGCTTTTAAGGAACTTAAACTAAGTTACCATGCAAGGCTTATCAGGCAAGAATATTGTGCCCACACGATGGTGTACAAAACCAGCCACCACGAACTCACGAGGCTGTCCCGACTTGGCTTGCGACAGCCATTTGGGGGTTGACGAAAGTAGGGGGCCCCTGAGATAGACCCCGAAATAGCAGGATTCTCTTACAATAAGGACCCCCCGCATTAAGGTACCCTAAACCCGAAACCCGAAACCCTAACCCCTAACTTCAGAAACCACCATTTGGCTGGGAGTGAGGCAGGATATGAGTCCCCAAAACCTTTCAGCCGAAAAGCTACAGCAGCCCGAAGCGGATGAAACTTATGGGGAGGTTCCCAAGAAAGGGGGTTTACGATATTAGGGGTGCCCTTTTTTGGGGCCCATTTAGGGAAATTCTATTCTATTTGGGGTGTAAAAGGCGTATCCCAAGTTTGGGAAATGCCCAAGATGTGGGAACCCCTTTCTCAGGGTTCCTGTAGTAAGGACTTTTGCCGTTAGGGGTGCATAAGGGACCCAAATCAATCCTTTACACCCCGAGTTCGTCCAACCACAGAAGCCCCAGAATAAAACCCCATGAAGCCTCAACCCTAAAGCCTATACAAGCCCGAAACCCCTAAATGACCCTACTAAACCCTGACCCTAAACCATGACAGCCCTAACGCCTCAATCTCAAAGTGTCCTAAACGCCCATGAGTAGAATGACCCCAAGTCCTAAACCCTAAACCCTATAAACTATAAACCCTGCAAACCCTGTAAACCCATAAACCCTATAAACCCTATATACCCTATAAACCCTATAAACCCTATAAACCCTATAAACCCTATAAACCCTATAAACCCTATGAACCCTGTAAACCCTAGACCTTAAACCCTCCCCCGCCCCACAAACGTGGTCCCGCCCCACGTTGTAGCAACGCAGAAAGAAGATGTCCATGAGCCCCTCCAAGTCAGGTGCCTTTGAAAGGGTACAGGGTTTAGGGTTTAGGGTTTAGGGTTTAGGGTTTCGGGTTTCGGGTTTAGGGCTTACTAGGGCTTCGACGAACTTTTTAATTAGGGCTGATTAGAGGCTTGAATAGGGCTGATTAGGGCTTTAGGGTCTTTTTGGTCTCCTGAGGGATCGTGAGGGCTTATGATGGCCTTTGAGGGCTGAGGCCTTAGGGTTCAGGGTTCCGGGCCTAGGCTTCGTGGAATGGAGGGGTGAGGATGGCGAGGCAAGGTTGATTCTTTTCAACGGGGAAGGGGGAACCCCAAACCCTAAACCCTAAACTTCAAACCCTAAGCCCTAAACCCTAAACCTTAAACCTTAAACCCTACCCTAAACCCTGAACCCTGAAGCCCGAACCCTAAACCCTAAACCCTAAACCCTAAACCCGAAGCCCTGCCTTTACGGGCTCAGGCTCCGTGGCCAACAGCGGAGCCGCTGCGGCAGGGGCGCTGCGCCAGTACTGCGACTGCCAGCGCTGCGACCAGAGGTCTGTGCAGAGCTCCTTTTGGGACTCAGGGTTTAGGGTTTAAGGGGGTTCTGGGTTTGGGCTCAGGGGCCCCGAACCCTAAACCCTAAACACGACGGCAGGCCCGAGGCGTTGCCAAAATATGCGTGGAGGCAGTAGAAGCGTGAAGGCAGTCTAAGTCTTCCGGTGACGTGGCTTAGGGTTTAGGGTTTCGGGTTTAGGTTGCATTCTTTAGGGCATCTGGCTGGGCGAAAGCAAGAGAATCTAGGCCTTTGGGGATTAGGGTGACACCGCTTGAGGCGTCAAGGAGTGATGCAGCCGAGTCTCCCTCATCCAATCTGGAAAGATCATGCACATGCTCCACCAGCACCTGCACCCTAAACCCTAGACCCCCTAAATCCTACAATGCAATGGATGACTGGCAAGGCTCGGGCAGATTCCCTTCGAATTACCTTCATCGCTTTGGCGACTAGCGCAACACCATGTGTGCAAGCAACCACTTAAAACTTACACCCCGTCGCATTGCAGTGATGAGGCAGCCAGTTATCGAACGCAATAAAAGCATGAGTACCTGCCATGGACCATGGTGCCATGGTTCTTTCATGCGCGTCGCCTACACAAGTATTCTTCCCAAGGAAGAATGGCACCCAGTGCTTCAAATACATGGATCCAAAACCTCCAGAAGGGTTTAGGGTTTCGGCCTTAGGGGATCGTAGGGGGATCCTTAAGTAATATGTGTATGAAGGGTTTAAACCGCAAACCGCAAGCAGCGGGCATCTAGGTACTGGATTCCCTCCCTTCACGGGCTCCCTGGCACTACTTCGCGAGTTCCACCAAATTTTGTCTGGTTGCCCACCTACTTGTGACGAGATACCCTGCTTGCTTCATGGGGCTCCGCTAAACCCTAAAACACGGCAATGGGGTACTACTGGCCCACCAAGTATCTAAATTCAAGCCCATGGATTGGAACCATCTGCTCCAAGAAGCTTACTCCTCTCCAGTAGGACTGAGTCAAGAAGCTGCAGGCTGCACTGCCCTCTGCCCGAATGGCCAAGGCACACCGCCAAGGGGACCCCACAGAGGACGCAAAGAGCCACAAGTAGCAACATGCCTTGGACTTGCTGCTTGGAGCCCAAATTTGGGGGGTTTCCGAAAAAAAGGGGTCCCTTAGCAGGGGGTCCTTTTTATAGGGGAATCCTAGTATTTGAGGTCAAAATTATTAGGGGTCCCTGAATTTTCTTCGTAAACCCCCCATTTAGGGACCCTGGCAGATGTTGCTGTGACTGGTGGCGACAACAAGCAAGTTGCATTCTCTGTCAGGGCTGCGCTGCTGAGTGCCGCTGTGCCATCACACACTAAGCACTCAGGATCCATGCACCTATCACCTGAAGCTTCGGGTTTCGTGTTGAGCCATGGGAGAGCTCACTGGCCGGCCAGGTGCTGTAGTGCCCCAGCAACGCCGCCACCACGCCCATCAGCAGTGAGGAGCCTCGACCGGAAGGAAGGGATCAGCTCGAGGTCAATATCTCTAGACATTCGGCGGTTTTTCCAGACAACTGTGTCTACGCGGCAACCCACGTCGAGCAAAGCCGTAGACAAATATCTATCTGAACTATCTACTGTCTACGTATTGCACAATCGTGAAATGAAGATGTTGGATCTAACTTATGTTCAACGCTTAGATGCACTGCTGGTGAATGCAGACTATAAGTCATAAAGCGTCAAAACCCAAACCAAGATGGGGCCCGGACCGGATAACAGGGCAGCGATGTCAACCAGTGAGGCGTCGCGGTTGCCGCGTGCCTTGTGGACTCAAGAAGGCTTCTAGCTTTTGAAAGGGTTCGAGGCGGCTGGTGCCAAAATCGCCACCTGGTAGCTTGCTTTTTGATGTAGGGTTTTGAGGTTTGTTCAGTTTAGGGATTAGGGTTTAGGGTTTAAGGCTTATTCAGTTTAGGGTTTAGGGCCTAGGGCCTAGAGGTGATCTTGCGCCTAGCAAAAAAACAGGTAAGGCTCTGGGGGCGGTCTGCAGTTTGCATTTGTGCAACGCCCTGACAAAACCTGATGGCTCAAAATTTGGAACTTAAATTCGGCACTTGAGCTCTCACATCCTCAACCCTTTAAACCCTAAACCTAAAACCCTAAACCTAAAACCCTAAACCCTAAACCCCAAACCCCAAACCCCAAACCCAAGAAGTGTTCAGGCCCCGGCCATCACCGGCATCAACAGCAGGGACCCCACACAGGCCACGAACGCCAACTCGCAGGAGTTGCTGACATAGTCGTGGATCCTGGGTTTAGGGTTTAGGGTTTAGGGTTTGGGGTTTAGGGTTTAGGGTTTAGGGTTTAGGGTCCAGAGGTAAACTAGCTACCACACTTGCCTGCGACGAAGAGAACCAACCTAGGGGAACCTCCCCAAGAGAGGCAGCACTCAGGCTAGCGCGTTCGAGAGAGAGAGAGAGAGAGATAGATAGAGAGAGAGGGAGAGGGAGAGAGAGAGAAAGAGAGAGGAGAGAGAGAGAGAGAGAGAGTTTTGGGCCGCTTGGGGCACTTCATGATGGGCTTGCGGTTGAGACCAAGCTGGCCAAACACCGTGCACACAATGCACTTTTGAGTGCAGTCTGCAGGATTCTGAGTATGACCTTCTTGAAACGAAGAATGGGCAATGTAACATATCCCAAGGGCCGTAAAAGCTAAACCCAAAAAAGAACGACGTCAGAGATAGTGGCGAAACCCTAATCCCTAAACCCGAGCCCTAAGCCCCTTAGTGAATGGTTTCAGGAATTCGAGCTGAAGCTGAAGAGCCCCAGGCGCAGCAGTGAGAACAGGGAGCTGAGTGCCAGGACGATGACCGTTGCCACCGTCATAACAAGGACGGATGCGAAGAACCTGTGGAAACGAGACTATGAAAACAAGAAACAGGACATGGATGTTATGGATTTTGCATGTAGGCCCAACTACATGGTGAGCTCCCACTGGATCCTTATATACTACGGCCCCCACAATTCTCAGGGTACCTGCCTAAGCGCCCCAGACTGTAGAGAACCGACCAGATGAGGATGCCTCATTATCCCATTTAAGGTGCTGGAACTTTTTTCTTGTGGGGGCGAGGGCGGAAGGGGGGGAAAGAAGGGGAGGGAAGGAGGGGGCGGTAGGGTTGCTTTGGCGGAGAGATTCCTTCTAGGTTGCTGGGGAGGGGGTCAAGCATTTAGGGTTCGCTGTAGGGCGTGGGGTAAGTGTTCGGGCTGGAAGGCATTTGTACGTACCGGTTCTGGTTGGCCCTGAACAATAAACCCTAAACCCTAGACCCTAAACCCTAAACCCTGAACCCTGAACCCTGAAACCTAAACCGCCCAGGGGCAGGGTGGCAAGGAGGTAGCCGACCAATTGGCCGATGGCATCCGTCCTTTGGGGGACGGCTGTCTTGGGTGTAGGGTATGGAGTTGAGGGTTTAGGCTTTAGGTGTTGGCTATGTGTTGAGGGTGCTACCTATTGTCTTAACATACATATATAGATGCATATGTATGTATATATACATATACATAATACTAACCATAGAATATTAACTTACATAAACAAGTTGCAGTTACTACAAGCAGCGGGCTTGTCTCACATCAGGTCGCGAGAAGTACACATCGCCCCATTGCGGACGCTACATGGCGGGAATACACATCAGCGGCGGAATTACACATCCGGGCACAGCAATCCCCAAGTAGACGTTGGATTTTAAGCAAACAGCCAACATGGGTCAAACTGCCGGAGTTGCTGCAGACGAAAGCGTTTTCAGCGCGATGTTATTGCACTTTTGAATGACGACGAGGCCGACTTCGACGCATCATACTCTGGGGAAAGCAGTTCCCCAATGTGGACACCGATCTCTTCGACACATCAAGAGAACTACTCTGGGGAACCCCAATGTGGACGGATGCCGATCGATACATATAAAAAACCGAGCGATGCGAGATAAAGCGACTACGTATACAATTGGAGCTTAGCTGAAGAGCGAAATAGTCTGGCGGATTTTTTCGGAGCATGTTACGGGAGCATCTTGGGTTACAACCTTGCTTGGGCCCTTTAATTACGGGTGTAGGGTTTAAGGTTTAGGTGAGCCACCTAAGGTTCATGTATGGTCGAGGGGTTTGACATGGGACCCATTATCTGAAAACCTTAGACACAAAGGTTAGGGTTTAAGGCTTGGGGTTTAGAGGTTCTCTAACATGTAACATCGAGTGCCTTCCTAGGCGACCTTGGAGGGAAAGATGTTGCTGACAAATCGAACACAGCAAGTTCTCTGATGTTCCAATCAAACCCGCCTATACTGCGCGAGCCCTAAACCCAACCCATCCCCTATTCGCCCCCAAGCCCCACTGAAGCTACCCCTAAACCCTGAAACCTGACCCTACACCCTAAGCCCTAAACCCTAAAACCTGTACCTAGAAACACACCCGAAGGGCCGCAAGCATCTCTGCGAGTTTCGCCTCTACGCCGCGCCAAAGAACGAGGGTCAAGTGATTAATATAGGGGTCGGAATAATTACTATTCCTTTAGGGTTTGTAGTTATACTATAATCGCCCCCACAACCCTATTCTAATTATTCAGGCCCTTGTATTAGGGTTTAGGAACTACAAAAAGGGCTTTGGGTTCTCCTAAGCCCTAAACCCCAAACCCCAAACTGTTCTTTTGACCTTTCTTCCCAATTCCAGCCACGGCGCAGCCATACTGAACAATTCACCGTGTCCATGGCGAGAAAAGGGACCGAGAAAACGATACTGAGGTCTTTCAAGGCAGGTAAGGCTAAGGATCCAAGAGTTGAGGGAGCTTAGGGACCCCATGCCCTAGCAGTCTAGGGGGTGTAGGGTCACAGCTGTTTGGGGTAGCCCAGAATTGAAGATTTTGTGATCAAGGGTTGGGGTTCAGGGATTAAGGTGCCCGGAGTAGCCAAGGCACCCTTGAAAAGGGAGAGACGTACCGTAATTCTTGGGTACATTTACCCTCTTCCTACAGCAAAGGCATAGGGCCGTGGGCCATAGGGTTACCCCAGATAGTTGCGGTTGCGCGCTTTGATGCAGGATGTTTGTTTTTCTTAAAATTGAGGCTGAAGCTGCCACAGCACAAGCAGCCGAGGTGGGGCAGACGCTGAGTATCCGCACTAAAGTGCCTAAGAACCACCAAAGACAATCCTACCTGTAGATAGGTATAGGGGATTAGGGCTCAGGAGGGTTGGTGTAGTTTGCGGGTGATTACATCTGTGGTATTCAGATGCAGCAAAAGCCCCCAGATATAGTATCTTGGAAGTGGTTGCTAATGATGTCTTAACCAAATCACCAATTCAAAATTATTTTCGAGAGATCAACTTAAGAATATAACTTCCATACCCCTCCTTTGCAAACAGAACCGACTAAACTATTGCGCAGATGACAACTTCAGCATACATATATATATATATATGATGTAACTAGCGACATCAACGAACATGAAATTAATACGTTGTCCGATACATTTCCCCCCCCCCCCCCATGAAAACCTACAGATACCTCACCTGTCCGTGTTAAGAAGTAGTTGGGCCTTACAGGGGTTCCTATATCGTAGATCTATCGGCCCGTGTACATACGACGGTCACTTCTCCAACATGTGGTCCCTTTCCGGGTCCTTACTATAAGGCGGCCCGTCTTCTTTAGGGTACCCAAACAGTGACCATAATTTAGGGAAATGACCATGCACCACTATATGCTTAAGAACCCAAAAGATTCTTTTAAACAAACCCCTATATTACCCTTAATCAAGAAGAATGTTTTTGTATTTTTCGGGATTCTTAAGCAATTCGTAGTGCAGGTACATGGTCCCTTGGGGTATGTAGCCTGCCTCATTGGCGAGGCGTCCCGCCACGGATGTTCTTCACCCGGATCTCCTCCGAGTCGATGTTGATGGCCTGGCACATGTTTAGGGTTTAGGGTTTAGGGATTAGGGTTTAGGGTTTAGGGTTTAGAGGTTGATCCAAAGCAAGGCCTTTGTGGCAACTTTTGCGGTCTTTCTTCATGGTCTATTCCTTACATAAGGGTGCCAAAGGGGGGCCTATGGTTTAAAGGAAAGTATCCTGAAACCTAGACCCTAAACCCGAAACCCTAGACCTTAAACCCTGAGTGACTTGGTTGCGGGTTGTTGGCACATGTCGGACACAGGATGGGGCCAGCCTCGGCAAACTTCTCGGCAACAAGTCGCTTGAACGTGTCCTGCACGAAGAGAACGTAAACCCTAAACTCTAAGCCTTGAACGCACTTGACCACGCAGAAGCTGGTGGTTGCAAGCTTTAGCCTTTGGGCATCTTAGTAAGTCTTACTACGTGAGGGAGGGGTTTCTAAGTGCTTGGGTTTGGGTAACTATATATGCGGGCGCATTTGCGTTTGCCTAAGTCGAACGGCTTGAACTCGAAACGACACGCCGCGGCTCAACAGCCTCTAATTCTGGACCCAGCAGGCGAACGAGGAAATCAGCAAGAACTCCTCACGTAACCCCCCTCCCTAAGCCTAAACCCTAAGCCACACACCCAGTACTGTCATCTTGGGGGCTTGCGCTGCAAGTAAAGGCCAAGGGAAGACTATATGCAAAGAGGCATATCGTATCTGTGCAAAAAGGGTGTATTTTGAATATTGCACCAGGGACCCCACAAACAAGCCCTAAAATCCTTAAGCCTAACCCCAAGCCCGAACTAAAAATACAGGTGGCAACATCTGCTCCCTGCAGCTCACGTTCTACTTCAAGGCATCGCCCGAAGGGTCCATGTACATATATAGTATGTGCTTGGGCCCTAAAGCTACTATAGGGGAACTCCTTTTAAGGCCCTAGTATATACTGAATACTACATATGCACGTGGATCTTCGGGTTAGGGCTTGAGGGCTTTATGGATTTGAAGGGATTCAATGGGCTTTAACACGGCTTGGAGGATTCTAAGGGCTATCAAAGGGAGTTATAGGGTTTAACGTGTAGGGTTGCATCCCTAAACCCTAATTAAACCCTATAGACCCTAACCCTCACAATCCGAGCATGCTGTTCTCCTGGTCTCCCAGCACCGATTGACGAAGGCCAGCCACACGCACCTGACCAGGGAACTGAGTGGGGGCCCCCTAAAGCATTCTGGGCTTTCGTATATATGTATGAGGTATATACATTTTCGTTTTCTTTGTAATCCCTCTGAGGGTATATCTCAGGGTGATACCAAGGTACATGAATTCCCTCATGCCCATACGAAGAACCTAAAGCTGAGAAGGAGCCTTGGTATGTTTGTAGTAAGATACTGCTATTTGCTTAAGAACCCCAAAAGAAAAATGGAATCCCTGTATTACCCTGAGTAAGGAAGAATAGTTTGTTTGTTCAATTCTTCGGGGTTCTTAAGCAATTAGTAGGATAAGGCACCCTAAGAGGGCCCACACATTTGAGAAGGAGGCCCTGACGGCTGTAGGGCTTAGGGCTTAGGGCCAAGCATATACTATTGATGTACCCTAAATCCTAAACCCTAAACCGCCCCCAAGACTGCAATACTTGCAGGCCTTACGCCCCCAAATGTAAGTACTGTTTTGTGCATGGGGAGTCCCAAAAGTGCCCCAAGCCCTAAGCCTCAAAAGAGGACTCTCAAGGCTCCTAGAGGCCCTTATGAAAAATACCCTAACTCCTAAAAATCTAACCGTAAAGAACCCTTCAGGTTTGAGTTTGTTCCTATGCCCCTAAACCCTAAACCCCAAACCCAAACCCTACACCCCAAACCCCAAACCCTAAACCCTGAGGCCCTGGTCTCCTTCGCGGCACGGGGGGGGGGGGGGGGGGGGGGGGGGGGGGGGATTAGGTTGAGGTTGTGGGGTTAAATGTCGGCAAGAGCCCACAAGGAAGATATGAAAAGTACAGTACATATCTATATATATATATACACACATACCTTTGTTGTGGGTATTTGTTGATGTGTTTATCTGCTTGAATATCATGTATATCGAATTATATATTAAAAATGCTTGTGTGCAGTATAGAAGTACAGAAGTATCTACGTATAAACCCCGGATATATCACAAGGCCTTCACAGGCTTCGGCTGATGCGTGTCCAGGAGTGCCATAGCAGCGGCCACTCGCTCAGACCAGTCCTGGTTCGCTTAGGGGTTTGATGTAGTCCGTTGGACTGTAGCTTTCAGGGGTTGGAACTATACTTTGTTGTTTTTTTACGACAAGACTGGAGAAGGCTCGAAGTTGCTAAGCAGAATGCACCGCGCATCCTGAGATCTTGAAGCAGGAAACCCAACCGACACATTAAACCCTAAACCCTAGACACCAAAGCCTAAGACCAAGCCCTAAACCCTACAGTAACCTGTAAACCCACCTTTTGACACTCCAACGTCCTAGGCCCTGAACACTCGCACTAAACCCTGAACCCTAAACCCAAACCCCTAAGCCCTAATGCCCCATACCTGCACCTCACCTAGACCCAAATTAACGGGTACAAGGAGGAACCCCTGGACTGGACCCTTAATCGTATTCCCTATACATTCAGTAGCCCCTAAAACCCCTAAAAAAGCGCTCCTTTAGTCCCTTGACAAAGTCACCTGGGAATAATAGGGTGCCCTTTTTGGTTTAAAGGGGCTTGATTACAAGGGAACCCGAACCCTAAAAAAAAGGGGAATTGAGAGTATCTCTAAACCCAAAACCTAAAACCCAAAACCCAAAACCCTAAACCCTAAACCCTCACACCCCTAGCTCCTCCTGCTCCTCCGGCTCCTCCGCCGAATCCCAGGAGCTCTCCGAGCTGGCATCCCGGTGCCAGGCCTGGGAGGGTCTTGCCTAAAGCAACCTGCAAAAGGATTGAAAATAGAAATGTAAACAGTAGGGTTTAAGGTTTATAGGGTTTAGGGTTTGGGGTTTAGGGTTTAGGGGTTTAGGGTTTGGAGTTTGGGTTTCACGGCAGGTAACTGGCTCGAGGGTGATCGTCAAACCGTGTAGGAGGATGCTTGGCCTGAAGCCCCAAAACTGCAAGATGGGAGCAACCCTATACCTTATGAACAATGGAAGCTGCGCATAAATAAAAATGCGAAAAGCAGAGAAAGCGGTCGCAACAGATGTCGAGGTTCTTCGCATGTTTGCTGTCAATATGCACATGACGGAGATGCACTCTTGAACCATGCAAATGGTTTGTTTGCATCAACCTTTAACCTAAAACCTGCCACAATTTTCCAGAGAGTTTGTGGTGTTGGGGCGTGGCTCGGCATTGCCTCGACGGCATGCGTGCGCGCGTGCGCGGGGTGCAGTTAAACGAGGATCTTTCGGGCTCTCGAGGATGAGGGTTTAGGGTTAAGGGTTTAGGCTTCAGGGTGTACGTTGCATGCGCTGCCCGAGAATAAGACCAATCCTTCCGGGCCCCTCCCCCCCCCGTCCCCCGGATGCTAAGATAAACCGTGGGCTCCCATTGCCTGAGACCGAACAGCCCGTGAACATCCCTTCACCACCAGGGACTTTACGTACCTACAGCTTCGTGTGTTCTACCGTCTAGCTGAGCTAAGCTGCAGGGAGTAGGGTTTTGGGAAGCTCACCACGAAAGCTTCAACGCCCCTCCGTGCTGTGCTGGCGGTCAAAACCGGCGCCTCCTTCTCAGCACGTAGCCTCTCGAGCAGCTCCTGCTCCAGTGGCAGCTGGGCTGCCTTTGGCCTGGGTTTGGGGAAAGGGTTTAGGGCTAAGGCTGTCGTCGGGTTGGAGCTTTTCAGGTCGAGGCTTTTGCCCGTAGTTTTAGGGCTGGCGGCTGAGTAACCCTAAACCCTCCTAAACCCTAAACCTTAAACCCTAAACCCTAAACCCTAAACCCTATCAGAACAAGGGGAGTCCTTTCAATCCGAGGTCAGGGAGCGAGCGCACCGGAAGAAACGGAATAGAACGTGGGTGTCGACAATCCTCCCCCCAATATTAACGCCCCCTAACATTACATATCCATTGGTTATCGTAATCCTAGATCTTAAACTCTAAACCCTGGATTTGCGACCTACGCCCTCAATCCTAACTGGGGACCTAAACCCGACGGTTTAGGGTACCCGAAACCCTGAAGCCTAAAGCCCCAAAAGCCCAGAACTGGACTGAGGGCTTCACGAGCGCTGGAAACTGTCGGGTTTAGGATTTAGGGTTTTAGGTTTAGGGCTTTCTTGGGATGTAGGGTCTTGGGGTTTACGAGGGCGTCTTGCGTCCCTGAGGCTACTTCCAAACGCCACGACCCCTCCAACCTTAAAATGGGTTTCGGGTTAGAGTTTAGGGTCTCAAATTTCGTGTTTCGGGTTTGGGGTTTAGGGTTTGGGTTTAGGGCTAAAAACCGAACAAGCACATTTGGTGTCCAACGGCCCGGCGCGCTCCGCCACCGTGGTCCGCCGCTGCTGCAGGCAATCCGCCGCCAGCGCAAAACGGACTTGGAGCCTCTTTTGGTTAACCGCTTTTAGGGCTCAGGAGATGGTGAATAATCACTTCTCAAATTACGGCCCCTATTCCTTCTCAGACTTTGCATGTGTTGCCTTGTGGCCGGATACGACAATGCCTCAGAGCCAATAGGCCCCTTTAGGAAGCCACACAACATCCAAACCCTAAACCCTAAATCCTAAACCCGAAACCCTAAACCCTGAACCCGAAATAAACCCCAGCCAGCAGGCCCCAGTTTCTGTTCCGACCACGAGCCGCCCAGCAAACCTGGGATCGGATCTATACTCTAATCTCCGAAGGGTTGAGGGTTTAGGGTTTAGGGGGGGTTTCCGAAATTAGGGGAACCTTATTGGGTCCTTATACTAAAGGAATCCAACTAGTTGGGGGTCTATATTCAGGGTCCCTTCTTTTCGCAATCTCCGTGATAGGAGGTATATGAACACTTTCAGGGTTTCGGGTTTGGGGTTAGGGCTTCGGGTGTAGTCCCGAGAGATTGCAGAGTGCACAGTGAAACAAGGCAAGGGTGTCAGTTGCCTTCCCTGAACGATGTAATTACAGCAACGTTGTCCTAGGTTGCCCTGTTAAACCCTATGAAATTTCTTCCAAGATACCGATAAAGAGGTCTTTTTCTGCACTTTGGTCAGTTTTCCCCGTTGTAGCGGTATCAGGAAACATTAAGCTTATTTATCTTGCGAAAAAGCTTCAGGCAAACAAGCCCTAGCCAAGCTCAAATGTATGCCAGCTGGTAAGTCTGCTCGAGAGTTTGTGTGTGTGTGTGCGGAGGTTTGGGTTTAGGTTCAGAAACCCTAAACCCTACACCCTAAACCTTAAACCCTTGGCGAATGAGGGAATTAGGCACGGGTACCTTGTATCCCCTACATATACCCTTTACGGGATAATATAGGGTACCTAATTCCCTCATTCCCTACGAAGAACCAGCAAGACTAGCCGCTACATATTTTACCCCATTGAACAAACCCTGAAACTCTGAACCTGGAAGCCTGTCCGCTGAGGTCCCTGCTTGTCCCCTTAACCTTACACCCTGAACCCTAAACCCTAAACCCTAAACCCTAAACCTGAGGTCCCTGCTTGTCGCCTCGGCCTGGCCGGCATCAGTGGAAGGTCTCGCCAGGCTCGTAGCAAGACTCTGGAAGGCGGCGATGCTGTTGGCCAGGCTCTTACCTGATTGCTGGGTTGGCCCTAAAAACCCTCTGAAAAAATATTCCCAAATAGGACTCTCTCTGAAACCCGCATCCTCTCCTAAACCCAGAAAGGGTAAACACATCTATCATCCCAAGGGCCTACGCAACACCCACAAAAACTCAGGTACATATCCCGATTGCTGAGGACTTGGGTTTAATGCCCCCAACCCCCCTCCACCCCCCTCCGCCCACTCTGCCCCAAACCCCTGCAACGCCATCCCTCAAAATCCCTGAACCCCTAAACCCTAGCCCTAAACCCTAACACCCTACACCCTAAACCCTACAACCCGAGACAGGCTGCATTCCTCGTCCAGCGCCTTCTGGCAAGACTGGAGCTCCATCCGCTTCTCCGGGCTGACCTCATAAGGAAGGGACAAAAGGGTCTGGTAGGGCTGACCACGACCTGCTTTAGGGGTTGTGAAGGCGTGCTTAAGGGGTTATAGGGGTTGAGGGTTATGAGGGTTATTGAGGCTATTGGGGTTGTGAGGGCAATTGGAGGAATTGTTCGGCTTACTTGAACATTCATGGAGGAGGTATAAGTAGGGGATACAAGTAATGTAGCCCATAGTATAACCCTAAACCCTAAACCCTAAACCCTAAACCCTAAACGTTAATAGGTTCCTCAACCCCCGCTGCCCCCCCCCCCTACCCCCCCCTACCCCCCTAAACTCCGGCGCCTCGTCCTCCAAGGCTGTCAGCTGGTAGACGTAATGGCCAGCTTCTTGCGCACACCTGCAGCTTAACAAGGCCCAAAACCCTAAACCCTAAACCCTAACCCCTAAACCCTAAACCCTAAACCCGAAACCCTAAACCCTAAACCCTGGCCCTAAACCCTAAACCCTAAACCCTAAACCCTACGCCCTAAACCCTAAACCCTAAACCCTCCAAACCGGTGTCCGGCCGTTGGCCTAAACCCTCAACTTCGCTGATCGCTGGAGCATATTCTTCTGGGCTCTTGGGTTTAGCGCTTAGGGATTATGGGGTTTGTAGGGTTTAGGGTCTCGGGGCACAGGCCCTGAAGCCAGGTCCTAAACCTGAACCCGAAAACCCACACCTCGAAGCGACGTCTTCCGCATGCTGGACGACATAGTTGCCTCTCCTGGCAGGGGTTTAGGGTTTAGGGTCTGGGCGTTAGGGTCGTTTCGATACATAGGGTTTATAGTATATAAGCAACATTTGGGCTCCTCCTATTCAACTGAGAGATCAAACTCACGCAAAATACTCAGGGACAGGGATGCACACCGATCCTTTCACCCGACATAAACCCTAAACCCTGGGTTTTCGGGTTCCCCCAAACACCCTTAAGGTTTAGGTTTACAAGGTTTTAGGGGTTCGGCCTTAGTTCATAGGAAGAGCCCTTATATAGGTTAAGGCAATATAAGGGTCGGCGAAAAACAACCCCAAAAAAACTATTCTGATAATTCAGGCCCTGCTAGTCGGTTCCTTATTTCTTCCGGGCACTTGTTGCATCCTGGGTTTTTAGGTGTTTAGGGTTGAGGGGTCCAATGACACCAACAGCGAACGCCCGAAACCCTGAGCTTCAGCTAGTGATGTCCCCAAACCTCCAACTTTCAGCCCTACAAGAATCGACTGTTTAAGGTCTTTGGGTATAGGGTGTCTGCGCCCTGAACCCCCAAACATACCGCATCCCGCGCCTCAGAAGAAGCTCGTGGGCGCGGGCTTCTTTCCTGGGTGGCATAGCTGGTCACTTCCCTACATGATGGGCCCCTGAACCCTAAACCCTATATAAACCCTAAACCCTAAACCCTACAAACCTAGGGGCTTTCTTCTCGGCCACCAAAGCTAGTTTGGCCCATCGGTTGTCCCAACAGCTGCCCTTCATTATCTTTCATCTCCCCCGCCAATGATGCTGTTCGAACGAATGGCACCATCTACATACTTGACGCTGGAGGAAATATTCCAAAATTGCAGTGTGTGCTTCTGGAACTTCCCTACCTGCAATCAACGAGACCATGCTTCGAGTCAACAGCCGTTTTTCTCGCAATGAGGCTTGCAGTTGCAATGTCTCCATACTTTTTTCGTGGACCTGAAACAGGGCAGATCGCCTCCTCTAAAAATCACTTCCTAGGCCCTAGTCTTTGCTCTAACTTTGATACATGTACATATATGTACATATATATATATATATGGATATGGTCGGAATAATTGCTGGTAGTATTCCCTTATGGTCCCTATATAAGTATGCTATAAAACCGCCCCCCCCCCCCCCAAAAAAAAAAAATAATAAATAAAATAAAAATAATCTAATTCTTGAGGCCCAAAAATTCTTCCTGCTCCAAGGATCCGGAAGTCTTCACTGGTCCACCACTGTGCCTTTCGGGTGTCCTTGCCGGGGGGGGGGGGGGGGGGACAGTCGATGTCGCTAAAGCTCCGCTGTACTTCAAAAGACCCGAGCTGGATGCCCTTACCTGTTGAGGGTTTAGGGAGTAGGGTTTAAGGTTTAGGGCTTAGGGTCACCATGGTGCTCAACTTCGTTCTCATATTGTGCATCCTAGCACAAAGGGTTCCAAACGGTACCCTAAGTAAGTAGTTTAGGAGAACTCCCTTCCTCCATCTGCTGGTTAGTCAAGATGTGATGCCGATCCTAAAGCAAAAGCACTATGGGTTTAGGGCTTAGAGGTTTTGATGGGTTTCAGGTAAGGACCGAATGACCGATAAACCTTAAACCGTATTCGCCCTAAATCCTCTAGCTATAGTGCCTTAGGGATTAGAGGTTTCGATATGCATGATTTAAGGTGCCTAGGAGTTTAGAGCTCAGGTGTTTAGTGGTTTGACTGTTTTGGGGTGTATGCAGCCCGCCCCCCCACCCCCCCCCCCCCGCCCCTCCGGGCTTAGGGCCCCCTGGCTCCTGCAGCGCACTTCGCTGCACTGCGAGCGAGGCCATGCGATCAAAGGCGCTGGCCGTTGCCACTTTGAGAAGCCTAGGGCTTTATAGGGTTTGGGGATTTAGAGCGTGGGAGGAGTACCCTGAACCCTAAATCTAAACCCGAAACCCTAAACGCTAAATCCTAAACCCTAAACCCCAACACTTAGATTCTAAACCCTGACCCCTAAACCCTAAACGAAGCAGGTGTGTTATGCGCGGTTGGAAGCAGTGTTTCATGTCTGGATCTTCGACACACAGTCAAGTTTAGGGTTTAGGGTTTAGGGTTTATGGTTTCTGGTTCAGGGTTTCGGGCTTCGGGTTTAGGATTTACGGGGCCCAGGGTTTAGGGTTCTAAGTCCCCTCATCCCGATTTGCATCCTACACGGCCCCCACCCCAAACCCTGAACCCTTAACCCTGAACCCTACACCCTACCAAACAGTCATCAGCATTAGGGCTCAAATCCCAAAACCCTTCCCTGCACCCCGCCCCGCAATCCCGACTTCCCAAAAGCCCAGAGCCAGAGCCCCTAAAGAACTACAGATGCATGGTTGACTCGCGGCGCTTCTCACGCAGCACCTGTTGATCCCCATTAACTCTCTCAACTGCTTGGAAAGATCTATGTGCTTTGCTGCCACAGGACACAGCAGGCTGCAACATCTCTCTACGAGTTCCACTGATGAATGGGATGGGGAACCTGTTAGGCAACTGAATACCAGTAGGCGGCCACATCGAGTGTCTTCTGCACTTTAAGCCTGCGCTCTTGCGGCTGCCCTCTAAATCGCGGATCCATGTCCAGCAGGGCTCGCTTCAAGGTCTCACTCGGCTTCTCTTTCAGGGGCAGGTATTCCCGAAGGATGCATATACCTATGTAGCAGATAAATTACTTGGGCTTCAAAGGGGGTTCCAAATAATAGCTTTAGGGCCCAAGTATGTACTATGTAGGTACATGGATTATGTAGCGAAACCATCCCTAAACCCTAAATCCTAAACGTTAAACCGCCCCAGCAGCGACCCCTGAGACAGCTGGGGAGCCGTGTAGACGACGTCGACCATTAGTTAGGGTCTCCGAGCTTCTTGGGGTGTTCCCTTCATATACTCCTAATGAATGTGGCCCTGATATTCCCTTAGAGGATCTTGAAAAAGGGTCCCCAAACCCAAGGGTTCAACATCAGGGGTCCAGGGTAGAATCCCATGAAGCTTATGGGTTCAGTTTAGGGACCCAAACCCACAGGGACATGAAAGGCTTGGATATCCCAAGGCCTAAACCCCTAGAAGCCCACGAAACCCTAAGCCTTGAGAAATCTTAAACCCCCAACCCTAAACCCTAAACCCTAAACCCTAAACCACAAACCACAAACCCCTAGAAGCCCTAGAAGCCCGAAGCCCGACTGCCGAACCGTTCAAGGCCTTGCCGCAAGGCGCCTTATGGCAAGAAACGACCCTAAACCCTAAACCCTAAATCCTAAACCCTAAATCCTAAACCCTAAACCCTAAATCCTAAACCCTAACCCTAAAGCCTTAAACCCTAAACCCTAAAGCCTTAAACCCTAAACCCTACACGCTAAAACCTAAACCCTAAACCCTAAACCCTAAACTCGACCCCACTGCAGCCATGTAGCCTGCGATGGAACGCATCCAGGTGCTCGGCGCGCATCTGCCTCTCGACTTGGAAGCTCTGTAGGTTGAGAAGGATTTGTGGTTCACATAAAGGGTTAGGGTTTAGGGTTTAGGGTTTAGGGTTTAGGGTTTAGGGTTTAGGGTTAGGGTCTCGGGTTTCATGTACAGGGTTTAGGGGTCTAGGGGTTCAATAAAGGGTCTAGGGTTTCATATAAAGCGTTTAGGGGTCGAGGTGTTTAGCGCTCGAAGCCCTCCACCCTCAACCGATGGCCTCAAGGATCCATGTGCCTACACAGTATATACTTGGGCCTTAACGGGGGCTGTGGCCCAAGTATATATGCTGGACAGGTACATGGCTCCTTAGGGAACTAGGCCTTGGGATGTTCTCCCTAACACTAAGAGTCCTTAAAAGGGATTACAATAAGGGGGTAGTAAAATCTCTATTAAAGACTGTTCGTATAAGGGGGAACATCCCAACTTAGGCCTCACACTGAAAGAATTGAAGTTGCAACTGTGGCGCTGCAGCTGAGCTTCCGAGACCGTGAGGCGCAAGCTGCGGCCTCTCAGCGGCCACGTGGATTCTTACGGGCTCGACTAATTGAATAGCTTAAGAACCACCCAAAAACTGAATAATATTCTTCCTCATAGAGGACAAAATAGGGATTATCATCTCTAATTTTTTGGGGGGTTCTGAAGCAAATAGTAAGGCTAGTGCGGGGGCTTTCCGCTATATGCGACCTCAAGAGCTTTATTATGTGACTCTGCTGGCCATGGAGCTACACCCTAAGACCTAAACCCTAGCATGCTCGACTCTACTCGTACACTTTTTTCAGCAGAAAGCCCTAGTCTGCAAACTGATGTAGAACATCTTACACGAGCATACTGAGGAACACTGTAGGGATGCGCAATGGGCATTGTTAGGGTGAATTCAGTGCAGTTTCATGCATGCGAACCCAAGGATAGTATGCCGTAATATTCAGCAACACAGGCCAGTGCCTATGGAAGACTGGAGAGGGGCCCGCGACTGTCCGCAGGCCAGCAACTACTTCAACCACGACGATACGAACGAAGATGGTCTGTGAAGCAAGCCTGACCATACAAACACACATAGACATGTATGTGTAAGCGAGAGAGAGAGCGAGAGCAGCGCATGAAGCTTAAGATTTGGTTCGGCTTTTTCGCAAGCCAGCACTGCTTGTGCAAGCATCCTCGCTGCGACAGATGCAGAAGAGTCCCAATGGCCCCTTGTGGCATGAATCCTTTCTGTCTCGCAATGCTGTGCTTGGTTGGTTTAGGATTTGGTGGTTTAGGTCTAAACAACCTATGCCAAAATGGCATATGGACTTGGGGACACTGCCGAGCCCACAAGCGAACCCTACAATGCCCTGCAGCCATCAACTTAAGCACTCTAAGAGCCCTGTGGGCCTGAAGACTGGTCCACCTCAACGCCCAAGTCTAGCTCAGACAGCAGCCTGCGAGACGTTTGGGGATGCTGAGGGCGGCAGGGGTTGAGGTTTCTGGCGATGTCTTGGGGTTGTAGGGTTCTATCCCCAACCCTAAACCCGCAACCCTAAATTGGGTTGTAGGGATGGCGAGGGGCCTGCAATAGGGTGTTAAGATTTAGGGTTGGAGGGGTTGGGGCTTAGGGTTGTAGGGCTGGAGTTCGTAGGGATGCAGGGATTGGGTTAGGGTTAGGGTTGTAGAGTTCCATTTCAGGGTCGGGTTTACGGTGTGGAGTTTGGGGCTGGTTTAGTTTAGGGCTTCTGGGATTTGGACCACGCCCGGGCTAAATATTCAATGCGGTAGTTCGAAGGTTCGGACCTCGAAGCACATAGTTTTCAATTGCACAAAGTGCAGGGAACTGCAAGTAATATAACTTGGGCTGTTCCCTCTTATAATAACAGTCCTTAATAGGGACTATAATAGGGGGTACTACAATCCCTACTAGGGGCTGCTAGCAGAAGTGGGAATATCCCAAAATACAAGTAATGTCCATCACACTCAATTCTGTGAGGCACATAATTGCCGTCCATCTTCCTTGCAGAAAGTGTATGTGTCTGTTTTTAGACGTATATGTATGTATCTGCATACAGCCAAGGGGTTTAGGGACCTAGCACAATACTGGGGAGTTGAAGGATTTGGGGATGTATGTCCTCAAAACACCATCCTAAACCCTAAGCCCAGTCACAAAGACCCTGAACCTCGAAAGCCAAAAGCACACGAAACACGAGGAGCCCCTTGACCGAAGCCACAACCTCTATACTGAGTTCCTGTTCGCGAGCAAAAGAAGGGTTTTGCTCCGGCGAGCCCAGGGATAAGTCTACATCGTCGGCCAGCTTCTTCGCAAAACGCCCATCTGGCCCATGCGGTGTGCGCGGCAGCGGCGTCCCAGGCGGTGTTGCTGCTCCAGGTCCACTCCACTCGGAGCAGGACGCGCGTCTCTGGCCGCTGGCCAGTGGCTGAATGCATGCTGGACACCGTCCGCAGCGCACGCGCCGTACCGTCTTCGGCTTCTTGCCTCCACCAGCTTCCACTGCCGCCGTTACGCGCTGCAGGTAGCCCAAGACTGCCTGCTCGAACGGCACCGGCGGCTCGGGCTTGTGGCGCATCCCGCGGCGTGATAGCTTTAATATAGTAGCTTCGTCCACGTTTCGAAATAATAACCCCCATATAAACCCTAAACCCCAAACCGTGTACTTAGAGTTTACCTGAAGGCTCTACTGTAATTCCTTGTTGGGTCAGTTTGCAGGGATTCGAGTATACTACGTCAGTTGGTACTGCGATAGGCGCCTTTAGGCAGAAAGGTTTAGGGCCTAAAGCTAAAACCTCCAAGCCATCATCCGCCTCTCCAGCGCACGGTGGCTCTCTGCAAAGGCAGATTCGAGGCCCTGCCGGCGCAGCAGAGAAGCAGCCGCGTCTGAGATGGCCGTTGAGTCATACCCAAAACCCAAAAGCACTAAACTTCGGGATGCTCGGGTGGTTCCGGTTTTGGACTGCTTGTATTGGTGCTTCTGGGTGATTTTCGGCTCTTTTGGTGTCATGGGACTTTCTGGGGCTTTGTATTGCGGGCTGCACCCTAGACCCTTAACCCCGTTTCATGGTTTTTTCTGTGAGGGGTGAAAGAACTTCGTGGACTTCAGGTTTGGAGTACCTGAGCCCCGTTGAAACCAGTGTGTTGGTTACTTGCGGCACATGTGCTTGGGGGTGGGGGGTGGGGGGTAGGAGGATAACACAGTAAGCAATGCCCAACATCCCGCCCTGAACCGCAGCTGAAAGGACACATCCAACCCTAAACCCGAAACCGGAAACCCAAAACCCTACACCCGCCTGCTTCAGCTGCCCTTTCGCGGGTTCGACCTCGGACCAGGCTACAAGCCCAAACACCCTGAACGGCAGCCTTTTTTGCCGATATCTGTCAGGTTCATGGATGTGAGGTTGAGGGTCCATTTCGGAGTTTATCTTCTTTGCTGGTTTGCTTGCTTGCAACCTCGGAAGGTACGCTTTTCAACAGGTAAAGTTGCGGTAGGTAAACTTTACAACAACCACAACCGCGACAGAAGTACACCTTCCAACAGCCACACAACCGCGAAAGTAGATACTTTTTCCAACAACAAACCCCTACCTAACAGCATTACCCCCCCGTAACTGGGCAAGAGAGAGAGAGAGAGAGAAAAATAGAAAGTGATCTAGGAGCTTAGGGTTTAGGGTTTAGGGTTTAGGGACGCTGAAGGCAACTTTGAAGCTCAGAGCGGGGCTGGGTCGACGCGGGATCGCCTGCACAGCTCCCGACCCCCTTCTCCCCCCAAGCATCAAGCTTCCCCAAGTGCCCATGCACCCCCCCTTTTGCACTTGGGCCTTAAGAGGGATTCCGAGTAGCTTTAAGGCCCAAGTATATGCCATATAGGTACATGGGCCCTTAGGGCTTGAAGTAAGGCTCACAAGGCTTAGGGTCAGCGAAAAAGTAGCTACATGCCCGTCTGCCTCCCGACTCACCTCGCGGCCTGTACACACACATACGCATACACGTACGAAAACGCATGCGCATGCACATGCGCATGCATAGAAACACAAACAAACACACAGAGTGTAGGTAACGCAAGGTCTTCCTAGGTTCACTGAGCGGGACGAAGCTGGGCCCTCAGCCTACAGAAACCCTTGCCCCTTAGGGCTTAGGGTTTAGGGTTGTCAGTCAGAATGTCAGATCCAGGGTTTCGACCTCGATCAGAAACACCTCCAAACACTCTAGAACTATACCAAAAATCCAGCCTGTCAAGCCCAAACCCCACACCCAAAACAGTGCTTCTTTGGCCCTTATTGAGAGGTAGGTTATAGAGCCTAGACACTGAAAGCACCATGTACTCCCTCCGGCCCCAGAAACATGCAGACTTTAGGGTTTATGGTTTACGGCTTAGGGTTTTGGGCCCTTGTTAAACCTTATAATCACCTTAAACCCTAAAAGCACACAGACACAAGCCCTAAAACCCCGTCCTGGGCGGAAAGAGTGGAGCGCCGCGAAAAGCGAAGCCGCGCGCGGCGCTGCGCTGCGTCCTGCAAGGGGTTTTCGGGCTTAGAGTTCAGGGTTTAGGTTACGTTGACGGTTTAGGGTTTAGGGCTCATGGGGTTAAGGGTTCAGGTTCAAGGTTCAGGGTTCAGAGGTTTTAGGTTTTAGGTTTCAGGGTTTAGGGTTCCGGGTTTAGGGCTCAGGGCCTTCGATATGCTAGTAGAAAAAGGGGAGGAATCATAAGAATGGTAGTAAAAATGGTGGTTGCAACGGTAGCCGATACGCCCCAAAAAACAAAAAGGCAAAATGGGCCATCAAAATAGGCATTTTGATTGGATTGCCTGGCCCATCAACCCTATAAACCCTACAAACCCTATAAACCCCAAAAACCCTCTGTAAACCCTAGAAACCCTAAAAACGCCGCAAACCCCACAAACCCTATATAAATCCTGTAAAGCCTATACGATAAACGCAAAAAACCCTCTAAACGCCATAAACCCCGGTAAACCCTCTAAATCCTCCAAACCATCTAAACCCTCTAAATCCTCCAAACCCTCTAAAGCCCCTAAGCACTCTAAACCATGTAAACCCTATAAAGCACAGCCCTAAATCCTATGAGCTCAGTCCCCCAAACGCTCTGTCGTTTAGGGCTTCCGGTTTTGGAGGGTCAGTCTTTGAAGCTGGAGTGTATGTGATTGTATCATTCTTCATGGCATCTGTTCATCGGTTATCTTGTCTCCCCTTATAGGGACGCGGCAGGGCCTCCGCTACGACGTCGCTGGGAGAATCATCGGTAGCAACTGAAGACCGCCGTGCTTCCGGGGCCACTTTCTCCGTCGCCTGCCAGGATGGGCTATTCTGCCCTGTAACCCTTCAAAAAGGCCCTTTATCGGGTTGATTATGGGGATTATATAGGGCCCCATGGCCCATCCTGGTGGTTTATCGGGTTGATTATGGGGATTATATAGGGCCCAATGGCCCATCCTGGTGGTCCTGCCAATCTGGGCAGCCGAGTTAAGTTAAACCAAAAAGGGCAGTACACGCTGCTGGTTCACAGAAGGTCACTTAAGCACCATCCTATATGAAAGTATGCATGTATATCAGCCTGTATGCATGCATGTATATATACATATGGTGAGTGATGAATATATGTATACAGGCCGAGACAGGCGAGGAAGAGAGAAACAGAGAGAGACAACAAAACGAAACACGACTTATGACACTAAAGCCTAACGCAAAACACACACTAGGCAGATGGCAGCGCATGACTGGAACATGCGTTTTAGTGTTTCAATGTTGAGGCAGGCAGTGCTCGGACGGAAGGCAAGTAGCTCGCCCCGGACAGACAAGCCACAAGGCTTACAGACAAAGACAGAACCATGCGCAAAACACCCTCGAAGCCCCATAACCCCTTAGACTCTCAGCACAAAGCAGCACAAATCGCATATGCATGACGTCAAAAAGTGGGCCTCCTTCCCCTCATCTTTTCTCAGTGAAGACTTCGGTGCTTCCGGGACCCCTTTCTCCGAGAGATCGGGCGAGCTCGGCTTGTCCTACCAGTCTGGGAAGCAGAGTGCAACAAGAACAGCTAGTATAGATGGCAGGTTACAGGTTCACAGAACGTCGTCGCACGAGGCCGTGAACAATCAGCTTGAACATGAGAATTAACAAATCCAACCATGTATGGCTTCATGGACCACTCCATACATATATATATATATATATACATAGAGAGAGAGATATATATATATATATAGAGCGAGATTTTGAACAAAGGCTCGACCCCAAACGGTCTAAGTCCGCTTCAAATGCCCTCCAAAACGCCCCGACAGACTTGCAGGGGGCCCTATAGGCGGGACTGCGATTTCACAAAAATGCGCGCGGGACCTCTGCAAGATCGCGATTTGGCCCCCGCAGTGAGACCTACAGCATGCTATTCACGATGTTCGGGACACCTCCTGATGTTTGCGGGCTCTGAGATGCGCAAGCCGCCTGGGGGAGAGCGCCAAGGGCACGAGGAAACACCGAGAAGTCGGGGCCCACAGGAAACACCGAGAAGGTCTTCGACGTCAAGGCCCCATGTGCCATCCTTTGCCTACGGGCACGTCACGCCACAACGATCTCTACTCTCAAGGTTAGAAGAACCCCCCCCAAAAAAAACAAGCGTGTTTGGGCAACAAAGCAACGCATTGGGTGGCTTCCAGAGCCGGATTCGTTTTGCTGTTGGGCAGCTTCCATGTTGAGGAAGAGAGATCGCAGGTAGCTCCAGACAGTCGAACTATAGAAGGCCTACAAGAAAGAAAAGTCAGAAACCACGCTGCGTTGACACCGCCCAAGGCCTCAAGCACAAATCACATAATATTGCCAACGAGTGGACCTCCTTCCCTTCTTCCCTTGTCACGGAGGACTTCCGTACTTCTGGCACCCCTTTCTCCGAGAGATCGGGCGTGCTCGGCTTGTCCTACCAGGCTGGGAAGCAGACAAGGATAGATAGTAATAGTAAAGTTTCCAGTGCAGGTTCAATGAATCACAAAATGCCGCACGCCCTCAGCACATACTAGCATAAGTCACACATCCATGTTGTCAAAGAGTCGGCCTCCTTCCACTCTTCCATTTTCACTGAGGACTTCCGCTCTTTCGGGGAACCCTCCTCCCAGACATCGGGCGTGCTCGGCTTGTCCTGCCGGACTGGGCAGCGTGGACTTGACAAGAGCAGCTAGTATACACTGCAGGTTCTGAGAACGTCGCGCATACATTTTGATTGAGCCGGAGAGAGAAAGAGAAAGACTAAAACAATGAGAAAGAGAGGGAGACGGAGGGAGAGAGAGAGAGAGGGGAGCGAGCGAGCGAGAGAGAAAGAGAGCGAGATGAAACCGAGCGGCTATGGGAGGGAGGGAGAGAGCGAGAAGGAGAGGGAGAGGAAGAAGCAGAAAGAGACGGAGGGGAAGAGAGAGAATCCCAAAACCATGAACCGAAGCTATTGGAACCCTTGCCTTTAACTCCAAAAACGGAAGCCCAAATCGCTGCCCGCCGGATGCCGTCAATGCGTCCTCGGCCATTTCCATCGCCGCTTCTGCAACCACTTCGTATTTTGTCCCTTGCACTTCCGCCGGTGCTTGAAGCGTCCCCGGCTGTTCTTTGGTGCTGGGATGTGCAGCCATCTTTGTCTCCACCTGACAGGCTATATTTCTTGCTTCATCATTGGGAGTGCGACTTCTAGACTGGATCTAGGACTGTCACAGGGCATTCTTACAGCCTGCATTGCGACTGGTGACAAGAACTGGTGTACGGGAGTCTCCTTGTTTTTGCAAACATGGGATTGTAAACATCGATTCCAAGAGACCATGGAAGGACCTGTGCCCGTACTCCTTTCTGTTGGGGTGCCTCTGTCTTGGTCGGCTCACTCACCTGCTGTGGAGGTGCGTCCGGCGCCTCGGTTGACTTTTCAAGGCACGCAGTAGAAAGAACAAGGCCACAACTCCTTATGTAGCTGCATAATGGGCATAATGTTGTTATTGTTGTTTCCTTCCGCACATGTGTATATAGAAAATCAAACCGTTTGTAACCCCAGACATGGAAGCTTTGTCTAGGCTCCCCAGACACGAAAGACTAACCAGGGTGCCCCTGTCTTTGCTCGTCCATAGGGACTGTGAGGCCCAAGCATATAAGAATGAGGTACAATGGACTCAGAGGGTTTCCTAAATATGAAAAAGTGGAAGAAGAGTACGGCTGGGTGTGGTTTTGGGTCGAGGGGCTCATTTGTTTGCTCTTCGGGCAAGGCATGTCTGAGAAACTTCCGTGCTTTACACGTTACGAGGATCAGGGTTTCTTAGGGTCGCTACATGGTCCCTTCTTGTGGGCCCTCAAAGGGGAACCCCTTATATACCCCTTATATGCCGTGCAAAACCTAGCCGCCCATACTTCAGAACCCGTTAACATCCTTTAACGGAGGTCAGGGACAATATGAAGTGGCCATGTAACTCCCCGGCCAGACACTTGAACAACTCCACCAAACCACCCACACACACACACACAGGTTTATCGGGAATGGGGGAGGGGGGAGGGGGGTTAGGGTTTAGGGTCGCTGTAAGTTTGACAACAGAACCCTTGACACAAAAGGTCCGCCCGACTTAACAGACACCGCTCGACATGCCAACCGTGACCCGTCGAGGGGCAGGCAGGAGTTCTGCAGCGCTGGGACGCGACTCAGAGCTTCCTTTGGCCCCGGAGTCGTGGGCACCCGCGACTTGAGCGGGCGTTGCCTGCATTCAGGGCTGGTTCTGTTCTTCTTAGGGTTTAGGGGTTTAAGGCTACTAGAGCAACGTTGTGGGGCTTGCAGGGTTTAGAGAAATTTCCGAGGTTTGCCAGCTAATTTTTGAAAAATATGTTTGGTACAGAATTATGGTCCGTTGGTGCGTTTGAAATCCAACAGTTCCGGTTTCAGGTTTGGGGTATAATAGGAGTCAGGATTTGGGGTTTGCGGGTGTAGGGCTTAGGCGGTTTTTGGGTTCCACGTGCTTGTCCTGTTCAGCTGTCGCGCACTTCAGCGCAAGCAGTCTCAAGTACCATGCTGAAGTAGCTGCGACTGGCAAGCAGTGAGACTTGAACTCAGGCCTCAGATATCCTCAGATTCAAAGACTGAAGCTTAGACCCTGACAGGGCCAAAGCCCGGCCAAGTAAACATCCTTTTGGGATACCCTTACTAAAAGTTCAGGCCAGCATCAAAATATGAAAGGTGCGAGCAACCGCCACATGAAATGTGACTTCCGCAGGCCTCGCTCGTCACCTTAGACATTCCATCGCCCGCCGCGGGAGTCTGTCTCTCCTGCCAAAAAACCCAAGGGCATCCAATGGCCCAAGGGTTTAGGGTTAAGGGTCAGGGTTTAATCAGGGCTTAACAAGTCACACGACTCTGTTGCGCCTGCTCTCGGAGCCTTAAGGCGGGTTGGCCTCGATCTATACAAAGGCTACCACAGCGCCGCTACAGTAATTCCTTCCAAGCACTTGCGCTAGCATGTCCAAGAGAGGTGGGCTCGTCCAACAATTGGAAAAATACAATACGTGGGCACTTGTCGTGTACCTATTTGAAAACCCGGGTTTCTGCCAAACGTAGCCCGCTCCAGCACATGGAGGAAACGGCTCGTATGGGCATCATCCCTAAAGCCTAAACCCTAAATAGGGAGAGGTCCCAAAGAGCAAGCCAGTGCAATTGTCGACAAAGACGTTCCTGGAAGCCTTCAGACGTCAACACCTAAGGCCTCAGTTAACAAAGAATAAGGCTATAAAGGTAGCGGGATTATAATTCGCATCCCTCCTAGTAACTCTTCATGTACCATAGCAAGAGACAGGCAAATCAAGGTATCCCAACATTTTTATGCATCATTGCATCATCGAAACAGCGCCTACCCGAGGCCTTTCTAAACACATCAAAGCCCACGCGACCCCAGTAACCTGAGCTCATAAGGTCACCTGTACTAACAGCCTCGACTCAACCCAACATAAACACCATGCAGGCTCCGAATAGGGGTGATTCGCGAGTCCATGAATCAGCCCTAAGCCCGAATCCCCGAACCCTCAACCAGAAGCCCTAAACCCTAAACCCTAAACCCTAAACCCAAAACCCAGTCCTCTGCCCCAGGCACCGGCTCCTCCGCACGTCTGCGTGGAGACTTTTCGAACCTCAGGTGTGGGCCCCAAAAGTGGATGAGGAAGGGTTTCGGATTTTAGGGCTTCAGTGCTAAGGGCTTATAGGGTTTAGGGTATAGGGTATAGGGTTTATGGATTAGGGTTGGGTTTCGGGTTTTAGGGCTTAGGGGTTTGGGGGGTTTCGGGTTTTAGGGGTTTAAGGCTTTAGGGTCTTAGGGCTTTTTGGGGCATAGGGTTTTAGGGTTTGAGTCGGTCGAGGGATTGCCGGGGCCACATGGCAGCTACTAAGTAGTCCTTGTGCGATCTAGGCATGCACGATGTATTTTCTTGGCATGTACTCTGAACCTTTCCAGGGTGCTTACTAGGTTCGGTTTCTCCTTGCGCCTAGAGACAGAGGGCTGCGAGTCTCACGAAAAATGTTTAGGGCGAAGGGTGCCCAAGCCCAGTGGGAGTAGAGTAGAGTAGAGTAGAGTAGAGTAGAGTATAGTAGAAGTGTGGGATACATGTCAACAACCCTTCGTACAAAACCCTAACCTAAAGGCTCGAAAGACTGTAACTAAAGCCAAAGCACAATATACAACCCTCAACCGACAATCCCCTTCCACCGCTCCAGCCCCCCCTCACCCCCAAGTTAAATGATTTCTACTACACAGTAAAGCACTAGCATATTGAGGAAATGCGAAATATGAGGGTGTGGCGGCCGAGGGTGCTTTTACTAGTTATACAGGGGGAGTGGATAATTAGAGCCCCAAGCCTACACCTTACACTTTACACCCTACACCCTAACCTCTAACTTGCAGCCCCACTTGCCGCCACATGCCTGAAGCCTCTTTTTCCCCCGTTTAGAACTCTAATAAAAATAATACTTACGTTTAAAGCTCCTCTTGGACTTATATGAACGAAAAAATCGAAGGATACTTTACAACGAGGTTCATGGTACTTATGAACCAAATATGACTGTACTTATAACCCACTTATAAGCCCCTGAAGTGCCCTAATGTTAGGCCCAATCCCAGTGGCTGCGCCGCCGCCTTCTCACGCTGCGCTGAGCGCAGCTTCTCTCGTCGCTCTCGAGCAGACATGTGCCCAAAGCCTTGCGTGGATATGGGGGTTTACAAAAAGAAGCGGACCCTAATACAAACGCCCTAAAAAAGGTAGGATTCCCATGAAACAAGGACCCCAAGAAGGTACCCCTGATTTCGGAAAGCCCCATATCGGAAATCGAGCTTAGGGTTTGGGGGGGTAGGGCCTGCTTAGTGTCTTTTTGGGATCTAGTGTTTTTTGGTAGGGCTCAGGGCTTCGGGGTTGGGAGAAAGAAGCCAGACACCTGAAGGCCAAGCTGAGATCCTGGTGCGGTGGGGGGGGGGGCTTTGAAGCAAGCAGATGTCGTCCTCAGACCTCCACCCCGACTCGCCTTCCGTCTCCCGCCAAAGCATTCTCAACACGCCTACCAAATCATAGATGCATGATAGATTGTATATACCACATATAACCTAAACCATCTTACCTTGCAGTGATCTGTTCTTCCCTGGATACATGCTTATGCCAGTCATAATATATTTCTTTCCTCTTGCAGTTCAAGCAACAGAAACAGTAATGTGAAGTTCATTCTGTGTCACTGATGCTGTTTTCGCGCATTGTCTTAGCACTTCCCCCTACTTCTACTTCGGGCTAATCATGTTCTATTGCGTTTTGCCTGTAAAGATATATATTCAATTCATAAGCTTCAAACTCATTTTGCTTCGTGCGTGCTTCTATTGGGCTCATTCTGCAGCAGATGACACCGGGCCCTAGACAACAACCCGGAACAAGAACCCCTGCGCCTTGAGAGCCCTGAGCCGTAAACCGAATCAAACTCACCAAGCCAACCCCCCCCCACTCACTCGTCCTGGTCAAAAGCCGCCGCTGTTCGCCACAGCACGCGAGCATTCGCCATGGCAGTCCCACCCCTAAACCCTAGACTCTAAACCCGAAACCCTAAATTTGGACACTTTCCAAAGCCAGGATACCCGCCAAAACCCCCTCAAGGCCACCATAATCCTTTTTATGAAAATCTCCCCCAAACAAGAGTATCCCCTGTTTTGAAGGGCTCATAGATAGGAGGAAGGCATGGTCTATAGGGCCTACAGAAGACACGGTGATACAAACTTCCCCTTTTGTTAGTGGGTTTGAGGAGTTGGTGGTGGTTTTGTATAGGTGGTTCTGGGGCATTCCCTTTGGCTAGCCTAAGCTATATAACAGAATGCCTAAGCCTGGAACGGTTTGGCGGAGTAGTGGCATGGTTTGACTTCCCTAAACCCTAGACCCGAGACTTCCCTCAACCCTAGACCCTGGACCCTAGACCCTGAACCCTAAACCCTAAACCCGACTGCACGATGGCAAAGCACCTCCCAGCATCCTAGCCCAACTGCGCAGGCACCATTGGCCCTGAAAGCAGCCCCCTGAACCCTGAACCCTCAGCCCTTCACCCCTGAAACTTGGATGTTACTCCTTATACGTTAGGCACTATAGTACCCCCAATTGGAATCCCTACTAAAGGCTGTAAGTATTGTAAGGGGGAACATCCCAACCAACAACCCTCAACAGGAAACCCTGAACGGTCCGCCCTAAACCCACAAGCCTAAACCCTCAGCCCGAACCCCACAACCCTAAACCCCCAACCCGAACTTACATCAACTTCTCTCCGAGATCAGGCATCCACCCTACCCTACACCCTAAGAGTGCCGGGCCCTAAACCCTGCATACCCTGCGTTTAGGGTTTAGGGTTTAGGGTTTAGGGTTGGGTTTGGGGTTCCTTTGTTGTTCGCGGTTTCCTGCAACATCTATGCCGGCCATCACGTCGACGCTGGCAGGATGCCTCAATCTCTGATTCTTCGTCCCTAAACCCACAAACTTGCTCTAGGAACACCTTCTCTAAGGAGTCACCCAAAAAGCCACTATAAGCCCTAAACCCTAAACCCTAAACCCTAAACCCTAAACCCTAAATAACCCTTAGCCTCAAAAAAAACTGAGGTGTCCCCTGCCAGGGTCGACGTCAGTGCCGACGCGGGCGATGGAGGAACGTAGGATGGGTGGACCGGGCTGCAAGTGGACTAAGTACTTTTCTGGTAATTAAGAAAATTTGAATCTGAGTATACAAAATATGTATAGGGTTTAAGGTTTACGCAGGGCTTTTCAGGATTGGGGGTTGGCTATTATCGCAAGAGTAGAGAAGTCACAAGAATGAACATGAAAACAATGATGAGAAAAAACATCCAGCCTTGCCCCCCCCCCCCCCCCACAAAAACAACTAAAAACCTATTGGGGTTGTTGGGGGTTTTATGTAGTGCAGCTACCTTTGCCAGGCGGACGAGCTTGCCCATCAAGAAATGCCAAACTTCCATCGGCAGTCTCACATCCCGGTCGCGACCTACGGCACAAGAGTAGCGGCATTGGTTGCCTGTGGGTGCTGAAGCCTCCAAAAAAACAGTGACCCGAAACCAGAACCAAAAGTCCCGTTGGATGCCCAAGCCCCAAGTCATGAACCGGGTTTACCCTAAACCTCATACCCCTAAACCCTAACCCTAAACCCTACACCCTACACCCTACACCCTACACCCTACACCCTAAACCCTAAACCCTAAATCCAAAACAAGACCCAAGTCTTCCTAAGGGTTTCGGGTTTAGGAGGTCTAGGATCAGTTGCACCTCCCCATCGCTTGAGATGTTGCACTCTACTAGGCTTTTCAACAGGGGTCCCGAAATCAAGGGTTAGGGTTTAGGGTTTAGGGTTTAGGGTTTAGGGTTTAGGGTTTAGGGTTTAGGGTTTAGGGTTTAGGGTTTAGGGTTTGGGGTTTAGGGTTTAGGGTTTAGGGTTACCCTAGACCCCAAACCCCAAACCTCGAACCCGAAAACATACACACTGCAGACCCAGTTCCCTGCACCCTTGCATCCGAAACCAACAAACCCTCCTTTCGGTTATGGCTTTAGGATTTAGGGTTTAGGGGTTTCGGGTTTAGGGTTAGGTTGAAGAGCTTCGGTGCCCTCATGACACGACGGTTCCAGGAGGCCCCATGTGCAAGGCTGGCGACATGCTAGGCATTCAGAGAGCTGCACGGCTCGAACCTTCTATCTTCTAGCGCCTGTTCAATTGGAGATTGGGCATTTTTGGGGTAAACATTCTGGGTCGTCGCTACTATGCACTTCTTGAGGCAATGTAAGGTAGTGACCCTTTAATCGGGCGGGCTATTTCATAAAGTGGAGATTTCGGGTAGTCAAGAGTCGAAAATACTGTTGCGGCCGCGAGAACTAAGGGGATATACTGTACGTTGGCAAGTGCGGACGCGCTTGCACTACATGGGCTGCCAGATGTCGCAGTAGTCGAATCTATGGGCTTGCGGGTTTAGGTCTAGCACCATTCGGCACCTCAATTCACGAGTACTCAATATTGGGACGTACTCAAATTGGACAGGTATCTTGGGTTGTTTGCATGAAGCTAAAGTACATAGGGATCATCAGGGATCAAAATGATAAAGGAATGCGAAGTGCCCTGGCTACTTTAGACGTGTCTGCCATGCGCTGCTCTCTGCAGGAACAGCTCGCTGCCATGTTGAAAGCATTTCTACATCTGGCACTGCATCAACATCTGCGTGAAGATGCCCAATCCACTGCACAAACGCTTCCCATCAGGATCTTGTTCCACGTGCTGTTGATTCAGAGCCACAGTGCGTGCGGGTGCTAGTTCGGAGGTCATGAGATGTGCCCTTTTCGATACGACACGTGGTTTCAGTGTTAAACTTGGGGCAACCGTATTAAGTCATCTTCATCATGAGTTTGAACTTGTCTGTCTGATTATCTGTATATGTCAGATATATTCCCCGGCCCCTCAACCCCACGCCCTAAACCCAAAACCCCAACCCAAAATAACAAAGAGCAAATATCAAAGACAAATGAAAAATATCCACTTCAGACTCGAGCTTCTCAACTGAAGGTCTTGGACTCGGGATTCTAAAACAGGTTAGGGTTTAGGGGCTTAGGGCTTAGGGCTTAGGCTTTAGGGTTTACAGTAGGGTTTAGGGTTGAGGGTTTAGGGTTGAGGATTGAGGGTTTAGGGCTTAGGGTTTCGGATTTAGGGCTTGGGGTTAGGGCGTAGGTTTAGGGGTATCTCAGCTTTCTGAGCTGCTGACACTAAGCTGCAGTTCTCAAGTTTTACAGCTCAATGTCTTGGGTCTGATGGGGTTTATACGCCCTGAGAATGGGAACAAGGGTTTAAGGTTCAGGGCTTAGGGTTTAGGGTTTGGGGCTAGTGTAAGTTCTTGGCCCGATGACCTTCGCGACAAATGGGCCCTCTGGTTTGTAGGGTTTGTGATTTCAAGCCGTGTAACTACCCTGAGACTGAAGCTTTGGGAGGGGAGGGGAGTGGGGAGTATTCGGGATTCGGGAACCTTGGCTTACACAACCCCCCGCCCCCTCCCTCAAGGTCCCTAGAATGCTCGGAGACCACAGGTCAAAGGAGTCTAGCTGACCCGCCTCACTGGATACTTGGAGGACCCATGATAGCTGCACGTTTAAGGCATCTAAGTAGGCTACAAGTAAACTTAAAATTGGGGTGATAAGTGTCCATGAACCTCCAAGTACAATCGCCACAACCCTAAACCTCTGAGACCCTAAAGCCAAAGTCTTAAATCCGGAATCTGACCTCGGCGCAACTTGACCTCGTTTCTTCGATCAGTAAAAAAGATCATGCACGACTTGGAGGCGTAACTCAGGGGGTCCCATGAATCAGGATGATTAGCAACTTTTGCAACTGTAAAGGGCTTGGATATTCCTAAAACAAACACAAATGAAAACTTTAGCAAGGTATCTACTGAACCAGCCTCTGCCCGAAGTCTTATTCCCGTCGAATGCCGCAGACATAGGTGGATGGCTTCTATCCTGTCCACCCTTAACCATAACCCTACAACATAGAGCCCAAATCTCCCAAGCCCTGAATCCTAAAATCGTCTCTGAACACCCTACACCTCGGAGCCTAATTGCCTCCTCCATGTATGTGTGTGCCTATGGTCGACCGGACCCCTCGAGTGCCGTGTCCATTAGCGTTGCTGCTGCCTGTCTGTGCAGGTCATCTAGGAATTCCTGTGCGTGGGCGCGGGGGCGAGTTGGGGCCTCAGGGTTTCGGGGCTTGACACTGACTGATCCACATACAGAATCTCACAACGCCCACGCACCATCCGTGCAAAGCGAAGAGACTCCAAAGCCCCAGCTGTTTAGGGTTAGTTAACGGTTAGTTCATGAAGGGCTCTTGTGTGTTAGAAAGGGGGTTTTGGACAAACATAACAAACAAGTTTGAGGCGTTTAGGGCTCAGAAGGGAACATTCCAAATAACTGCGCATATCCTGCTGCTTTCTGCTTACCCCCTCCCCCCCACCCCCCCCCCCCCCCCCCCCCCCCCCCCCCCCCCCATTGCCACGACACAGTTCCCAGAAAGACTATACCTAAGACCTATAGGATGGATGGTGCAGCGCTTTGGGCCTGAGGTGTTGTGTGCTGGTTTCATTGCGGGTGCACAGGTTGCTTGCTGCGTAGGGTATAAGGACTTAGGGCTTTAGTCTACAGGTTTAGGGTTACCCTGAACTTTATACCCTAAACCTCGTTTCGCTGGCTGGGGCGTTGTCACGTCTCACAAGACAAGGGGGGGTACTCCATGTCTGGTAACGGCGTCCATGCAGAAGTTGGGAACCAAAACCGCAAGTGGCTGAAGCGTTTCTAGGATGTCCCTTGAAACCCTCTGAAAAAATATTCCTGAATATGCTCCTCTTAAACCCAGTAAGGAAGAAAATAAATGTCCCAAGGGCCTACCGAGGTTTGTAGCTTTAGGGTCTAGGGATTGAGCCTACACTTGCTTTCTGAACAGTCCCCTACCAAAGCCTAAAGCCCTATGCCTTAAACATGAAGGGGTTTGCTCACAAAGGCTCGGTCCTTCCTCGGAACAGCTGATGCCCACAACGCTATTCAGCTCTAAACCGCACACTCCAATATCCTTATCCATAAACCGCAGTACTCTCAACCTTAAAACACCGTGAACAATAAGTCAAGTGGGGAATTAGGGAATGCTGTACCTTATATCCCCTATAGAAACCTTTACTTACGAACCATAGGCGTAAACCCCAAACTTAAACCCAATAAAACCTAAACCCTTTGTTTTTTGCTTTGGCTTCCAGGGGTTCATGATGGACCCAATCCGGCCCTATCCCTAACAAAAGCAAAAGAAAGAAAGTTCTGCTGCGAAGCCAAGGTCAACAAGATACCAGAACACGGGAACCATTTTGTTAACTATCCCTCCCAAACGCCACTATACAGTTGTTCTGGTTGGCATGGCTACGTAGCAGGAATCTAGGGATTTGGGAGGAATTTAGGGCTGCTAGTGTCTTATTGGGATGAGGGTGTTGGAAGGAACGACAAAGGAGGACATATCTGAATATATGAATATACTAAACCCTAAACCCCAAGCCCTAAACCCTGGTATCCCACTTCTGGCCCCCCAGGTCACAAGTCGACAGGTGGCCGAGGAGCGCGGCGTTCGTCCCTAAACCCTAAACCCTAAACCCTAAACCCTAAACCCTAAACCCTAAACCCTAAACCCTAAACCCTAAACCCTAAACCCTAAACCCTAAACCCTAAACCCTCAACCCTAACCCTAAACCCCAATGCGGTCAGGCTTTGCGATTTGTGGAGCCTGATAGGGTGTGGCTTGTGTGTCTTGAGACTAAACGTGATGGGTTTCGAGACCCGAAGACTGCTTTGATGGTGCTGTCTCGGGTTTGCGGTTTTTCAATCAGGCTTTATGGTTTGGGTTTTGGGTTTAGGGTTTAGGGTTATGATGTTCCCGCTTGTGCTAACAGTCCATTAATAGGGATTACGGTACCCCCTACCCCTTTTGTCTGTTAGTATAAGGGGGCACATCCCAAGGTTTAGGGTTCATACTTCAGGGGTCCTTGTTAACCCTACATCTCCATTGAACCGCGATGCCTGCCGTCTTCGGTCACCCTGGATGAAAGTTGCTGGGCGCTGACGATAGGCTGCTATGTAGGAACCGATGCTCACGGGAAAGGCCTCGCAGCTTGCCTGAAGAGCTAGTGAGGAGGGAACATCAGCAATTCAAGACACTAGCTTCGAAACCTCGAACCTTAAATCTTCAACCCTAATCATCTCAAATCCCAATATTCGACACCACGCTGACAGAAGGAGTTCATCAGCTCAAGCCTGTGCAGAAAGGGATGCGCTCTTCGCTTCATGGGCTTTATAAGGATCTAACCTCCCCCCCGCGCCCCTTCCCCCTCGAAACCTAAACGATAAACCCTAAACTTCCTGCACCCCACAAAGAAAACAAAACAAGAATGCATCACCCTGGGTCCCCGAACCCCCCCCCTCCCCCCCACCCCGCCAAACAAAGAACACTCTCTTGCATTGTGGGGCTGAGGGTTGAATCCTAACGCCCTAAGCAAGCCTTAAACAAACCTAAACCTCCTTTACACTTGGATTCGTCTTCGGCATCTTCAGGACTGCGGCGACTCGCGAAACAAAGTGAAACAGCCGCCATTCAAAGGTCCCCAGGCAATCGGATTAAAACCGGTTCGTGCTTGGCTAAAGCCACTGGCACCTGATCCCAAGCTGCACCGAAGCAGCGCGCGCACTTCCTAAACCCTCAGGTTCCTAAGGGCTCTGATTTTTTCGTGCTTTTTGGACCCAGGGGCCTTCCTATATCCGAGTTTTTAGGGGGGCTGTGCTAGAGCCTGAGGGAAAGACATGCAAGGCCCCGAAGCCATGTAACTACGTGCTCTCGAAGGAAGTTGCATGGTCTCGTAGGCCCGTGCATCCCCTTATATACTCTCTACAAATTAAGGACCCACACATATCAGAACCCGTTAAAGGAGGTTAGGGACCATATTAAGGGCCCATAAAACTACCCTCACATTCGAAGCTTCCCTGGTCAATTAGGATCCTGCCACTTTTGGGGTGCACGTGCAGGGCTCGTCGTGGGGATCGAACTTCCAGCATGAACTTGCAAGGCCCTTGTAGGGTTCAGGGTTTAGGGTTTAGGGTTTATGGTCTTAAACCCTCAACCTTCTTCCTGAACACTGACGCTATCAGCTCAGTGGCTCGTCCGCCAGGCTACAGGTATGCTCGAGAGGTCAACGGCGTCTGCCAGCTACGTCGCAATGGGACGATCGGACATTGTTGGTGCAGCCGAAACCCTAAACCTTAAACCCAAAACCCTAAACCCTAAACCTTAAACCCTAAACCCTTCAACCCTAAACCTTAAACCCTAAACCCTGAAGTTCAACTGTGGGGCTCTGAACTTGAAGCTTTCGCTTCAAGGTTTAGGGTAGGGTTCAGGTGTTCGGGTTTAGGGCGTTGAGGGTTTGTGTGTTTAGGGGGCGTTGGGTGTTGAACAGCGGTAATTGCCGCAAAAGCCTGGGAGCCTTCGTCACCTTAAACCGTTAGACGAGTTTAGGGTGTTGGGTCTAGGGCTCAGGGTTTGAGAAAGGGGCTGTCGGGTTCTGGCTTGAGCCGAATCCGCACCCTGAGACCAGGCTTCGCGATGCCAGAAACGGGTTTGGGTTTAGGGTTTGTGGGGGCTTCGGAGTTTGGAGGTTTAGGGTTTAGGGCTTTCGGGGTTTAGGGGCTGGGGATTTAAGGTTTAGCTCTATTCAAGTTACAGGGACTTAGGATGTAGTCCAGGTGTTTATAGGGTTGTGGTCATATAGGCACTTCAGGGGCAGACGCCATGAAACCAGTGAGACAGCCCAGACTTACAACTCCGCCGTGCACTGAGCACGCTGGCACCATGAAAAAAGCTGTAGGGACTCCTGTGGATCTGCTTGGGCTAAGAACTATTCTACTGTTTGCTCGAGACACTCCCCAACATAAGGGCAATATATAAGGACTGCTATCTGTTGTTTTTTGTTGGGCCGCTTTGACCCTAATCAAACAAGTGAAAGGGCTTAGGTCTTGGTCAGGGAAAGGGTAGATTTCTGGTGAATGCTTTCGATAACCTTCCTGAAGAGTTGGTAAATGTGGATCGATAGATATATATATATATACATACGTATAGACACCTGCATACCGACATGAGGCTCTAATTCTACCATGCATGTGTATGTCTCACAATAGGGATACCTCTTATATACCCCCAGATATGATTATCCGGTGAATATCGCACCCCCACCCGAAAAGAAACACCCCCCCCCCCCTCCCCCCAACAAAAAAAATTGGGAAACCTCCGTATAACCTTGAGGGTTCCTTTTGCCCAAAATGGCTAAACCCCAAATCCCCAAAACTCCCTAAACTCCCTAGACCCCAAACCTAAAACCCACAGGGTCCCTTCGCTCCTCCAAGCTCAACTCGATGGATCCCTACCTGACCCAGCTGCGATGCAGCTCCGCAGCGCTATGCGTCCGTGCCGGCCTGATCCAAGGGCTTCTGAGGGTTTGAGGGTTGAGGGGTTGAGGTTGAGGGACAACAAAGGATTGAGGGATTAAGGGCTCAGGTTTTGATACTCAGATCCACCGGGTTTCGGGGCCTAGGTTTTAGGAGCGGAGTTTAGGGGGTCTGGGGGTTGGATTCCTGTTTTTTTGGGCTCATGCCTGACATCTGAACCACTGATGCGGCATGATAATCCTAGACCCATCTCAAGGGTTCCCTTTCATGAGATCCTCTTCTACCCAAGATTGTCGTTTAGCTTAGGGCACCACAAACTGTCCCAACATTTAAGTCACCCTAAGACCCTAACACCTTAAAATTAACCTCGAATGGTGTGGGCTATGAAGTCAGTCAGGGTCACCTCAGCCAGCTCCGTTCCATTGTGAAGCTGAGGCTGCGAGGCATAGAAACTGGGATTGCTCAGGGGGTTTATGGTTGGCTTCAGGTTTAGAGTTTCAAATTTCTGGTCGAGGGCTAGGGTGGGGTGTAGGGTTTGGGGTTCGGGAGCTCTTTTCGGTAGTCCAATTGTGAGCATGGACGAAAGGGCTGAAATCTTTGCTATTTGGTGTCCGCATGTGGTAACTGAGCCGCAGAGAAGTTGGGATGACAGTACTTGCTCATGGTCCCCTATATGCTTCCACTAGAATGACCCCCCAGAGCCCTATTCTGATGATTAAGGCCCACATATTTCGGAGTGTGTGTGTGTGGCAAGCTGGACATCGCCACGCATGGCTGCGAAAGGTTCTGTCCTCCAAAGGCTGCGATCTCAAAGCTAGGGAGGGTTTAGGGTTTATATAGGTAAATTCAGAAGAAAGTCATGACACATACATCCCACTGAGAAGCGAGTTCAGAAGCCCACTTGCACTAGACTGCCTTAACCCAAAACTCGAACCCGAAACCCTAAACCCTACAGTAAACCCTATTAGCCCTGTAAACCTGTGCCTGGCAGGCTCTGTGACAAGGAAGCTGTCCTCAGCAGCGGAGGGGCGTCGAGGTTTCGGGCTTGTGTTTAGGGTCTTAAACAAATAGAATAGGGTTTTGGAGGTTACTGGTAGATGTATATAGGGACCAGAAGGGGATACATATGTGTTTAGGGTCTTAATAACTAGAATAGGGTTTTGGGGGTATTACAGTATAAGTATATAAGGACCATCAGGGAATACTTATAGACTCACCTAGTGCGACTGCCTCAAAACTCTGGCGCTATGCACTAAACTCTACATGGATGCAATCCGGAAGCCCTAGCGTTGCCAACCCTGCAACGCAATTGAAACGCCAGCACTGGGGCTGAGTACTGGATGTCGCCTCATGGTTGTTGCTGCGGGCCCTAAACTCACCAAAAGTTCCATCCTACAATCACTGAACAATTACAAATTCCTGAAGCTCCTGAAGCCCTAAAGCCCGCAAGCGTAAGGCGAGCTTCAACACTGGAGGTTACTGTCCCACAGCTCCAAACCCCTCAACTCATTCCCCGGGAGCTGGACGCTTGCGATGCAGAGGTAGGGCGAGGGCGCTTGGGCCTGGGTATGTATGCGTAGGGTTGTTGAGCCGAGTTTAGGACCTTAAGGTTCTTATTGTTGCAGGGTGTTAAGGCTGAAGGTTTCGGGACTTAGGGTTACAGGGTTGAGGGGTTTAGGGCTCGAAGGTTTCGTAAGGACCCTTGTCAGTTCTGGCATTCGAACGAACCTGTCACATCCTGGAATACTAGGCCCAGAGCAACCTGTTAAAACGGTTACCCTAAACCACAAACCCTAAACCATACCCCCCAAACTCTAAACACCAAACCCTAAACCCAAGCCTTTAACCCCATTATGCTTGAACCTTACCCGTTCAAAGGCGAACTCTGCACAAGGGCACACTCTGGGTACTAGTGAGATGTGGTAACATTCTACATGTAGCACCTTCAAGGGTCCCAGGAGCTTGGGATCTACTATCTTAGGAGTTCGGGCTTAGGGTTTAGGGTTTGAGGTTTAGGGTTAAGGGATGGCGGTTTACTCGTAGACCCAAAATACGCCTGAAAATCATAGCAAGGTCAGGCAAGGTCGCAAGCCCCAAGAGTCCTATCTAGTGACTTTGGGGCCCAAGTGTAATGTACAGGTACATGGACTTAGGGAAGCTCTAGTATATATAAACCCCAAGAATAGAGTAGGAATGGCATGTAGTAGGAATATACCTACAAGGGGGGTCCTGATCTTCCTTTTATGTTCCGACAAAATTCTTGGGGTTCCCTGGTCAGGGTTCCCCCTAGGATCCTTTTTGTATAGGTCGAGCGTAAAAAAAACATGATCCTTGGAGCCCTAGGTTTGGGCTTCTCACTCTTGTTGGGCCCTAGGCCCTAAACCCATGGAGCCACTCGTATGCCGCATATTCTCAGGCTCAATTTTTGAGGTCTAGGTTTAGGGTTTAGGGTTTGCATAATATAGGGTTTAGGGTTTAGGGTTAGGGTTCGGGGTTTAGGGGGTAAACCGCTTCCTCAGACCCCAGCGCGAGGAGCGTGGCGAAAGTAGCCCACAAAGGGGTTGAGCGGCTCCACCCTGGCAACTGTGAGAGATTAAGGCGAAAACCCTGAACTCTCCGCACTTGCTGAACTTGCGGCTCAGGGCCTAAACCCTAAACCCTAAATCCTAAACCCTAAACCCTAAGCCCTAAACCCTGAACCCTAAACCCTGAACCCTAAACAAAAACCTGGGACTCTTCCTCGCAACTCCTGCGCGGGCCCGCCTGCATGGGCAGAAGTCCGACGGCACCTCATGGGTTTAGGGTTTAGAGGGTTTAGGGCTTAGGGTGTTTATCGGGTTTAGGGTTGAAAAGAGTTTAAAGCCGAAACCCTAAACACTGATTTCTAAACCCTAATCACCCCAATCACTAAACCACAGCTAGAAGGGTTTAAGTGCGCTTGAAAGCGCTCAACAGGGTTTTGATTCCTGGGGATCGCAAGGCTTTGGGCACGTGATCCATGGTCCCGGTAAACTGAACCAAAAAACTAGCTACCCATATCCCGAAACCCTATCATCCCGAAACCCGCGTAGACTCTACTTGCCCAACACATCCTAAACCCTAAGCCACAAACCCTAAACCCTAAACCCCTGAACCCTAAACCCTAAACCCGAAACCCTGGACCCTAAACCCTAAAAGCAGGGGTAGCCCGGAGGGCTGCGACCAAGGATCGTCCGGAACCTCATCCTGGCCGTGCTGCGTGGGTTTTGGAGTTTCGGGTTTAGGCTTTGGAGTTCAGGTAGGACTTACAGGTCTAAGTTTTCTGAACTCAGCAACTTGTTTAGAAAGCTTTGCATGCAAAGATGCTCGGGTTCCGTAAGGAATCCTTCAACTCAGTCTGAAACCATAGACCCCTAAACTCTGGAACCCCAAGTCGCTAAACCCCTCATCGTTAAACTCTATAAACCCTAAAAGCCGCAAACGCCCTGTAAACAGTATCACTATAAACCCTATAGACACTAAACCCCCAAGCCCTAAGCTTGTGGATCCCTAAGCCCTGAAAACGACAACCCTTAACTCCCTGAACCACTCCTGGGAAGCTCTTTTGACTTAGTAAGTCCACTTAGTATCCCTTATGATAACCCTCATAACCCACCTTTCTAACCCTACTTAGTAAGTCAAAAGGGCTTCCAAGTATACCCTCAACCTGACAACGCTGCACTTGGGGGCAGGGAGGCCCAAAGAGGTCGAGATCCGGGTAAAGGCTTTTGAGCTTGGGTTTTGGGTTTAAGGGCTTGTTGAATTTGGTGTCGGTTTCAGGGCTTATTGGGTTTTGCGTTTTGGGTCCGGTTTAGGGTTGAGGTCTAGGTTTAGGGTCTAGGTCTTAGGGCGTATATGAGACATATGTCCGAGGGAGACTGTCAAAACTATCGGACCCCTGAACGCATGTAACCCTAGAACAAGGCAAACAAACACGAAACTTCCAAGCCCAAGAGCCCAAAACCCCAAAAATAGCCCAAGAGTAACCTAGGAATAACAAGGGTAGTTTAGGGTTTAGGGTTTAGGGTTTAGGGTTTAGGGTTTAGGGTTTAGGGTTTAGGGTTTAGGGCCCTTTCTTGGTTTAAAGGGGCGTGTAAGGGAAGCTCAGCCCTAACAAGACGGGAATGAGGGCCTACTCTGGGCCCTAAACCTCAGCCGAAGTCAACTCCCAACCCCGTCCGAAGCCAGCCCTAAGCCCTAAACCCTAAGCCCTAAGCCCTAAATCCTAAACCCTAAAGCTCAAGCTCAAGAGCCTGTGTGTTGAGGAATGTGCCCTGAGAACTCGTCCGGCTCCTGGCTGCGGGACCCTTTTTCCTAAACCCCTAGAGTTTAGGATTGGGCTTGAGGGCTTCGTGGCTTCGAGCCTAGGGTTTAGGATGCGAAAGCAGCTACGGAAGTCGCTGCCCTGACATACACTGCAAGAAAACCCTATAAGGCTGCAAGGCCTATCAGGACTCTAAGCCCTCGTCACCCCATGTAAACTTTAAGAATCAACCCTACAAGCCTAAACCCTCGAGGAGCAGACCTGTGCCCCAGAGTGGCTCGCCATGGCGTTCAGGCTGAGGAAACGGAAAGAGGTGGACCAGGCAGGGGAAAAACTGTGCCCTTGATATATTCGAAACGAGACCTCACCCCCCAAATCAACAAACAAAGATTCAGACCTTCTACCCCTAAACCCTAAACCCTAAACCCTAAACCCTAAACCCTAAACCCTAAACCCTACACCCTAAACCCTAAACTCTAAACCCTAAACCCCCCCTAGTGTCAGACCCCAAGCCCCGACTGGGGCGGGGCACATCCGTCGAGTCTTGGCAGTGGAGGAGATGAAGCCTCGGAGCCACTGAAACCCTAAACCCTGAACCCGAAACCCTAAACCCTAAGCCCTAAACCCTAAACCCTAAACCCTAAACCCTAAACCCTAAACCCTAAACCCTAAACCCCAATCCCTAAACCCCAAACCCTAACCCTAAACCCTAAACCAACCCCGGGCCCTCATAGGGTTTAGGGTCTAAGATTTAGGGAAACTACGATTTGCTTAGGAACCCTTCAACAAATAGAAGATCACAACCCCCATATTCCCTTGATAAGGAAGAGCATGGGGGTCTTAAGCAATTGGAAGTACGAAACGCCGTGCTCGAGCTCGACCTGAGAAAGGGGCGATTCCAAGTCGCGCGCTGCGATGACCTCGGTCGATATTTCGGGCATCTTTCCTTTTTCAGAGGTACTAGCAGGGACAGCTACAAGGAAACCTGAACTCTACTACTTCATACATAACTCCTATATGTACACCCTATGTAATTAAAACATGCCGCATGCCTACAAGATAAGTTTTCCCCCAGATAGTATCATACAGGCCCCTTGCAGGGGTGATGGCCTTCAGTCCCTTGACCAGCAACAAGCCTGCGGGCATTCTAAGGAGGAGCAGGACCTTTTTCCTTGGCTAGTCGTATGAATAACTTCTCAACACGATGTTGAAGAAGCTGCAGTTCAGGTTTTAGCGCTTAAAGACACGTGTGTTCAACTCACAGAGCCCAAAGCTCTGAACACCCAAGCCACCAGCCAAGCCCTTCCTTTACAAACCCAAAGTCGGCCTAGCTGTCCTTGGCATCCCTGTCAAATCAGATTGTTGTGGCCCTTCGTGCAAAAAATATACAACTAAGATTGACGAACAACTCGCCGTTGAGTAGCCACCCTAGGCCCAAAGTCCGAAGCCCTTCTGGTATCGAAACCTCGACCCCAAAACGCCGTAACCCTGAAACCCCTAGATCATCAACCCCCTAAACCCTAAACTCTAAACCCTAAAACCCCATAACCCCAAGCCCCCTGAGTTCTAAACTAGAAACCCCAAAACCCCATAACCCTAAAACCCCACAACCCTAACACCCCATAACCCCAAAGACCTGGAAGCGGAAACCGCGAGGCCGTACTTGAGGCGGCGACGCTGACGAGGGCGTCGGAGAACCAGGGTTGCTCAGGCGATCCCTGATCAGGGTCAAAGGGCTTAGGGCTTGGGTTTAGGGTTTTTTAGGGTTTAGGGCTTAGGGTTTAGGGTCGAGGGTCTAGGGTTTAGGGTCTGGGGTTTAGGGTTTAGGGTTCAGGGTTTAGGGTTTAGCAAGTTTGGGGGCCAGAGCTCTTTCGATCTAAACCAAGGTACTTTAGGCATTGTCCGCAGAATTTTGCAGACTTTACCTGGGACCCTCTTTCTCTATGGCTTTATGGGTTGTGCCTACTAGCTACTACTAAACTGTAGGTAACAGTTTTATGGGTTATACCTACTATTGAAGGGTAGTAGCTACTGAACTATAGGTAAACTGAGTCCCAGGTAGACCCCGAAGAATCTGGGAGGTTCTCTAGATTGTGGTCTCTTGCGGGGATCATCTTATCATACGGAGCCTTTTATATACTTACATATGTATATATATATATATATATGTATATGTCGGGTACTCAAAAAGATTCCATAATTTGAGCAGCCCCTCATGTGTGCTCTATATACTTGGAGTCCTAAGGCTGGGGGTGGCCTCTCAGGATGCTACGGCGAGGGTCCCCTCGAACCCCCCGACCTTCAATCCCGCCTTCACCTCTGAACCCTGTTCGCCCAAAACGCTGGGGTCCGAAACCCACCAATTCTCTCAACAGGGTTTAGGGTTTAGGGTTTAGGGTTTCGGCCTTCCAGGCTTTTTGGGTCAATGGCTTGGGGAAGGCTACCCTGCCTCTCCGATGCCAAGGTCGAGTTTCCCTCGCAGGGCAAGGGTTAGGTTGTAGGGAACCCAAAGCCCTCACATAACTTTGTGTTCTCCCTCCGAGCACAGCAGTCTTCAACATGGATCCGATCAAGGAGGCCCCGGAAACGCGTGAAAATGCCAACTACCTGTTGCGCGCCATAGTCAATTTCTAGGTGAGAACAATCCCCTAACCATAAACCCCAAAGACCCTACCCTAACCCCCCCCCGGTTGAAAAACAAAATAGGAAAACATGAAAAACACAATAGAAAAGCAAACACAAACCACTGAACCTCGAGCTGTCAGAACCGCACCATGTTTCAGGAGCCATTGTGCATTCCCGTCTTTCTTCTCAGTTCCCTAGATCTCCAAAACAAAAAGAACACATTGGTTAAGGAACGTTTACCAAATCATCATTAAATCACCATAGGATTCAGTGCCCTATTCATAGGAGTTCCTGAGGGGGTTTTGGAGGGAATGAGTCGGGGTTCGCTTTAGGGATCGGCTGTGGCCTTGCAAGGTCCTTATACACTACACGGCTAAACGAAAACCAAGAAGTTAAAACCAAGACTTGGGATGTTGCCCCTTATACTAACAGCCCTTAATGGGGGTTATAGTACCCCCCTATTATCATCCCTATCAAGGACTGATAGTATAAGGGGGGAACATCCCAAACCTACAGCCCCAAAAGCCAAATGGCCCTAAACCCTGAAACCTTCAAACCCGCAACCCCAAACAACACAAAAGCCCGAAAACCCAAAAGCCTAAAGTCCTCGCGCCCAAAGGGCCTAAAAAACTCCAAGGCCTTCCAATTCTAAACCCTAGATCAATGAAGCTCAAATCTAAACCCTAACCCCCCCCCCCCCCCATAAAGAAAAAATCCAAAACCCCAAAGCACAAACACTCGCAGACACACACTCAAAGAAAAAACGAAGAACACTTAGAACCACACAAACCCCAAACCCCAAAACTTCAAACCCCAACACCCCAAAACCCAAGAAACACTAAATGCCAAACCCCAAAACAAACCAAAGCCTCCCTAAAACCCCAAATCCTACACCTGCAAGAAAGCCCAAAACCCTGAACCCAACAAAAAAACCCAAACCGGAATCTCCAAAACCCCAAACCCTAAACCCTCAACCCCAAACCCTAGACCCCAAACCTTAAACCCCCTAAAAAGCCCGAGAGCCCTAGGATGGTGCGCCTCGAGACCCGATGGGCACAGGCCGAGGGAGCTGGCCTGCGCTGGGGTTTAGGGTTTAGGGTTTGGGGCTTAGGGTTTAGGGTTTAGGGCTTTAAGGGTTTCGGGCTGAGGGTTTTGGGTTAGGGCTTAGGGGTTTAGGGTTTGGGGTTTAGGGGCTTAGGGCTTTTAGGGTTGCTTGCGAGGTTTTGGGTCCAGGGTTTCAGGGTTCATTGCGAGGGTTGAGGGTTTAGGGCTTGTAAGGGCACATTGTGAGGTTTACGGTTTGGGGTTTGAGGGCTAGTTCCGAGGGTTCAGGGGTTTGGGGTTACGGGATGACTTTGAGGGCTTAGGATTTAGGAAGGGGGTTTAGTGACTTTGGTGACTTGCCTTTGGTGGGAGGGGGGTAGGCTTTTGTTTGGTTTGGGGGCGGGGGAAAATTTTGGGGAACCCAAAATCCTAAACCCTAGACCCTGGACCCTAAACCGCTTAGGTTTCTGAGGTTTTACAGTTTTGGGTTTGGGAATCGGGGTATCACAGTATCACCCTGAACCCTGTACCAGAACCCTATATGAGCCCTAAACCCCAAACCCCAAACCCGAAATCCTAAACCCTAACCCTTTGGTGGACTTGAAGGGCTGCTCCTGTCCGTCGAGGGAACGAGCAAGATCTGTGTTGCAAAGTTTAGGGCTTAGGGCTTAGGGTTGTTTTAGGGCTTACCGCATGGGGCTTAAGGCTTAGGGCTTCGTGTTTAGGAGCCTTTGGTTCAGAGTTTGGGGCATTTTGGGCTTCGGGTTTAAGAGCTTTGAACCCAGCAATGCTGGGACCATGGGTCACATGAGGCTCCCCAGGAAGAAGCAGCAACGCAAGACCATAAGTCTTTAACAAGTACCAGCTTCTGTAGGATTTTCCGACTGTCAGTGGGCGCGTGCGCTTGCTTTGCTTCGGCACCCGTTCCTGGGGTTTGGGTTGAGAGGTCTTGAACTTTTGGGTTCTGCTAGGCTTTATGGTTCTTGTCAACCCCGGAATCCCGAAGCCTGAACCGAACCCCAAAGCCTAAACCCTAAGCCCTGACCCCAAATCCTAAACAAAACTCAAAGCCTGAACCCTAAACCTAGGAAATGTGGAAGCAAAGAGTTCGGGATCAAAGTTCCGAATATCGTTAGAGGAAGTGAAGGGGGCCGTGCCTGGCGCTGTCTCTCCCAGAACAGCACCACAAGCCCGTGCACCCGTCTCTGCCATGGGCGGGCTCTCGCGTGGACGTCATGCAGCTCTGCCACTCTGTTGCTCTCGACATACAGCGGCTGGTCTTTGTCTGTTGTCATGCAGGTCGCACGTCTCGTACTGCGGACTCTCCACCACGTCCCGGCTCGGCGGCGTCGGCGCTGGCGCACAACTTGCAGAGGTGTGCCTCCGTGGCCAATGTCGGTGCAGCTGAGGGTGGCCGAGGCAATCTGCTTTGCGCAAGCCCGCAAAAGCTCCCGGTTGGAAGGCAAAGTTCAAGAGCCCTCCCAAAACCGGGCTTACGTATGGGGTTCAGGGTTCAAGGTGACCCTAAACCCCAGCCCTAAGCCCTAAACAACCTAAGCCCTACGGGTTTTCAGGGACGAGCCAGGGATTGCAGGGCGACTACTTTGGGGCATCCTGCCGCTGTGCTCGCCGAACCCTGGAAGCAAAGATCGAGTCGTCGGTTCGAGACGCTAAGCTTTGTTAACCCTAAACCCTAGCCCTAAACCCTAAACCGTAGCCCTAAACCCTAAACCCCAAACCCCAAACCCCCCAAAAGATGGATATATGTACACTCACCACTCCACTGTCCAAAAGCCCCAACCCCCACGCCATTATCCCCAAACCCTTGTAAGTCCTAAGGTTTAGGGCTTAGGGTTTAAACTCTAAACCCTAGCCCTAAACCCTAAACCCGAACCCTAAACCCAAAACCCTAAACCCTAAACCCCCTCAACTCAGGGTGCGGCCAGGAGCGAGTCGTTGCCGCGACATGTGGAACTTTGCGAAGCACGGAGGTCCTGTCAGAACCCTGCTGGGTTTAGGGCATTTTAGGGTATTTAGGGTTTAGGGAACTTAGGGTTTAGGGTTTAGGGAACTTAGGGTTTAGGGAACTTAGGGTTTAGGGTATTCAGGGATCAGGGTTCAGGGTTTAGGGTTCATAGGGTTTAGGGGTATTTAGGGATGAAGAGGTCGGGGTAGCGCGAAAATGGCTTGACATGGTGAAACCTGGAGAGAATGTTTGACTCGGCAGGCGAAGCTCGGAACATGGCCCAACACTCAGTGTCCAAAAGGATTCATCAAATCGTTTGGGGTTTAGGGCTTGGGGTTTAGGATTTAGGGTTTTAGGGTTTAGGGGCTTGTGGTTTCGGGGTTTAGGGATCTAGGGTCTAACGGATTGAAGGTTTAGGCCCTGGGGCCTAGCCGGCTTAGGGCTTAGGGTAAACCGTCACGCCTACTCCTCCTCCCCCGCACCATAGGGTGGTTCCAGGATTTTTGGCCCTAGGGTGGTTTTAGGGTTTAGGACTTTTGGGTTTTAGTGCGGTTTCAGGGTTCAGGATTTCAGGGTTAGGGTAGAAGGCTTTAGGGTGTTGAGCTTACAGGGTTTAAGGGTACAAGTTGGGATATCCTCTTATAATTAGGTGTGCTACGAACCCTAAACCGTAAACCCTGGTATGGGTTTTGCCTACAGCTTTCCCGGCCTCGGTGAGGGTGAAGTAATAAGAAGCATAAAGCTCGCCGCAGACCTGTCTTCTCAAAAGGTTACCCCTTCAACCCGAAACGCCCTAGAACTTCAACCCTAGACCCCCCAAACCCTAAACCGTAAGTCCTAAACCCCAAACCCGACAGCCTAAACAACAAACCCCAAAGCCTTCACAAGGTTGTTCGAATTGCTCATGCCTCTGAGACCTACTCACCACACCCGAAAGCCACCTAAACCAGGATTTTGGTGTGCGGACTTGGCTACGCCTGCAAATGTGAAACCTTCGAGAAACAAAAGTCACAAAAGTACTGCAAGGCAAATAGGAATGGAAGTACAAGACCACTCGAGACTAAGACCTTTAAGGCCCAGTGCCCTGAACCGCACATGCTTTACCGACCAACATATCCAAACTCAACCTTGATCCCTTAGTTCGGCCAAACCCTTAACCCCAATCCCGCACCCTTACTTAAGATAACTCAATATCGCAGATTCTAGTCTGTTTGTTGGAATGGCGAAGTAGATTGTGCAGAATCGTCAAGTACAGGATGTAGTACAGTATTCTGCCAGCGTAGGCCACAAACAGTGGGAGACAATGTGAGCCCAAATGTCCAAAAACGAGACAGTTTCACATGTTGTGAACCCCGGCGTCCACAAGCCAAGCTGGCAATATTCGAGTTGACCTGACATGTAGCCCGAATAAACGTCGCACACATGTCCCAAACCCTATTCCCTAAACCCTACATCCTAAACTCAATAACAGCCCTGAGTGCTTCAAACTCAAGGCTCAGGTGGTTTAGGGCCTAGAAGGTCGGGGGGGTTTGTGAATGGCCTCCATGTGATAGTCTAAACCGATGAGCATCTTCAACTCCAGCCGGTGCAGGTTCCGAACCTTGGAGAGATGATGAGGGTTTAGGGTTTAGGGTTTAGGGATTAGGGATTAGGGTTTAGGGTTTAGGCTTTAGGGTTTGGGGTTTAGGGCTAGGGTTAGGGAAGCCCTGAGCCTACCTTGTTGCCATACTGGTAGTGAAGAGGGATTTAGGGCTCAGAGCGATACTTGGGAGGGATGGGGGGGGGGGGGGGATCTAAGTACCACTCAACCATGGCAACCTCGTGACTCGTGAGCCACAAAGCAGGCGGACCTGCGCAGGGTTTAGGGTTTAGGGTTTAGGGTTTAGGGTTTAGGGTTTAGGGTTTAGGGTTTAGGGTTTAGGGTTTAGGGTTTAGGGTTCCGTGTAGGTACTGCCCAATTTGGATATGGATGTTTAGGGACTGCCTGAGGGCTCCTATGTTTGGGGTAGTATACTAGAATCCCCTATCACCCAAGAAGGAACTACATTAGAGCCTTCAGGTAGGGTTCATATGGGGGTTTACGAAAGTGGGGGACCCCTTAAATAGACCCCAAATAGCAGGATTCCCTTATATTTAATCGGGACCCCAATAAGGTACCCCCAATTTCGGAAACCACAATATGGGTGGTTGTCAAAATTATGGTCCCTTTTGGGGTCCCTCATATAATACGGCACCTAATATTTCGGGTGTCCAAAACGGGACCCTAATTTTGACAACTACCCATATGGAGATACCCTGAATGTCTTGGGAGTTTGGGTCCCTCAACCTGCTGTCTCAGTCCACCTGAGGCTAGCGCCGGGTAGCGGAGGCCTGAAGGGCATTGGCCGTAATTGTTGTTCAGGATTTCAGGAAGGGTTTAGGGTTTAGGGTTTAGGGTTTAGGGTTTAGGGTGTAGGGTTTAGGGTTTAGGGTTCAGGGTTCAGGGTTCAGGGTTCAGGGTTCACGGTGTAGGTTCAGGTTTGGCAACACCTGCACCTTAATTGTCTATCAACCGTCTGAAAAATCTACATATGATCCCCTTCAACCCAATAAGGGAAGACATGAAACATCCCAATGGCCTACCTTGAAACGGTTCAGAAATTTGTCTTGTGGGCACCAGGCGACCCTCCAACCCTTATAAACCCTCACCCTAAACCCTAAACCCTCACAACCCTAAACCCTAGTGTCCATAAGCCCCTGAGCCCGACACTTGCCCCAGCTCCCCCCACAGGCCTAGCACGATTTGCAGGTAGTTCGCGAAGTCCGCGTTCCAGGCATGGACGTCCTGTGTGGGTTTTAGGGTTTAGGGTTTAGAGGTTTAGGGCTTCGGGTGGAGACAAGAGGCGGAGATTAGAGGAACACCCTCGCGCCAGTGCTCAACATGCACCTTGAATGTGTGCTGGTTGTAGGTTAGGGGCCTAGACTGGATCTAAACCCTACACCAGTCAGAAGAGTTGAAACTCAAATCAACATTGCATGAAGCTGGATACTCAAAACCCTCCCCCTGAAGCCTCTCAAACCCGCAGCCCTGATGTCATCGGTTTAAGGTTTATAGGGTTCAGGCTTGAGGGTTCCTTAAACCCTAAACCCTAAACGCTAAACCCTAAACCCTAAACCCCAAAAGTGGCCCTAAAACCCTATAGGAGCTACCCCCTCTCGCCCACCCTCCCCCACCCCATCATTCTTTACTCCCTGAACCGGTGGGTTTTTGTAAAATTTCTAAAGCCCGAAGCCCTAAACCCCTTGGGCGTGCATATGGGGTGGGACTTGCAGTTGCTTTGAAATGGGTTTGGGGTTTAGAGGTTCAGGGCTTCGGGAGGCCACAATTGTAGTTTTTTGGGAAATTATTCAGAAAGAAAAAAGGCATGAAAAGGGAAAGAGCACGAACATGGCTTCTAAAATTCAACAAGAACAGGGGCAGCAATGGACACCCCTGAAGAAAAAAAACGGAACCCTATAAACCCTATTAAGCCCTGTAAGCCCTAGAAACCCCTTAAACCCTAAAAAGCCCAAAACCCTAAGCCTAAACCCAATTCTGAACCGTAAACTGCTGGAAACCCTATAAACACCTGTATGAGGGTACCTTAGAAACCCCCTTAAACCCGAAACGCCCCAAACCCTAAACCACTAAAAAACCCTACAAGAGCTGTATGAGGGTACGATGAGACATCCTCGAAAAATAACACGGGCCTCCCATGTCTTGGAGGCAAGGTGCAAGGCAGCAACCTGGTGGGCTGTTTGGGGTTTAAGGGTTTAGGGTTTTAGGGTTTTTGGGTTTTAGGGTTTAGGGTTTTAGAGTTTTAGGGTTTAGGGTTTAGGGTTTTAGGGTTGTAGGGTTTTAGGGTTTTGGGGTTTTGGGGTTTTAGGGTCTAGGGTTCAGAGCTTATAGGGTTCTTCTCACATACAGTGTTCGAGATTCACCATGACCAGGCAGTTGTTCCTGACTGTTTTGTGCTTTTTGGGGCGGTTTAGGGTTAGGGTTTGGGGCTTAGGGTCGGGTCCAGGGTCTAGGTCTAGGGTCTAGGATCGGGGGTCTAGGGTCTCGGGTCTAGGGGTTAGGGTTTACGCTGTATCTATTTACTACGGCTGCTTCAATATAAGAAGACAACATGAACCTGAGGCTGTTCTACAGATTGCTTGCACTTCTTTGAGGAACGCTGCAAGTGTCCTGTGGCTTGCCAGTTGATGGTTGAGGGTTTAGGGCAGCTAGGTTAAGAGCTATAGGATTTAGGGTCCTCATCAAACTTTGAGCCCAGCGCAACGCAGGGTAATTGCTGCAGGAACTTCAACACGGGCCTAGCTAGGGAAGCGAGCTTTGGGCTTTTTTTGCGAAGCCCGGAACCATACATCGTGAGGCGGGCGCACCAAAACAGGTCTCCAGTTGTTCTTTGTGAGGCACAATGTTGGATGCCTGGCTTGTGAGGCAATGGGTGGAGGGTTGAAGGGTTTAGGGTTTAGGGTTTAGGGTTTAGGGTTTAGGGTTTAGGGTTTAGGGTTTGGGGCTTAGGTTGACGGCGCGAGGCTTAAGCACGAGGCGAGAGACTTTGCTTAACCTCAAACGAATGCTCATTGAAAATTCTTCTTCCATCTACTACTACTTCCTTACCCTTATAAACCCTAAGTGAACTTCAAGCTCTCAAGACGGAGCATGCGCCAGTCTTGACGCCCAAAGTCTCTGGAGCAAGAGCTGCAACCCTACACTCTAAAACCCAAAACCACAAACCCCCAAACCTAGCGTTAGGGTTTGGGAGGTTTAGGCAGCTCTTTAAACAGTTCTGGAGATTAAAGTTGAGATCCCAAAGCCGAAAACTTCACCGGCGACCGACGTGCTACACTCCACCCCTGGGGTCTAGAGTTCAGGGTTTACGCTTTAGGTCCTAAACCCTCTAAGCCTGATAAATACAACCTATACAACCCAACCCGTAGCCCCAGCTGCAGGGCAAGCAAGGACCAATCATCTGAAGGTCAAGGGTTTGGGGTTTAGGGTGCTCCAAGAGAAGAAATGAATTCCAGAAGTTTAAAGGGTGTTTAAAGGGTTGTGGTGTTCAGGGCTTTGCGTTAAGGGAGGAGACGTGGTTTGGACACAGCTGGCATTGCTTCTATCCTGCATTTATTCTCGAGGTCTGAAGTGAGTGGCCGCCTCCCCACTTGATTCTAGGGGGGCTCCAGGGGTGCTAGGGTTGAGGATATCAAGATCAAAGCTCCCCCCCTCCTACCAAAACTTGAACCCGAAATCCTAACAACTGAAACTCCCAGGCCTCAATCACCCCTAAACCCTAAACCCTCAACCCTCAACCCTAAACCCTAAACCCGAAACCCTAAAACCTAAACCCTAAACGTGGCGGCTCGGACCGCTTCAGCAATCTCTCTATGTAGATTATGGCGATGATGGCAATCTGCCGCAGAAAAATGGGCGGAATGTTGGGGCCGCTGCAAAGCGCAGAGTGGCTCTAAGGACTAACCTAAACCCTTCAGCCCTAAACCCTATACCCTATAGACCCTTACCCATGAACCCTAAACCCCAAACTAAAATCCTAAAACCTAACTTGCTCTAAACCCTGAACCTTATAAGACATAAAACGACTCAACCCTCTGACTTGGCGTCCCCTCGGCGGCCCCTTATCCTATGCTGAACCCCTTCCAAGGTTCCCAGCCTTTTAAGTGAAAGAAAAAAACTTCCGAAAATAGGGGCAGATTTAGGGCTTGTGTGTGTGACGTGCGCGGGTGTGCAAGGTTAGGCATTTCACCACTCTGCTCCATCATGCCGTGAAAACCTACCGCTGTGGGCTCTAGGTGGGGTTTGGGGAGTAGAGTTTCCCTGAACCCTAAACCCTAAACCCCAAACCCCAAAGTGGTGTAGAATTCACCTGAACAGAATCTCAAAGCCAAACCAACGATGGGCCTGCACCCAAAACCCCGTAAGCCCTACAAACGATAAAGAAGCCTCGGAAGCCCTATACCCTAAACCCTAAACCCTAAACCCGAAAGCCTAAACCCTAAACCTTAAACCCTAAGCCCTAAGCCCTCAACCCTAAACCCTAAACCCTAAACCACCATCAGCCCACGATGCCCAAAACTACTGCATGGTATAGACCCCCAAGTTTGCTGCACAAGCCCCCCCCCCCCCCCGCCCACCTCCCTTCCCGCCTCTTACTTCTAACCACAATGTCTCCAAGTTATCCTGAAACCCTGAACCCTAAACACTGGGGTTAAAGGGATTGGGAGACGGGGTTTAGGGGTTTAGGGTTTTGGGGATGTTTTCAGGCTGCCTAATTTAAAACATTAAGCCATCAAGCCCTCAAGATATACCCTCAAGCCCACAACTCGTACATCCCAACAGCCGCAGCCAGTTCGGCGCCACTTGTGGGGGGGGAAGTCTTCGCTTGATAGCCCGGCAACCAGATTGTAACAAGGGCACCTGTTTGTGGGTTGGTTACTTTATAAGGGAAGCCATACCAAAAAAAGAGCGTGGGCTGCCAAGTTCCCCGAAACCCGAAACCGCCTCCTTCTTGAACTCCGTGAGGACCGACACTTGCTTTAGCCTCGAATTCTCAGTGTAGGGTGTTGTGGTGTTGCTGGCTATGGTTCCATGAGTTCAATATAGGGATATGTAAGCTTCAGCTTATGTTCTAGGTTATACACAGAGGGATTAGGGCCATAGAGCCTCAAAACTAGCTCCAAACCTATGGTCAAACCAACCCCTGGATAGAGCCTTTCGGTTCTCGATCTCAATCTGGGTGTGTGCGTCTCAGGGGTTGCTGCATCCGATGAATCCGACTGCAAGCAGTCCTGTGCCGTTAGCTAGTCCAAAACCCTGAACTTACTGGTGCTTAAGGTCAAGTGGCGGAGTGGACAGCATCCTAGAGGGGAAGCTATAGCGATTTCTATCTAGAAGATCCAGTCCTCCCCTCTCGCCTAAGCACCAGCAAGCAAGTCAAACTTCCCAGAAACCCTCTAGAAACAGCATATATATATATATATATATATCTGTGTATAGCTGCCTATAGTGTATATATATATATATGTGTATGTGTGATACATATATATATATGTGTATATGGTAATACCAGCTCTCAAAAGCTTCCAGGGGGCAGCTCGTAGATCTCGTCTGCCAAGGCCTCCCGCCGGTGCTCGAGGGCTCGGGGAAGGTTTAGGGGAAACGTAGGCCGCAGTGCACCCTACAACTTCCTTAAATCCTAAACCCCAAAGATTGGCCATGACGCCTCCATGGCATCGTATGGCTCTTTAAGCTCGGAGGCAGGCAGGCACATGGTTTCGGGTTTAGGGTTTATACGTGTTTTGGGCAGTTCGTTGCTTATGGCTGTAGGGTTAGGGTTCAGACACAGGCTTCAGCTAGCCATGATTGGGCAGTCGAATGTGGGCTTGGGGTTTTCCTGTCGTGTGATCCGGCGGCTCTGCAAATCTCAGTGTGGGGGGGGGCTCGGGGTGCATGTTGTGTCCACAAACCCCAAATCACAGGTCCACGGCTTAAGGTTTAGTCTTATAATGATTTTGAGCTGGAATCCAAAACCGGTGATCGACTGCGCAAAGAAGAGTGCAATCTCTGCTGCGGGCAGCTGATGCGTCGCAGTGAACTCTAAACCTCAAAACCCTGCGTTTCTCTCAACTTATGGCGCAACAGCCACATGGAGGGTTCCTGGAAGAAGCCATTTCGTCTCAATGGAGGAACGGTTCAAGCACGTTTCATTTAAGGTTCAGGAGTGTAGGGTTTGAGGTTGAGGGCCTTGGGTGAAGCCGTGACGGCGAGCCCTAACCTTAAGCCCTCATTAGACGCAGCCTGGCACTACCCTAAACACGACACCCAATCGAGTACCCTAAGCATGAACCCTCAAACCCTAAAAAAAGCCGCAAAGCCCTCAAGCCCCCTACAATTTCCTCAATGCTCCGGGCCTTCCGGCGAAACCGGCTCAGAAAGCGCTTCAGAGAAAACTTCCTGGATCGGGTGGGCTTTTTTCGGGTTTGAGGCGAATGGGGTTTAGGTTTTCGGCTTGGCTTAGAGGGTTTAGAGGGTTCATGTGTCTTTTGCCCTGCTTTTTCCTATGGCTTAAGAAGGCTTGTCAGGGACATACGGTTTGACTGTCTTTGGAGTTGCTGCTGGCCTTAGCACTCTGCACCCCAAACCTTACACCCCAAAGCACAGCAACATCTCAGAAACCTCTTTAGGCCCCGTTCGGACATAAATCGTCATTGTTCCCGTGTCATCCGTAGCCGAAACCTTAAACTAATAGTCTGCGGATTCAAAGTTCGGGTTTAGCGTTTAGGGTCCATGTACAGAGGTTTAGGGTTCATGGAATGTACAAGTTTAGGGTATGTTTGGGTGTAGGGTATAGGTTTAGGCTTGGTGTTTGGGCCCTTGGCCATTCTTCGGGGAGGGGGGGGGAACTAATTTGGGACGTCAGCACCACTTGCAAACTTCTACAAAAAGTCAGATGCCTTGCGTGGCCACCGACGAGCCAGTTGCCGGCAACTGGAATTCTGTATCTTCCAACAAGTTGCTTGCACCTTCATCCATAAGCTTCTTAGCCTGGAGTCCTGCTTCGGCATTCTTGTAGTACACGGTTGCCACCCTTTCCGGCATCGGTAGATCCGGGAACAGCTGGGCTCCAACTGTTGCGTGAGTAAAACACTGGCAGGGCTTGATCCTGGATTTGAAAGGTACCCATTCCACTGCCTGCCACCTGGGCATTGTGCACGATGTGCCTGTCTCCAAGCTGCAGTCTGCAGCAACAACTGACTGCTGGCAATACTGCAGCTGAAGTCACTACAGCAACAGCACTGCAATCCACCTACAGTCAGTCCTCCCACATCTAACCGCCCAACCCACATAGGGAGAGCCACCCCTTATGAGAAACAACCGTAACCCATAAACCCCAACCCCTGAACCCTGGCACCCTCGTGGCATGTCTGGGTATGTAATGGTTGCGGCTTGATGCTGGGTTCAGGGGGTAGTGGCTTTAGGGTTTGGGGTTTAGGGGTGCAAACACTGCAACAGCCATTGCAACCATCATGCTTTTGTTCGGTTCGGGGCGAGGAGCAAATTCACAAGAAGAGCCTGCACCCACACCAGTGGTGTGAGCATGAGTCGGAATCCTTAAACCCTAAACCCTAAACTCTAAACCCTAGACCCTAGCAGCCAGTTTTGAGCCCAAAATCCTAACCCGCACCGGGAGCCTGCTGCAGTTGGGCTGCTCCAGGAAGAGTTCCTCGCCGAGCCACAAGGAACCATGGTTTTGATAAGGGCTTCGGGGTTTAGGGTTTAGGGGTTTAGGGGTTTAGGGGTTTAGGGGTTTAGGGGTTTAGGGGTTTAGGGGTTTAGGGGTTTAGGGGTTTAGGGGTTTAGGGGTTTAGGAATTCAGGGTTTAGGGGTTTTGGGTTTAAGGGGTTAAGGGCAGGAGGGTGTCTAGGCTTCGTGGGTGTAGAGGGGCTGAGGGAGTTTCAGGTTTAGGGTGGGGGGGGGGGGGGATCCTAAGTCCTAAGCCCTTAATTCTACCTGGAGGACTCTGGCTTTTTCGGTGGTTTACGAGTGCAGGCCCGTAGCCCTTAGACTCTGAGCTCCCAACACACCCCAGCCAAACACCCTAAACGCGCAACTCCAAACCCTAACACCGAACCTTACGTCTGAATAAGGGCTTACCCTAAACCCTGAATCCTACACCTTATAAAGCCTAAGACCCTCAACACCTAAACCCTGAAACCCTGAACCCCTATGTCCCAGGCCTCATCAAAGTCTGCTGCGGTCAGCTCACCTCGGCCCATGCAACGACTCCACAAGGTCAAAGTACCTTGCCCACTTAGTGCTTGGGATCCCCCTTGATCCCAAGGGCTTTTGGACCTCAAACTCATATATAACATAAATATATATATATATATATATATGTATATATATATATATGAATATATATGAATATATATATATATGAATAGATATTATGAATATATATATATATATATATAAGGTATCGGGATCTTCTGGGTGAGGGGGTGGGGTTGAGAGTTGCCGAGGAGAATAGGCTTCACCTTCGAATTCCAGGATGCCAGGTCGCCAAAATAGAAGGGCCCTGGGTTTAGGGTTTAGGGTTTAGGGGTTAGGGTTTAGGGTTTAGGGCTTCGGGGTTTGGAAGGACACAGCCTGTGTCATCCAGCTCAAGCTCTCTCTTCAGGCTTGGGGCCTAGGGGAGTTCGGGTTTGGGGCACCAAGTATTCGGGTTGGGTTAGGGATTTCTGCGCATTTCCTTGATCTCCTGCGGCTGCTTGAATTCATTCACTTCAGGTTTTTGGTTTAGGGTTTAGGGTTCGGGATTTAGGGTCTAGGGCTTCGAGCTAAGGGTCTAGGATTTAGGGTTTAGGGTTCTCAAAAATTCGGGTTTGGGGAAACACTGGAAGGGGATTCGTACGGGACATCCTGGAAGCGTCTCTTTGCTGGGGCTCCGTCCTCCACGTTTCGCGCCGGCAGGGCTGGCAGGGCTGACTGGCTTCTGCCTTTTGGGGAGTTTAGGGCTTAGGGCTCAGGCTTTAGGGTTTAGGGCTTCGGGTAGGGTTGGGATTTAGGGTTTAGGGCTCAGGCTTTGGGGTTTAGGGTTTGGGGTTTCGGGTGGTTCCCCGAAAGCCCATGTACTTAAATCGGGATTCCTTTGGTCTTAAAGTATTTCCTACAAAGGGACTTTGCGCCCAAGTACTATTCAAATGGGGTGCATGGACCCTGAGCGGTTTTTCAAGGGCATCTAGAGCTTCTAGGGCTGTAGAGGGTTTAGGGTTTAAGGTTTAGGGTTTAGGGTTTAGGGCTTTTAGGGTTTCTAGGGCTGTAGCAGGTGTAGAAGGTTTACAGAGTTTAATGTGAGATTTTGTCGGGTTTTTGTTGAACGTTTTGGGCTTGCAGGGCTTTGGGGCACTATGGGCTTGGCAGCCCACGTCTCTTAAAAAGAAGCCAAGAAGTCTAGAAAGCCTAAGCCCTAAACCCTACACCCTACCTAAACCCCAAACCCTGAACCCTAAACCTTAAGCCCAAACCCTAAGCCCCTGATCCTAAAGCCAGGTCTTCACGCTTGGGCCCTTGGTACTTGGACGGAAGGAGCTGCGACTTAGAACGGCCCTGCATTTTTGAAAGGGTTTCTAGGCTTTAGGGGGGCGTACAGGGCTTGTAGAGATCATGACCTTGGGGGGTCATGGGGCATTTAGGGCTTCAAGGGCGCTACGTAGGGCTGTTTGGGAGTGTTGACTGCGGCTGTTGTAACCCGAACTTAACCCCAAAACCCCAAAACCCCTAAACCCCTGACGGACAATGGTTTCAAGGATTCGGAGGGATTGAGGATCAAAGGGAGACCAGACCGCGGACCATCAATCACAAACCCTACAACCTGCAATCCGAAGCATGTTGATAGAGCCTGCCTTCGAACTAGATGGGGGAACGGAACAACTTCAACCTGAATAGCCAAGACCCCAAGACCCTCAGACCCAAATCACGAGCCTCAAACAACCCGCATAGACAAACTGCCCTAAACCCTAAAAACCCTTAAAGCCCTGAGACCTCAAACCCTAAGACCCTAAACACCCCAAAAACCCGTGAAACCCTCAAGCCCCCAACACCTAAGTTACTCTGAAACCCTAAAGCCAAAAAAGTCCTAGCCTTTCCTCAACCCCTAAACCCTAAACCCTAAACCCTAAACCCTAAACCCCCGGCAGCCAAGGAAGGCGCCCCTGCATGGCTTGACGAGACTCGCCCTGTTGAGGCGGAGCTCAGGGCTTTAGGGTTAAGGGTTTATGGTTAGGGTTTAGGGTTTAGGGCTTAGGGCTTAGGGTTTAGGGTTTAGCGTTTAGGGTTTAGGGTTTAGGGTTTAGGGTTTAGGGTTTAGGGTTAGGGTTTAGGGTTTAGGGTTTAGGGTTTAGGGTTTAGGGTTTAGGGTTCAGGGTTCAGGGTTTAGGGTTTAGGGTTTAGGGTTGGGATGTTCCCCCTTATTACTAACAGTCCTTAACTGGGATTCTGGTACCCCCAATTGCAATCCCCATTAAGGACTTTAGTGTTTTCGGGTTTTGGGGTTTAGAGGTTGAGCGGTTTAGGCTTTCGGGGTTCAGGGGTTAAAGGGTTCTGGGGTTTGGGGTTTAGGCTGGTTTGGGGGTTGGACTTTTTGGAAGCCAGGTTTGCGAGTTTAATTGATTAGGGCTTTCGGGAGGCTTGACTTCAAGTTTCAAGGTGTCGGGTTTAGGGTTCGCACAGCAATACTTCTGATGTCCTGAAGGCAGGTTTTCCTCTGAAAGGAGTAGCGTGCACGTTGCTTCGGGCGCTTGGAGGTCGAGGCTGCTCCCCCCCACCCCCCGCCCCACCTCGCATCTTGTGTTTAGCGCCTTGCCCTTAGGAGCCTAAACCCTAAAGAGGCTAAACCCTAAACCCTGAACCCTAATCCCTAAACCCCAAACTCCTAAACTCCTAAACCCTAAAACCCTAAACTGGCAAACGGGTGTTAGGGCTGCGGCCTGGGGATGTCCAGGCTTCTAGGGTTGAGGGCTTAGGGTTTAGGGTTTCCGGTTTAGGCCTAGACAAGCCCTAAACCCTAAACCCGAAGCCGAAACCCCCAAAACCTACTGCGATGCCTCAGCCACGTGGCGGTAGATAGTGCGGGCGACTCCTGGCCGCAAGGAGGGTTTAGGGTCTAGGGTTTAGGGTTTAGGGCTTAGACCTTAGGGTTTAGGATGCGGGTCCCCGTCGTTGATGTTCTCCTCTGGGGTGCCGATGCCCATCATGAGAATGTGTGCAAGATGGTACAGTATCGAGCCATAGCACCAACCCCACTGGGAACCCCAAACTGGGAACCCCAAGAATATAGAGGAATATAGTAGGAATACAGTAGGAATATAGTAGGAATATAGTAGGAATATAGTAGGAATATAAGAGGAATATACCTACCAAGGTCTTATACTGTTCGACCCGCAAATCTTTCACGTGCATGAAGTCCATGCTGACAGTGTTTCGCAGCTGCTGCCTGGCAAGGCAAGTAATGGCCAGAAACTTCTGCCAGGCAATCGTCGGGGGTTTAGGGTTTGGGGTTTAGGGTTTTTTAGGGTTTACTTTCCGGGTAACTGGCCTCTACGGGGGGATCCGTTTGAAAATTTGCCCAAGAGTTTGCTCCGGACCCTGTGCACCTGCACAGACTGCAAGGCATCGCAGCCGAACTGACGTGCGGGAGCTCTGATATAGACGTGCATAGCTAGTAGCTAGCTACTCCTGTCAGGCTTCCTGCCCAAGAGGCTGTGGTTTACTGACTCGACTACTTCCAGCGATGGCCACGACCAAAGGCTCTCATCGTGCACCTAAGCCCTAAACCCTAAACCCTAAACCCTAAACAGCCATGCGCTGCTGACTCCTGGGCACCCGGAAGCACTCAGACCCTAGACCTGAGACCCTACTTACACAAACACCGAAGCCCAAACTCGAACCATCCATCACAAAAACTGATCAAATCCGAGAAATGCCCCCAGACGTTCAATCCAAGCACAACAATACAAAGTCCCTGACCCGAAACAGCAAACCCCAAACCTGAATGAAGGGTGAGGGCTTCGTAAGCTGGAATGGCCCCGCTTCGGACGGGTTGGGGATGTAGGGCTTGAGCCCGTATATGAAGGGCTTCCGGGCTACTTGGGGTGGTGCAGGACGACAGGCTTCTGAGTATTTGGGGTTTAGGGCTTAGGGCTTAGGGTTCAGGATTTTCGCCTGCGACAAGCCGATCGGAATCTGACGAGGTAAGCGCCAGATCCACCTGCGGCTCGGTTTGGGGCGGGCTTGGACTTCTCCAAGAACCAAGGAATAGAAGGGTTAGCCTTTCTTGAACTCCTACAGCATAAGGCTTAAGGAAATCAAAAAAGCTTAAATCGCGCCCCCCCCCCCCCCCCCCCCCCCCCCATTGCAAAGCGATGTCCCCAGCGAGAAGGCCCAAAAAGCTTAAAGGATCAGCTGTTGAGTAAATAAGTTAAGGCTCAATGGTTTGAGGTAGGGTTTGCTTTAGGGTTTAGTTTGCGGTTAAGGGTTACACCGCTTATAAGGCCCTAAGCCCTAAGCCCCTAAACCCCTAAACCCCAAACCCTAAACCCTCAACCCTCAGCCCTCCTCCCCCTGAACCCTAAACCCGAAGCCCCTAAACCCTGTTTAAGGTTTGGTTAAGCGACCAGGGTCTTCTGGAGTTGAGGGCTAATATAGAGGTCGGAATAATTACGCATAGTATTCCCTTATGGTCCCTATACTACTTTCCTATAATAACCCCCAAAACCCCATTTCTAATGTGTCAGACACCTATGTTATGGGGCTGGTCAATTGCAAGGCTTTGAGAGCTTGCAGGGTTCAGGGATTTCAGGGATTAGGTCAAGATGCTCTAACCTGAATTCTTCTGACATCAATGACTTTGCGGCTTGTAGCGCTGATCACTGAGCTCTTGCTTCGCAGGTAAGGTGTCCTGCATGTCTACAAGCAGATGCACCCTAAGCCCTAAACCCTAAACCTTAAACCCTAAACCCCTATGTTACGGTCGCTGTCTGTGGCTTCGCTGCCATTTCCTTGGACGCTATGCTGAAGTAGCCTTCTAAAGCCTGAGGTCGACTTGAGGGTTTAGGGTTTGAGTTAAGGGCTTAGGGGTTAATTAGGGCGAACCACATGCTCAACAGCCCTAAACCCCATATGCCCTATACACCCCCACAAACCTCGCCTCCGAAGGCCTGCGAGCCGCATCGCTGCATAGGGACTCCTCCAGTGTAACATATATATGGTTGTGTAGTACCGAATCTCTAGGGTTTTGTGTTTGGGGTTTTGGGGTTTAGGTTTAGGATTTAGGATGATTGCTAGACCCAAGAGAAACTTAGGAATAAAACGGGCGCCGGCGCTTGTGCGGGAACCTAAACCCTCAAAAAGGGAATAAGGGCCGACTCTGGTCCCTGGTTACTTGAACACAAAAATCCCTAGACCCGGGAGTAACATAGGAATAAAAAGGGTACGCTTTTTGGTTTTAAGGGGGCTATAAGGGAACCCCAACCCTAAAAAAAGGAAAACATAGGGCCTACTCCCGGTCCTAGATTCTTATTTCAGGAGCCCACAGCAAGGGATCCCAGGTTGTCGGAAACCTCCAAATCTAGGGGTGTTAAGGGGACAGCGTTGGCCATTATTTACGGAAACAGACCATGCTATGAACATGTAAGGCGTTTTGGTGAGGAAAACTGTTGTGGTTCCTTTATTTCGTCAACTCCGCTTTGCGTTTGGCACAAGTGTTGCTGGGCCCTTGTGTTTATGCTTGGAAGCCCAGTAACCGCATCGTAATCATGGCACCCTTTTTGGGTTGATCTCTTCATGAGGGAACCCGGAATCCAAAAAAAGGTAAAGGGTACCACTGGGCTGCCAAGTATGGCGGGCTCGAAGCATCCAGAGGCAGTACGTTTGAGGAATATACATTCCTCAGCCGACAAGAAACCTGCTAGCCAAAGCTTGTATGAGGATTTTGCAAGAATCTGTGGGGAAAGCTTGGGTCCGAGACAAAACCCACAGAAACAACGTCATGGTTCCAGCACAAGGAACGAAAAATAACATTGCCCGGCTTTTGTCCCTGAACAGGTGTTTTCGTTCAATTCATGTCTCTTCAGTTCGCGAGAGGTTCATTGCTTCTGCGTGTATTCTGCTCTTACGGTTTGACGACAGTATCACATGCTAACTTTTGCTAAAGAGACGAGGCATCTCATTCCCGGTATGTGGGGAGGGGGTCTTGGACTGGCACGTGCTGGCAATAATAGCAGGCTGTGGCTACAATGACTTCCCCAAACATTATTAAGCCAATAACCCTGCAACATCAGCCCTTAACTAAGCTCGACACCTCAGAATTCCGGATTGTAATAGAAAGGGTTGGATTAAAGCGCGCAGGGCTTCACCTTCTATACTTCTGCTGAACTGACCGGTTGCGACAGGATGCTTGAAAACACCGAGGTGCGCCAGCAAACACTGATGCTTGCAAAGCTTGGTACAATCCATGCAACGACAAGCCTGACCAGGGACAACCTGGACTAGGTTGTCCCTTAAAACCCTCTGAAAATCTTCGTAAATATGACCCTCTTAAACCCAGTAAGAGAAAATATGAATTGTCCCAAGGGCCTCCCCAGAATAGTGTTGCAAAAATAACCAGGAAGGCGTACATGTGTCGTGGAGTGCTGTTCGGTGGTCCTGCTCAAATGCATGGCAACTCATGCGAACAAATACGCAAGCTGTTGGTGGAGATGTTACCTTCACATCTGACAGGCAGCATGTTTTGGGGGACTGAAGTTGCTTTGGAGGCATGCAGAGAAGCTTTTATTCCTTCTCTTGTCCCGGGCACCCGAGTTACAGCCAAAGCGCTAAACTAAAACCCCAAAGCCCGGATCCCGAATCCCAAACCCTACGACCCAGCCCGCAGCCCTGACCCCTAGACACGCCACAACCAGGCCAACAAGGCCTTCCGCTCCTATGACAAACTTGCGGGTTCTTGGCGGGAATACCAATAGAATCTGCAGAGATTTTAGGCTTGGCAGCGTGGAGCCCCAAACCCCACACCCTAAATCCCTAAACCCCTACACGCTTGCACCAAAACTCTGACAAGTAAGCAATACTGTATGTAGTGGACCCTTTCAACATTCCAAAGCCAATCCCTGAAACTTTAACCCCATAAACCTTACCATAAACCTTAAACCCGTAAGCCCCATAATCTCATAAACCTTGAAAACCCTGCAGCCCTAAACCCCCAAAGCCCCAAAGCCTTAAACCCTCAACCCTAAACCCCCAAACCCTAAAAACCTTAAACCCTCAACCGCCGCTCCGTGGCTCGCGCTGCAACTCTTGCTGCTCTCGCTGCGAGCCGATCCGCACGTCGGCGCCGCATTCGCTGGACAAAGCCCTCGCAGAGATCGGTGGTTGGGGGCGTGCTGGCCTTTCATACGGAAATATTCTTCATTATATGTATACATACATACATACATATATAAATATTGATACATGTAAGAGGACCCTAAACTGAACACATACATATGTAGAGTTTAGGACTTAGGGTTTTGGGAGGCTCAGGGTGTAGATAGTTCAAAGTGCAGGTGCGAAGGAATTTGGGGGTTGCAAGCGCTTAAAGTCTAGGGTTTACCTACTGCTTCTGAATGGGGAATGCGGGAGTTAGGTACCCTAAATCCCCTAAATTATCTTTATACCCTTTATAAGGGGCTAAATAGGCCGGCTAGGATTGCCTCCTTCCCTACTGAGAACTTTAAACTTAAACGCATCTAGCTCAAACTACGGGGGATGCCCCTGCTCTTGCGACGTGGTTTGCATCCTGAACTCAGAGCCCTCAGCCCAAAATAGGGTTTAGGGTCTATAGGGCCTAGAGCCGCATAAGCCCTCAACCGCCTAAACCCGACGTAAAAGCTCTAGACCTGACCTCCACCATCTGTGTTTGTTCGTCCGGGCTCTTGGGAAGCCATCTTAACCGAGATAAAGCTAACTAATCAACTAGAAGCCGGGGGTTTAGAGATTAAGGTCAACCCTACACCTTAAACCCTGAACCATTATCCCTAAACCCCAAACCTTAATCCCTGAAACCCTATTTTTTTTTTCCTAGGTGTCCAGTTCTTTTCTTGATTTCTGGGGGGGGGGGGGGGGGGGGGGGTTGGGGTCTTTGGGACTCGGGGCTTGGGCTGCTAGGCTTCAGGCTTTTGGGAAGACAATATGTAGAGATCCCCGTGCCGACAGAACTCCCACAGGCGCCTGGGGTTTAGGGTTTAGGGTTTAGGGTTTAGGGTTTAGGGTTTAGGGTTTAGGGTTTAGGGTTTAGGGCCTTAGGGCCTTAGGCCTTAGGCCTTAGGGCTTAGCGCCTGGATGCATTGCGCGCCCCGGCACCCAGGCATGAACGGCGCCTTCCGCTTGGCTTAGGATGTTATGGTCTGGGATGTCGGGTGGTTCTTAGGGTTCTTAGGATTCTCGGGTTCTTAGGGCTTAGGGTTCTTACGGTTCTGAAGCTTCTTAGGGTTTAGGGTTCTAGGGTCCGTAGGGTTTAGGGTTGGGTTCTTGGGATTTAGGGTCTAGGGTTTTCTCTAGGGATTTATATTTTGAGGTTCCCCCTTATACTAATCGTCCTGAATAAGAATCGGGAGTACTAGAATCCCCCTATTCAGGGCTGCTAGTATAAGGGGGGACATCCCAAGTTCTGTGGTTTTCGAGTTGTAGGGTTTAGGGTCGCGAGGAATCTGCGGCAGTGTTGCAGAGGACTTCGGGATGCTCTTTGGGCGTGGGACATGGGACGAAGGGGGTGTTGGAGTTAGGGTTTCAGGGTTTCGGGGTTAGGGGACGGCAGCTATCAAGGGCTCTGAGACTTTCAGGCGCCAGAGAGGCGAAGGGAAGTCCTCTATAGACTCCGGCCCCGACTCCGCCTTCATAAGCGGAGTAGGGGCCCACAACCTGGAACACTGCTCATATGGAACCGAATCCAGGAAGGCCCAGGATTGCCCTTAAGACCCTCTGAGAAAGATTCCTAAATATGAACAGAAATGGACGATATACACTATCCCAAGCCCCGAAGAGTCCCACAAATGTGCTCGAAAATCTCTCCCATATGACTCTTTCCGTATCAAATCATCCTGGAAACCCTGGGAAACCCTGGAAACCCTACACCCTAAAACCTAAAACTCTCAAGAGTCGATCACACTGGAGGACCAGTCTCACCCCGCAGCTTCCCCACAGCCACCGAGGGATAGAAAGGAGAACCCTGGCTCGTTTTTTTAGGGTTAAGCGTTTATAGGGTATAGAGCATAGGGTTTTCACAAGGGTCTAGGGTTTAGGGTTCAGGGTACGAGAGAACCCAATAAACTAAGCCCCAAAACAATGTGAAAGGCTACCACTGCATACTACACATATTATCCCTCACGAGGGTGTTCAGGAGGGTTTATTCAATTGATTCTGGCACCGGACTTAAGGTATGACACCTGCCTCCTCGGGACGCTGCAGAGCCAACATGGCGAGCAAACAGATCTTGATGTCCAGTGCTGCGACGCCGAAAACCCTCTGCCCTGAAAGCCTTCGATCCTGAGCCCTGAAGCCCTGAAGCGATCATGCCTTCAGCCAGAAACCACTTGAGTTGGCGAGGGTTCTCGGCTCATCATGGGCCCTGGTGTTGACTTGTTCGGAGGTTTGGCGATACCGTTTCAAGAAGCTGATTTGTGCAGGTAACTCCTTGGGCAACTTAACTTGATAGAAACCTTCATTCCTAAACCCTGGGCACCTACATCTTCATAGGATCGAGAGAGCCAACGGAATCATAGCAGGCTGCGCGGCCAAATCGTGGAGTCGTCAGTCTTTCCAACGCTTGTCAGGCTGTTTGAGCCGAGACGCGAGGTGCAGCAGTGAAGGTGTACTTGGAGGTTCATGGTACCTATTAAACAATCATAACTGTACTTATAGCCATACTAGGGTACTTGAGGAGCTTAGAACTGGGCTTATAAGTACAGTGATTAGGGCCATTGGGGTTCGTGTTGCGTGCGGCCTGAAGAGTTGGGGTTTGGGGCTTGGATGTGGTTATGAAAGCACAGGGTTTCGGGATCTCAGGGAAAAGGATTAGGGTTTTCGGCAAAAGGCCCATAGAAAACAGCCCACAAGGGCGACAACTGGAGGAGCTTCGACGTCCCGCAAGGACTGCAGAACTTAAAGGTAAAGGGGTTTAGGGTTTAGGGTTTAGGGTTTAGGGTTTAAGGTTTAGGGTTTAGGGTTTAGGGTTTAGGGTTTAGGGTTCCTAAACCCTAAACCCTATATTCGAATATGGAGCCACAAACATGACGGGGTTAACGTACCCCTAAGGTTGTACCCCCGAAGGTTCCCTAAAAGGTACTCCTAGTATGGCCCTTGTGTTCCCTGAGAGGGTCTTAACAAAAGGCCCCCCCGGGTCGAAGGTAGAGTCCCATGAAAACACCCCTAAGCCCTAAGCCCTAAGCCGTAAGCCCTGAGCCCTGAGCCCTGAGCCCTAAACAAAAAAAACACGAGCCGCCGTTGGAACTTCCAAACGCTAAACGTTGAACCGGAATCGGGGCATAGGTGGAAGGCCTAAGGTCCTTGCTCTGCAAACACTCTTTTGGGTGTACGGTTAAGGCTATGGGGTTTGGACCCTAAACCCTAAACCCCAAACCCTAAACCCCCTAGGATGTAGGGCTTAGGGCCCTTTTGTTGCTTCTGTGCAGCGAAAGCTGGGTTATGTGGCCTCCTCCAAACAGGGCGCTGGCCACTCGGTGACCTCCCTATGAGTCCAATATGCAAGGGTTTAGGGGGTTTGGGGTTTAGGGTTTAGAGATTAGGGTTTTCGGTTTAGGGTTCAGGGTTTAGGGTTTGGGTTTTCAGTTTAGGGTTTAGGGTTTAGGTCTTTGGGGCTTAGGTCTCCAGGGCTTTGGGGGGCTTTCTATTTTAGGGTGTTAAGTTTAACGGGTTTGGGGATTTAGGGGTTTAGGGGTTCAGAGGCTCAGCCCTGTAAAGCCTGAGCCCTTAGACAACTCAAGTCTTAGCTTGGAAGGCACAAAATCCCCTACAACCCTAAACCTTCAAGTTCTTGAAGCCCCAAAAGCCCTAAACCACCAAGCCAGGTTCCAAGCAGGAAGCCAGCAGCTTGCAATGCACAGCACCTTGGCCTAAACTTTCATGGTAGTCGGGTTTAGGGTTTCGGGTTTAGGGCTTCCGGTTTCTAAAGGGTCTTGGCAGGGTTCAACATACCCCACAAGCTTATACGTGCAGCTATAATCTACAGGGTTGCTAAGACAGACACTGAGTCGCCAGAGGAGCCCCCATAACCCAGTGCTCCATGCTCACCTCTCGTAGGCCGAGCATGGTGCCATCCCCCCCTTCAGTGACTGTGCAATCGATCCAGTGTCCAGGAATCTCTGAATTAGAGGGCCGTAGTGAGAGCCAGGCAGCTCACTGAAATGATGTGTGTCAACAGCTTGTAAGAAGGGTCCAGCAGGGCAATGCCGCGCCCACCCTAGTTTTTAGCCAGAGGCTTCCCTAAACCCTAAACTCTAAACCCTAGGGGGGTATGGAAGGACCGGGCCGCGAAGATTGAAGGCGAGCGAGTGTAGAGGTTCGGGCTCTGGTGATGAGAAACCGATCTCCGCACCAGAAAAGCCTGACCTCCTAAACGCCCAGAACCCCAAACCCCAAGGTTTAGGGTTCAGGGTTACGGTGTAGGCTTTAGGGTTGGGGTTTAGAGTTTGGGGTTTAGGGTTTGTGGTTTAGGGTTTAGGGTCAACCAGAATCACATGTCTCTGCCTGGGCGTCTCTCCACGACCCCGGTGCACGAAGGGGACAATCAGTGTTGTACTGATTGAAAAGCATGCACTACCTGGGACGCGCAGCAAACTTGCTATGATTCTTGAGTAGGAGAACTTAGGGCTTGCCCTTTGAGCCCTAAACCCTAAACCCTGAACCTCAAAACCAAAAACCAGGAACCATAAATCTTAAACCAACCGACCAACCGAATGGTGGAGGGCTGTCCGGTGTCAGCCCCCAAGGCCCTAAGGGCTCTTCTCTGCGCATCCCACCCGGGCCATGCAAGGGTGCCGAGAGTGCCCGCGGAACTTCGGTTTAGGGTTATGAGTTTAGGAGTTGAGGGTTAGGAGTTGTACGTTGGGTCTAGAGCTTAGGGTTGAGGAGCTATATAGGCCAGGGGTTTATGGGCACAACCGGCAGAGATTCCTGAGCTAGCTTGAAAGTCGTGCAGCGCCATGTACGTGTGCATAGTTCAAGATTGAGGGCTGTAGGCTCCAACTTGAGGGGTTGGGCGAAGGCGCCTCTTGTTGAGAGTATGAATCCTACGATTCCATGCCCGGATCTGCGCGGAATGGCGAGTACGTGGCGCTCTGCTGAGGGCGGCAAGAAGCGTGCTCAAAAGCTGAAAAAATGACAAGCCCTGACCCAAAACGTCACCGAAACCCGAAACCCTAAAGGTATCCCAAGACCCCACAAGCACCCCTTATAACTTGATGGCCCTAATGATCCTTTAAGATGTGACGATGCAAGGTGGACATCATAGCGCACTGTTCCATACAAAGAGCCTCTAAGATGTATCCCCAGCTTCAGTAACCCTATAACGCACCTAAAACAAGTACATACTCCCTTTATAGACCCTAAACCATATACATCCCCATACCCGCTCTAGAGGATATACAGGAAACTTCTAGGCAAGGCCGAAACCCCGGGCACATTTGAGCTCCCAACGGCCCCAACACGGGCTGTGAGATGGTTTCAGCAACCTGGATGATTTCGGGAACATTTTGGGAGAAAGTGCAGGGTTTGGGGGTTTGGGGTTTGGGGATTTGGGGGTTTGGGGGTTTGGGGGTGTGGGGGTGTGGGGGTTTGGGGGTTTGGGGGTTTAGGGGTTTGGGGCTTTGGTCCCTGTTGTTCAGTCGGCCACTTGCAACTTTTGTTTCTAACCTTTCGGGCAAAGCGTAGCCGTCATTCAAGGGCCTCCACTCAAGCCGGAAGCCTAAACCTAAACCCTACACCCTACACCCTAAACCCTAAACCCTAAACCCTCTTATTCCACCAGACACGAAAAAGCGAGCGCCGTGCCGCAAACTCAGTCCCTGTACAGTGTGGATTCTGGGACTGTCTCATAGCCCGCCAATGCCACGTTTCGACGAAACCACGCTATGGGTTTAGGGTTTAGGGTTTAGGGTTTAGGGTTCAGGGGGTTGGGGTTCAGGGCAAAATCTACAACCTGGCATTCTCTTGGCAGTGTTTCAGGCTTATAAAGCTAAGATTAGCCCCTTAAGGCCCTGCAATGAGCCCTCCAACTAAACCCTAGACCCTAAGTGTCTTGAACATCCTGAACACCCCTGACCATATACACATAGATACATGAAGGAAGCCCCAAGCAAACGCCACATCAGGGGTTTAGGCTTTCGGGTGTAGGGTTTTAGGTTTAAGGGAACACAGGGTTCGTTTGAGTTAGATTTTCAGAAGGCGTGGCGGATGTGGCGGTCAGCTGAGTAGCCCCCCCTCCCACTGATATGTGGCCGAACCGGTGTGGCGAACGGCGAACGAGGGGACTCGGGTTAACGGCTTAAGGTTCTGATAGCTGACTGAAGCCCTACATTCATGCGCACTCAGCTGCTTGCCCAAACGCTACAGCACCGCGCCACAAGCAACAGCGCCACATCAGTCCCCTAAAAGCCCATGTACCTGCATAGCTGCATAGTATATACTTGAGACCTACAGATACTATTTAGGAACCCTTTCAGGCCCAAGTACATACTACACAGGTGCATGGACCCTTTGGGGTCTCGGGGGGGAGGGCTTAAAATCCTAAGGAGGTCTCCGCAGCTTCGACGATGGCAAAGCTGACGAACCGGGAACATCCAGCGGCTAAGCGTACCCGAAACCTGAAACCCTGAACGCCTAAACCCTGAAGCCCAAACCCTAAACCCTAAACCCCAAAACCCTAAACCCTAAACCCTAAACCCTGAACCCTGAACCCTAAACCCCTAACCCTAAACCGATATGAAGCTCGATGTCCCTCAAGGCTGGCCAGCATAATTCCCAGCCAGTCTGGGCCCTTCACTCTCAAGGCACGGCTGCCTCGCGACACATAACGCTCTGATTTGTCCCGAATTCTCTCTTCAATTCCAGACCAGTGGTCTTTTGTGTCCGTAGCTTCAATGTACTTATTAAACCCTACTTGGCCATTGTCTGGGACAAGATCACCACCAATAAAACTGTGGGCTTTATTTTGCATTGGATACCTGACAGGAGGCCTGGGCGGGAGGAGTGCATCTGGAGAGGGTAGAGTGGCGTCGTGATTCTTTCTTCACGTGGGAGGGGGGCATTCTGGGAGAGGGGCATCTGGCAGGAGGCATCTGGGAGGGAGCCATCCGGGAAGAGGCATCAGCCCTAAACCCTAAACCCTAAACCCTTAGGTGGCCTCACCATCGGGCCGTGTTCGCCAGCAGATCGGCTTGCAGCAGCAGGCCTGGGACAAAGAGACCAAGTGCTCCAAACAAAAAGGTTTAGGGTTTAGGGTTTAGGGTTTAGGGTTTAGGGTTTAGGGTTTAGGGTTTAGGGTTTAGGGTTTAGGGTTTCGGGTGACAGGGTTATAGGGATATAGTTACAGGGTTTTTAGGGTTTGGGGTTCTAGCATTTAGGGTTACAGGGTTAGAGGGTTTCGTGCTTCAGGTTTAGGGGGGCCTCGTCCGGCCTGGCAATCGAGCTTGGCGCTGGCACCATCCCCTAGAACCCCTAAGGCCTATTCCTCGCTTTCGCCAAGACGTTATAACGTACCTAGAAGCTTCTACCACCAACCTTTGTAGAGGTACCACTTCCTCATTCTGGTATGATGAAACCATAAACGAAACAACCCTGACAACAAGGACAGGGTATAAGCCGCTAGGTGAAGCATGTACACACGCTGGAAACACAAACTCGCTCGCCATCCCAAAGTCCCCCCCCCTCCACTCCCCAGCAGCGCCCTAACCCCAAAACCCGAAACCCTTAATTCGGGTGTCGGGCTCAGGGTTTACAGTCTTGGGGCATGTTGTAGAGGCCCTATCCCTCTGCCTGAAGCCCTCAGCCCTCTCGAGCCCAACCCTAAAACCACAAACTCCCCCCCTCCCCTCCCCAACCACATAAACCGCCAACCACAGGACCAAAAACCTCCTGCTGCAAACCCCAATGGAAGGGGCAAACCCTTCTTCGCAAATCTTAAGCTCCGGGCCCCCCATCAACCTCGATACCTTGAACTGCAAGGCGGGGGGCGGGCCTTTTCCTCAATACACTCCTCCGACTCATTGCAGATTGCCTGCCGCTGCAGACAGACTATGGTTTACCATACACAATAAATATATTTCTGCATATGTACATAAAGGACCCCCCAAGTACCCCCTAGGATTCTCTGCAGATACCCTAAATGCGCTCATTAAGGTGCGTGCACTTCCCTGATTAAAGGGTGCTTGGGGGGGAATAGATTTATGACGCAAGCTTCTCAAACCCAAGCATGTCTCTCAGATGCATCCGGTTGTGGCCATGCTGTAAGCCTGTGTCGCCCTCTCGCGTGCACACACTCACAGACAAGGTCGGTCCGGTACGCTTTTACTCTTCTGGCCCACGTTCTTATACGCCCACCTTAACCATAGACCCACATATCTCATGGTGACTGCGCCGGTTCGTTGCAAAATCTGACAAGCACAAGCTGCGCAACTTAAACATGGACACTAAAATCTGCCATGAAGGCAGCACCTTAAAACATGCAGCCGAAGCTCCCTGAAATTTAGAAAAAAAACAACACGAGCCGACCTGTGTGCTCGGGCCAGCGCAAGTGAGGCACACCTGGTCGAAGCTTGGTGGGGTTCAGGGTTTAGGGTTTAGGGTTTAGGGCTTAGGGCTTATGGAGGGTTTGCAACGGTGTCAGGTTTAGGCACTCGAAGCCAAAGCTTCCTGGGGCTCTCTTCGGGTTGGAAGTTGTAGGCCTGTCCACCGTAGCTGCACGCGTGTTAGACCCAAAGCCTAAACCCTAAACCCTGAACCCTAAATCTATACTGCCCTTAGAACCTTAATGAAAATAACATTTTTACTATCCTCTTGGATTTTATATAAACAAAAAATAATTCCCAAGGGGGATATAGAAATCCTAAGCTAAGCACCTCCACAGTTCGTCTACACACGAAGCCCTTGCAAACAGCGTCCTGCCGGGACCCCAAACCCAAGTTCCGCGGAAGCCACAGAACGAACTGGTGCGGCCCAGTAACCTAGGATTCATACAAAGATCGCTAAGGGAACCTAAGTGTCCCAAAACAGGGGGAACAAGGGCACTACTGGGTCTCCTAGCCTTCTTGTGTGTCTGGGACAGCGGGCCTGGGGCTGAGCCAGTCCTAAACCCTAAACCCTAAACCCTAAACCCTAAACCCTAAAACCTGGCAACCCGAAACCCTAAACCCCGCACCCCAAGGCAAAGCACTGGGACCCTGAGCCCCAGACTGGGCCCGGAAGAAAAGAGTAGAGTCTTCAGGGCTTAGGGTTTAGGGTTTTAGGGTTTAGGGTTTAGGGTTTGGGGTTTAGGGTTTAGGGTAGCCAAATCCTAAACCCCAACCTGAACCACCCAAGTCATGGTCAGCCATGGGGCAGGCGACAGCTCCGCAAGTCGTTGCCACCAAGTGGTCTCCTTCAAGCTGCACAAATCAATAGGTACGGTTTAGGGTTTAGGGTTTCTGGTTTGGGGTTTGGGGTTTAGGGTTTAGGCAGCCTAAAACCAAACCCTAGACCTAGACCCCGAAGGCTCAGATCTCTCATTCCCTGGCCCTCCAACCAAGTACAAAGTTGAAGGCTGAGACATGAGAGTCAAATGCTACAAGTATATGGTGAGTTCTCTAAACTAGGGTCTCTTCTTGGGTGCCCTAAACATTACGGGAAACCCTAAAACCTTAGATCCCATACTCCGCGAAATAAGGCCGACATTATACTTCGTTTTTTCAGACTTGACTTCCCTATAAACCTAAATCCAATAAACCCTAAACGCCAAACCCTAAACCCCAAACCCTGCACCCTAACTCCCAGGCTGCTCCTCTTGGGCCGGTGCTACGGGCTCCTCCTGCCAAGTCAGGGACGTATGTGGCACTTATGTGGCTGTAAAAGATCTCGTTGAGTGCTTACAGGGCTTCTTGGGCTTGTGGGGCTTCTTGAGGTTTGGGGCTTAGGGTTTAGGGTGAGTGTTTGAGGATGTTTGAGGATGTTGGGGATGGAAGGTGTTCGGGCCGCGGGGTGGGCACAGAGAGGTTTAAAGACTCACGTGCCTCGTTTCGGGGCCCTCGGCCTACAACTAATGCAACAAAGGGGTCATGGAAGACCTGGTCAGGTCTGTTCTCAAAATTCCGGTCCTTTTTTGGGTACCCTAAACAATATGGGCCGCCTTATAAGAACGAACCCAAAAGGGAGCCTACTTTGCAGAAGGGGCCATCTAGCTTCAAGCCTTCAGAGAACCACAGCCCTCAAGGGCGACTGTACTTCAGCATTTGATACCGGGGCCCCAAACGCTCGAATGAGGAAATGCGTTCAGGCCCAAGTATTCCCCTATTTAGGCACGTGGACCCTAAACCCAAAAACCACCCAAAAACACGCCCAAACCGTTCGCCCAGAACTCCGGGACCTCCGGGCCCCAAAGCACTATCAAAAGGCCTCGGTTTAGGGTTGAGGGTTTAGGTTTTCGGGGCTAAAATTGCTTGTCTCAAAATACAAACAAATTTGCTCAAACCTTGGCCAAGACTTTCGCCCAAAACCCCGCGGAAATCCTACACAGTTTTCGAAGTCCTAATGCTGGAAACCTAAACCCTCCAGACATATTCGCAGGACTAAGCCGACAAGCCGCAACTCCAATCCCTCCATGTCTAACCCTCGAAAAGGCGGTTCTTCACACGACTATGGGCTCATTTAGGGTCCAATGTACTACATGTGGGGGGAAAAGAACAGCATAGGTTGAGGTGTTAGGACTTCGTATTTCTTTACAGCCTTAGTAAGTTAAGTAAAGGGTACCACTAAGCTACCAAGGCTTTAGGTCTTGCGGGTTTCGGGACTTGGTGCTGAAAGTTTCAGTCCTCCGGCAAGGATGGTTCCTTCAAAGGCACGGGGGGCGGCAGCTCCTTGCGGGTTGGGGCTTGGGTGTTCAAGCTTTCTTAGACTTCAGTCTTGGGATGATCACCCTTATACTAACAGTCCTTAGTAGGGATGATACTAGGGGGTACTATATTCCCTTTTAAGGGCTGTTAGTATAAGGGGGAACATCTCAACTTCAATCTGCTGTATAACCTTGTACCATTTTGGGCCAATCGGAACAACTTACTCAAGCCCCCCAGAGTTTCTCTAGTGCCCTCGGTACCCTGAAGATTGTATCGGCCACAATGCTTATAAACTCCATGTCCTCAAATACCGACATTCTGAAATGCGGGGGCGTGGGGGGGGGGGGGCGAAGCAAATTGGGCGATTACTGTAACCCATGTACTTAACTTAAACCCTGGGCTTGTAAACGAATTAAAGCTCTTTCCGATAGACCCGTCAGTGTACGCAGTTTCGAGCCGTTTTGGGTTTTTTGGACTTAGAGCCCTAAACCCTAAACCCTAAAACCCCAAAACCCCAAAACCCCAAAACCCCAAAACCCCTAAACCCCTAGACCCCAAACCCTAAACCCAGCCAGGGTCCAGAGGGGGTAAGTTTTAGGCACCCGCTCCTTTGGGGCTGCCGGCAAGTCTGGAAACAGCGACTGCGTCTTTCCTCAGTGCTGTTAGGGTTTCGGGTTTAGGGTTTAGGGTTTCGGGTTTATGGTTGAGGATGGAAATAACCAGGGAATAATGGAAAGCTCAAGAGGGTTGAACCGGGCTTTGTAGGGTATGTGCTGCTTAGAGGGTTGATGGGGTTAATAGAGTTTGGGGTCAGAGGAGAACGTAACCCCTAGAAGGCCAGTAGCTCCACCCGTCTAGACCCCTGGAAGGTGCTTTATTATACAAGCGGCTCTAGATACCGATGATCATTGGTCCGGATGTTTACCCTACACCCCCTAAACCCTAAACCCCGCTCGAGGCTGCCGGGCCACTGTCGCCTCGTTCGGGGTCAAACTTGTAGTGGCCGAGCTCTTTCAGGGCCGCCTCTGCGGGTAAACCCCTAGACCCTGAAAGGGTTTAGGGCTTCTAGGGTTCAGAGTTCGGGTGAACCCCTATACCCTGTACGGGTTATAGGCCTTGGTGACAGGTTCTGGGTCCAGGAGGAGCTTCGTGCTTGCAAGGGCTTCGCGAAGGTCGAGGATTTAGGAGGAGCCTCGGGGTCGTTCTAAGGGCTCAGGGTGTTAGGTAAACACTTTGTAGACCTTCATGCTGGAAACGGCGAGGGTATCAGGGACTCGGGCTGCGAGCCCTAAGCCCTGAACCCAAAACCCGAAAACCCTAAACCACAAGTGGGGAGCTATCGGTGGGTACCCATACATGGGGCTTACATGAGGCTTATGTGGAGGCATAAAGGGTACGGAAGGTCTATGTCTCATGGCTTATATAGGGGGACTACCCACCTGAAGACCCCGCCGTGTAGGCTTCATAGGATGTAATCAGGGTCGCATGAGGTTTAGGGTTTAGGGAACCTTTTCAACACCTTTTGTGTTCGATGGGGCGAACCTGCCACAAAACCCCGTGTCCACCACCAACCTACACGAAAGAAACAAATTAAACAATGGGTCTTGCTAGGGGGTCCTAGATCACCAGAAGCCTCGGGCCTAAAGGTGTACATCATAAGCCCTAAACAATCGAATAAGACTCTAAATCCTGAAGCCGAAGACCCAAAACAATGAACCCTGATCTTTCTAGCCCAGTCACCATATTGTTATGAGGGTACCCTTTTTGAGTGGTCGGTTACTTTGTGAGGGAACCTAGAATCAGTAAAAAGGGCAAAGGGATACCACTGGGCTACCAAGTACACCCTAAACGCTACCTAAACCCTAAACCCTAAACCCTAAACCCTAAACCCTAAACCCTAAACCCTAAACCCTAAACCCTAAACCCTAAACCTTAAACCTTAAACCCCAAACCCGAACCCTAAACCCTAAACCCTATACCCTGCACCCTAAACCCCCTAAACCCTAAACCCTGAACCCGAAACCAAGTGACGAGCGATCCGGCCTCTAAACCCCGTGGGCTGGCGCTGCCGCTCTTAGCCTGGGAGGAGCTAGCTTTTTGGGGTCTCGAGGGTTTGGGTTTTAGGTTAGGGGTTTAGGTTTTGGGTTTAGGGGCCTAGGGGTTGGGGGTTTGGAAAGTTCGGGCAAAGGCCTGGGGTTTAAGTTTTGGCTAGAATTGGGGGGGGGGGGGGGGGGAGTGTGTGGCTTGCGGGCTCCCGCTGCTGCGTTGCAGAGCTATAGCGGCCCATTTCTCGTTGCTACTGCAAGCTCGCAATGCCGAAACCCCAGAGCTCTAGAGCTCTACAAGTCACCCACACCGTCCCGCCCTCGACCCCTCCCGAGGGAAAAAGGAGAAGATGAGCAGGACCGCTGATCAGTCAAGAAGCTAAACCCTATAAACCCTAGGCCTTATAACCAAGCAGTAAGATGCCACCAGGATGCCGATGTCTCGTCTCCATCCTCCATGCACATACAGGAGTTCAGCCGTCAACTTCTAGGTTGGGGTTTAGGATTTAGGGTGTATGAGGCTTAGAATCCCGAAAGCCCCTAAAGCCCTTAAAAGCCCTAAAACGCCTAAACGCTCCGGGAAGCGTCCCTGATCAATCTACAGACGAGGCTGACCCTTAAACAAAACCCTGTCAAGCCTTCTTAAGTCAATTTCTCTTAAACCCAATTCGGGAACATATGGTCACTTCTGAAAATCTGGTCTCTTTTGGGGTCCATATTTTAAGGCGGCCCCGCCTATATGGGGTACCCCAAAAAGGGACCCTAATTTTGAGAACTGACCATACCCAAAGTGCCTAACTCAGAATCTGTGAAACCCAATTAGGACACATCTTACCCTAAACCCTAACCCTAACCCCTGAACCCTAAACCCTAAACCCTAAACCCTAAACCCTACACCCTAAACCCTAAACCCTGAATCAGAATCTCTTAAACCCAAAAAGGGACAACTATCCAACGGGCCTAACTAGAAAGCCCTTGGCATGCTCCTCTTTCGTCTCTGTGTCGGACAAAGAGGTGCTCGCCATGCTGTCAAATCCTGGGCGCGGAGGGCTATCGGACGTCTGGAGGTCCAGGGTTTAGGGTTTAGGGTTTAGGGTTTAGGGTTTAGGGTTTAGGGTTTAGGGTTTAGGGTTCAGGGTTTAGAGATCAAGGTTTAGGGTTAGATGCAACGAACAGACGCCATCGCGTGAGGTGTGCGTGGTTCCCCAGTCCTACAGCAGCTCTCCTTTTTCAGCGAGTTGCCTCTGCTTACAACTTGCAAGCAGGACCTATAGGTCTACGGGCGCAGTCACCGTGATCCTGTACACGTGCAGCACAGTGACGCCCGCCGTGCCTCTTTCAGACTCTTGCAGTACGTAAGGCCGCAGTACTGAAGAACCTAAAAAACCTTCTAGCAAGGTGCATGTAACCCACCTCCAAACATTAAGAAATAGACCCTTTCGCATATCTGAACAAAACGTCTAAGTTGTGCTCACATTGCATGTGGCACGGAATCTGACCTGGACATCGATGCTTGGCAAACTCTGGGCGCCTCTCTCTTGTCCTCTGGGCCAGGCAGTCTCGAAGCCGACACAAGCCGTGTCTGCAACGGAAGCAGCGCACCATCACTCCCTCACGAAGCTGAAGATGTCATGCAGGTGGGCATACATGTTTGCCCATGCGCCATCTCTGGGGCCATGGTAGCTGCCTGTGGAGGCATCGTAGAAGGTGAGCTGTGGCTGCAAGGGTCCTATCACGGCCTCATGCCCGGCCACAAACCGTGCTCCACTCTCCTCGGCAACGGCTTTCAGGAACTTTCGGCCCTCCCTGTCCTTGGCCACGTTGCAGCATCTGAACCAAATCACTCCTCGGCCCTCCTCAAGCACATCTCTGAGGCACTGGAAGTCCGCGGCGGCCAGAGGTGTAGCACCAATGTACGGCTGCGCGATTCCTCCATGGGACCAGATCTGCACTTCGCGCAGGCGCTTTCCCTTGTCTGCCATCAACTTGGCAACTGGAGCCAGATCGCTGCACCTTCCCTGCTTGCCGCCGTGGGCAGTGCTGAACTCAAGAAGTCTGGGGCCAATCTCGCGCACCAGGAGAGTCTCGCCGAGTCGCAACTTTGCACCAGCCATCCACCCGAAGCCAGACTTTTTGCCCTTGGCATCGCGTGTGTCATCGGCAATGACAAGGCAGTCGATCACCTTTGAGCTGTCGCTCCCCATGGTAGCAACCCTTCGGAGCCCGAACCCCCGAACTTAACGAACAGACTGATATGTGCCTTAAAACTATATCAGAATTCTTGTGATGAGTATACCGTATAGAGTTTGCGTGCTATGAGTTCAGGGTAGAACCCTTGATTGTAAACCCTAAATCTTAGAACCCTAAGCGTATGTCGGGCTCCTTGGGGACACTGAGCTGTGCAGGGTAACTGCGCTGCGGGGAGCCCTGGCTTGAGCCACATCTGCAGCTCGAGCTTCGAGCCTCTCTTGAAATAGCTCTGTTGTAGGTGTACAGGCCCTGTTGGGACAGTGTAAAGGCATGTAGGTCTGTAGGCATGGAGTAGAAGGCCCTCGCTGTAGAACGCTATACCCTATAAACCCTGGGCCCTAAAACCTATAAACCTTCAACCCAAAACAAACGCTACTCACTCCCAAGCCCTACGCCCCAAATCGGCACTGCACTGAAAGATGCTTGGATGTTGGGGGTGCGGGGGGGGGGGGGGGGGGGGGGGGGGGGGGGGCGGGGGTGTTTTTCGCCGAGATGCGCTGGCGGATGTCTTTGGCATGGGCCTCCACCCCTTTCATTTCAGCTGCAGAGCCTGTACAGAGATCAGGTCGGGTTTGGGCTTTAGAGTCTTAGGGTCTTGGGGGATTCAGGATCTTAGGGCTACAGGGTTTGTTTGGGGTTTAGAGTTTTAGGGTCTTTGGGGCTCAGGGTCTTGTAGGGCTACAGGGTCCAATTTCATTTCATATGAAAATGTCTTCCATATGTTTGAGTTGTTTTCGTATACCATTCAAAGTATTTACACTAAGGGTGTACACCGAAAACATGCGCAGACCTCTCAGAGACGAGACGAAAATGGTGCCTTTTCAGAGCAGAAGTTTCCAATACTTACTTTGGGGTCTCGCATCTGCACACAAAATGCCTGCCTTGGGTTGCTTGGGGCCCCTAGAACTAGACCCAAACCCTAAACGCCAAACCCCTGGGATTAACCGATTTTGGCCGCCCGTAAAACCGCCAAAGATGACCCTCTTAAACTCAATAAGAGAAAAAAGAAAATATCCAAAGGGCCTACCTACTAAGGTAATTACCGTACACCAGCTGCCTTCGGCGCTTGTCTCAGCCGCGGCCACCGTGGCAACGGCGCCACTGCTGCGCGACTCTGCAGAAGCAGCAGGATCTTCCTCGCGGCTTCTCAGCGATTTGCAATATTCAGGGTTTAGGGGTTCAAGGGGTTGAAGGGGTTGAAGGGGTTGAAGGGGTTCAAGGGGTTCAAGGGGTTCAAGGGGTTGAAGGGGTTGAAGGGGTTCAAGGAGTTCAAGGGTTTCAAGGGTTTCAAGGGGTTCAAGGGGTTCAGGGTTTACAGTAGGGTTTAGGGTGTAGGGATTAGGGATTAGGGTTTTTGTTGCAAGGCTGTGGGGTTGGTTCGGTCTGCTTGTCGCCTCATCTCTTCTGCTGATGAGGTGAAGTTGCACAGCTTCGACAGACTTCTTGAAAGCCCGCTGGAAGCGCCGACCCCCGGAAACGCCAAACTCCTTACAAACCTTGAACCCCCAAAGAGTCCAAGACTACGCCCCCTTTAAACCCTCGAAAGCAAACCCTAAACCCTAAACCCTGAACCCTCAACCCTAAACGAGCCCTGAACCCTAAACCGCAGGCCTGCATCCAGCCATCTGGCACGTAGTTGGAGATGGCACCAAGCACCTGAGACTTCTGCGGTCAGGGTATCTGGTCTGGAGAATAAGGTGCTGACCCTGAACCGTAATCCCCAAACCCAAACTCTAAACTTCAAACCCTAAACCCTGAACCCTAAACCCCAAACCCTCAACCCCAAACCACCTTAGGGTTTCGGATGGTTCTGGCGATGGTGCTCTTGCAGGGTTTCTAGGGCTTAGGAGGCGGGCTGAAGACATGCGGGTCTAGTCTGGAGCTTTAAGGATCAGGGATGTGGGTGCTTAGCATTAAGGGTTGAGGGTTTTAGGGCTTTCAAGGGCTTTCAAGGGCTTTTAAGGGTTTTTAAGGGCTTTTAAGGGCTTTTGAGGGTTTTTAAGGGCTTTTAAGGGTTTTAAGGGCTTTAGGGGTTTTAGGGGGTTTTAGGGTTTTAGGGTGAACCGAGGCACATTCGCAGCCAAAACTTGTGGCCAAGCCTCGCCTGACGCTGTGCAGCAGTTTTGGGGGGGTTTTAGCATTGAGGCTTAGGGTTCAGGACTTAGAGTTCTTCATCCAAGGCTCTCTCTGATGGCAGAGGGTTTAGGGTTTAGGGTTTGGGGTCTAGGGTTTCAGGTTGAAGGTTTGGGGCTGAGGTCGCGGGCTTAGGGTTGCTGTCATCTTAAGGATCCAGTCATCTGGTGCTGTTGTACGGCTGCCCGTCCTGCACGCGCAGCTGCATGCAAAGAGGACCGATGCTGAGCTCGAGCTGTAAACCCTAAGCCCCATAACCCCATTAACCCCTGTAAACTCTACAAACCCTGTAGAAACCCTAAAACAACCCTCTAGAAACCCTACGAACCCGAAAAAAACCCTGTAAAGCCCCATGAACCGTAAACCCGCGACGCTGACACTTAACCTTGAGCTGCCTTAACCTCGAACCTAGTAAGCTCGTAGTATTACTTGTGCGCCCAAAAGGTTGCGCAACATATATACACTCACCAATATCGGGGTTACGAAAAAAGCGGACCCCTAATTTAGACCCCAAACTGTAGGATCCCCTTAGAATGAGGACCCCGATAAGGTACCCCTAACATCGGAAACCCCCACATGTATAAAAGAGCCATGTAAACATCAGCACTCGCCCAAACAGTCATTAGGGTTTCGGAAGAATTTGGCTACTGCCGCTTTTGTCTTCACCCTAAACTAAAAACGCTAAAAACCCGAGGAAAACCCTAACAAAAACACCAACGAAAGCCTAAAAACCAGGTTTAAAAAAAACTCAAAAGACACTACAACCCCACGTGAAAGCTTGCAGTTCAGGCTCCGGAACTGAAGCAACGCGCAAACTTGGCTTCCCTGACTCCGTTGCCCTCGACTGCTGGATACTCTCAATCCCTCGAGGGCCCATGTGCCATGTTCGGGTTCAGGGTTTATAAGGGTTTAGTATAATATTGGGCCCAAAGTCCATATGTAGGAAGCACTTAGACTTAAAAGGCCCAAGTAGTGACTACTTAGTAGTCCCTATTTAGGTACGTGGATCCTTTGGGTTAACATTATAACGCTAAGCCCAGGGAAATTCCAGTCCCGAAGCGATGTCAATGTGCCACGCGTTTCATTTCGGACCCACTGCGCCTTCGGACCATGGGACGTCCCCAGCCACGTACCCAACAGCCTGAAAAAGGATGGAAAGCCATAAAGGACTGGACCCAAGAGTAACCCAGAAAACAACCTGCGTGCCCTTTGGGTTTAAAGGGCTTAGAAGGGGACCTGACCCCTCACAAAAGGGAACTAAGGGCCCACTCTGTCAAATTACCCTATAAGCAAACCCTATAGCCCCCATAAACCTTACACGCACTATAACCCCCATAAACTCAATGAGCCCTATCAACTAGCGAGGAGGGTTTGAGGAATGCAGGCTGTAGCTGATCCTTGGGCCCTGAAGCGCTTCCTAAACATGGCCTTCGGGAACCCAAAAGGGTACGAACCACCATAACACAGCTACACTCTTTGGATGGGGTTTCGGGTTCGGGGTTTCGGGGCAAGCTTTTAGGGTCTAGGTCACAACCAGAGCTGACGGACTTCGTAACGTAATTGCTTGGGGGGTTTAGGGCTTGCCTGGGGCTATTTACCTACAGTTTAGTAGCAACTACCCTTAAAGTATAGGGGGACCATTAGGTGGCAAGCTCACCCGACGAATGCAAACCGTAGTGCAAGCTGTCGGGATTAGGTTTCGGGTTGCCGCTTAGGGTTTAACATTTTTGGGGCGCGTCTCTGCCTAAACCACGACCCAAAACCCTAAACCCTAAACCCCCTGATTCCACAAACTCAGCTTGGCCTGGCGCAGAGTGGCACCCCACTCCTCCTGCATTACAGGGCAGGCTAGCCGGCTTTAGGTTTAGGGTTTAGGGTTTGGGGGCTATTCGGGGGTTCAGGCTTTATGCGGTTTGGGTTGTTGAGAGTGGAGGGTTGAGGCTGACAGCCGGGTCTTTGCTGTTCAGGACCTTGGGTTGAGTGAGGGTTTGATGATGTCCTTTTGCTACAGGGTCCTTAAGGGCGGGGGTAGGTACCTAGGGAACCTTAAGGAAGCTTAGGGAGCCTCAGGGAGTGGGGAGTGTCAAGGAACCTTGGGTTACACACTTGCATACCCCCCAACCCTAAAACCTTGGAGACCACTTTGTAAGGAAACTTACCGGGAGACACGCCGCGGAAACAACAACCAAGCACTGTTTAAGTTTAGAGTCCAAGCTCTAGGGCGCAGAGCTTGGGCAAACAGTCGACTGAAGTTTCCCCGAGTTTTTGTCCAAGCATTTTCGATCTTCGCCTTCGCAACCTGCCCTACCAGCAATGATTCCCCTAGTTGACAACGCGGGGGCTCTGGCTCTCCTGACAGGATCAGCATGTTGTGCTGGGGAGACTTCGGGTTATCAGGGCTTAGGGGTTCAGGGGCTTAGGGAGCTTTACGGGTATAGGGCTTCGGGGTTTAGGGTTACTTAGAGTTGGGGTTATGTTCCCGACGGCCCAAAACAAAGCCGGAAAAGCGCTGCTTGGGGTTTAGGGTCTCGGGCGGTGCCACCGATTGGTCATAGCCTACCCCTCGGGCAAAGCCTCCCTCCTAGAACCCGCTGAATCCTGCTCAACCCCCCCCCCCCCACCCCCAAACCTCCTTCCCCAAACGAAGAACAAGAAACAAACAGCTCACACATAACACTTGGGAGACGTAGGTTCACCTCCCCCCCAATCAAGGCGTCGGCTGCCGCGGCTGCACTGCTGGGATTCGGCTACGAGTTCAGGCATGAGTCACAATGACTCAGCAGCTGACACGGCCAATGGAAAGGTGGGATTCGGAATCCGTCATGATAGTGAAGACTGGTTTGCGTGCTCCAGCCCTGCGGCTGCTGTCGCCAAGGGCAGCAACTCGAACCGCGTCTTCGTGGCAATGAAAAGCACATCCTAGCTCGAGGGGAAGGGGTTTTGCTTCAAGCATCCCAAACCTCATAGCCCTCCACCCTAAACCCTGAACCCTAAACCCCGAAACCCTGAACTCTGAACCCTAGGTGTAATCCGATGGAGGGGGCCCTAAGCTTAGAGAGCTCTTGCCTGCTCCGGCCGCGAGGTCCCAGAGCTGGAGACCTCCAAGTCACCTTGCAGCAAGGGTTTAGGGTTTGGGGTTAGGGTTTAGGGCTTAGGGCTTAGGGTTTAGGGTGTCGCTTTTTGATTTACATTTTGGGTTGGGAAGGGGTGGGCAGAAGGTTACGGTTTCGGGCCATTTAGGGTCCAGCGTGTAGAGCGTAGGGTGTAGGGCTTAAGCTTAGGGAAAAGGGCGGGGTTGCAAGAAGCTGAGGAGGCGAATGGCCGAATCCCTATATGAATGCAAAATTGCCCTAAACCCCTCAGTTTTCTAAACCCTCCGGGAGTTGCACCCCTAACCCCTAAACCCCGAAAATTCCCAGATATCCTTTCCCTTCCAAATAATACGCAAACAAAAAACACAACGCGAACTCCCCCCAAAAATAGGCATCCAGATTCACAAGGCCCCACGTGTCAAGTTCCAAGTTTCACGACAAACCTTCAACCCTAAACCCCAAACACCGAACCCTAAAACCCAAACCCTAAACCCTAAACCCTGAACCTGCAGCCCAGGCGGCTCTGACGCAGTACCTCAGAGACGTGAGCAAGGCTCTCTTCTGGAATGTCTGGGCGTGGCCTGGTCCGACAGGGTTTAGGGTTTGGGGTTTAGGGTTTTGGAAGTGGAGGGGATTGTAGGGTCTAGCAACGCGGGGGTCTGGAAGTTGGCAACGATACAAACACCCCCAGATATTGGGTGGGGGGGGGGGGGGGGTTAGGCCTGTATCTGCCAAATCTTCTCGGGGTTGTTTCTCATGAACTTAAGTTCGGCGAAACCCTTTTCGAGTTTAGGGCAGTCACATTACGGTAAGTCTATTTGCGCTTCTGAACAGGAACCCGACAACCCAAGCCTTTCGCCAGTGTGTTCTGGGGATCTCCCCTCTGCACTTTGGCGCGGCGAGAGCGACATGGCGACGGATTGGCTTGGTGCGCGCGCTGGAACAAGATGGGGGAGGGTCGACGAAGTGACAGGAGGATTCGTCAGGATTCTGCATGCATCTGGGTTGCCTTGCGCCCTACGCTCTGAACCCTAAATCCCTATAAACCCCGAACATAAAGAGGCAAGGCAAAAAATTGCATTGTAATGGGGACTAGGTTGTCCAACTGATGGTTCCTGCACCATCCAGGACTGCTGGTAGCAGAAGCTCTTAAGCCACCTTGGCAGGTTTCTGCATGCTCGAGCTCCCTTCGTCCCTCTTTATACTGCAGAGCAGGCTCTACCTGAAGGCCGGCGAAGGAATGACATCTGAGTTGAGGTCATGAGTGGTCAAGGGATCCATGTACTTGCCTGTTATATGACTCGACGAACCATTACATTGGGGTGGGGGGGCCCTACGAATCAGCTCTTTGAACGCAAAACCGACGATCCTGAAACCCCAAAATTGGGGCCCTAAACTTCCCAACCCTAAACCCTAAACCATAAACCCTAAGCCCTTATAAGCCCTTATAAGCCCTTATAAGCCCTTATAAGCCCTTATAAGCCCTTATAAGCCCTTATAAGCCCTCATAAGCACCTGAATTCTGATCCCACCTTCCACCTGGTCCAAGCCCTCTGGGAGCATCGGGCTCTCAGTGGCTCAGGGTTCTCCGCCAAAGTCTCGGGTTCGAGGTTTAAGGTTCAGAGAGCTTGGGGTTTTGGGTTTGGTTTTCGCGACTGGGGTTTAGGGCTGAGGGCTTAGGGTCTAGGGTTTAGGGCGGTTTAAGGTTTTGGGGGGGTTAAGGAGTGTTATTTGGGTAGATTTATTGAGACTTGGGGCTTGGGATATCACTGATCACGGTTCACGCTTTCGGGCTGAAAAGCCGGTGGGATGTTATCTGGGAAAGGATGTGCGATAAACCGAGAAAGATGGTCCAGCAGTTTCGGCCATGGAGATTGGGGTCCAGGTCTTACCTACTCTAATTGGCCTCCCTAGACCCTAATAACCCTAAACCCTAATAACCCTAAACCCTAATAGCCCTAAACCCTAATCACCTTAAACCCTAAACCCTAAACCCAGCCGAGCCAGGCAACAACTGACATTTGCAGGACTCGCTGCAACAGTCCAAGGTTTGCGAGAGCTGCTCCGCTATTGCGCCGCACAGGCTGTATATCTTCGAAACACACCGGCACCTAATGTGCCGACGGTCTGCCCGCAGCTTAGGGGCTCACAGCCCCTGTTTGCCGCAACACAGAAACTCACAATTGTCAGCCGAAGCTGTGTTGAAGAGGGCTCTGACATCCGGAGCTCGACGTTGGGACGTCCACTTCTGGATGCTGAATCTCAACCCCAGCACCAAGAAATTCTGAACCGAAGAACCGCACAGGTCCAACCCTTCCTGATGCAATTATTTGAACCATCTGACCCAGAACCCCAATGAACCTGAGGATCCCGAACAGGAAGGTCAGGACACTCCTCCGTTGACAAGATGTTACCGGGATGCCTTCTCCTACATTTGCCCACGAAGGTCGCTGATAGCGAGGTTTCGTGAGCTCAAACTTCGAAGATGGTGGACAAGGGATGTGCTGCCTGATTCAACGGTTTGTTCATTCACTTCGAAACCAGTACATATTGCTTTCATGAGCTTGTAACAGAAAGTAAACAATGGGCCGAACGCCACTGCAGCTCTATAGCTTGCTTCTCCCAGAGATGCAAGTTTTGTGGGGGACCCTGCTGCTGCCCATCAATGGCTCCGGCCGCGCCAAGCCATGACAATCGTTTGTTGGGGGAGCGACGGCTCGTGCCGTTGAATATTTCGCCTTGCTTTGCTTTGCGTGGGATGGGCAGTTCGTTCATAGCCGCTTGACGCCGAAAGCGCGTCAACAAGTAACGATCGTGCCTGCCTTTGCGCTACTCCCAGGTCCATGCTGGCTTTTGCTCCTGATTTCTGGCCAGCACAGTGTCGTCCCTGTTGCGTTTGATGTACGCGGGCTGGTATGCAAGCATGTCCTCACTAGGCTGCTGGAAAACCCAAACCCTAAACCCTAAACAGTCCCTAAACCCTAAACCCTAGACCCTAAACCCTAAACCAGCAAGGCCCTTCGAGCTCCATTGGAATGGCTCACAGGTGGTCACGCCACTCACGATCCGTCGCACCGTCTGCGACGGGCCCCGAGTTCCTCGCAAACCCTCAGCCCTAAACCCTTTACCCCCACAAGACCGACCCCTCAGCCCCTGCTGTACGTGACATAAATCCCCAAAGCTGACATACAACAGAACCAACCCCGGCCCTGTTCCCACCGAAAGAACTTAGGGTTCGTAGGCTTTGGGTCCTTATGTTTTGGTATGCGGGGTCTCTAGCTGCAGTGCCCCAAAATCAAGTTGAAGGTCATGTACTTGAAGAAGCCTGAAAGAAATGGAGATTTACTCATGACATGAGCATGGCATGTAAATGTGTAGGGCAGTCAGTCCGCCCGTCGTGTCAGCACCTAGGGTTTAGGGTTTCGGTTGGGATGTTCCCCCTCATGTATACTAACAGTCCTGAATGGGAATGATAGTAGAGGGTACTATGATCCTAATGAGGACTGGTAGTGTAAGGGGGAACATCCCAAGGATTACGGTTGGAGCTTGTAGTAGATGCCAGCTCGGGAACTAGTCGTTACGGATTCCCAATGCGCTGAAGCAGCCTCCAAAAGCACTTCCTCATACTTCCACAAGCCTCCCCAAATCCCAAGCAACCCATTCACCCTAAACCCTAAACCCCAAACCCTAAACCGTCAAAACCCGCACCCAAAATAAAACCCCGTTAAACCTTCGTCAACACACGGTCCTCACAGCAGAACTTCCGCGCCACTCGCTGCTTTCGCCCAGGAGCCCGGCTACCGCCGACATCTCAAAGGTTTCACCTCTGAGGCATCCCATCTCCTGCAGCTCTTAAGAGGGTCTAGGGTTTAGGGTTTAGGGTTTAGGGTTTAGGGCAGGCAAAGACGGTTGGGTCGGTGGGGAGGGCTGGCATGTCTAACCCCAAGCCCCCAAACCTCTTTAAAACCATTCAAATATTTCAGTGGCGAACGTGCTGCTGGGGAGGCCAACTCACTTAAGCCCTTTGCCCCTCCTTGTCACCTTTTGGCAAACAGGCCCCTGACCCCTGGTTGCAGTATCGGGGGACTTGGCAAGTACGAAGTGGAGTTCTGGGTTTGGGGTTCAGGGCTAACCCCAAAAGCGATCCTAACTTTTGCTATCCTACTTAACAGCCGTAAAGCCTGCGTAAGAACTACTTACTACGCCCCTCGATCCTCCAAGTAGACGGGGCGGCCAATGCTCTTGGACGGAAGCAAAGTTTGAATCGGCTGAACCGTTGCAAGCCCAGAACAGACCCCACAGACCCTAAACCTTGCATGTTGGGCTGTATCCGGGCCATAAACATTACTACAATCATGGTAGAAGTAGAAGAGGTACGATAGCAGTAGTCATGATAATAGGAGCAATAGAATTAAAGCAGTAATCATATCAGATCTAGTACTGCGATATGTGCCATTGCAAGCCAGTGCCACGAGTAGTTTTACCACTCGCATTTACACGCCCAGATAACACATATTCATATCAAGAACATGAACACTAACGAACATGGTGACATCATGGCAAAGTGTCCTTCGCCAGCTTGATAGCACCTTGCCAAGTCGCGTCACGGGAGAGCAATGTCATGTTGCCTTGGAGCGTTCAGACTTTCTTCAGGTTATGATTTAGGGTATGCGGCTGAGGTATAGGGTTCAAACCACGAGGATAATTACATATAATTACACTATAATTACACCCAAAGCACCACTTCTTGCAGCGACTAGCAGCAATTGGACGTGCTGTCAGCTTCCCACTAGTTGGGGTTCAGGATAGTACCCTGGCAGCGACCCTGAAGCCGGGACATGACATGTGAGCGTGACGGGTACTTTTGCGCAAAACAAAAGCTCTGCAAAACGCCAACGAACAAGAACAAGTTAGGAAGGATGATGTTGGATGCTCTAACTAGCCCGTAAATTAGAATCTCAGCCCCTAGTCGCAGAACTTCGAACATCCACCATGAGGAAATGTCCCTGTAAGGGAGCCCGCGGCCATGATTACACGAAGCGCACGTTTACGGTGTAGGCTCAGGAACTGCGGAACTGACAGAGACTACAAAATGGTTACCCCAAAGCCCAACGCCGTAACGGGGACGCGTCGATGCTGGCATGGTGACGATTTCTCAGCTTGCGAAGTATGTCTGGCCCGCAAAAGATTGGGTGTAGGCTTTAGGGTTTAGGGCAACGATAGACACGAAAGCCCTAACCCCTTCCGATTCGCACCAGAGTCGGGAATCGGCAGTTCATGATGAGCTGGGCTGAGCTTTTAGGGTGTTGGTTCGCCCGCCATCATGTTGACATCAGCTGCAGAACAGGGTTTAGGGTTTAGGGTTTAGGGTTTAGGGTTTAGGGTCTAGGGTTTAGGGTTTAGGGTTTAGGGTTCAGGGTTTAGGGTTTAGGGTTTAGGGTTTAGGGTTTAGGGTTTAGGGTTTAGGGTTGCAGTTTGAAGGAAGGGGTCCTTGCATGTTCGGTTGCTAAGGGGTATTGGGTTCTTTGGTGGGACTGGCTTCGGGACTCCGGCTTCGGCTCGAAGTTCAGGATCATCAGCTCAAGGTTTAGGGTTTAGGGCTTAGGGCTTAGGGTTTAGGGTTTAGGGTTTAGGGTTTAGGGTTCTAGGTTTCTAGGGTTTAGGGTTTAGGGAGTCGAGCTGCCCACGACAATGAGCAGGGACTTCGCACGACTAATGGCCACATTCGTGCGCTTGTAGTTCCCGAGGAAGCCCAATGAGAAGCGGATGTCACTTTTGATCTCCTGGAAAGGGGGTTTAAGGCTCGGGAGTATTCAGAAACAGCTTTCAGGCCTGCAGTCGGTACAGCCAAAATCCCAGAATACTCTTAGGGATCTAGGGAGGATGCACATTGGCAATCTGGTTCGTGTTCTGCATTTGTCGTGTTGTGGTTCCCTTGGGCCGTCCAACTAGTGAAGAGAACAAGAATAAGACAACAGTGGTCATAGTCGTAGTAGTCGAGTGGTAGAGGTAGTGGTGATGGCGGTGGCAGAGGTGGTAGGGGTGGTAGGGGTGGTAGTGGTGGTAGTGGTGGTAGTGCTGGTAAGTGGTGGTGGGTGGTGGTAGGTGGTGGTAGGTGGTGGCAAATGGTCGTCGTAGTGGTAGTGGTCGTACTGGTTGTAGTCGCCCACACCCCCTACGCCCCAATCCTACGACCTTCAATCCATCCGGTAATACACATACAGAATGCAAACACATGTGTGCGGGGTGTAGTGTAGTGGTCACTTGCTCTTTACACATTCTTCCTTTCTTGCTTCATTCTGCCCCCCTCACTTCCTTTAGAGTTTAGCCGGACATGGAACACAAGGACTTCTGCACACACGCTGTTCCACGCTTCCAATTCTGATTTTCTTTCCTAGAGGCAACACAGAAAAATGCAAACTCTAGCAAAGGCTTCAATGGCACTAGCCAAAACCAAGCTAAAGGTACCGACGCTCAAAGACTGGGGGGCGCCCTGGGTTTAGGGTTTAGGGTTTAGGGTTTAGGGTTTAGGGTTCAAAGCATAGATGTTTACGGAAAGCACGTCCTGCTCTTGCCGGGATCGCACAGTCGAGATGATTATCACCTTCTTCTCTTGGCCCTGAAACAGCCTCAGACAAGACCCGAAAAGACTCAGCTCGAGCGGACTGGACTACACTCAGCTACCCAGCTGAACTCAAATTGGCAGACCTACAGCAATGACGACGCAGCCTGGGCATGGCATCCCGCCTGTATTTAGAGATACTCGAAGCCTATGCAAGATTTTCAAAACAGAGGAACTCGGATGACAAGCCGAAGTGGCTCAGTTGTGCCAACTTGGATGTCCAAGCCTTCACCTGCAGAGAAGTGCTCGGCGAAGCTGCTACTTTAGAGGTTTAGGGTTCTGGGCTGGGAGGGTTTAAGTCTGGATCGTATCACTTGTGATACCACACACAAGACAGGGCACAAAGTTCCTGAGTCATAAGCCGGATCTACTTTGTTTCAAGGGATCCCCGAGCAACTCACTCGAGGTTTTCCTGTAGGTACGAGTTCTCTACAGAAGTGGCCAAGTGTCGAGGTACCCATGCAATGTGACAATCGTACAGTGAGCAGATACACAGACATCAAGATTACCTAGAGCCTCACGTCCTACGATAGAGGCCATAAGAATTCGAATAGGGTGTTGGAGGTTCTTATAGTATAACTTTTACGGGACCATAAGGGAATACTACTAGTAATTATTCCGAACCCTATATTACCTTGTTAAAGGCTGGGATGAGGGTGTAGGTTTTGCTTCAGGTAAAGGCTCCGATAGTAACGAAGCTACAGAAATTCGATATCCAAAAAGCAAGGGGCGGGATCTAGGTATCTGTCGCGCCTCAGCCCTATTTGATCTAGATACCTGTGTCCTCAGCCTCGTGCAAAAGACCACATATCCAGCGCTCGTCATGTACTTTAGACGAAATACTATACACAATACACCTTGTTCCCATATACTACCATACATATATATATATATATGTATGTATAAATAACATGTAAAAAGTGCATGGTACTAAATAATGCCATACAGCACAACTGGCTTTCTATACTGTATAATACATTGTAAAATGCTATACAATACTTCTCTAAAACTGTACAATACAACATGACACTGAATAGCACTTTCATAATACTATATAAGACTATGCAATACTATATACTATGTACAATCTCTACTATGAGGTATGCACATTCTACAACGCACTGTATACGATGTACTACTGAGCGCAGACGAACGTACACGTAAGCACGAATCCTAAATGCCATCTTGGGCAAGTGAAGAAAGCCAGACGGTCCTTGCCCGTTGCACATGCATGCAGGCCACAACTTTAAGCAAGTGCCCGGAACTGTGCTGGTACGTCTGCCGACCATCAACTCCAAGGTCCTACACCCCCCCCCCCCCCCCCACGACCCCCATTTAGGGTTTATTGGGGTTTAGGGGTTGTGGTTCAGGGTTAACGGCCTCTGCCATTTCAACGAACCTTGCACAGTACTCAGAACCCCTGGCCTTGACAGATGTACCGCAATCTCGTGCACTGCTTGTGATACGGAGAGATGATACCAATGTCCTCCTGCTTGACGCCATGCTCCATCAGCTTCATGAGGTACTGCTTCACGATGCTGCCTGCAAGTGTCGCCATGCTATGTCTAAGCAACATACCTACACGAACGCTAAGAGTTGCAACCAGGCCTGCCTTCCTGCACATTTTCCCAGGATGGCGAGTTCCTCTGGCGGCTTTCTTGGCCTTGGGAGCCCAGTAACCATACTGTAATAAGGGCACCTTTTGGGCTGGCTACTTTATACCGGAACCCATAGCCAAAAAGAGGGTAAAGGGTACGACTGGGCTACCAAGTGGCCATTGCAGTGATGGAAGATCAATGGATGGCGACTCTTGCCGGATACGGGGCACTCCGGCCATGTCGTCATGCAATAGCTCTCCTTGTCTGCAAAGGGTTTAGGGTTTAAGGCTTAGGGCGCAAATAGGCGCCTAGAACTGGAAGTTGCAAGGGAAGTAAGCAGGATGTACAAAGAGGGAGCAGTGGAAACGAGTTGGTATAGCTTGACAAAACTCAGATGTCATGTTGGAGGCCCTACATCTGGGAACCGAGACGGGTTTAGAACAAGATGTCAGAGAATAGTGTATACGAAGTTTCCGCCGAGGAGCCTGCCCACAGCGGCAGTTCAACACGTTCGCGTACACCAGCTTGTTGTAGAGACACAAGATGGATGGATGCGCACGGTACGTGTCCAGAAGGGGAAACACCCGGGAATGGTCGACTGTGATCTTGTTCACCAAGCGTTCCTGCGCAGTTGGCAGCCCACAAGGGTGACACAAATGGACCTCCCAGCCCTCGTGAAACTCCTACCAGAAAACCTCTCAACCCGCAGCACACAGCAGAGGCACCATCAGCGATGTCTGCAGGCCATATTCGATGGCGACGGGCGAGCGGATCACCGGACCAAGCTGCTTGAAGTCCCCAGCCAGACAGACCATGGTCTGTGGCCCCTTGCGCAACCTGCCACGCACCACAACCATTGCATGTTAAAACCCCAAGCCCTAAAATCCTAAACCCTCAAGCCAGTAAACCCCAAATCCTCAAAACTCAAAACCCCTAAACACTAAAACCCCTAAACCCTGAAAAGCCCTACGCCTAAAACCCTGAACCCTAAAAAGCCCTCAGAACACAGCCCTTGGTCGCATGACGGAGCTCTGCCAACCCCTGAGCCCTATGAGACGCTGGAAAGCCACAGCGGAAGCTCAGGAACCTGCAAAAACCCTCGCAGCGCCCTGCAAACCGTAGACCCTAAACCCTAAACCCTAAACCCTAAACGCTAGACCCTAAACCCTAAACCCTAAACCCAATAAACTATGACACCCAAAACCCCAAACCCTAAAAATGCTCCTGCAGCCGAAGTACGTGATGGGCACCAGGGCCTCTGCTTCCACGCTTTGCGCCGCCTCGTCGACGAAGATGTGCGTGAACCATCCCTTTTGGCCTACAGTGCATCCCTAAACCCTAAACCCTAAACCCTAAACCCCAAAACCAAAGTTTAGGGATTTGGGAGGAGACCACTGAGCCGGAGAACCGGAGACTAGGGGACCACACGAGAGCCACACATCAAAAACGAGACCCGAAGATAGATCAATACGTGAAGCTTTAGGTTGTCACTCTTTTGGGTCGACAAGATACTTTCCCTTGTCAGCCCTTACAACGTGTACTTGCTCTGACTAACAGTTTTCATGGGGATCTCTGACATCTCTTGCTGAAGGTGCCAACCCTGAACCCCCTAAACACGAAGCGGCCCTCCAAGCCCGAAAGCCCTGAAAGCTCTCAGAAAACCTCTGGCCCCTAAACCCGTCAAACGAAACTGCTCTCCGCTTCCTAGCCCTACCAGGTCATTATCACTACAAGTCTTCGTACGACTCGAAGAGCTCATACGGCTTCGAGCGCCTGAGCCCCCAAATGCAAGCCCACCTTGTTTCAGGCGGCTGCGGATGTAGGAGGCAGTTGTGCAGGTGCAGACAACGATCTGAAAACCTTGGAGCTCCTGTCGGGCGCCATCGGAAGGTTCCAGGTGGACCCTAAACCGACATCCCAAGTTCCCGAACATAGGGGCACCCTTTTTGGAAAATACCCATATGGTTTCAACCCCAAACCCTGCCAAAGCCACTTCCCGAAGCGGATTCTACGTATTGAAATCGGTCTCCTCGACACTTGGTATCACGAAGTAGCCGGCCTTGGCACAAAAGCGCCAGGGTTTAGGGTTCAGGCTTCAGGGTTTAGGGTTCAAGGTTCAGGGTTTAGGAGTTTGGTGCTTAGGGTTTGCCAAGGAGTCACTGCAGTCTTGGGTCACCCTGAGTATGGAGCAGTGGGTCCCAATGAACTGTAGCTCATTCAGAGGTTCGTTGAGTCCTGTAACACGAACATAGGGGACCGATGGATTCTCCGGTTAGACCAGCCTCCTCTCCGACCCCCCTCTCCCCAAAATAGGGTTCTAACAGCAAACAGGGTTTAAGGATTTAAGGTTTAGGGTTGAGGGGGTATGACGCTGTATGAGGTATTCCCAGGGCGAGTTTATGGATTTTTCTTGCGAATTCGTGCTTGTGATTCAGGGGTTTGTCTATTTCGTGAAAGCCTGTCGCCCGTCCGGCCCTACATGCCCTGCGAGGGCCTATCAGAACCCCTCGAAGGTAAAAACAGAGGGTATTTGCACAACCGACGGGGAAAAGCTGCAACAATTTAGGGGTACTGTAGGTATGCAGCCATAGAAACAAATTTCCCATCCCCACGTAAACACTCAGTTAGGCTAAGGGTTTTGGATTTGGTCTTGGGGTTTACGCCTTACGTAGGCTTCGGGTTTAGGAGTTATCGGATCACTCAAGCTTTTTAAGCCGCCAGAACCCCCAAAAACGCTATGTCAAGATTCGGTGTCTGTGCGCGTGAAGGGCTGCACGGTCTCCGGTATCTCCCTGTAGTCTCGCATCCTTGTCTCTTTTTGGCTCTTTAGGAGTTTCAGGCCATTGTAGGCCTTGGAGTTACTGTAAGGGCTTTGGAATGACTGGTTCAAATGTTCTGGCTTGAAAGTCCTGGCAGAAAGTGTTGAAGATGCTTCCATCCGCCGTCAAGAACAAAAGTTGTCCGGCTGGTCCTAGACAATTGCAAACCCTGTAGATAGGTTCTCAGAGTAGGTTGTTTTTGCAAGTCTTCTCAAGTCTTGTGTGGACGTCTAGGATCAACCCGGCACAGCTGCAATGAGCTAACATGATGCATGATCTACATGCTACTTCCGGTATTATGACAGACCTGAGGAACTACCCTTTGCCGTTCATTTGAAGCTCGGTCAAGTAAAGGAACACAGAACCACTGAAAACGCAACGTATTCAAGGATGTGCGTCTGTTCTGCATGTGTCACTTTCGAGCACAACAGAAGGAAAGGTCTGCTCGGCTTTCCATCTTTAGGTCGGCGAGTATGGCTGCGGGCCTTTGAGATAGAGTGGTAAGGTAGTTCGCTTGAAAGATAACAGAAGTACAGGCTTGTGGCTGCAAACCTTCCGCGCCTGTTACTTAGGTTTGGGAAGCACTTCTCTTGGGGTCTCCAGGTTCAGGAAGAAAGGCTCATCAACAGTTGCGACCTTCCACCCATGAGAATTGATGCACAAGAATGTCCAAATTACATGAGATTGCTAATGGTTCTATACATCTGAATGTTCCGAGCAATCAACCCATCTGCGCAGAACATATGCCCAACCCAAGATTACCGTCACCGTCGAACCTTGAACACCATGGAAGCTTCCATAAGCCCTTGTAATGCTAGCCGAGAACAGCCCCACCCTCAGGGAGCACTGAGAAGAATGAGATCAGACGAAGCGCACAGCCACCAAACGTAGCATGCTGCTTTTGGGCACACCCAGACCTGATTCTGTCTGGACGGTTCGCCCTGTGCTTCTTCAACTTCTTCATAGTGCTGGGATGGTTTGCACACTATTTTGTTGGCCTCGCGCCAGATCATCCTAGAATAACCCCCTTTTATCCTGAATGCTGCCAACACTCGTCTTCTGACGCAGTGAGGGAAGCTTGTTTGGTTTACGAAGGGCACATGAAAAACAAACCTATAACCCTAACATCACTGAAAGCAAAGAAACCTGATATTCATCCTGCAGCGCGGAGTGTCACTGCGCAGCTTGCGCTGACGACACGTTACGCGACTAAGATCGGCTCCGACATGCCCCACCTGAAAGGGTTAGGGTTTAGGGTTTAGGGTCTTTTGACACGAAGACATTACAAGGATCGTGACTCATACATCTTGACGCGCAACGGCAACGACGCAAAAACAATGCCAAGATGTGAGCTTCCGCAACTACAGACGCCGCACGATGCTCGCAAACGATTGCAAACGCTTGCACTTGCTGAAGCAACGATTTCCGATGAGCACCGCAACCCCCAAACCCCCAACACTCCAAACGAGAACCTTTTTGCGCCACGCGATCGATTATAAAGGTAGCAAGTGAATCATGCAAGCTGCAAGCTTGGATCCGTTTTCTCAAGTGTCCACAAGAAAGCCATGACATGCCATGATGGGAAAGAGGTATCGTAGCCTGTCCGGTCATGGTGTCATCACAGCAAAACGCCTCTCTTCCTGGAACCTCCCCCCTCCCCCCTTCCTCCCCCTGTCTACAAAGGCCCTAATAACGTTTTCTCTACTTGGCCCCCAAAGTCACTTGTTAGTTAGGAGTATACATACTGAGGGAACTATATCTAAACGATTTCTGTATCTAAACGGTTTCAAAGGCTTCCCCCCAAGCCTCCAAACTGAGGGTGCAAGTTTTAGGGCTTTGGGGGTATAGGTTTAAGGTTGGCATTTTAGAGCCCTCTAGGTTGGTATCTTTAGTCATACACCCTAAACCCTAAACCCTTGAAGCGTCAAGAAGCCGGCAAGGCGAGAGCACAGCAGGTCGGAGGCGGGATTCGAGGGGGCCGAGACCTACGCAGGGCAAAGGCAGTCTAATCCAGCGAAAGCGAATACATAAAACCGTGGGTTTAGGGTTTAGGGTTTAGGGTTTAGGGTTTAGGGTTTAGCAAACAAAATCTGAGCAACTATGTGGTAGATTAGAGCGATGAGTGAAATCAGGAAAGAGTAGACAGGGCACTCTGAGTTCTAAGGCGAATTTCAAGGCCTTGGCCGAGTACAGATAAGGATTAGCGGCATGGAGGGCTGGAGGATGTGTCCAGCCGAGATATATGCCCTGAAAACCTGTCACTGTCACACCCATCCCTATCAAACTACTTACATGTCTCCTTCCTATAGGGGCCTTGTAATTAGAATAGGGTTTCGTTGTTAAATGTTATCATCGTACAATGATAAAGGGACCATGAGGGAATACTATTAGCAACTACTCCGACCGTAGAATAAGCCCGATGGTAAAGTCCCACCAGGATCTTCGCGTGCTTCTGGCTCTGGAAGACCGTGTGGATTGTGTGGGTCCTGGCATAGGCGTGAACCAACTCAAACCTTCAACGTCCACCCTGTAAAGACCCCACTAAACCCCAAAACCCCAAACCCCAGACCCCAAACCCTAAATCCTAAACCCTAAACCCTAAACCCTAAATCCTGAACCCGAAGTCTAAAACAATCAGGCGCACGGACCCTTAGGGAACCAGACAGCAAGCCCACCACCTCCCACGACATTTTCGGGGTTTAGGGCGTTATTAGGGTTTAGGGTTTAGGGTTCAGGGTTTAGGGCTTTATTAGGGTGTAGGGTTTAGGGTTTAGGGAGAGCACACGGGTATCTCTCCACTGGCAGTTGAACCCCTCTCCCCCCGTCACAACTCCTTTCAGTCATCTGGAAACCTGATGTAGTTGATTACAGCCGCATACCAACCAGTATCCCCTCCAAAAACACCTCAGTCGACGATCAAGATATGTCTAGATATTCGAGGAACCAAACTACCTCCAGCTCAGCACGCAGGAACCTGACTTTTCGGGTTTAAGGTTTAGAGGGGTTATTTGCATCTTTGGTCGAATCGGAACTTGAGGATTCAGCTTTGCAGGTTGGATCTCTGTATATGTCACAGAGCTTAGGGTATGTCGCTGCATGCTTTATTGGTTTGCTGCTGGGGTTGTAGACTCTCTAAGTCCTTATTCTGTTGTCCCCTCTCCGACTGCCTCGCCAAGGTGACCATGATATAGCATGATCAATTTTTGGAAGTGCCACATTGGTTAGCTTCTGGGGTGGGGGGTGATCGAAGTCAGATGTCCTTGTTACATGGAGCTGTATTGAACCGTTTAGGTCAGCTTCTGGGGTCTTGAGGTGATAGAAGCCCACAATATATACATATATATGCTCGCCCCCCACCCATGATCCACACATTTGGCCTCGGGAAGGGGGTTTTGGGAGGGGGGGGGCTCCAGACTCCAGATTTCCAGAAAAAATCTGGAGTACCCGGGCCCCGGACTCCAGACTCCAGATTTCCAGAAAAAATCTGGAGTACCCCAGACTCCGGACTCCAGATTTCCGTACCCCCAGACTCCAGACTCCAGATTTCCAGAAAAAATCTGGAGTACCTCCAGACTCCAGACTCCAGATTTCCAAAAAAATCTGGAGTACCTGGACTCTGGACTCCAGATTCTGGAGTCTGTAATCTGGAGTCTGGGGCCGCGAGTACTCCAGATTTTTTCTGGAAATCTGGAGTCTGGAGTCCGGGGCCCGGGTACTCCAGATTTTTTCTGGAAATCTGGAGTCTGGAGTCCGGGGCCCGGGTACTCCAGATTTTTTCTGGAAATCTGGAGTCTGGAGTCCGGGGCCCGGGTACTCCAGATTTTTTCTGGAAATCTGGAGTCTGGAGTCCGGGGCCCGGGTACTCCAGATTTTTTCTGGAAATCTGGAGTCTGGAGTCCGGGGCCCGGGTACTCCAGATTTTTTCTGGAAATCTGGAGTCTGGAGTCCGGGGCCCGGGTACTCCAGATTTTTTCTGGCAATCTAGTGTTTAGGGTTTAGTGTGTAGGTTTCAGGGTTTAGTGTTTTGTGTTTAGGGTTGTGTTTTAAGTTTAGGTTTTAGGGTTTAGGGTCAAGCGGCTCGGCTAAAACCCAAATGAAACCCTAAACTCTGAAATCCAAACAGTAAGCATCTGAAACCCCGACGGGTTTTTGGCTTCAGGTTTAGATTTAGTAGGGCTCGAGGTTCTGGCCTTGGGGTTTACTTTTTAGGGTTTAGGGTCTAGTGTCTAATGTTTAGGGTTTAGTTTGAAATGTTTAAGGTTTAGTTGTTGGGTTAAGTGCTTAAGTGTTTAGGGTTTCGTGCTAAGTGTTTGGGGTTTGTGCTAAGGGCTTAGTGTTAAGTTTTTAGGGTTAGTGTTTAGGGTTTAGTGTTGAGGGTTTCGGGTTTGGGTTTTAGGTTAAGGGTTTTAAGGGTTTTTACAAATTTAAATGATCTGGGGAAGGCACCGGGGCTGCCCCAGACCATTGACAACTTAAAAAGTCCTTCTGTTTAGGCTTTAGGGTTTAGTGTGTAGGGTTTAGTGTGTAATGGCTAGGGTTTAGTTTGTAGGGTGTAGTGTTTAAGTGTTTAGGGTTTAGTGTTTAGTAAGGGTTTAGTGCTTAAGTGTTTAGGGTTTTGTGTTCAGTGTTTGGGTTTCGTGCTAAGGGCGTAGTGTTAAGCTTTTAGGGTTAGTGTTTACGCTGCTGCTTAGGGTTCAGTGCTAGGGTTTCGGCTTTTTTTGGGTTAAGGGTTTAGTGTGTAGGGTTTAGTGTGTAATGTTTAGGGTTTTGTTTTTAGGGGTGCTTAGGCGTTTAGGGTTTCCTGTTAAGTGTTTGGGGTTTGTGCTAAGGGCTTAGTATTAAGTTTTTAGGGTTAGTGTTTAGGGTCTGGTGCTGAGTGTTTAGGGTTTAGTAGTGCTTAAGTGTTTAGGGTTTCGTGTCAAGTGTTTGGGGTTTGTGGGCCTAGTGTTAAGTTTTTAGGGTTAGTGTTTAGGGTCTGGTGCTGAGTGTTTAGGGTTTAGTGTTAAGGGTTTCGGGTTTGGTTTTTTGGATTTAGGGTTTTAAGGATGTTTACTAGTGTTCAGGGTTTAGTGTGTAGGGTTTAGTGTGTAATGTTCAGGGTTTAGCTTTTAGGGTGTAGTGTTTGAGTGTTTAGGGTTTCGTGTTTAGGGTCTAGTGCTTAAGTGTTTAGGGTTTCATGTTAAGTGCTTGGGGTTTGTGCTAAGGGCTTAGTGTTAAGTCTTTGGGTTAGTGTTTAGGGTCTGGTGCTGAGTGTTTAGGGTTTAGAGCTAAGGGTTTCGGGGTTGGATTTTAGGGTTAAGGGGTTTGAGGGTTTTTGCAAGTTTACATGATCTGGGGAAGGCACCTGGGCTTCCCCAGACCCACCTAAACATTAAAAACCCTTGAAATCTCATAAAAATCTTTAAGCTTCTGTTTAAGCATTCTCAATATTATGAAGGTTTTAAGCCGTTTAAGCCTGTTAAAGACCTTAAATTGCTTACGTATTTAAGTGGCTGCCCTTTGCGGATTTTAGAGAGTGTTGAAGTTGCCAATGGTCTGGAGAAGCCCCGGTGCCTTCCCCAGACAATATAGGTGTTTTAAAATCCGTAAAACCCTGAAATTCTTACAGTTGTAATTAAATGGCTGTCCTTTTAAAGTTTAAAGATTTTAGGATGTTCATTTCTAAAATCCGTAAGTTCCTTAATTTTAAACGGCTGCCCGTTTTAGATTTTAAAGAATTTTAGACTTTTAAGGGATAAACGTTTCGAGGTTGTTAAGGGCTTTAAAGCCTCTTAAGATCCTTTAAATCTTGAAAATCTTGAAAGGCTTTAAATACCTTAAAGCCCTTCAAATTTGAAAAGGGCTGCCCCTTTTAAGGATCTTTAAAATTGCAAATGGTCTGGGGAAGCCCCGGTGCCTTCCACAGATCATCTAAATTTTTACAAATCCCTAAAACCTAAAACCCTGAAAAGCCTTAAGCTTCTAAATGGCTTTCCTCCTAAAATTTTATAGAGCCGCAAAACACAAGTTTCAGAAGCAAAATGCACATAAAAACACTAGTGTTTTTATAGAGGATAATATAATAGAGCTTTTTGTATTCCAGTGCAGTTTTTACTGCATTTTTCCGGTGAAAAAACAGAAAATCAGACAAAGACGAAGACAGGAAAACCATAGGTGTGGATCATGGGGGGGGGGGCTGACCATATATATATATATATATATATATATATTCAGTAAACAGCACCACGCTCCGACATAAACCGCCATAGCCATAGCTTCTGTAAGGCTCCAACAGAGACAGCGTCAACCAAGCCTGGGATCCTCATTCTGGCATCTTCCCTAGTAGGCCTCATCCCTAAACCCTAAACCGTGAACCCCAAACCTCAACGTAAATCACAAACATGAAAGCCGAGTGTCAAGGTTGTCGTCTTGCCCGTCCCTGGCGGCCCCCACAGAAATAGTGGAGAACCTGCCACACCGTCTAAACCTTAATCCCTCAACCACATTCGAGCTTCGAGCTTTCGAGCTTCGGCTACCCCATAGGGGAAGTTCAGGGTAACGAGCTCGAGGTTTCTCCTTTTCGGGGTGGTGCAAAAGAGAAAACCGGCTTTCCAGGGCAAATCCAGAGAGCATATAAACAAAACAGGGGTGGCATGATAGCATGGCCAAGGCCCTAAAGAAACTTCTGTGTGGCTTGAAGGGTGTACATTTGCTTCTTGCTTCGAGCTTTACAACCTATAGATCCTACACCCTAAATCGCAACATCCCAAAGCTCCACCCCACGCCTGACTAAATGGACTAGATGACTAGATGAATCAAAACACGAAAATGGGGCGTCTGGTGCAGCTTTCAATTCCTGCTCGCGTGATGTCCTGCTAGAGCACCTATCCCTTGGGGTCCATGTACCTAAACAGGGAATATGGAGGGACTGTCGGCCCCAAGTCTATAACAATAAGGTACATGGCCTATGAACCCTTAAGCTCTTCCCGCCAAGGACTGCGTAGGGCAGCCCGCACTCCAAACCCTAAACAGAAATCCCAAAGCCCGAGCATCCAGGCGCGAATGAACTCCCGCCCTGAAACTTAAACGGTTTAGGGTTTAGGGTTTAATTAGGGTTTAGGGTTTAGGGTTACAAAGCCCCAACCCCGTGCCTGACCCCGCTCCCGCCGTCACGGCCGCGAAGAACTCCGTCTGCTTCGGGTTGAGTTGCGGGTGGGCGCGAGGCACTGGCCTGACGCTTTTTTTGGGGGACCCTCAGAATGCCCGCCATCTTGATCTTTGACTCCGGGGGAATTGCGGGGTAGAGCTAGATGCGACTACCACAACCTCACAAGTTCGAATGGTCCTGCATCATCGTCGTCATCAGGGTCGAGACTACGCGCATGTACAGCTATCGGGTCCAGGTTTCTGTATATTCGTCTCACAGGGCAGCCCAAGCTCACGACCCCAACGGGTTTAATACCTACAGGCCTGACGATGTGCGTCGTGGCGTCCACAGGAAAGTGAAGATCATCCACAGCCCTGTGCATGCTCCGCAAAGGTGTCCTCAAAAAAGGTGAGCAAACTTCGACAGATCGCAGCACATGTTTCGAACTCGCTGTAGCGCATGCACGTGTAGCAGATACCGTGTATACCCGGAATACTTCAAACAATCAGACACAAAAAGGACCCTCTGTAAAAGAACCCCCCCCCCCCGCCATGGCCTAAATCATAAACCAGGCATGACGGTCGTCAAACCCCACTCAGAGTTTAGGGCTTACAGGTGGAGTTATATCTTGGGCCTTCAGTGTCGAACAAGTGCTTTAACCTAAGTTAGTCTGTAGTGCAGTAAGGTTCGAGCAGTCTCTAGGAGGATTGCAGGACACCAAAACATCCCAAACTTAAATGACAGACTTGTCATCGGGTGAAGACTTCTCAAGTCGATCGCCCCCTTTAAAAAAACACAAGTCCTGCTACTCCCTGACCGAAGTAGTATGAATGCCTACCTGATCAAATGCTCTGGCAGACAAGCTGGCTGGTCCTGTTGAAGCTGAAATGGATTTTGAATGGCGGCTTGTTAGCAAACCTCTCGTGAAAGGAGACCTGGATTTGGTCCAGGCGAAGCTCGTGCACATACCCGCGGAACTTCCCCTGCCTCAGATAGCGAAAGGAAAGAACTGCTAGAGAAACAGGCGGCACCTAGCATTTCAGAAAAGGCCACACAACCTGAACCCTGCGGCCGTCACTCTGAAACCACACACCTTGCTGGCTGTTTTGGGCTTAGGGTTCCTCATTCGGACTCGATATACCTATTCCTTAGCTCCCGACTAAGAAATATCAAGGTAGCGGAACGCTTATTCGTGGTATCCCTGATACCGTATACCCCAAACAGAGTATAACCCCTGTGTAAGGACCCCAAAATGTGCAATTGCCTTAGTTTGGGGAAACCCCTCAAATCAGAACATGAGGCTTTGGGGTGCTGGGATTTAGGCTCTAGGTCCTCTACACGCACTATGCTGAAGCTTCTGGCTTTAAGTTCGGGGGGGGTGTAGGCAAGCTGCTGGCAGGTCAGCAAGACGGTGTCTCCGCGCAGTATGCTCGGCCTCTTCTCAGCCAGGCCAGGCACCCAGATCCTTAGAGGCTCACGTTTTCTGAGGGTTTAGGGTTTAGGGTTTAGTGTTTAGGGTTTAGGGTTTAGGGTTTAGGGTTTAGGGGTCAGGGCTGAAACCCAAAACCCAGGCTGGCAACTTCTATCCTTCTCTCCTGGTCCAGTAGGGTCAAAGGAACATCCAGTACTCATCCTCAGGCCCAGCACGACTAACTAAGAAAAGTTCTACCATGTAGACCCCACATTGGTGTAACCCTAAACCCTCAACCCTAAACCCTACAAACCCCCAAACAGCACTTCGAGGAGCCAAAAACGACGACAGTCTTGCACTTCACGCGGAGCGTCATTTGCAGCACGGCGACATGCAATTACGCCGAGAACGGATGCACTAATAACCCGGGTTTGGGGTTATAAAGGGTTTCGGGTTTAATTAGGGTTTTGGAGGGCCATCCAACAGCCCAAAATTGCAGGAAAGTGTGTCCCTGCAATTTTCGCGATACGGAGGGACGCAGGCCTGAAAATGTGCACGGGACCGATAAGAAGCATGAAACCCATGGCAGAGCGCGATTTGGCACCTGCTGAGATGGGCAGACCCTTCTACCTGCGATGATTTGGATGCCCTTCAGTGTCTGTACGCTCTCCGGAGCGCACGACGCAGGAAACACCGAGAAAGTCATCGACTTCGAGGCCCCGTGCGTGCACACGTGCAGGCACGCCATCTCATTTCCATCCTCCCAGCGCAGGAACCCCATAGTGCAAGCACTGACTGTTTTGGGGAATGCTGCAGGGAGCTTATTTTGATATCTCTAAATTATCGTCCCCTTTGGGGTCCTTATTATAAGGCCCCTCTGATTTAAGTGCCCAACAAGGGACCCGAATTTAGAACTCACCATCTGATTCTTTTGGATTTCTTGGACACTTGCAGTCATGGGTAATGCGCTGCGGCACAGAAACAAAGATTATTGTAGGTTCCCGGACGTGGTTCGGGATCGAAGGTTGGGAGGGGCAGAGTTGAGGATTTAGGGTTTAGGGTTTATAACATGGAATTACGTATGATAGGAACCGAGACCCACGCCGAAACGAGGACTCATATGGGATTCCATATCAAACGAACTCGAAAGAAGCCATCTCCCATCTCCCATGAGGTCTCTCAAACCTCCCCCCCCTTGCGGCCCCCAGCCCCAACCCCTGGCACCTTACCGCCACGTCACCCCAAAGGGCTTCCATGGCAAGGTTTTGTAAACCCCCACGGCCCCTAAACCCTAATCCCTAATCCCTAAACCCTAAACCCTCAACCCAGACCCTAAACCGTAGGCCTTTACAGGCTCCGACTTGGCGAGCTTCTTGTAGAGGCCCACATTCTTCACGTACTCCAGGCGCTCCTCCACCTCCAAGTCGTAGAGGGCAATGTCAAACTTCATCTGAAGCTCCTCCAAGCTTTTTCTTAGGGTCTAGGGTTTAGGGTTTAGGGTTTAGGGTTTAGGGTTTAGGGTGTAGGGTTTATAGGGCTTAGGGTTTCCAACGCTGGTTGCCTTGTTCTTGCGTCCTTCTATAAACGCAGCCCTGTGCGTTACAAGAAGATGTACTCACCTTAGAACTAACAGTACTTGTGCTCCATTCGAGGGATTTCTACGACGAGTACAGGCAATTCGAATTCCCAGGGAAGCATGTAGAATCCCTCTTAAGCTCCCCAAGCCCAAAACTGCAAGCCCTAAACCCTCAAGCCCCTAAAGCCCTAAATCTTCAAAACCTTGCCAATGATCAAGATAGTCTGCTTCAACTGTTGTGGATGTAGTCTCAGTGAATGAAATTTGCATACCTCTATTCATGGGCAGGGACATGTTGACTCTGCCTCCTTTCAGTGGACTCCCGCAAGGCTGTGATACATTCGGATGGGGCCAAGGATTCAGGTCTTTTAGGGTTTAGGGTTTAGGGTTTTGGGTTTAGGGCACCCCTGGGCCAGCAGCAACACTGTTGAAACAGGCCTGGTCAACAACGCAGTCCGAAGTCGCGGGCGCACCCCGGAAGTCCTAATAGCCCTAAACTCCCTTTTTAACAAAACTAGTACCGTAGTACCCTTCAGGTGCTCAGTCTTGGGGCTTATTGCACATATCGGGCTCCTCCACATAGAGAAGGAAGTGCTGATAGTCCTGCTTTCCAGCCAAAAGGGTGTGCAAGTCGTTATTTCAGTGTAGTTGGGCCCCTAAACCCTTTAAAACCCAAAACCGATCCTGCCACTCTGCAGACTTCGTGCTTGCAGTGCTTGCAGTGATACCGCATCAGTGTGTCTTGTGAAGCCCTTCAGAATAGGCCCCTTTCAGGCTCCAAGCTCAAGGGATATCAGCATGCCCGTGCTCAAAATTAGAGGGAGGGGGCGTGTGGGAGAGCGAGAGAGAGAGCTGATGACTGTTGGCTAGTTGTGGCTGCGGGATGCTGCGGGCGTGGACAAAAAATTGCAAGCTGATGCACCCGGGTCCTGATAACATCTTTCCATCTGACCTGGCTTCATGCCTTCAGACTCAAGAAGCTTGAGCACGGCCGCCTGCATCTTGTAGACATCCATGGCGGTGAGGGCTTGCAGCTTTTGTGGAAGTGGATACTCCGGGACCGGGCTGGCGAGCTCTTGGGCGAGCAGTTTCGGCCTGGTACCGTCTAACGCTCCCAGAGCATCTGTAGGGGTGCGCGTCTTGAAGTTGGACTGGGTGAGGCTTAGGAGCTTGAACTTGTCCTTGTTGGCTCGGCCAATGACCCGCCAGCGCTGCAGCAAGAACCACACTGTGGCAAAGCCGGAACTGGGGTAGCCTTTGTCCCAGCAGAACTTTTCGAAGACCTCCCAAAAGTCGTCCTGCGTGAATTTTCCCTCGACCAGGTCGCCTATGGCGCCAGCTATTTCTGCTGCCAGACGCGGCACGCGCTTGGTCGACTCCCCTGTGCCTTGGCCCTTGCCCTGGCTTTTTGCCTTGGGCCATGGCCCTGAACTCCCACCTTGACCTTTGCCTTTGCCTTTGGCCAACGCAGGCTTGCCTCCCTTGCCCAGGCTGGCGCCTGTTTGTGGCATGGTCGCCTTCCCTCCCCCCTTCCCCTTCCCTCGTCCCTTTGCAAGCGCCCTGCTTGTCGCGGGTTTCCCTTTCCCTTTTGCCGGCTGTCCGCTCATGGAGATTTTGCCCTTGCTAGGTCCGGCATCAGCTTTGGCCTTCCCTTTGACCAACGCCTTGCCTTTGCCCTTGCCCTTGCCAGCGCTGCCTTTGGTTCCTGTGGCCATGCCCTTGCCCATGCCCTTGCCCGCATCAGCTTTCCCTTTCCCTTTAGCCTTGCTCTGCTCGTAGGCGGCGTAGGCGGTCCAGGCGGTCCAGGCGGTCCAGCCTGACTGCATGGCATGGGCCTCTCCGGGCCCTTTGCCTTTGCCACCCTTGCTCTTGCCGGCACCAACCATGGCAGTGCCTGGGATGTCAGAGTGATGGCTGGGATGTCAGAGTGAGCCTCTCAACAAAGCTGCGGGCAATGTCTCAAACACATAATACTAAAGATTGGCGCGACTGCAATGGCTAACCGCGGCAGCCCTGCAAAGCTTTCTGATCGGGCATACGCATCAAGAGTCACAATTCATTCACTCACTCACTCACTGAGTGAGTGAGCCTGAGCAGGCTCACTTAGGGACTCAATGAAGGGGAAAATATGGTTGAGCAGGTGGACAACTGACATTTTCCAGACTCGCAGTTGTCTTCAAGACACAAAGAGCAACCTTCTGCATGGCATCTTCTCCATGGCGTGCGAAGCAAAGAACACGGAAACGTGTGCCGGTGGGCTAAGCGGCAGGACCTCCAAGAATTTCTACTGTGGGAAGGCTTCCCTTAAACCCCAAATTTGTTTCTAGGATTTAGGAAAGATCTAGGGCTTAGGGTTCCGCAGCTAGGATTTGGGAAGGTATGGTTTATCCGGCTTAAGGCAAAAGAGTTGCCTAGTGCTCTGTAGCAGATGTAACTATGTGGGATTCTGACCCCTTGCAGAGTCGAAGGGCAAAGGAAGCACCGGGGGTCCCAGACCCTGCTCTCCTAAAAGACTCAGCCCAAGCACCTTAAACCCAAAACTTAAGGTTTAGGGTTTAGGGTTTAGGGTTTAGGGTTCAGGGTTTAGGGTTTAGATTCTAAACCCCAAACCCTAGATCCTTACGCCGCCAGCCCACGGCCCTTGGGCATTGCACAGTAGTGCGTGGCAAATTTGAGGCTCAAGGCACCCCTTATTTTTTAAAGCGGCCACGCGGAAAAGCTCAAAGCTCTCAGCCACAGCTGCAGAAAGTCTTTGCTATATCGGGTGCGGGGTATCTAGAATCTAGAGTTGTGGGCTGCAGATTGATATAGGACTCAGGCCCTGCTAACTGTGTGTCCTGAGGTTGTAAACCGAATCCTTTCTTCTATGACCTAGGGTTGAGCATCTGGAGTCGAATCTCCTGAACCCCTAAAGCTTAGAATCAGACCTCCCTTGGGGTTTATGAAGCAAGAATGAAGCACAAATTCTATGGAAACTCTAGGCCTCGTGAAATCCTACGATTCTGTCGAAGAGAAAACCCACACCGGAAATCCGAAACCTCAAGGGTGTGCGGGTCAGGGTTTAGGTTTTGCAGTTCATGGTCCAAGGTTTAGGGGCATAGGGCGAAGGCTGCTTGAGTAGCAAGCGAGACAAGCAAAGTGTTGTGAGACTGCAACAACAACTAGGTTTGCCCTTACAACCTTCTTGGAAAGTAGCTACATAAGATCTTGAATCCAATACATGGGAAGATTCGCCTTATCCAGAGCCTGTTCTCTCGGGCCCTAAACCTAAATCCTAAGGGGATTGCAGGGGTGGAAGCTTCCACAACTGGCAGCCCCTGCACAAACCTACCATGCGGATGGCAGCCAGCGTTTGAGCACAAAGGACTCGGCTTCGGCGCAAGGCCGGCTGCGCATCCAAATGCCGCATTCGGCATTCTTTGATTACGTATGCAGATGACCCTAAACCCTGAACCCTATAACCCTGTAGCCCCATATAGCCCTCTAACCCGATAACCTGATAACGCTGTAACCCTACAACCCTAACACCCAATAACCCTAGGGTTATACTCGAAACCAGGTGACCCTAAACCCTAAATCCTAGACCCTGAATCCTAAACCCTAAGCCCCAAAGCCTAACACTGGAACCCTTCACTTGCCCTCTCAAGTCTACACCCCGACACCTTCATTGGTTGGCCCTTACTCCCGTCTTAAGGTTTATGAAGTTTAGGGTTTAGGGTTTTAGGGTTAAGGGTTTTAGGGTTTTAGGGTTAGAGGGCTTATGGTTGTTTAGGATCTAGGGCTTGGGTGCTCAGAAGGGTTTAGGGTCTAGGAGCTTAGGGGTCTAGGGTTCAGGGGTTTAGGGTTTAAGGATGTTTTTTTTTCGGGTTTAAGGGTTCAGGGTGTAGTTATGTGAGAAAATGACAGCTTCCCTGGTCCCTAGTACTAAATGGCTGTAGGTTGGAGAGTTTAAAGAGGGCTTGTAAGGTTTAAGGGCTTATAGCTAGGCTGACGGTAAAAGCCCACGATTTCGTTCCGCACTACGATCCTGACGGCAGACCCACGCAGTGAACATTCATGAGACACTGTACCAATTATAGCGTTTAGGGTCACAGAAGTAGGTACAGGTACAGACACACTTCGTACACCTCAGCGCGCGTCGGGCGCGACGGCCAGGCAGCCGGCTGCCCCAAGGAGCCAACCCGCCTGGCCCGGATACTCTGAGTCTCCGTGCTAATGATTATGAGGATGACTCCGAAAGTGCGAGAGGGAAAGAGATAGAGAGAGAGAGAGAGAGACAGAGAGAGAGAGAGAGAGAGAAAAAAAACAAAACAAAGAGCACCAGCTGAAACAGGGACTGCAGTTTGGGACGAAAAGGGGTTTTCATGCCCGAGGTGTAGGGGTTCGGAGAACGGAGCGTAATGGTCTGCATGACTTCACCTTCAAGCCGTAGCCCTCAACCTTGAACCCCTAGAACCCTCAACCCCAAGATCCTGAAACCGGAAGCCCAGCACGGGACTCTCCGGGGGGGGGGGGGCCTTGCAAAAGACTGCGTACGGCGTGAGTAGGGCTTACAGGACTTGTAGATATTTGGGTCTTCTTCAGGTGTAAGGGTGTAGGGTTTCGCGTAAGGTTTAGGGTTCAGGGTTAAGGTTTTACGTATTTAGGGTTTTGGGCAAGTGGGCCTTGTTGGAAAGGAAACCTCCAGAGGTCAAATAAGAAGGACTCGCGGAAGACGTCGATGCATCCGTCGTCGACGATTCCGACGTCGATGACTCCGACGTCGATGAGTCCGACCTCGCATTCCGTGCTGAGCGATGGCGAAGTCCGAAAGCGGCCCCCTGAAACCCTAAACCCTATAAACCCCATGCACACCCCTCAGTCTTCAAGCCGAAGCCTTCTAGGAGGCTGCCCAGAACCTCAGGAATACATAGGGTACAGCACAGGGTTTTTGTTGAAAACGCTCCAGGCTGTAGGATCATCCCAAGGTATCAGGCATGAGGTTGTACGTATCTCAACTCTGTATACCCGTAACATTTTGGTTCCTAGAAGAAGGCTGCGAAAGAAACCTTCTTGGGCCATGAGTAAGTTCAGACAACTCTAGGTGTGTAGTGCACAGATTGCTAGAGTAGAAGTTGGCTTCTTGTTTGGTCTTTGTTTGTTCTTTCTTTGTAGATTGTACTCTGAAGTCGCTGAGCCTTGCCATGGAAAATGTGCGAACTCCGCCAACAGGGCAACCTGTTCAACAGGTGATGAGCCCAACGCCTGGGCCAGGGGCTTCGACTATGTCATCAAGCATGCTCAACGGTACACGGAATGTAACCGGCGGAGGTTCACCGCTGACTCATGGGCCTGGAGAGCTCGTGGGTAGCGATGGCCTCCAAACTACGACGCATGGCTCAACGACACCACCCACGACTTCCACAGCTCCGCCTTTGCAGCCGACCGATGGGTTGGGCCGAACAGAGGTGGTGGATGGAGGCAACGGCGAAGGTGTGTTGGAGCAGGATTCCAGAGACGTTGCTGCAGATGGTTCTCATGCGGTCTTGGCTGCAACCACTTTGGGAAACGCTGAGGTGGGCAGGGCAGATGACAGAGATTCAGCAGGACGTCATGATGGAGCCCCGAGTTTTCTGACGCCCAGGGCGTCACAACTGCAAGGAGTGACCGGAGTCTTGGGAACTGGATCCCAACAGGCCTCGTCAGCCCAGACCGCACCGTTTGGATTGGGTTGGTTGACGAGGATGCAGGATTGGTTTCAAGGCCCAGTGCCCGTGCAGCAAATTCCGCATGGATGCCGAGTCCACTTGTGCAATCGCCCGTCCCGTCGCCTCCAAGGCGTGCGTTGCCACTAAGCCCGAATCAGCCGCCGCCGAACTCGGCAGGCCGGATGGATAGTGTTGGAGCATCGTTGTTTACTGAGGCTCAGGTGCAGCGAATGGCAACCATGGAACAGACTGCCCCGTTGCTGTATCCACGAGGCCCTCAGTCGCAAGGGGATTCGTCCTCGCTCCCACATGATGCCATCCAAGCTGAGGTTGCAAGGCAGTTGGCAGGAATGCGCGCAATGATGGAGGAGAGTAGGGGCATGGTGGAAAGGACTCAGGCAGAGAAGCTCGAGGCCTCTCGCCAAGCGCAAGCGTTGGGTGTTGGTGGTGGGTTTTCAGGTTCAAGGGTTGTTGAAGGGATTGGTTCCGAGGCCCCAGCTGCCCCGATGGCAGCAGCAAGCACAAGCCTTCCACGGGCGCCTTCAGCTCCTCAACCCCTAAGTAGCAGCCCATACCCACCTCCGCCGCCGCCTGTAGAAGCACAGGGTGTCAGAGGTCTCTTGTCAGGATTGCTGGGGAGGTCAAGGTCCCAAAGCCCCCCACCTGGGAGTAGGCCGCAAACTGAGCCCACAAGTGCAAATCAACAGACCTTTGCAGCGTCAGCGCAAAGCTAATGTGTTGCAGTCGTTGCAGAATCAACCGCAGCAGTCCTCAGGTGGAAACTCCCCTACCCCCGAACAGGTAAAGCCAGGAACGGTTTCCTTACCCTCGCTTCCAGATGCAGTGACAGAGCAGGGCACGTTGGAGTACCAAGATTGGCTAACGCATGTGGAGGGTATTGTTGAGGACGTTTCGGATACTGCTGCTGAGTGGTGGGAGGGTGTGATGCAAACCGTAGACCAAGCCTATGCACGCTGGGCCTCAGCCTCACCCATCGACAAGTTGAGGGTGGAGCCTGTGGTTCCTCAGGAGCTGCTTTCGGGGCGTTGGTCACGCGTTAATGCCCGAGTGTGTGGGATGCTTTTGGAGTCATTGAGCAAGGCGATGAAAGCTGACATCATTTCTCGAAAGTGTAACAAGTCTGCTCCTGCGCTGCTGTTCCGTTTGCATGTCACATACCAACCTGGAGGAGGGCATGAGCGACAGGTCATCCTGAAACATCTTCAGGAACCTACGCCTACTTCAGATCCGGTTGTGGCCCTTCACACTCTTCGGGCATGGATTCGTTGGCACACCCGGTGCACGGAATGCAACATGAAGACTCCAGACGCCACTGTTCTCGCAAAGGGCCTGTGTTCACTCACTGAGCAGGTTTTGGCGAAGGATGGTAGCGCACACTTCCGTACTCAGCTTGTACGCTCGATGTTGCACATTGACGCTCAACCTAGTGAAGCGAATGTGTTGGAGTTTCATAAGCACTTGTTAGCTGAGCTGGAGTCGATTGCGTCGTCCTCAACAACCCCGGGTCAAGTGCCAAAGGTAAGGTTTGTGGGTGGTCCCAATCAGCCAGCACCGTCGTCGCCAAGTGGAGGGTCGCAGGCCAAGAATCTGTGCAGGTTCTACTTAGGCAGTTCCGGGTGCAAACGGGGTAAGAAGTGCAAGTTCAGCCACGACATGTCATCCCTGTCTAAGCCAGAACGTGCAAAGAAGTGTTTTGCGTGTGGTTCGGAGGCTCATAGGCAGAAGGAGTGCCCCGTTGCTGGAGCTGGGAGTCCCAAAGGGAAAGATCAGGGAGCTAACGCAACTGTCCCCAGTAAGCCGAGCACAGGAGGAGTAACGCCGGGTGCCGACCCAGGCCGGGATAGACAGACGCTTGAAGCCTTCATGCGCCTGATGTACGCGGCTACCAATGCTGAGTCATCCCAATCCTCCTCTGCTCTTGTCCCGGTTGCTGTGTCAACCGCTACCCCGATCGTTCCAGCGACTGCACAAACCCCAGCCTTGGAAGACAAGCCCTCATCCCAGGAGGAGCCTCGTGCGCGAGCCATTTCCCTTAAGGCAATCGAACCTCCCTCAGATGATGAGGCTGATGTGGCCGACGGTCTCCAATTTCGGGCATTAGTCGACAGCGGAGCCACTCACGCGCTTCGTGTCGCAGTTGATCAGGAGGAGTGGGCCAATGCTGCACCGGTCGTTGTATCTCTGGCTGGTAACGCAACTTCGGACATGAGGATCTCTCCGTCGGGCACACTCTTGATGGCCCCTGCTTCTGCTGGTCAGACCATTGTTCCCCTAGGTTCGGTCATCCAGGACCTGGGATATCGCCTAGACTGGACCGCGTCGAGATGTCGGTTGGTCGCTCCTTCGGGCCGAGTGTTTCGCCTAAAGGTCAAAGGTGGATGCCCTGAGCTTGTTGAGTCTGAAGCGCTTGTGTTGATCAGCAAGTTGGAAGAAAGGAAGGCAGAGGAGCTCAAAACCCTGGAGTGTAACGTCGCTGAAACTGCTTCGCGCATCAGGGCTGTGAAAACCTCCATGTCAAAGGGTTGGTTTGGCCACTTGGAAGACTACGTGTCTACTGGTGCGACTTCTTCTGCCCACCTTGCGGTGTCGGCCGCCCCTTTCTTTGCTGATGTGCCGCAGGCTTCGTTGCAAGGGTTGGTCCAAGATTTGAAGGGTGTTTCGGGGTGGGAACTTCTGAAAGGGTTCACTCACCTGAACCGTCGATCCCGTAGAACGCTTCTCAATGCTCCTGAGTGGATTGTGCATTTGTACGCAGGCCCTCGTAGACCCACACAGTTCTCAACTCTTGCGTCGGGTGATGTTGCGTTGCTTGAGCTTGACATCACACGGTCAGCAGACCAGGACGTGTTGAAGGACCCTGCATGGCGTATCCTTGTGTGGGGAGCGTTGAATGGCAAGCTTTCACACCTGTTGGGAGGTCCTTCATGTCGCACCTTCAGCATGTTGAGGCATAAACCTGATGGTGGACCTTTGCCTGTGCGTAGTCCAGAGCACTTGTATGGCTTGCCGAATTTGTGCCCCCGCGACCGCGTCCTTGTTGACCATGACTTGGCCTTGTTTTGTCGGCAAATTTGGCTGCATGCTCTCGCCACTGCCGGCCGGAAGGCTAGGCCGATCAAGGACCACAGGCAGGAGATAGGCTTTCTGTTGGAGCAACCAATGCCGCCAGATCGTTTTCTCCCTGAGTCGCATGAGCTGTTTGGGAAGGTTCCTAGCTTTTGGCATACGGGTCTTTGGAGATCGTACGCTGAAGAAGCAGGACTTTGGGAAATCAACTTCAACCAGGGCAATTTCGGTCACTGCACAGAGAAACCCACCACGATCGGCACCAACTATGGAGACTTGAGCGCACTTGAAAGGTTGGAAAACCTTGAGGGTCTGCCGCGTAAACCGCCGTACAAGGGCAAGTCCTCAGACCTCGCAGAGTGGGCTCCAGGTTTCATTCGAGTGATTGTCGCCGCCATTAAGAACTGGAATGGTTAGGGTTTCAAAGGCATCTCTGGAGGAGTGGCGTGAGCATGTGCGCAACAACCATACCCCGTTCCGAAGGGACTGCTCCGTGTGCGTTCGCACTGCAGGCACTGGGCGTCGCCACACTGGGGTAGTGCACCCTGCCCATTACACTCTTTCAGCTGATGTTTGTGGGCCTTTGCGTGTGCCAGGCGTTGATCCCGAAGGTAGGTCCAAGGCGCCTAGAAAGTTCAAGTATTTTCTTGCAGCCACCTATCGGTTCCCACGTTTGCATGGCATGCCCATTGGCAAAGACCCTCTCGAAGAAGTAGACCTTTCAGAGGAGGATCCAAAGGATGAGCTTGAAGTTGTAGAAGGTGGAGTAGGACCACTTTCTGAGGAGGAGGAACGCTTCTTAGAGGGCGATGAAGAAGGTGAAGAAGTAGAACCAGGGGAGGATGCATGCCCACCAAAAGGTGAGGCCGAGCGTCCACCTGCTGGGGGAGAAGAAGAAGAGGAGGAGCATGATGAGAGTCCTAAGGCGCCGGGACACGAGGAGGGGGATTGGGAGCGTGAGCACTCGGATCTCAAAGAGGCTGTGGAGTCTGAGAGGTTGGTGTTCTGTGTCCCACTGTTTGACAACAAGTCTCCTTCAGTCCTTGAGGCCATACAAGGCATTTACTTGTACCTCCGAGCCCTAAATCTCCCGCTGCTTCGCTTGCACACTGACCGCTCACGAGAGTTTGTGAATAAAGCTGCCAGGAGATGGCTAGCCGGACAAGCCATTCGTGTTACCACCACTGAGGGTGATGCACCGCAACAAAATGGCACCGCTGAGCGCACAATTAGATGGCTTAAAACGCGCTGTCGCACAAACCTTCGCGCAGCAGAATTTCCACCTGAGCTCTGGCCATGGGCCATGTGTGCCGCTGCAGCCCAGCAACGTTCCGAAGTGTTGGGTATGACCACTAAGCTCGCAGCCCCATTTGGTGCAAAGTGTCTTGTCCGTACCAAGTCATACTCCTCAGCCGCAGCTGCAAAGGGTGAAATTGCAGAAAGTTGGATTTCAGGGAGATACGCTGGTTTGTCCCCTAGTGTAGATGAAGGGCATTTGGTTTACAGGGATGATGGTAAGGGCAATGGGTTCACGCAGACCATGCATGTAAGAACTAAAGCTGTTGACCCGGGTCCGTGTCCAGACCTCTTTGAAGCAGAGCGTGCCCCAGTAAGACGCCGTCTCACTGGCAAACACCCGCCGCCTGGCGAGGCAGGCCGCGCACTGCTTCCACCTGCTGAAGCTGCCGTGCGTGTTGTGCAGCCCACCGCAGCTACGTGGGAAGAGTATGAGGCCAAAGGCAGAGCTTTGCTTGCAGACTTTGACCCTGACAGCGCCACAAACCTGTTGATGTTGATATGCCAGGACTTTCCTGAAGAGCAGTACAAAGCTGGCATGTACCGTTATGCAGGTATGGTAGGAACCTTGCGTGCGACTTGGTCCAAGCCGTGGTTGGCGTCGTTGTGTGCCCGTCTCCTTGCACATTATGCCCCTGATGCCACGTTTACCTCAGTGTATCTGTCCAACTCGCATCAGATGCTGCCTCACACTGACAGCAACAATCACCTCGTTCTTCCCCTGTGTCTGCCACGCAAGGGTGGGGACCTTTGGGTTGAATTAGGTAAGGGTGATGTAGTTAATGGTCCTATCACGCAGCAAGAAGACCCAAACGGCAAAGTGAGACATGGGGTTGTGCACCGTCTTGAAGAGGGAGAAGTTTTCGAGCTAGATCCCAAGAGGTACCACTCTGTGACGCCGTTTCAAGGGCTCCGTGTTGTGTTGGTAGGCTACACCGCAAATTCTTTAGGGAAAGCAAACAGGGATGACCTTGACGGTCTTGCAGACTTAGGTTTCCCTATTCCCGACTCTGCCTATCTTCAAACCTCTCCTGCTGAGAGACAGTGCCGCGTTGAAGCCCCGCAGAGTGCAAGCGTGAACTCTGCTGTCTGCAGCCCTGTCACCAAGGGAGGAGGTTGGAAGGAGGTCTTTCCGGTCACAGAAGGAGCTGTTGAGTTTGAGGTGAACTGGCGTCTCCAGCACCATGCCGCTCCAAGTGCGAACCCTGCAGAGCCTTGCTCCAGCCGCTCAAATGAGCAGGACGGTCAAGTCTCTTGGGACCTCTTTGTTCCTATAGAAGAGGGTGAAGCGCCAGAGCCAAACTCTGGCCACAGTGATTGCCGTTTGAGGGTTGTTCAGGTTGTAGAGGGTGGGCCCCTAGGTTTGTTGGGTTTAGGCTTGTCCCAGGAGGAGGGAAGCATGAGTGAAGGAAGACCTGTTTCTGCCTACCTCTGTAAGACAGAGCCCTCTTTCACAAAGAACATAGAGTCCTACCTAAGCAGCCTGACCTCGCCCCTGCAGATTGTACACACTGTAGACCCCGCAGAAGTCGCCCTTAACCCTACTCCATGGTTTCCCGCCATAGACAAGGAAGTGAAGGCCATAGAGCACGCTGTGTTGAGATTGCGCCCTTCAGATCCTAGGTTGGCAGGCTACCTAGAAAATCCCAGGTTGCAAGTAGTGCCTTCAAAGTTTGTGTTCACTGTGAAGCCGCCTGACCAAGGACAAGCAGCGGTTCGTGACGCAGTGACTGCAAAGGCACTTCCGCAAGCTGAGGCAAAAGGCTCATCGCAGCACGCGCAGGTTAAGGTGAAAAGCCCCTCAAAAGAGGAGGCCGTGCCCGCCCAAGCGTTGTTCCGTCGTAAGGCACGTTTGGTTGCTTGCGGAAACGCAGCTCCAGACACCGGTCTGGACGTGTATGCTGGTGGAGCACAGGCCGAGAGCCTGAGAGCTGTGATTGCCTTAGCTAGCCTTTTTGGGTGGTTGTTGGGTGTTTTAGACATCACCAGCGCGTTCCTCAAGACCCCGATACCAGATCTTGAGGGTTTCCCAATCTTTGCCTTGACTCCGCCCCGCTTACTCATCAAGCTCGGGCTTGCAGCTGCGCATGAGTTATGGATCCTTTCCCATGCTGTCTACGGCCTCCGTGAAGCGCCGCGTTTGTGGGGACAGTTTCGTGACTCTTGCTTGCGCGTGTTGGAGTGGGAGTTTGAAGATGACAAGTTTAGGCTGGAGCAGTCTACTCTTGACCCTAACTGGTGGAAAGTCATTAGGGTAAGGGATGGTAAGGTTGAAGGTGCACTGCTGGTCTATGTTGACGACTTTTTGTTGTGTGGACCAGAGGGTGTTCTCAGAAGCTTGGCACAGGCGCTGCAAGATAAGTGGGCCACTACACCGCTTGTGGTCGCAACCCCTGAGCAGCCGATCAAGTTTTTGGGTGTAGACATCCTTGTTGTTGAGAAAGGGTTTGTCCTGTCGCAGCAGTCCTACGCAGAGGAAGTCCTCAGGTTGCACAACGTACCTGCCCACGTGAAAGGCAAGATCCCATGTCCTCGAGAACTTGCATCGTTTGAAGTCGGCGAGGGAGACACCACGCCCCCCGATGGGGAGGCCGTCCACCAAGCGCAACAGGTGACTGGTGAACTTCTGTGGTTGTCTCAGAGGACCCGACCCGATCTTGCTTACACTGCGTCGTTGTTGGCAAGCTTGTCATGCAAAGCCCCCGAAAGAGCACTGAGGGTGGCCGACAGAACGCTCGCGTACCTTCAAAGGACCAAATCCGCGGCACTTGTCTTCGTTGCCGATGAGACGAGTCTGGAAGGGTATAGCGACGCGAGCTTTGCGCCCGATGGTGTTCGATCGCATGGTGGCTGGTGCGTTTGCCTGTTTGGTTGCCCTGTTGCATGGCGTTCTGCGAGACAAGCCTTTGTGACGTTGTCAACTGCAGAAAGTGAGCTGATGGCATCGATTGAGTGTGCAGTTGCTCTTGAATCAATTCAAGCCTTGCTTCACACGGTTGGCTTCGACATTGGTGAGCAAAGGGTTCTGCATGTTGACTCACAAGCGTCCCTTGCGATTTCAGATGGCCATGGGTCATGGCGGACTCGCCATCTACGTGTGAGGGCGGAATTCCTCCGCGAGCAAACTCATTCAGGTGCACTTCGGCTGGTGTTCTGCCCAGGGCTCGTCCAGCTTTGGGGGATGCAAAACTTCACTGTTGGTGAGACGACCCACGCCGACCAAGAGGTCAGGCCGGGCACGTCAGTGGCAGTTGACCGAGTCGCGTTGTTTGCATTGTTAGCTCTGTTGCATGTCCAGCCTGCTGAGAGCGCGCGAGATGAGACCTATGGACTTCAGCTTGACGGGTCTCTTGAGTTGTACGTTGTGGTTGGCATGGCAGTGTTTAGCTTGCTTGTGTTGTGGGAGTGGTTGAAGAGAGCGTGGGAGTGCGTTGATGCCTGGTGGGCTGGAGCCCACGCGTCGTCTCGCAGAGCCCGGCGTTTAAGACGCATGCAGAGGGCCATTGAGGACGAACTGGCAGCACAACTGCAGGGCATGAGACTTGAGGACGTTTCTGCAGCCGCCCCGGTAGCAGGCGCAGTGTCCTCAAGCCCGTTAACTGACGAGGCCGTCTCAGCACAGGCAGCCCAAGTTCCTGCAGAGCGTGCGTCCTCATCCCGTACGAGGACTCGTCGTTCTTCTCCACCACCGCTTGTGCGTGAGATCGCCACACAGACCGATCCAAGTCCTGCGTTTCGCCTACTCACTCCTACCAACTCTGATCCGCCGATGCCGCGCATTCAAATCCACACGCAGTACGAAGTGCCACAGGGCCCGTACTACCTCACGCACCGTGGGGATTGTGTTCACCTTGACCCTAATTGTTGGGGTTTAAGACGTAATACCCCCCTAACCTCTAAGACCATGTGCCGCAACTGCAGAGACGCCTACCGCGCAGGCCACTGATGCCCGCCGAGAGGCGAGGCCGGCCTGAGGTTCAAGAGGCACAAGGTCAGGTGCAGCGATCTACACAGCCTGTACAAATGTGTGGCACTGGTCTGTCGACTGTGCCAAGGAGGAGTGTTGAAAACGCTCCAGGCTGTAGGATCATCCCAAGGTATCAGGCATGAGGTTGTACGTATCTCAACTCTGTATACCCGTACCGCTTTTACCCTTAGTAGCCCAGTAGCCATACTGCAATAAGGGCACCTTTTTTGGGGCTGGTTACGTTATAAAGGAACCCACAACCGAAGAAAAGGGTGGGCTACTAAGTATACCCATCCCATGAAGCCTTCTATCCAATTCATCCTCAGCACGAGGGGGTCGTGGACGACGAGCCCGTGCCCGCGGCAGACGATGTGCTCGGAGTAGTGCCTCTTCAGGAGCGTGCACGCTGATGCTGAGGTGTTGGGAGCTAACAACGGGATACCCTATAGTACCCTCTATACGTCCAAGTTCGAAACAGGGATCACAGGCACAAGCCGCAGCGTGAGCGGTGGACACAGCGGCCACCGGGGCGCCAAGCGGAGAAGAGGGCAAGTGAGACAAAAGCAGGCATGACAACAAGCGCTGCAAGACTCCAACTGTTCGAAGGCAGGTGTCGGGAGTTTCTTCAGCGAAACGACGTATCGGACGTGGAAGACCGGACCGAAGCATCAAACCTGCAGTAATTCGCGGGCAGGTGCACCCTGTGCCGGTCCGACTCGGGGAAGCAAACACAAGTCTGCTCACGGATGAAGTGCTTAGTGGCGGTGCCTGCTCGCTATTTCTGTTTTGAAAAGGCACTAATTACACAGACCAAAAGCAAATTCAGGACTTGAAAATGGTTGGGAAGATCAACACTCCCATGCCCAGAAAAGCTCAGGCTCAAGAGGCTAAACTTCGAATAGTGCATCTAAGGGGAGCGGGGGGGACCGTGCCAGGGCACTCAACAAAGAATGCAAAGAACCCACCTTGTGTGGACGAAGAGTCTGTGGACGGGGAGATAGTGGACGTGGACGACGAGTCTGTGGTGCTCGAGGCAGATGACGTGCTAGTGCTGCTAGTGGTGGTGCTGCCTCTTCGGAGGTGCTACAAGGCACGCACCGACGTTGAGATTCTGCACTTGCACTACACACACCAAAAAAGAAGATCAGGGTTTGAGGAACGGTATCCGGGTATACATATATACATGTATATATATATATGCATAATATATATATATATATATATATATGTATGACCACATATGTACATATCCATCTATCGATCGCTGCCGCCCCTCCCAGTGCTGAACGCACGCGGAGGCACGAGTCGAACCCTCTCCAGAGCCGACCTACTGGGCGAAGGAGAATAAACCCTTTGAGGAGGAGCCTTTCCATTGTCGGTGCTGCTCATGCTGAGTCCAGCCATACTTATGAGGCACCACGTTGCACTGTGCAGCCCAGTCTGTTCTGCCCAGACTGGCCAAAGAGAGCTGAAACTCAGAAAGCTTGAGGAACCCCAGCATGTCTACAAGCTTTCAAAGGGGTAGCCTGAAACCCAAGGGCCTAAAGCATGTAAGGGACCAGTTCAGGGACATGTAACTTCCTGCAGATGCCTTTTCAGGGACAGCCCTATAGGGCTCCAGAGGAATCCCTCAATCCCCAACCAAAAGGACAGCTTTGTTTTATTGTTTAGGGGGGATGAGAGACAATGATGGTCAAACCTGGGCGTGGGGGTGGGGGGGGGGGGGGGAAAAGAACAGAGAACAACATTGAGACCTGAAGCCTTGCCTGGTCAGAATAGTGTCGTTAGGGAGAAGATGAATATCATCTATCTGCTGCTGGGGCAGATGTGCGGGGCCGTGTGAAAATCACATGTCTATGGGCAATGAAGCGCTATGTGGTTTTTCGGGCCCATAGACATCAACCCCAGAATAAAGCTGTTCGAGCAGAGACCAGTGGGTAAAGAGCGATCCGCCGTTGGGTTGAGGATGTAAAGCTGTGGCGTTGGGTTTCGGAGCTAAGGTTTGGGGTCTTAAGGGTCACCTTACACACCTGTATACACTCTCACAAGGTATTATGGGCACACATACCGTGTTGGGTGTCTAGGCAAACAAAAATCTAAACCTTCTCCTGCCTGCCGTGTAGGAGATCTCGCTGGTTCCCAGTGCCGGCAACTCCTTGTCAGGTGTCGGATTCAGGGTTTGGCCCAAGGTCATGAGAAAAACACCTCTACATGTTGCAGAATATTCCTTACTCCCCAAGCGTGGAGATCAACCATACAGCGGTAGACTTGGGTTCAGGTAAATCTGAAACCTTAATCCCGAAATATTACCCTGAGTCCTAGGTGGGTTTAGGGTTTAGGGTTTAGGGTGACTTGGCTGAGCCGTAGCCAAAGCCCGGGAAGCTGTTGATGGAGCTCGTAGGACGGCTCTCCGATGTTTCGGGTTGAGATCTCTTAGGGTAGATTTTGGTTCTTCAGGGTAAGGGGTGGGGTTTAGGGCTCAGGGTGCCTTAGAGGTGTCGGGTTGTCTGAAACTTGCTCAATTCAATCATCCAAAGCTCAGGACTTTGGAATTCCTATATCGTATTGTTTGTAGGTTTGGGGTACTGTATAGGACGTGAGGCCTTGGTATCTAGGAGCAGATTCGCAGGATTTTGTCTTTACAGGTACAGGGTGCCATGTTTAGGGCTTCAAACCTCCACCTGTACTTCGTGCCTATCCAGACGAGTGTGCCTTTCCTCGGGACCCTACGAGACACTTACTTTCTGTAGGTTGCTTCTACCCCTGTGGACGATTAAGTACAAAGAAGAAGAGTCTTACGGAAGGCCTCAATGGTTCCACAAACTTCGCCGCTCCTGAACACCTTCTAGAATCTCGAAACTCCAAGACCCAAAGCACCTTCAACAAATGAGACAAATCAGAACCCAAAGCTGCACTTTTTGCAGGAGCTTGCTCTTGAAACCCCATATCAGGTTCTGAGCAACCGACCAAAAAAGGTAGGGTTTTGGGTTCTTAAGGTAGTAGGTAGAATAGCTGTACTAAGGAAGCACATTCGTAGACATAAATATCAACAAAAATAGCTGAAATTCGCAGGTTCCGCAAGGGCCCGTGTACCTATGTAGTATATCCGTGGGCCCTAAAACTACTACGTAGAAACCCCTTTAAGGCCCAAGCACCTGCTATATAGGTACACGGACCCTTTGCGGTTCGAGTATGTCCAAGAGCAAATCAACTAGGCTCGGTGATGGGCCCGGCCTGTGTGTCAACGTTCGAGCCAGTGGCATCGAAGCAGGGGCAGAAGCGGGCATACTGGACCGTGCCTTGCCAAAAAGGTTAGGATTGCCAGGAAGCCTAAAGAGGGTGGGTTTAGGGTTAAGGATTGTCAGGAAGCCTAAAGAGGGAGGTTTACGGTTTAGGGTTTTGCAAGGTTTTAGGGTTGCGGTTTAGGGTTTATAGGGTTGTGGTTTAGGGTTTAGGGTTTAGGGTTTAGGGTTTAGGGTTTAGGGTTTAGGGTTTAGGGTTTAGGGTTTAGGGTTTAGGGTTTAGGGTTTAGGGTTTAGGGTTTAGGGTGTAGGGTTTAGGGTTTTGGGTTTAGGGTTGAGGGTTTGGCGTCTATGGGGGATGATCATGCCCCTCACGTATACCCCTGACTCACTTCCAGTTAGCGTCAGTATAAAATGCAGGCGTGCTTTCTGTGCCTTGGCCCTTTAACAAGGCCCTCTGAACAACTTCCCCAAAGCTAAGGGAGAGTTTATACAAGGGCTTGGGCTTTCTCCAGGGCTTAAGGAAGTTTAAGTTTAAGGGTTAAGATAACATCTGTTCAGCCAAATGAAAAGGGAATGCTTAGTTTGTGCCTCCCTGGCCAAGGCGAAATACAGTAAAATACAGTAACTAATGCAGTCCATATGAGAATTCCCAAAACAAGGGACCGCATGTATCCCAACATGCCACAATTATTCCATATTCGGTCCTGGGGGCTGCAGTTCGGTTTCAAGGCAAAGACGGTCCACAGGGCATATGCTTGGGGTTTAGGGGTTTGCGGTTGTGGGTAGAGAGTAGGCGACACGCCTCAACCCCAAACCCAGCCTGTCTTTAGGGTGATGCTGACGACGTCCCTGCTGCTGCCGCAGTCTGGGTAAAGCGACCGGCAAACCTCAGCAGCTCTTGACGTGGAGTTGGGGGGGGGGATTCAGGGCTAGGGTTTAGGGTTTAGTTGACAGGCTAATCAGGGGTTTATTACTAAGAGTAATTAGGGGTTAAGGGCTATTTCGCATTGATGGTCTGAGGTTTACTGTCATTCAGTCGACTTCTTGAACGCATCGTGCGCACGGGAGTGTCGAGAGCAAATTGCAGCACATGGCATGGGCAGAGCTTGAGCATCAAAGGGGTATTCCAAGATACTCCCTTCGACTAATCCCTGAACCCTGAACCCCGAAGTATTCCAAGGGTTTGTGGGCTACGTTTTGAGAACTTTCGTATGAGGGTCCTTCAGATCGATATGGTTATCCAGTTATACCTCCCTTTATACACTACGGTCCATATTTAAGGTCTCGAAACCCTACTTAAACTGTTAAACCCCTAATAAATGCTACACCCTACAACCCTCAACCCTGAACCCTAAAACCCTAAACCCTAGAACCCCAAACGATGCAACTCGAAGGAGGAGCCCGAGTAATTATTCGGGTTCACGGTTCGATATTAGGGCTTAGGGGCGGCAAAGCCTTAAGTTCAAGTCTGTGATGGCCTTTGTGCACCCCAAACCCCCCCCCCCCCCCCCCAAAAAAAAAAAAAACTAAACCCTAAACCCCAAACCCTAAACCCTAAACGCAGCCAACTCCCGAACCGTAAACCCTGAACCCTGAACCCGAAATCCTGAATCTCGCCAGGGGACAGACAAGCTGACCAGGCCACCGGTGGCACTGGGCCCGTGGCAGCCGACTGTGAAAGGTGCCTTGTGAAGCAGCGAACCTTACCTACCAATGGCTTAAGAACCCCCCCCCGCTCCCAAAAGATAGAAAATCTTCTTTGTAAGGGTAACATAGGATTAGTATGATTTAGTATTTCTAGCAAAATAGTAGCTACCCTCCACGCGCACAGAGGCATGAAGCTGAGCTGAGGCAACAGGGAACATGCCTGCTGCAAAGGCGTGAAGTACAAAGACAAACCGCCCAAAGACCATGTACCTTGCTACAAAAACTTTGGGCCCAAGTATGTAAAGTTGAGGCACATGGACCCGAAAGTAAACCTCATGTCCGGACCACCCCCCCAAACCCTAAACCCTAAACACTAAACCCTAAACCCCAGATCAGTCCACCTGATCTTGCACATGGTAGTGGTACACCGGAGTGGAGCTCTCCTGGCAGTGTTCTCAGCCTCTTCAGCCCAACGCCCTGGACTCCATGATCTATCCTTCCTCGAATATCAATATGTCTATAAATCAAGAAATAAATATAATATAATATAATATAATATAATATAATATAATATAATATAATATAATATAATATAATATAATATAATATAATATAATATAATATATATGTATGTATATATATATTAGGGGGAAACCCTAAACCCTAATCCTTGGTTTGTGAGGGCGGCTTCAGTGCATCTTCCAAACAGGATACACGTCAAGCAAGGACCAGAACGCGTGGCTTAGGTGGATTCTAGCGAAGAAGAGCAAAGAACCCCCTACAAAACTAGAACTGCCCCACATGTGCCCTAAACTTGCGAGCTCTAAACTGAAACCTCCATATCACCCCTAAACCTCAAGAGCCCCAAAACCCCAAACACCTCAACCCTAAACCCTGAATCCTACTATCCCTGAACCCCATCGTCCTCATGATCCCCAGGCCCTACAACCCCTCAACCCTATAATCCCTCAACCCTAAACCATGAAGTCAAAACAATCCTAGGGGCCCTACCACCTAAAGCTGACTGCAGTCCGGCGTTGGCCCAATGTGGGCACCGCAGGCGTCCAGCAGCGGCAGCTTGTTGTTCTCGTAGTCCTCCACAAACAGCGGACGCTGAGACTCCAATACTCCCCAATTGAGTAAGGAAGGGATTTTGCAAATTCTAAATTCCAATTGAAAAAGGTTCCTGCAAAAAAAAGGTAGGAAGCCCAGTATGGCTTTAGGAGTATTCCCTAAACCCTAAACCCTAAACCCTAAACCCTAAACCCTAAACCCTAAACCCTAAACCCTAAACCGAATTAGAGGGCATTGGAGCTTTGGGGAGTGCCCGCAGGCCCCGAAGTTGAGGCAATCCCAGTTCTGCTGCTGCTTGACCCCTGCCATGCAAACCATCATAGCAGCCTAAACCCTACCGGGTAGCCTTGTAATCATATTATAAATAGGGTGCCCGTTTCAGGGTTGGGTACATGAAAAGAAAGCCCAAAACCAAAAAAGGGCAAAAGGGAGCCACTGGGCTCCCAAGCCTACATCCTGAACACGAAGCCTTGTGGATGTGACCGGCGTCCTCCCACTTGCCATAGATGTTGTAGCTCGTGACGACACCCACCTTCGTGGAGTGGCCGCCCGAGGCCTTGGCTGAACTGGACTTGACTATCCTAAACCCAAAGCCACGGTTTAGGGTTTAGGGTTTAGGGTTTAGGGTTTAGGGTTTAGGGTTTAGGGTTTAGGGTTTACTGATTTGGCTTTGGCTTAAGTTTTCTTGTTGTCGATAAACAAAGCCTGCGATAACTTCAAGGACTCTGAACGCTGTAGGGCTTCTCTGGGTATTTCCCAAAGTACTGGGTGCTTTCCTCAATATACTCCTAAATACTATAAAGCCCCCAAACAATTTGGAAACCCCGTGAAAAGTCTAGGGGCGCTGAACACACCTCTGGCGCGACATGAGGCACGAGGATGGACACGCTTCGAAGATCTCAGCCGCTTAAAAGCAGGGCATGAATGATTGGAATAGGGCTCCCAAGGCCGGAGGGGGGGGGGGGTGTTGATGGTACAATTTATGTAGAGACCATGAGGGAATACCATTCGTAATTATTCCGACCCCTATAGTAGTTCAGAATGAAGCTGATTCTGTCTATACCGCCAGCACCACAATCTCACACGCTCACCCTCACCAAGCCGTGCAGCGATAGCTGCTGTCACTAGGCTTCCCAACGCCACATCCCCAACCTAAACACTGAACCCTAAACCAGCAATAAACTTCCTAAAAATGAAAACTGAGCCTTGTATCGACAGGAGCCCTAAACCCTGGCTACTCCGAGCCACACCTGGAAACCAGGAAGGAAACCTAATCCTATGAGCCCTTTCCACCCAGTCACCATATTCAGTTGAAAAAACCTTACCTTGGGTCCAGAGCTTCACACTTGGGAACAGTGGACAGCAGCCCAAAATCGCCTGCCGCCCTAGACCCTAAACCCTAAACCCTAAACCCTAAACCCTAAATCCTAAACCCTAAACCCTAAACCCTAAACACTGCAACCCTGCGGCTGAGTAGAGGCAAGCGAAGCTGCGATGGAAGTGGTAGTCTCCTTGGTGGTCTACCTAATCCCTTAACACTCGGGTTTAGGGTTTAGGATGTGGGGTTTAGGGTTTAGGGTTTGGGGTTTGGGGTTTAGGGTTAAGGGTTTGGGGGTTTGCGGTTTAGGGCTTAGGGGTTGGGAAGATTTCACTCCCCTGGACCCCAGTGGAACCCCAAAGCTCGAAAACCTGGCTACAAACCATGCTGCAGAAGGCCAGGGATTTCGGGTCCATCAGCGTTTAGGGCGTCGACTCCTAAAATCGCCTTCAACCCTCCTAAAGTAGTAGACGCAAGGGTTTGGGGTTTAAGACTTCTCTCACATCCCAAAGCACAAGAAATCTGCTCTCTTCTCAAGGTCAGGAAGCCCGTGTGACCACCGCAAGGGCCGACCACACCGAAGTAGGTGTTGCCGACCGTGCGTGGGAACCTGACAGACCCTCATTGGTTTAGGGGTTGAAGTTTAGGACTTAAAAGGGCCCCAAACTCTAAACCCTCAGCCCTTACCTTTAAACCCTAAGCCAAATAATTGCCTCAAACCCTGCACTCTAAACCTCGAACCAGAAGGTTTAAACAATTGAAGCCGTACAGCGACTCTACAAACCCTGTACTGAGATGGGGTTTCGAGGGGTTGTTCGTGGTCAGGGCTTTGACGGAGGGCGCCCCACCACCAGAGGAGTGCCATGAACTGCTAGGGAAGTACTTCAGGTCTCATGAACAGTATCGCGCCCCGACTGAAGCCATACCCCCTGCACCCACGTATCTGGCGGCCATGTGCTGTGGGTCACTTTGGAGGCGTTGGGGCTCTGTCTACGAAGGGCACAGAAGGGCTGAGGGCGGACAGATTGCCAGTGTTTGCGGAGCTCTGCAGGCGCAAATGGGGGCCACAGAGTCCTAAGATCTCTTTCAGGCTGAAAGGCTCAATGTTGCACTTGTACGCCACATGGCGCTCGGCAATGCCAATGTCCTTGCCGCCCTCCTGCCAGGAGCCAGTACAGTCTCGGAAGCTTGTCGAAACCGTCACAACACGCTGTACAGGTTCGTCCCTTCCGGCACATCATTGAAGTAATACACATTAGACTGTCGAACCCTCGCCGAGTTGAAGTGGGCCAAGCTTCTTTCTAAGATGAGAAATCATGATGGCCAAGCATTTTGAACCCACAAGACACAAGCGTCTGCCCCATGACGAGTAAGGACGCAGGGCACGAAACAAAACCTGTGGTGAACCACCTCCCAAAAAACGTTGTCAAAGACGTAAAGGCTACATGCTGAAAGATGCATACATAGGTACATATATACACAAGTAAATGAATAAATAAATCAATAAATAAATAAACAAACACATATAAATATAAAACCTACATGAATAGACAAATAAATACACAATATGTATATATATATATATACATATATATATACATATATATATATATATATATACATATACATATATATATATATACATATATATATATATGTTTGTGCGTGTGTGTGCGCGTGTTGTTTGTTCACATATTTATGTATTTCCACATATCTCTGTACATGAGCATATCTGTATATAGAATATACATATATATATACACACATGCATGTAGTATGCTTTTCGAAAGCCGCCATGCAGCAGGTTTCAAGCTCAGTGTGTAGGGCGGCATAGACTCGACGAAGAACCAGATACTTGAATCTAAACCCCTCAGCTCTAAAACCCAAAAGACGCCTCACTCTGCACCCTCTCAGCATCCAAAACCCTAAACCCTCTCTTCGAGCCCCCCCCCCCCCTGCTCCCCTGAACCCCAAACCCCGAAGCGGGGGCCGTGTCGTAGACCAGAGTCGGGTCGGAGCATCCCCAGTTGGAGATGATGTTGCTCTGCTGATCGGTGAAGCCTGCCTAGCCGCGGCTTTGGCTTGTGAACAGGGTTTAGACTAATTAGGTTGGCCCTAGAAACCCTCTGAACAAGGTTCCTCAATAAGATTCTCTTAGACCCCCAAAAAAGAAAAATCTAAACCCTAAACCCGAAATCCAAACCCTAGACCCTAGTTTCTGGGGCTGCCCTGGGACCTTGGCAGCAGATCCTAGCCTTAAGTCATGATTCCGTGCTTTGAGCTTTGGGGCTCAGGGTTGGGGTTTAGGGCTTAGGGCGTAGGGTTTAGCGATTAGAGCAAACTCAAGCATCTCAACCGAAAAAGCTCCAACAGATCTGAGCAGCTGAGCATGAAGCTTCACAAAGCCCTCTCATCCTTGAGCCCTCTCTGAAGGCACCAATATGGTTCTTGCTTGGGTTAGCTATATGGGGTTCCAGTCTAGTACACCAAAAGGGTACTGCATCGGGACCCTTTTGGTAAACCCAGACCCCGAAAACCGAAACTTAAACCCTGGAGGTCCCCCCGCAAAACCCATGGAATCCGAACCATAAGCCCTAAACCCTAAATCCTGAACCCTAAGCCCCTAACCCTCAACCCCTAACCCTTAACCCTCAACCCTAAACTGTCACCGCCTCAAAGGGCCCGTAGATGTGAGCATTGGCGGCAATCGTCCCCTCGGCTGGATCAAAGCTTGGGCTAGGCCTCGGGTTAACTCGGTTTAGGGATCAGGGACATGTGGTCCATTGCATTCTGCAATGTTCATCCTCTCTCTCTCTCTCTCTCTGCCTCTCTTGCTCCCTCTATGAGTGTAGACTGACACATTGATGCGCCACCGAAAGTTACCCTAAACCCGAAGCCCTCAGGCCATGAAGCCTAGAAATCCTTTCAGGGCCTATGTTGAAGCCCAGCAACCCCTGCCGAGATCAGCTCGTGGCTCAATGTTTCGGTTCCCGAAACTGTGGTGCATCCGACATCCCCCAGCCTGGGCCATCTAGGGTTCCAAGCTTGGGCCCTTTTTTGGGGGTCCCTTGTTATATAACCCTTGTATACGCTGTATAGAATGAGGACCCATGCTTCGAATCCCCATACAAGGGCAAGGGGCCACACTAAGGGCCCATGGTTTCCGACCAGTTGGGTCGGAGTCCTCGTTTTGGATGGCAGCGTTTGGGGTTCAGGGCCTAGGGTTTAGGGATTCGCGCAGATTGCAGGTTAGAACTTGCCCAGGAAGTCGACTCCTGTTGGGAAGCGATTGCGGATGCAATGGGTCTTAAATTATGGTGGCGGTCCCCGACCCTACGCCCTGACCCTAAACCCTAACCCGAACAAGCCATAGCTACATCAGAAAACCTCCTCCCGGACCCCTCTGATCAGGGGGCTCTGGCTGTAGGGTTTGAGGTTCATAGACGCATCTAGAATCGCCCAAAACAACCTTGAGTCCCCCCCTCAACCAAAGGTCCCATTCCTGACCAATCCCAGCACCAACTTGGTTTGGGGGGCTCAGGGTTTAGGTGTGTGTACTCCTGAGTCTCCTGAGAACCTTTTGGGGGACACACAGCTGCATGCAACAACCCTTCAACCCGCAAAGGTTTAAGGCTCGGGGTCTCGGACCCTAAGCCCTAAACCCTACACCCTAAACCCCAAACCCAACACCCCCTGCCTAAAGCCTGTCTGCGGCCAAACAGCAGCCTTGCGCCGCACGGAGGACTTGCACAAGTGGGGTTCGTGCCTTGCTGCGCTGGGTTTAGGCTTTGGGGTAGAGGGTTTATAGGGCTTAGGGTGTCATCGCGGATGAGGGTTTAGGATGTTGGGTGAGACAAGATGCGAATGGCAAGTCCTAACTACATGTTTAGGGTTCAGGGTGTAGGGCAACCCAGGGCGTGTTCCCACAGCTGGTGTGAAAGCAGCCCTAAACCCTAAACCCTAAACCCTAAACCCTAAACCCTAAAGCTTTCTGGGCCGCAGGCATCCGGCCGTGGTGCCACCGTCGGTCGGGGGGCCGCCATTACCTTAACGAAGTCTTCGGTAAGTTTGAAGGGGCTTGAAATTTCGGGGTTCGCTCTAAACCCTAAACCTGGGATGTTCCCCCTTCTACGAACAGCCCTTAATAGGGATTCTAGTACCCCCTATTATAACCCCGATAAAGGACGGTTAGTATAAGGGGGGACATCCCGACCCCAAACCCCGAAACCTCAACTCCGACACCATGAAAGCCTCGCTCCTTGGCGGCTGCAACAAGGGTTAAAGTATAGGTGCTTCTTCAGAACGGACGGCGCTGAAGCAACCACTCGTTGCAGAGGGTTTGGCTATCACCACCCCCCCCCCCCCTCCCCCAAGAAAAACATATGTACACTGAGGGCTAAACCCCGAAACCCTCAGACCCAAACCCTAAACCAAGCTGGGGGGGAACCTGCCCTGAAAGCTAAACGCCACGCCCTCTGAAGCAAAAAGCCCCCAAAGCCCACAACCGAAAGCCACACAAGCCCTAAACTCCAACTCCCTAAAGACCTCAACCCTACCCCCCAAGGCCTGCAACGACCTCAACCCTAAGCCTAAGCCCTAAACTGTAAACCGTAAACCCGAAACTGTAAACCCTAAACCCTGAAGCCGAAAGCCTAAACCCTTTAACCCTAAACCCTAAACCCTAAACCCTGGCCGAGATGCCGCAACCGTCGGGTGGTGGCCCGATGCCTGGAAGAAATAGGATCCGGTCTCTGAGGCACCCTACGTAAATCTTGGAGGTTTTAGGGTTTGGGGTTTGGAGTTTAGACTTTAGGGTTGATTTAGGGTCTAGGGTTTAGGGTTTGGAGTTAGGGTTGATTTAGGGTCTAGGTGGTTTAGGGTTTGGGGTTTGGGGTTTGGGCCAAAAGCGTAAACCCCGAAAAACCCCATTCTGAGGCACAAAAGAGACAAACCCCGAATCCTACTCAGCCCCCAGCGTCGAAACGATTCACATTTGGTTGCAAGTGTGCTTGCTTGGTTTGCAGTCAGTCCTTCGAACCATACATCCGCATCGGCAGCCCTAAACCCCAAACCCGAAAACCCGAAAACCCTAAACCCTAAGTCGGTGCCATGACGCCTTGGCCCCACGTTACTCCATGGCCGGAGCAGTCCTGGCTGAGCACCTCGCATGCGGGTTTCAAATGCGGGCCCTGGACCCTAAACTCTAAGCCCAATAAAAAGCTCAACCGAAAGCCTAAAATCCTCAGCCCTCAATGCCTAAATGCCAGTTTCTGCCAAAAAGGGCCGCATAAGGTCCTTCAAACAAACCATATAAACTCCTGTCTCAGTGCTTAACTAAGGCCATAAGCACCCAAAGAATCGGGAGCTTAGGGTTTACGGTTTAGGGTTTAGGGTAACCTTACAAGCTATAAACCCTAAACTGTAAACGCTGTTCTTCTTCCGGCCTTGTTCACTGCCACAGCCGCCAGGGTCCACGCACGGATCGGGCCCATTCTCGCCGTCAGGGAGAGCACTGAGCACGGAATCCCCGAAAGACCTTGAGCCCTGGAATAGCAGCCACGCCACTGGAGGGTTGAAAACGTTGAGCCCTACACGCTAAACCCTAAACCCTACACCCTAAATCCTAAGCCCTAAGCCCTAAACCCTAACCCTCAACCATAAACCCCAAAAAACTCCTCCCATTTGGATAAGGGGGGATCTGAGGCCTTCGAGTTGAACCTTCTTTCCGGGGCTTCGCGCTTCTATGGATGTAGCGGGGTTTACTGAACTTACGTTGCCCTAAGCAAAGCCCGTTTGCAAAAAACTCTACGGGAGTGCACTATAAACCCTAAGCCCTAAACCCTAAACGTGGAGGCCCGCAGCAGATAGGTCTGATAACTCAGACCTGTAGGACGTAGGGTTGGAAAGGCTTCGCTGGTTCGGCATCGTCCCTTCGGCGACTCTGTGCCTGAACTGTACAACGTAGGGGCCTATAATTGATTAGAACAGGGTTTTGGGGGTTATTAAGGTAGATCTATATAGGGACCATCAGGGAATACCATTAATGATTCTTCCGACCCCTATATTAACATCCTTCCTCATCTCCTGGGTGCTGTTCAAAAACCGAGTGCGGCCCTGCAAAATGTCAACCTTCTCAATCTCACAATCCCCATACTCCCTTCCCCCTAGTATTAAAGCCCCCCCACTCCTAGTATTTAGACACCCCCGAAACCCCCAAAGGGTTTCTACTATTAGAGGGGGCGCGGGGTTCTTATGGGCTCACCTAGGCCTAGCCTTACCGCTCCGCGGAAGCTGGCTCCGGCACGAAAAACTCCTAAACCCGTTAACCCTAAACCACTGCCATGGGCCGAACATGTTCAAGGAACTTCGAACACTTCGGAGGAACCCTGAACCCTAAACCCTAAAACCCCCCCGTGTTTCATGATGCGACCCTTGCCAAGGCATCAAACTCTTTGAGGTGAGCCTCATGGGAAGAACTAAGAGCTGCAGTGGGTTATTCAGGCTCTAGGAGAACATTGAGGGTGTAGACCCATTTATGCTTAGGGCTTAGCTGGGGGCTACCGATGCCCATCTCGGGCTGAGAGTTCGAACGGGTGAGCCAGCTATGAACATGTACCTTGATCGAAGAAACAAAGCCATAGCCATCCATAGCTCGAATCGAAGCCGACAGCGTAAACCCTGAGCCCGACATGGCACTTTGCCCTATCGTCAAAAGCTCTGCATGCTCGACAACCTATACCAAGTCTGAACCTACACCTCCTCACAAGTGCTACATACAGCTCGGTCAAAGACAGGTTCCACCAAAAAGCGAACTGACCCGTTCCCGCGCACTAACCCTTTACCCCCCCCCCCATCTGCCCATCCATCTCTTGGACACCTAGATTTCTTACCAATGGCTCGTAGGGAATGCAGGAATGACCTTGTCCAGCAATCCCTAGAAAACCGTTCAAAGAAACCTACCAGTAGAGTAATCATTCATTCCCCCATTTTCCACAAGACCCATTCTCGTAGGCCAGGACTTTCGTGTGCTGCGGGTCTTGAGACTGCAGTACCCACTCAGGTGCTATAGCCTCAGTCTGGTACAAGCGGTTGGCCCCTTATGAATATTGACAGACATAGTACTTCTAAACACAGTAAAGGTAGAACAAAATAAATAGCCCCATGTCCTACAAAGCAGGAATTTGGTGGATCTCGTGCACAAGCGGACGGACGGCGGACCATTGATATTATCATGGCTCTATGCCACCGTGAGAACATTTTGAGAATTGGATCGGTCACAGAGCCCCTCCCACCTCCATGAGCCCTCCTTCTTCGGGGTTCAAGGGGGGGTATGTAACCCAAGCTTCCCTAATACTCCCCAATACTCCCTAAGGCGCCCGAAGCTTCCCCAAGGTTTTCTAGGTACCTACTCCCCCTGTTGCTCTGCCTAACAGCCCCCCCAACTTTCCTGCGCACGAGGACACAAAAGGCACCCAAGGCTGTCGGAAGCAAGCTTCGGTCTAGGGTTTCGGGTTTAGGGTTTAAGGTACCCTATGAACCCTAAAACCCAAACCCCAAACCCTAAACCCCATGCGTCAGGCAGGGAATCACTCATCGCTCTCACACTTTCAAAAACCTCGACCCTCAAATCCGAAACCCTAAACCTAAACCTACGTCGCGAACCCACCCCGAACGCTAAACACCAAGACTTTAACCACTCACCCGCAACACTAAACCCTTAAATGGTGAACTAACCCCAGACCGTGAAGCCCAAACTCCAGGCAGCAAACCCATAAAACATTACGACTGTGAAGCCGTCCTGAAACTATCTTGGGCCCAGTGTCGCCACCAGCACTGCCACGCAAGGGATGACTCCGAGGCACTGCCCCACACGCCTCCAAAAAACCCTCCGAGCTTAGGGTTTTATGGCTGGGTTTGGGATGTAAAGTTTAGGGTTAGGGTTAATTAGGGGTTCAAGGGGCTTAGGCTTTGGGGTAGTGGGTTTAAGGCGTTGGGTAAGTGGATCCACTTTGCAAAAGGCGTGAGTCTGTTCCGCTTTTACCTTGACATGTGCTGAGCTGTTTCCTCCATGGAAAAGCTTCAAGGCTTCGCCTGCATTGCCGCTACGCACTTGCTGGAGCGTCAAGCTCACAACCAGAAGTCGGGCACACAAGCCAGCACTCATGCTCCTAAATTGCGTCCGACAGCTACAGCTACCAACTGTTCACTGAAGGCCGAAGGCTGCCAAAACAGACCATTTGCATGGTCATCTGACAAACTCACCTGGTACCCGAAATCGGTCCCCTGCACAGTCCCTCCTAGCAAAGATCCAATATTCCACCAGATTCCTGTAGATTAGTGTCGAATGATGGTACCCCATGGCACCCCGGAACCCTAAGGTACAGCTGAACGATTCTCCACTGCGAGTCTGTCCCCTGCGAACGAAGCGCTTACGGAACCGCAGCGCTGGAGTATCTTAAATTTAGGGCCTGGAATGCAACAGTTGTCATCTGTCAGGTTCTGCACCATCCATCCTGTGTCCACGTCGCGTAAGAAGTCCACGCTGACACTGAACAGACCAGTCATTTGGGCTTGAGACCCTTGAGAGTGGCTGAGAGAACCGGCTTTCGCAAGGCTCACTGACGACTCTGAGCCCTCACGCAACCTGCCAGACAGTCACAAAGTGCAACGAGACGTAACAGTAAAAGCTGAAGGGACCTAAACCCTAACCCTAAACACGCTAGACTCGAGGCTTCTTCACAGGCAAATGCACCTCGAGACTCCGGACTGCCGGCATGCCGCGCAGTTGCTCTGCAGACCCATCTCAAGCTCAGCTGCGCGGAATCAACCGAAGCTTGGGGAGTACTTGCCATGGTCAAACTCGTGTGCGCTGTACTTTCCCTGGGCTAGCTCGGGTGCAGCATGGTGTTGGATGCATATCTCGAGGAGTTGCGATTGAGCCATCAGACTCTATGTCAAGCACGTCACAAACCTGACCAGCCTGGCCCAGCCGAAGCGACCATAGTAGAGAACCCCGCTAAGCCCGTTGACTTAGACTCCATCATACAAGGCATATAGAGCTTGAAAGCTCGGCTGACTTAGTTCACCTGCATCCTGCTGCGACGGTGTCTGAGATTTAGGTATAGCATGCAGGACTTGTCCTCAGCCGCTCCTCTCTCCAGAGCGGTTTTTCCTTTTCAAGAGTGCGGTCCTTCCAAATGAAACAGAACCTCGGACACACTTCCCCATGCCATCTAAAATCCTCGTGGGTGAACGATACTACCTTTGCACCGAACCCTTCTTACTTGCACGACCCTTATATAATCCCAAAATCACACAACCATAGTTCCTAAACCCTAACACCTCAAAGCCTTAAACCCTAACACCCTGAACAAACCCTAAAACCCACAAATCCTAAACCCCTAACCACACCCCGAAACCCTACAAGCCTAAAACCCTACAAACCTAAAACTCTGAAAACCCTACAACCCCATAAACCCTTTAAACCCTCTAAACCCTATAAACCCTATAAACCCTAACCCAACAGCCCAATCGGCGAGTCTTCTCCGCAAAGCTCTCGCGCGCTCGCGGCGCGCAGGTCGCAGGACGGAAAACTGTCGAACCGAGGTGGAGCACGCGGCTCAAAGGGTTTAGGGTTCAGGGTTTAGGGTTTAGGGTTTAGGGTTTAGGGTTTAGGGTCAAGACCTTCAAGAGCCGCTGTCAAGCTCAGGGCTGCTCACTGGATGCCCCAGCCTCTGGGGACGCAGCGCGCTTTCGCTTGGGCCGCTGCTGGACAGGCCTGAGCTCCTGCTCCAGCTCGTAGCTGCAACCGCCGAAATCCCCGTGGCCCCATGTAACAACCTCGGGGGGGTTGGGCGAAATGAAGGGTTTATGGTTTAGGGTTTAGGGTTTAGGGTTTAAGGTTTAGGGTGTAGGGTGCCCGCCCCCCCCCCCCCCCCCCATGGTGGAGTTCGGGCGCAAAGTCCTTATACACTTCTGTGATACTCTACAACCCCTTCGGAGTGTCGCCGCTTCAGATCCATTAATCGCTTGATAGCCCAGTTGTCCTGTAGTAGTATTTGAAGGGTACCTTTTTTGGTTGGTTTCTTTATAAGGAAACCTTGAACCAACAAAGACAGGGTAACGGGTACCACTGGGCTACCAAGATTGACCAAGAAACTGCTCCATCCTGCGAAATTGCCGCAAATGCTCTATCGGAAGCCTGTATGTGCCGCACGTCCTTGAGCTGTCCGTCCACTCGGCTGCTGTCGCCACCCGAAAAAGGGTGACCCCAAGTCACGACCGAACCATCGGCTAGGATTGCAGCAAAGGCACCACTAGAAGACTGGATTTGCTGTACGTTCTTCAGCCGCTGCTGGACATGGCTGCTGTCACCACCAGAATCATGCTTGCCCCAGGTCACGACGGAACCATCCGCCAGAATTGCAGCGAACGCTTGGCTGGAAGACTGGATTGCTTGTACTCCCTCAAGCTGCGCTTGGACTTTGCTGCAGTCACCACCACATTCGGGATCGCCCCAAGCCACAACCGTCCCACTGCCGACAATTGCAGCAAATGCGCTCTCGGAAGACTGGATTGCTTGCACGTTTCGAAGCTGCTCCTGGACAGTGCTACTGTCACCACCGTAGTCATGATGGCCCCAAGTTACCACAGCACCGCTCGCCAAAATTGCTGCGAATGCGCGACGGCAAGACTGAATGCGTTCCACATCTCTCAGCTGCTCTCGGACCAAGCTGCTGTCACCGCCAGAGTCCGCATGGCCCCAGCTGACAACAGTGCCATTTTCCAGAATGGCGGCGAATGCCATTTCAGAGGACTGTACGTGTCGCACCTGCTTCAGCTGGGCTTGGACGGCACTGCTGTCACCACCATGGTTACGAGACCCCCAGGTCACCACAGAACCGTTGGCCAGAATCGCAGCAAATGCTTCCCTGGTAGACTGGATTGCCCGGACTTCTCGAAGCTGCTCTTGGACGTTGCTGCTATTACCTCCACATGCCCAATCGCCCCAAGCCACGGCCGAACCATCACGCAGGAGGGCAGCAAATGCCCTCTCGGATGATTGGATTTGACAAACATTGCTTCCTATCAGGCCTTGGACGTCACCGAAATCAATGCCGCAAGACTCCTCACCCAAAGCCGCAACAGAGCCGTTCTCCAGCACTGCTGCGAAAGCCCCGGCGGAAGCCTGGATGTGTCGCACCTGCTTCATGCCGGGCGCAGATCCGAAATCAGACAGTTCCCGATTCCACATGTGGTCGCCCCAAGTCACACCATGACCATCACCAAGGATGGCAAGGAAGGCTCCGAAAGGATTATACAGGTTGAGACCGTCCGCTTTCAAAGCCATCACCTCCACCTGGAAGATTCCAACATCAAGGGGAAACCCGCTACGGGTTTAGGGCGGTCAGGGTCCCGGTTTCGTGTGACAGACGATCAGGAGACTAAAGGAAGGACCCTTGTAAGAAACTTTAGGGTATTGCAGGGGCTACTTAGGTATGTGGAGACTTTTTTAAGGTACGGATACATATACATATACATATACATATACATATACATATACATATACATATACATATACATATACATATACATATACATACACGTACACATACACATACACATACACATTACCATTACATATGCATATGCATATGCATATACATACACATACATATATACATAAATTTTTAAAAATATACATATACATATACATAAACGTATACATATACATAAACATATATATATATATCATATGTATATGTATATGGAAAAAGGGGTTACGTAGGGGAATAAGATCAAGGGTCCTTTCTAGGGGTCTCTCCTCGTATCCCTGAAGAGGAAGGGAAAGCCTACACCCTCAACCGTCAATCCTAGTCGGACCCTAAGCCCTGCCAAGCCTGAACCCTAAATCCTAAACCCAAAATCCTAAACACTAAACCCGAAACAGCACCTTCCAAGGTCATCTCTTGGCCAAAAGAATCCCGCAAAACGTCTCCAAAACGACCCTGCAGCCGGTGGGTTAAGGGTTTATGGGGTTTATGGGGTTTAGGGATTGGGGTTTAGGGTTGGGATTGATGGGACTTAGGGTTTAGGGTTTAAGGTTTTGGGTTTAGGGTTTAGGGTTTCGGGTCCGCCTTAACCACCGGCTGTTGCATTCAGATCCTTCGAGAAAGATACTCAGCAAGGCCCTTCACCCTAAACCCTTGGGGTTATGCCCGCAACTAAGTTCGGGCTTGGGGTTGATGGGGGCTTAGATTTGGGGTCTATAGAGCCTTTTCGGCGACTCCCACCTGTCTTCGATGCAGCGTAAGCAGGTCCCCTGAGTGAAAGCCCGCTTCTTCCACTGTTTTGCCACCATTCACCAGACCTGTGACTGTGTTTAGTGAAAGTTTAGTTTGCGGTTTAGGGTTCAGGACCTGCTTTAAGGCTAAAGCTAAGGGTTTTTAGGGTTTAGGGTTTAGGCTTTAGGGTTTAGGGTCTCGGCATACGGTTTTCGCTTAGGCATTAGGAATTAGGATTTTGGGTTTGGGGATGCAATTTCGAATTCCCAACCCGCACGCGTTGTGCTGCAAGCCCAAACGCCCCTTACACTGTTAAAGCTTTCGTGGCCTAGAGTCTGGACCGTAAGAAGCCTAATTCAAAAGCCCTGAGCCCTGAACCCAACAGACGTACAGATGCAGAAATACTGTGCGCAAATCCCTGTTCTAAACGGTACCCTTGTTCCTCCAGGTCTATGCCTCTAAGCCAGCAGAACCCGAAACCCAAAACCCTAAAGCGCCCCAAGGCGCCTCCGTCAGGGGCCTGCAGGTAACAGCGTCCCAGCCCGAATGCGCTTTGCGCCTGCTGCTTCACGTCGTCCAGTGAGCAGCTTGGGTCCACCTCGTGGGCTTGGGGTTTAGGGTTTAGGGTTTAAGGTTTAGGTTTTAAGGTTAAGGGTTCCCGGCTTCGGGTTTAGGATGTAGGGTTTCGGGTTTAGGATTTGGGGTTTTGAGTTTCGGGTTTGGCTTGGGTCTTAGAGGGCTTTCATGGTAGTTCAGCGTCTTTGTGGCAAGCATTCCTCTTGCTTTGCACCAACATCTTTCCGGCATTCCTGCCTCCACGACGGTGCTCCTACGGCTTCTTTTCGGCTTATACACCCCGTGGGGGCTGAATACCCTAGCCCAAAAGAGGTATATAGCGTAGGATTCGAAAGAACCAAAACGGTTGAAGGTTACCTACCCGCTCCCTAAGAACTCTCGAGTTCTGAACTGAACCTGAGATGGGAGCCTAAGAGCGCACGGCTTCGAGCAAGACTCCCCGTCACACCTAATTACTATGGGGGGCCTTAATGATGAAAATAGGGTTTTGGGAGTTGCTATAGCTTTATTAGTTATGTAGGGACCATAAGGGAACTCTATTAGTAATTCTTCCGACCTCTACATTACTTGAAGGTTCGCGCGTGTCTCTTTGGAAGTGTTTTCATAGGGCCAGGCCCCAAGGAACCTTTGAGGTAGGTCTCCGGGAGTTTCTAAACCCTAAACCCTTCAAAAATGTTACAACGCAAAAGCCGCGAAGCTCCTCTTGGGTTGGGAAGCGCTTGCGGTTGGGTTTGTACTGTAGATTGCACACCTAGCCATAGACTAGGTGTTTCTGAAAAAGGCCTCCCTGAACCCAAGCCACCTCAACCCAGAACCCTTAATCCCCACAAAAAGTTTAGGGTTTAGGGTTTAGGGCTCCAAATTCTAAACCCTAAACGCTAAACCCTAAATCCTCATTTAGAAACGGCTCCTGCCACTCAGCAGCGAGACCTCCAGCCGCACAGACATTTGGATCGTCGAGGGCCCGGATCCGCAGAAGTTTGGGGTTTATAGGGTTTAGGGTTTAGGGTTTATAGGGTATAGGGTTTAGGGTTTCGGGTTTCTGGAGTTGAGGTTTGGCCCATAGGGTTGGTTTTCGGGTTTTGGGATTAGGGTTTAGGGTTGACGAAGTAAAGGCTAAGCCTTAAAATCCTACAGCCCTACATCCCAAAATCTGGGAACTCCAAGCCAAGCCCCGAACACCCAAAGCCCAAATCCTTAGCCATGCGCCGGGTTTGTTTCAGTTCTTTGCTTTTTCTTTTTGGTGTGTGTGTGTGTGACAACCCTTGTTCCAAAAGGAGTGATGTGAGTCTTTGCATTGCCAGTGGGATGACTGTTGTGCCTAACCATGATGTTGCGTGTTGAAGTGAACGTCGCCACATGATAGCGGGGATATAGAGGAAGGGCATGGTGACACTCTACTGATGAGGCCCGTCGCCATAGCCTGGGGCCGAAATCCCTTGACAAGTCCTTGGGCGCAGTCACGTGCAGCTGGGATTGTCGTTGAAAGTGGCATGTCCATCGAAGATCAGATGAAGCTGATATCGACACAACACCCCCCCAAAAAAAGAGAGCTGCTGCGAAACGCGTCTGATGACCATTACTTGCCCGATGTGGCTTAGACAGATGAAGAACATGATGCTGTCTTTAGACTTGTGTGCGAAAGATGTTCGTGCCATCTTGGCTGCAATATTGTGTGTGTGTATGTGTGTGTGTGTGTGTGTGGAGGGGGGGGGGGGGTTGGGTTCCGGCTTTTGTGTTGTAGTGCTCCGGCTTCCGGCTTTTCGGGCTAGGGTTGGGGAGGCTTGCAATGAGCTCTCAAGTCGATCTTGCGAAGCTTGAGCATCAAGGATCTGAGCACACATGGTGGGGTTTAGGATGTGGGGTTGAGGGATTCAGGGTGTAAGCACTCGGCACTGTCACATGGGTTGCAAGGCTCAGTGGCTTGTAGATTGTTGCCCTCAGAATGCTGAAGGACTCCACCCCACATAGGACATGGGGCTTGAAAGCTTGGCTGGCAGCCATCGGCTGCTCTTCTCTTACCATTGCTTTTGTTTACAAAAGACTTTCTGGTTGCAGTTTGCTTCAATTCTACAGCTACTCTTCAACCGGCATGCAGTTGTAGCGGTGATCAGTTCTGAACAGGCAAACAGTGGGACCTAACCCCTACGCACTAAGCCCTATAAGCTCACCAACCAGGAGAAATTTTCTCTGTTGCAGGCAAGAGCTGCGCATGTTGTGCAAACGTCGGAGTTCTTCTGCATTAGGATGCTGTAGCATACCAGACTAAGTCCACAGTCTAGAGTATACGCAAGAAGACTATTGAAGTGCTAGGCGGAGGGCGATTTGGTCTGTCTTTCAAATCCGAACTATAGACCCTAAGGAGGCATGGGGTTTCCGAAATTCCTAAACCCCTACACCCCTAGACCCTAAACCATGTTGGGGTCCTTATTGAGGGCTACCTTGTTGGGGTCCTTATTACAAGGGGATCCTGCAATTAGTCTGCAACAACGCAGGCCCCACCCGAAAGGGTCCAGGAAGTAGGAAGATCATGGTACACTAGAGCAGGTTACAGGTGAGTCTAGGGTTCAGGGTGTAGGGTTTAGAATTTCGGGTTTGGGGTTTTGGATGCCTTGCTGCACTCCGTACTCCGAGCCCCAGACATCCGAAGCATTCCCCGGCTCACCGCAGGGGGGCACAGGGATCTTGGAAGGTACACGAGGCGTCCAACAGCTTGGCCTCAGTGGTCCATTTCTCCAAGAAAGCACCTATCGGGATCCCTGGGCGTAACTTATGTGACCTAGAGTAACATGTACTGTCTATACTGTTTTGCAAGGTGAATAAATGCACACATTAATGTTGAGGCAGGTTCCACCTTTTCCGGTACATAGGATACTCTAGGTCCTCTAGGTAAACCCTAGACGCTAAGCCCTAAACAGCCCAGACAGTGTGACATTCTGTTCTGTAGCTCATAACCAGCATGTACCAGGCACTTTGCGCACACAAATAAACCCTAAACCCTACACCCTAAACCCTAAACGCTGCCAGGTGGCCGCGGCCTCGAGGTCGGGGAAGTCATCGTAGACCCTCCTTTTGCAGCCACTGGGCTTGCAGGAAGGAAACTGACGTGTACGTCTAATGTGCAAGCCTTAAGCGTGTATACCATGTGTATATATATATGTATATACATATATACATATACACATATAGATATACATATATATATATATGTTCTTTTAGCAACGACGTTTATTCTATCTGTTGCCCTGAACCTTAGAAACCCCAAAACCCTAAACCAACCACTGGCGAGCCCGAGCTTCTTCCCATGCCCCAGGGGGTAGTAGCAGCAGTCAGCAGCCTTGATGCAGTCTGCATAGGTTTTCAATGCAGCGCAGCCCTCCTTGGATGGTGCCCAGAGGACTCGGCAACATGATGGCCCTCAAGCCCTTGCTTGGGGTGTAGGGCTTAGGTTGACTAGTTTCGGGTTTAATTAGGAGGTTAAGATCCTCTGAAGACCAGTTGAAACTGAAAGCTACTTACTCCGAAGGCCTTCCCAGCCTCTTGGGGGGAGCACAGGGCCATGGCATTTTTGTCGCAACCGCACCCTTGGATAGCCACCGCAAGAAGGGCACTGGCGGCTGAAAAGGCAGCTTTCGCAAGCAGCTTGGCAGCAGAGTTAGGCGGAGCCATGGGCATCAAAACATTTCCCTTGCCCTGCTAGAAAAGGAGCTGCTGCGGCAAGCTGGCAAGTTGCACAAGGTGTCACTGGAACATCAACCAGCAGGCTACAAAACACGAAGCAGCGCATTGAAAGCAACTTCAAGCTTGTGCAGTCTGGGGTTCTGGTTCAGGGGTTAGGGTTTAGGGCCCTAGGTGCAGCTTACTTGGTGTACATAACTCCCAAGCACGTGGCCTTCAAATCTGACTGAGGACTCCAGATACGGTCCATGTGCCGTTTCCAGGGACTCGAAACTCTAGTACCGTACAACTCCGAAGAAAAGGACGGGGCTCTAATTAATGCTACAAAGGGAGGGTCTAGGCTTCAGGGTTTAGGGTTTCGGGCTTAGGGTTCAACCATCAGCTCCTGTGGTTCGCGCTTGCTCGGCTTCGATCACGCGAAGAGGTATATCTTTGCAGTTCTCGAAATTAGGGTCCCTTTTTGGGATTCTCATGAGCAGGCCTTATATGTAGGGTACCCAAGAAAAGGATCCTGAGTTCGAGAACTGCCACTAACTTGTGACGACACACGTCTAAGACCCAGCCAGAGGTCCTCCCGACTAAACCCTAAACCCTACACTATACCCCTCAACCCCAGAAGCCTAAGTCTCGAACCCAAACAATAAGCCCTAAACCCTTGTTACCTTTGGGCGTTGGGGCCTCATGCTCTTGAATTTAGGGCTTAGGGGGGTTTAGGGGATTTGGGGGTTTAGAGGGTTTAGTGGGCTCCTAAACGCCAAGCCCATGCAGGATCGAAGATTCCAAGCGTCTGGGGAGGTTTCCACACACACAGGTGCCCTTTTGGGGTGGGAGGGGGTTCTATCGTAAGGAGTATAGCATTTGGGGGTATATTCAGGCTTCCCCTTACTTACTTTTGGGAATACGGGGCCTAGGATCTGGGAGGCTTTGGGATGTTTGGAGCTTAGGGCTTGCAATTAAGTTTAAGGCTGACTGTAGGGTTTGGTTTAGGGTTGAGGGTTGAGGGTTTAGGGTGCTGGTTCTGGCCGAGACGCAAGATCACCACATCAGGCAGCACGCAGCACTTGCGACAGGAAGGAGCACGAAAAGGGGGGAACTGGTATGTCTACATGGTGACCTTTAGCCTGTGCCCCCGGTGCTGTCTGATGTCTCTATCGCCTCGACTAAGCTGCACATCTGGGCTGTTCAGCGCGCCAACGGCATTCGCATGAGCAAGCATTCGAAGCTGGCAAGCCTAACCCGTAGATCGGTGTCGAGGGATGTAGCAAGTCCCTTGAAACCTCCAAAGCCCCTCCCCCTAAACCCCTAACCCCTAAAGACTAAACCCTAAACCTTAAACCTTAAACCCCATGCTCATGCAACGTGAGGCGCGCTCAGCGATTCTTCGGCGGAGGCGACTCATGAGCTGGCTGAGGATCCCGCCTTCATGCAAGGGATTAGGGTTTAGGGCCTCAAGATTTGAGGGGTTTAGCCGGGCTAGCGTTCAGGGCTGTAAGAGTTTAAGGCTTTAGGGAAAACGTAGGGCTTAATCAAGTATAGGGCACGCAAGAGTTTGCTGGGGGCCAAGATCCCAGGTGCTAAGCTACAAGTTCTTGGAAACACACAGGGTTTAGGGTTTGTCATTTAGGGTTCAGGATTAGCAGGGCGAACGTATGTATCAAAGCATTGGCCGGCAGCACGTGCCTGCGGCCATCGACTGTAGATCAGCAACCCAACAAAGAACTCGCAAAAGCAGACGCCGATGCACGAGGAAGTCCTAACAACTGTGGCAAGCATTAAACCTATTCTTTGCCCTAGATCCTTGCTCAAAGCCCTGAACCCTAATTTGAACCCTAATTAAACCCTAAACCCTGGCCCTAAACCCTTCTTCAAGCTCACGTCGTTAGCCCTGGGCCTTCATGGCCAGCAGCCCCTTCAGATGATCCCTCCTCAGGAACGCAGCGGCTTCAGAGCTTTGGGCTTAGGGATTATGGCTTAGGGTTTAATTGGGGTTCAGGGTTTGGGGTTAGGGTTTAGGGTTTCAGGATTTAGGGTTTAGGGTTTAGGGTTTAGGTTTTAGGGGGTTTCAAGTGTGGGGATTTTTCAGGTCTGGGGCTTGCGGGATTGGGGCGCTTGTTTGACTTGTGGTTCGGTATGTTTGATTGGTCCGGGCCTCACGGCCATGAATCACACCTAGTTCGTGGGTTTCGAGTGCTGGTCTTGAGTTTTCCTAGGGCTGTTCAGGTTTGACCCTGAAACCTGGCTTTTGCTTAGGGCTGGGTTTAGGTCTTAGGGTTTAGTTTAGGGATTAGGGTATAGGGATTAGGGTTTATAGGATTTAGGGTTTGTGCGTATAGGGCTTGAGGGAGGGGGAGGGGGGTGGTGAAGGGCGCTTTTTGGTCGGTGGTGGTGCTCCCTACCCATCAGGCGCTAGGCCCACATGTTCATGTGAAAGTTTCAGGCCAAGGATGGGCTCGCTTAGGGTTTAGCAACCTTTCTCAAACCCTGAATCCTAAACCCTAAACACCCTAAACCCTGCAAGCCCTAAACCCCGGAAGCTTAGGCCCAAGCGTTGGCTCGAAGCCCCAAATCTTCTTCAAGTCCGGCACCATGGTCTGCAGGGCGACTCGGGGGTTGGGGTTTGGCGGTTTAAGGTTTAGGGGCCGGAGTTTAGGGCTTTAGGGGATGGCGGGTTTTGGGTTTTGGGTTTAGGGATTGGGGTTTGTGGGCCTGGCACTCAGGTCAAAAGTTCTGTGCGTTTAGTTATTCTTCTTTGTTCCGGTGGTGGAGGCGCAGGGCTTAGGGTTTGAGACCTTTAAGGTTCAAGTCTTCGCAGAATCTTCGATGTTTTCTCGATGGTGGTGTCTGTTTGGGAATAAGGTCGCTACGGAGCATCCTCGAAAGGCCCTCTAAGCCTAAACCCTCAAGCCCTAAAGGAGGTCATCCCCGTTGCCTGAGCCATCTGCATGAGGGCTGGGTTGCTGTCATGAGCTGCGGTCCTCGGTGAAGCCAGAGTGCAAGGGTTTAGGGCTCAGGAGGTTGGAGGTTAAGGCTCAAGAGGTTGGAGCTTAGGGTTTAGGAGTTTACGATTTAGATTTAGGGCTGCGGGTTCAGGTGCTTGGACTTTAGTTTGGGCTGTAAGGCTCACTCTAATTATAGGGTGTGTCTGAACCATCTGCCACAAGCGATGCCATGCACTGGGTCCCGTTTCAGGTACCTACTTACCTTCATGAAGGCCAACTAAAAACATGCTGGTTGCGTTCTCGTTCTGTCTGGTGGGAGAACACTGATGCCACACTTTCTGGCGGTAGTTCTACGCTTGCTGCTGATCACTTGCCCCAGTGCGGCCTTAAAGGACACACAGACATTTCGGACCTCAAACCCTAAACCCAAACACCCGCAGGATTGTGGCTTTTGGAGACAAGGCCAACAACATAAAGAACTTCCACCTTGTTGGGCTATCGCACCCTACCTCAAAGCCATGCAACACCCTATATCCCTTACCTAACCCTTTGAGGGATCTTATAGGCTGCCTAATTCCCTCACACTAGCAGCTAGCAGCCAGCACGCTATATTTCTAGTGCCCCCGAGAAGCCGCGGCATGCATAGACACCAAGATTGTTCAGGAGCCATCTATACCGCGAAGAGCTACACCCTGAACCCTACACACTCTCCAATAACAGTCATATCAATCAACCCCGCGTCATCTGGTGCTAATGACAAGTCACTGTTATCCATCCCATATGGCTGGTTACTTTGTAAGGGAACGCAGGCCCCCAAAAAGGGTGACGGGTACTACCGGGCTACCAAGAAATGCCAAGCCCTGGACGTCAACATGTGCCTCAGCATGGTCGACGCCTTGCTGCAGGCGGTTTGGGGTAAACACGGCTTAGGATTTAGGGTTTAGGGTTTCGGGTTTAGGGTTTGCAAAGTTCTCCAGTACCCAGAAAATGCGGAAATGAGGTGAATGCGAAGCCGAAGGGAAAGAGGGAACAAGGCCTTCAGGCAAGCTTACAAGTGTATGGAGGTAGTACCTCCTGGCATCTCTGAAAATGTAGCATGTAATTAGCGGAGAGCCAGCTTCGGCGTTGGATGAAAGCACTGACGTTGAATCCCGGAAACCCCAAGAACCCTCTCGGGCCTGCCGCACTGAGATGTCCTGGCACAGCGCGGGCACACGGAGCAATTGTTCTCAAACAAGGCCCATGCATATATATATATATATGTATATATATATGTATATATATATATATATGTATATATATATATGTATATATATATATATAATCATGTATACATATATATATATATATGTATATATATCTATAATCATGTATATGGAATTTAAGGTCTCAGAAATCTGCCTTCCATGTTAACCAACCCCAAAAGCCCGCAAAGTCCTCAACTTGGTAGCCCCTTAACCATAGCATAATAAGGGCACCCTTTTTAGTTTAATGAGGGAATCTTGAAACAAAAATAGGGAAAAGAGAAACAAGTCAACCTTATAAGCTTCTCACACCCTAAACCCTAAACCCTAAACCCTAGACCCTAAACCCTAAACCACAAGGCTTTCGGGGGCCTCCGAGAAGTCGGTCTCCCGCGCCAGCTGCTCCTCTAAGGCAGCCATGGCGCGCCAGGCCTGAGGAGGGGGTGGGCTTCGGGATGTGGGCTTTAGGGTTTAGGGTTAGGGTTTAGAGTTTAGAGTTTAGGGTTTAGGGTTTAGGGTTTGGGGTTTAGGGTTTAGGGTTGAGGGTTCAGGCTGTGGGCCTTCTGGGGTTTGGGGTTTTGGGGAGTCAGGGTTTAGGGTGGATAAGGTGTAGGGCCTGAGGTTTGGGATTGATAAGACCTAGGGTTTAGGGCTTAGGGGTCAGGGCTTGAGGTTTTTGAGGCTTGGGGCTACGAGGGTCAGGGGTTTAGAGTTCTAAAAGCTTGGATTTAGGCTTACGGGTCAGTGTGCCTAGGGTTTATCAGGTGCAGGGGTTGAGGGATTACTACCGGGATTACATAGACATTTCTTGCAAAATCAATGTGCTCTCTTCCACTTCAGCTTTCATATCAAACTCATCATGAGAAAAGCTCACTCTTCAATTGTCAGCGCAGTGGTCGCCCGGCCGAACATGGCCAGGATGACCTGACGCTGCGTAGTGGGTAGGCGGAGTGCCACCTTTGTGTGCCCGGCGCCGAGGCCACATGGGAGTTTACGACGGTAGGGGACCCCCAATGTAGACCCCCAAATGGTAGGATCCCCTTACAAAAGGACTCCATCAAGGTACCGCTATAATCGTACACCCCCACATGTCCTGCGGCAGCCTCCACCTTAGCGGAAGAAGGTGACAGCCTTCTTCGCCCCGATGGTCCGTTAAGTCGAACTACTTCCGGAGCGAGGCACGATGGACCATCTTACCCTCGGTAGGGCCTCACTAGAAGTTTTAGGGTTTGGGTGTTTAGGGTTCAGGGTTTAGGAATTAGGGTTTAGGAAATGGGGTTTTAGAAATTGGGGTTTAGGATTTGGGGTTTGGGCCAAGTGGCCAGCACAATCAGAAAGACATACTGGCAGATGATGCAGCGAGATGAGACAGGGCTTTCGAGGTCGACTGCAGTGTGGGCTTCTGAGTTCCTACATTCAGAAGTGCAGACTGCCAGGTACCCAAGATAAAGAGCCACAGAGCCGGTGCCCCCCCTCTCAACAAAGACAACCTGCTCATATTATGTTTGCTAGCTTCTGAGATAGGGTTGTAGGGTCACGTAGAGTCATCCGACTCAGGGCTTAACGTGGTGAGGGGCGGCAACTGGATGACTTCAGATCCACGTGATTGCTGCCTGGCCACCTGCTCGTCTAAAGCGCCTCCAGAAACTCCCATATAACTACACCCTTAGCCCTAAACTGCCGAAACCCCAAAGCCAGAGCCTGAAAACTAAACAGCAAGCCCTGGAAGTCCTACAATCACGAGCGCTACCAGTGACCAAGGCACCAAGATGGAGCAAACGCACCAAGTAGGATCCCGACTCTCCCAAAATCCTCAGGCGAAACACCTCAAAAGCCCGACGAAAAGTTCTTCAGGGGCTTAGGGTTGCGGTTTCAGGATTTTAGGGTTTATGGATTCAGGGTCTTAGGGTTTATAGTTCAACCCTACACCCTAAACCCTAAACCCTAAACATCCCTAAACCCTAAACCCCCTAGGCTTAGGGTTTCCCAACCCTCCCTAGCGGGAGGCGCCTCTCCGGGGGAGGCCTCCTCGGCACCTTCAGGTCGAGAAACGACGGGTGCCCCCAAGGGACCCAGCGTTTGGAGTCCGGACTTGGGACGTTCCCCTCATGCTAAGAGCTCCTTCATAGGGTTTATAATTGGGGGTACTATAATCCCTATTGAGGAGCTGTTAGTATAAGGGGAATTCGGGAACATCCCAAGTCCGGGTTTAGGGTTCAGGGTTTAGGGTTCAGGGCTTGGGGTTCAGGATTTAGGCTTCGGGGTTTTGAGTTTGGGTTCGGGGTCTAAGGTCTTCATGCTTGGGACTTCAAAGCTTCGTGAAGTGAAGGTCGGCATGTACGACCTTCAACATCGTGGGCGAGACTGAAACGAGGGTAAGGCAAACAAAAAAACAGAAACAACTTGGGTATGCCCTGAACCTTGAACCCTAGACTCTTATAAGCCCTAAACGACAGGCAATCTCTCGCATGCAAAACTCGGGTCATATAGGGCCCTGAAATTGGAACGGAACTTTTGGGCAATTCTAGTTCAACTATGTTGGGGTCTGAAAATGGGGAGAACGAACACTGACGATTGTTATGTAGGCTCCTGTGCTCGGGTGTGTCCCTTCTCAAAGTTAACCAGCTGGCGCTAGAAATCCAAAACATGAGCCCTGAAACCCCATGAACCCGGGGCCGCCTCGCAGGCCCCTAAAACCCCCCAAAAAACTCTTAAACCCTAAACCCTAAACTCTAAACCCTAAACCCAAAACCCTTCCCCAAACAGCGAAGCCCAAGCCCGATTTGAACCCCAGGCCGTTTAAAACCTTTTAAAACAAGGTCAAGCCCAACCGAACCCCAAGCCCCACCCGGACCCGGATTCCCAAACCCGATTGGAACCCCGGACCCGTCTAAACCCGCAAGGTCGGGCCCAACCGAACCACCCCACCCCAAGCCCCGCCCGGCCCCGGATTCCCAAACCCGACTTGAACCCCGGGCCCTTTAAAACCCAAGCTCGGGCCCAACCGAGCCCGCCCCAAGCCCCGCCCGGCCCCGGATTCCCAAACCCGATTTGAACCCCGGGCCCTTTAAAACCCAAGCTCGGGATCAACCGAACCCACCCCACCCCAAGCCCCACCCGACCCCCGGATTCCCCTAAACCTGACCTTGGCCTTCAGGCTGGGCACCGGCACCGCCTTTGACACAGGCACCAGAAAACTATCGGGTTTTAGGGTCTAACTGACAACAATAACAATAATAATAGTAGTAATAATAATACTCATAAAGGCCGTATGATCACGCCGTAAACCCTAAGCCAGCAAACTCTGAAACCTTCCTGGGTGTTGCCAAGTTGGGAGGGGTTGTGACCATTCAGGCTTTCAGAAGAAATCTCTGCAAAAGAGGCTCGAGGAGGGCGGGTTGGTGGCTTTGTGAATGCCGATTCACGCCTACAACCAAGAAGGACTCTGACAGGATCCTGCTTCGCTCTCTCTTTTTGTTCGCTATCTTCTTCGTTTTTGTTCTCTCTCTGTAGAACCGATGTGGACATCAACCCTGAACACCTAAGCTCAGCCTCTTGGCACCTTCAAACTCAACCCTGAACCCCAACACCACCTCTATACCGAGCAGGCCCGAAAACTCAGCATCGAGCCCATCAGGGCCGAGACGTTGCAACCAGCCGCCTCTGCAGCTGCCAGGACCTCAAGAGGTTGGGGGTGGGGGGTCGGGGGGGAGGGTAGGGTTTAGGGTTAAGGTTAAGGGTGAAAGGGGCTGAGGGTTTAGCGTTTAGGGTTGAGAGTTGAGGGTATATGTAAGGTAGCTCAGTAGCTTAAAAAACAGCTTGAGGTCGCAAAGCGCGTTGGCTCTCCAACATCACAGAGCCCTTTCTTAGTGTGGGACTGCGGCCCAAGGTTGCCCAAAAACCTGATTAGTCCATGGTTTAGTTAGGGTTTACGGCTCGTGGATCGGACCTTGGGATTCTCTTCTGTTGGTTACTTGCAAAAAGGAGTCCACAAAGGGCCTCCTAGTAAAGTGCAGGGTTTGTTCAGGGTTTAGGTTTGAACGACGACATCCTCCCAGCAACCATCAGCACGTCGCACAACTTAAGCGTTGTGCCCTGACCCTGCGGTAGCCAAAACCCAACAGCCCCACTACATACGAACCACAAGTCTCACAACCTAAGCCCCAATCATTTCCCCAAAACTTCCCACAGGCACTCCAAGGGCGGATGCATAGATAGATCTACACATACATACAGGATGAACCTTTCCAGGGGCAGGGGGGTGGGGAAGTCGATTTCACTGCAAGATACGAAGAACACTTGTGGTTTGTAGGGATAGAAAAGGTCATGGAGGGATTGGGGCCCAAAACAACGAAACAGGGTTTAGGGTTTAGGGTAAAAAGTGTATCCTCATAGCAACCGAGGTGAGGTAGGCCTAACCTATCCAGGGAGCCCTCGACCGGGCAAGGAGGTCAAGGCTGGGACCGCATCTCCGGTTTCAGCCTCGATGGGCCAACAAGGAGGGTATAAATCCATAAACCCTGAGCCCTAAACCTTAAACCCCTAAACCCTAAACCCCGCAACCCCAGCCCCCTAAACCCTGAACCCTAAACAGGCCCTAAACCACAAATACCAATTTTGCCCTCTCAGGGTTTCAAAACCCCGAGTCGGCCTGGCATCAGCTCGACTGCGTTGAACTCCTCGGAGACCTCGTCGCGGGTGTCGGGCACTACGATGACCCGTGTGGTGCTACTTCCCGGCCCGGCTTCTTCCTGCTTGGCGGCTGGGAGTGGTGTGAGCGGCCTCGAGCCTGGCGGTCCCGGAGCAGCGAGCTCAGGAGCTCTCGGGTTGGCCCTCCACCTGCACTCTGGCCTGAAAAGAAGCTGCCAGCTCCCTGAGGAAGGTTTAGGGTTTAGGGTTTAGGGTATAGGGTTTAGGGTTTAGGGTTTAGGGTTTACGGTTTAGAAGGTCCTGTTCATTGCCCCTTCTCTTGCCACGATGCTCACTGTGAAGCCCAGTTTCGCATTGACTCTTTCTCCTTGAACTTGAAGGAGTTGATAGGGCTTATGCCATGCTTATCTTTTTGTTTTAACTACTCTTGAACAGGGCAAGTGGGGTGTATAATCCCATGGGTCCGTGCACCTCAACAGTGTGTATCTATGAGCCTCATAGTCACAATATTATGTAGGAAGTAGTTTACCCTTAGACTTTAAGGCCCAAGTATACCCGATTTAAGTACATGCACACGTGGGCCTTCAGTGTAGGTTTGGGGGTGCCCAACCCCAGAAGTGATGCTTGGGGCTTAGGGCGTACATGGGTGTTTAGGGTTTAGGTTTAGGGGTTTAGAATTTAAGGGTATAGGGCTGAGGATTTAGGGTTCTATAGGGCTTGTAAAAACGCGAAGATCCACACTTTGAAGACGAAGCTCTGCAGTTCGGGGCGGTGACCGGTCACGCAGGGGGTTGAAGCAAGCACGGTCATGAATCTTCGGCTATACAAACCCTGCACCCTGAACACTAAACACCGAAATGCAAACCCTTCGTCCCCTGATCAAGCCCTGAACCCCGAATCCCTAAACCCCCCCTCCCCCCCGCCCGAAAAACTGAACTCTTGAACCACACACAAACCCAAAGCCTAAAACTCCTAAACCCTGAGCCCCTGGTACCCTTACACCCCCTGCCCCCGCGGCCCCAACACCCCCACGCCTGTCTCGCGCCCGCAGCTGCCGCAAGCGCTGCTGGGTTCATTGTGCCTCGGCGCATTGCTGGGAGGGCATATGGTGGTTTGGGGGGCTTCGAGTGCCGGGGTTTCGGGGTTCTGGCGGGGTTGTGTAGGGATTGTGGTTTCTTAGCATTTTGGGGTCTTGTTTTTTCAGTTTCAGGGTGCAAGGATGTAGGGGAAACTGAATTTACGGGATGCTTTGCAGGATGCCCTACGCCCGAAACACTGACCCCCTGAAAAAGCATCTCTAGGGGATGCATGTAGCCGAGTCGATTTCAGGTTTGCGCTCCAGAAAATGCTGTATTAGGTTAGGGCAACACCCACAGGATGCAGGACGATGTAGTTTTCTATTGCGTACCATGTATATATATATATGTGTATATGTGTGTACATGAATATGTAGATGCAAATGCTGGCGAAAAATTTTGATTAAGGAACCATATGTACTCACACCAATAACTTTGATACAAACCCCACCTCACAAACCCCGAAAAAAACAACCCTATAAACCCCTATTAACCCCTTTATAAGCCCCTATACTCCCCTATAAACACTTCTAAACCCTTACGAATCCCTTCTAAGCCGCTTTACACCCTATGAACCCACGTAAACCCCTACAATCCCCCTTATAAGCCTCTTACACCCCTATAAACCCCTCATAAGCCCCTATCAACCCCTACAAACCCCGACAAACCCCTCTAAACCCAGAGGAAAAGCCCCTATAAACCCCTTTCATTAACCCCTGATAAGCCCCTATACACCCCTACAAACCCATAAGCCCCCCGACACATCCCCAGAAACCGCTTATAAACCCCTTATGCACCCGTGGTAAGCCCCTACAAGCCCCTATGAACGCCTTGTCACACCCCTACCCCTTCTGCGGATGCTTTGGGGGCATGTTGGGTGAGCGGGCGCGCAGTGTGTTGACACTCCAGGCTACTTCTGGCTGAATGGCAAAAGCATGTTGCAAGCGCATGCACGCGCTGGGTTTAGGGTTTGGGGTTTAGGGTTTAGGGTTTGGGGTTTAAGGTGGCTTACGGTACTCAGAGCTTTAAATGAGGAGTTGAGGGAAGTGGTTGACACCTCTCGGAGCGCCGCTCTGAAACCAGACGCCCCGAGCCGAAAGAGTTTAAACCTACGCTTCTTGAGATCGCAGGAAAGTGAAAGGTTGCCAGGGTTCAAGTCCTACGGCATCATGGGTGAAGACTTAGGAGCAAGCACCGGCCCTGGCATGGGACTTGTTTGCGCAGCTTCATCGAGCTTGGCACATTTGCTCCACTTTGGGAGCCTTAACTTGGAGCAACTCGTTCGACCGTGGTTTCGATCTTCTGTCAAAGAGATCTTTGGCTTGGGGCATACCGTTCTAGGACAGTTTTACATGCGTCGATGCAGTAGCTGTTTAGTGGCACATGAATCGTTTCACCACTGTCATGAACGGGATCGCTGCCTGAGTGGGGATGCTTATCGTTGCCACTGTAGAGTACAAACCAGGACAGCCATGCTCCTGCGAGACAACGTCGTTCAGAACAAAGACATGATACCCTAAACCCTACAAGCCGAAAACCCCGAACCTTCAGGAGCCAAATCCTTTTCGAACAACGAACCAAGACATGCGGATATGCGCACTGCCAACCTGCGCATAGTGGGACTCGGCCCTGGTCTCTATGCAGGTTTGAACGGGCCGAATTGCGAGGGTGTGCGGGCACTCTAAGAATTACAGCTGCGTGGCGGGCTCAGATTCTAGCTGCTACTCGGAGGGAATTGGGAGTATACATCCTTCACAAGAACCAGCGACGTGAGTACCTACAGTGGGGGGTAATAGCAGCAGTGATACCTTAAAGTGGCTGATACACTTTACACTGACAATTATTTCGAACGGCCGGCAGATTTCATCCCAGCGCTTCACGGATGTCATCTGCAAAGTGGACAGACACAAACCTCGGAGTTGCACCGAAACAATCTGGATGTCAAATTGTGTCACAGGGTGTGCTACATACCTGCGAATGACAACTTCGCGCATACTCAGTGCTAAGGACAAGATCCAAACAACCCAAATGTATGAGTTTCATGTCTGCACTTCACGTAGACTCTCCTGTCAAGAAGCAAAACTGCTCACGAGGCGGCTTTGCTGCAAAATTTTAGGGGTTTAGGGTTGCCCTGCGACATCGATGTCTGCTGCTGAGGCGCACAAGGGCGAACGTCAAGGCCGTCGAGAACTTGGGACAGTGGGGTTCGTTCAGGGCTTCATGAATCCTAAACCTGATCTCTCTCAAGATACCTGCATCACCCCTGAACTGGAAGGCATTCTTCGCGAATACGCGGGATCTGTGGTGCCCCCATTTTCACAGAGGTTGGGACAACTGACAACCATTTTGCCTTCAATGTCTCTAGGATATGTTTGTAAGGCCAACGATGCTGAGTCCTCAACCTTGATATTGAACTGAGGGTCAGAGTGGGGTCCGCACTATAGGTGCAAGCACATGCAGACAAACAGACAATCAAGCAAGCAAGCGTTGCTGTATTAAGGTCGAGGGGTGTTGACGGACCCCCCAACATACCCTGCAGCAAGTTGAGAGCAGAAGGCGATGGCAGGACTTGTTCCGGATCTTACCGTCATGCTGCACAAGGACTAGGGTTCAGTGGCCTTGTGGGCAGGGTTGCGATTGCTTTGAGCCCTCTGGGTTGCGTGGGTCCGGAGATTCAGGCGGCTTAATGTGGTTCACATGGAATGCATTCATAATGCCGCTTGGATTGTAATGAAGCAGAACAACCACTCAAACGAAATGCTCACATCAAGGGAGACGTTTTCAGAAGCCCTTATAAACCCTGAAACCCAAAACCTTTGAGTCCCTATCAAGTTCAGCAAGGGGAAGTCCACGAATTGCACCAAGAGACGGTCATCATGCATATGCATTCGGGTACATTCGATGTGAACTTGGCTGCAGCGTAGAGGATGCTGAAAACCTGATTTGGCGGAGCAAGAATTGAGGCGGGAGGTGGGAGATGCTGGGAGGTTGCTGCTTTTGGTGGCTTGCGGTTGGTCTAGATGACCCTAAGCACTGTAAACCAAATACCCTAAGCCTTAGCATCCCACAAAACTCGCCAGCCACTTGCCCAGACATGCACTAAGGGCCCGACCCCTTCGTCAGTTTAAGCCCCCGTAACCCTAAGCCCTATGTCTCCGCTCCCCCCAAACCCCCAAGAAAAAAAACGGATGCGTCTTCGCCAAAAACCCTTAATCCCCTGCCCCTAATACTAAACCCCACCCCAGTTTTAAATACTATTTTTCCCGAACCCTCTCGGCACCCAGCCCAATACTAAACCTGTTTGAGAATTAAGGGGGGGGGGGGGTCGAGGACATCCGCCCTTGAGTTGAGCCATTAGGGTTTTCAATTTGGGTTCATGGCTTAAGGCTCAGAGGATTTGCAGGGTTTAGGGCTCGAGGCTCAGAGGGTTTAATTCGGGTTTAGGGTTTAAGGCAACCCTAACTGAACCCTGAACCCCAAACCCCAACCCTATACTCCCTCCTTCTCTCCCAGGCTTCAGATTTCAGGTTTTAGAGTTTAGGTCCCCCAATTGTAAATATTTTCCCGCCGAGGCGAAATTTAGATTTTTTTTTTTTTTTTTTGGGGGGGGGGGGGGGGATTTCGTATTAGGGGGAGGGGGTGAAACCACCTAAACCATGAGGGTTTAGGGCTTAGGGTTTAGGGGTCAGGGTACCCTAAGGCCCTTAAGCAACATAAGCCCCTGAATGCCGGAACCTCTAGAACCCTAAACCCTAAACCCTAAACCACAGGCTTCAACCTCCAGGACCCAGGCCATGCCAACGATGCCGATCGTATTTGGCTCCGTGGCGTTGAAGACGGTCGCAGCCAGCAGCCTGAAGATCGGAGACCCCGAAAGAACGCCGGGGTTTAGGGGTTCAGGGCACAGGGTTTGGGGTTTCGGGTTTAGGGTCTAGGGTTTGAGGTTTAGGGTTAGGGACGGTTAGGGTTTAGGGTTTAGGGTTTGGGGTTTGGGGTTTGGGGTTTTAGGGTTTAGGGTTAAGGGTTTGGGGTTTAGAGTTTAGGGTTTCGGGTTTCATCCCCAAAGGACCCGGGTTTAGGGTTGAGGGTTTCGGGTTCTCTGGAGCCCTACAGTATAAGCCCCCCCCCCCCTAAACCACTAAAACCGAAAACCCCAAAGCCCCAGAAGCCCAGAAGCCAGGTTGTCAAGCAACACAACAACATCGATAGTATTTGGCTGATGTAAGAGCGACAAGCCTCTAGCAAAAAAGGAGGAAGGATACTACCGGACCAAACCCCCACCCTTAAGCTTAAACCCTAAACCTGAAACACTGATTAAACCTGAACCCCAAAAGCCCAACATCTTCAAACCTAAGCCCTAGTCCCGCAAAGCTCAAGCCAGTAAACCCTAAACCCCTCTAAAGCCCAAACCCCTCTAAACCCTAAACCCCCCTAAACCCCCCTAAACCCCCCTAAACCCCCCTAAACCCTCTAAAGCCCCCTAAACCCCTCTAAACCCTAACCCCTAACCCCACAAGCCGTGGAAAGCGGCATGAATGCGGCGCTGCACCAGACCATCCTCGGTAAGGCACTGCGGCTCAAAGGTTTTGTTTCGAAGAGGGGAGGGGCTTAGGGAGGGTTTCGGGTTTAGAGGGGTTTAGGGTTGAGGATAAGAGGTTTTAGGGTTGGGGGGCGGCGGGGGGGGGGTCAGGGGCTGAGGATTTGCTGCAGGGATTGGGTTTAGGGTGGAAGGTTTTAGGCCTTTCGGGGATGGGGTCTAGACATTAGGGGTTTAGGGTTTCGGGGTTTAGGGGTTCGGGGAGGATGCGGGGGCCAAAGGAAGGACCCTTACAAGCGAGCCTCCAGGAGCTGTATAGGGACCATAGAGGATACACAATAAAAGCTTTCAGCGATCAGGGGTTTTATCGGGTAGCAGTCCCTTCTAGTGCCCCTTCTACACTGTCCCTCTACTGTCCCGCCAAGTGTCTCCTTTATAGGAGATGATCTTACTGCAGCATCTACCGCCGTGGGGCCAGGAATTGAAGTCTTAGGGTCTTCCGCCCCAAGCCCTGAAACGCCTACCCCCCCCCCCCCCCCCCACCCAATTAAAAGAAAAGAAACGAAAAGAAAATAGCTTTGGGCTTAAGGCTTAGGGGTTTGGAAATATGCAAACCCGAAATTGTGTCTGCTGCGGCCCGGCGGCAGCAGCCAGGTGGCGGTGAGTGCCTGGCAGCTTGAGGCTTAAGGGTTCAGGCTTTAGGGTTTAAGGGTTTTAGTGCTTAGGTTGAGGAGTTGACAACATGCAAAGGGGTTTCACAAGGGAACCTATTCCCGAAGGAAAGGGAACACAGGCCCGGAGTCCAAGGAGTTGTAACCTTCTTGAGAAAGATGGCATCTTCAAGTGGATGGTCGAGGACATCCTTGAGGCAAGGGTGCCGCCACTGGCTTCTTGAACCAAACTCCTAAGAAAGTGCGGTCCTGTAAACCCATGGGCCTTTCAGATTCAACCCCGCCCCCCCGACCCCCTCCCAAACCCTAAACCCTAAGCCCTAAACCCTAAACCCGAAACCCGAAACCCGAAACCCTAAACCCTAAACCCTAAACCCTAAACCCTAAACCCTAACCCTAAACCCTCAACTCTAAACCCAAAACCCTAAACTCTCCAGACATCCCTCAGACCATGAACCCCCCGAAGCCGTGAAACCCCTGAAGCTCTCCAACAAAAACCAGCCTCCGGAGAGAACTCCAGCTGCTTGCGGAAGATGGACTCGTTGTAGTACCTATTTTTCGGGTTCAGGGTTTTAGGGTTTTAGGATTTTAGGGTTTTAGGGTTCAGGGTGTAGGGTTTTGGGTAGGCTTTTCGGGGTTTAAGGTGTAGGGTTTACCCACGGTTTGGGATGATGGACTCATTGTGGGGTGTCGGGTCTGGGGTTACTTTGGGAAGCCCGTTGTTGACTAGCATCCTAAATCGCCCTTGGGGCCGAACTTTGGGGCCGAAGTGTAAACCCCGAACCCCGAGCATAAGAGTCTGAGGCCCTAGCACCCAAAAACTTTGAACCCCTCAAGCCCTTGAATCCTTAAACCCTTAAACCCGTGCACCTTTACACGCTTGATTGTGGGCCGTGTGGCCAGGCCAGGGTCAAGGCCGTGGGGAAGAAGACGTAGGACGTGAGGCAGGCGAGCACATGGATCCTTTGGGTGACAGAGGGGAGAGGAGGGGGCTTAAAGAGGCTCAGCCCTGCGGTAAGAACCCAAAATCCCGACACAAAGCCTACGCCCCAAGTCGACTTCAGCCTAAACCCGAAACCCGAAACCCGAAACCCTAAGCCCCACATCGACTTCACCGTAAGCCAAGCTCTAAACCCTAAACCCCAAAATGGGCTTAACCCGAAGGTCTGAATCATGCGGAGTTCGGGAGCAAGGGTTTGGGGTTTCGGGGCTTGGGGTTTAGGCTTGAGGCACGTCTGCATAGGGTTTCGGCAGTTGAAATTCGGGGTCTGGGGTTTGACGTACGAAGTATGCACTAGAACCGTTCCTGAAATAGGGGGCCCCAATTTCGGACCCCTCCTTCCCCCCCCCCCCCAGCCATAGCGTCTTTCGGAATCACAGTAGCCAGGCGTCTTGATGGGATCGCTGAGGCCCACAATGCCAGTTTTGTGATGCTTCATGAGAATGAGCGCTGCGAACCACAGCAGACCTCGCAGCACAGACCGGGTTCTAAGGTTTGAAGTGGCTGAAAGGACTGAACCCTACAACCCTAAAACCTGATTCCCACCCCCCACACAAAACCTCAAGCCCATACCCCCCTCCCCCCCCGCCCCCGCCCGCAAAGAGCTCCGAACGCCAGAACAAGTGCAAACGAGAGCAACCTAAACTTGTCAACACTCGACCAACCTTTGAAAGCTCCCAACAGGGACTTCGAGAAAAAAGCTAACCCTAGGCCCGAAACCCTAAAAAGCCCTAAAAACCCTAAACTCAAAAAACCTAAACCCTAAAAGCCCTAATCTAAAAACCCTAAACCCCAAACCCTAAACCCTAAAAACCCTAACTAAGTTCAAGGAACAAAGGAGGAAGGTCAGCTTGATCCCGCCGGGCAGGGAAGCGCCATCCGACGAGCTGGCCTGTGGGGTTTAAGGGTTAGGGTACTTCAAGGCCCAGATACTCCCTAGTTGGGTACATGGACCCTTTAGGGTATAAGCCCTGAACCCTATCTGAAGTATCTGTGCTAGGTTTTGCTCTTTCCCCTCGGAATGAGACGCTTCCACCTTTTTTGCTTACTGCGGTTTACGAGGGAGCCCACTCCCGCCCTCTCCGACAAAAAGGGAAAGGGGCAGTACTCGACATCCTGAGCATGGGGAAGAGGGTCTGGGGTTTAGGGTTTACCCAAAACATGTACCAAAGCTAGGACATAGGATTCTTATAGTAAACGGCTTCTCAGGCGGCGTTGCCGGGCATCGGAGGTTGAGTCAGGAAGTTTTTGTTCGTGTAGTTGTAGAAAGGCCTTTCAGGGTGTGGAGGGGTTTAGGTTTAGGAATTTAGGGGTTCAGGGTTAACTCCAGAGGTTGAAGATGTTTTGGAGTAGAGTTTGTCAGCGTTTGAAGCCAACAGCGAGGAACCACTTCGCCGATGTTTTTGTGCTGCTTTCTTGGCTCGTTGGCTCGTGACGGCCAGGCACGCTCCTACGTGCACTCTACAAGACTCCATCTTGCCTCAGTGCCCATGCACTGGTGTGCGGAGATGTTCAGTGAATTAGGCCCCGAGCCTTAGTTGTTCAATGCACAAACCCGAAGCCCTAAACCCGATAAACGCCGATCCTAGACTCCCCTGTAAACACTCTTAACAACCCAGGACCCAGAGCTATAAAATTTCCTTCACTTCACGTAAGCCCTCAACACCCTACCCTGACTAAACCCCTAGCCCTAGACCCTGTAAAGCCTACACCCCAAACCCTCAACTAACCCTGGCCCTAGACCCTGAAGCCTTCCGCCCACCCCAGGCAGCTACGCCTTCATCTTCAGCAACCTGCCGCAAGGCTCCCCAGCCCTCAACCCCATTAGCCCTGTGAACCCTATAAACCCTATAAGCCTTTCGATCCCTCTGAACCCTATGAAACCTATCAAGCCTATAAACCCTATGAACCTTACGAAACTCTATGAAACCAGCGAAACCTACGAAACCTCCCTATGAACCCTAAGCCCTAGAGACCTAAAGCCGAAGTCCGAGGACCCAGACTCCAACAAAGTAACAAAGGCGCAGGGGGGTCGAGATATCGAGGCCGCCGGCATGCAAAGTCCAGACTCTGGGTTTGGGGTTTAATTAGGGTTTAGAGTTTAGGGTTTAGGGGCTTGCATTTAGGGATGGAGCTGGGAGGTTTGGAGAGTTGAAAGGGGTTGTTTAAGTGTGGGCCTCATGTCATGGGGCTTCGAGAGCTTAGGGCTTCGCGTTCTCTTTTTGGGGTTAGGGGTTAGGGGTTTTGGGTTTAGAAGGGTTGGGAGGGGCTTACAGTCCAGGAGTTTCGAGCTTCGGGATCTTGCGGTTTATCCGCTGGGGGTTGGGTGAGGGTCAAGCTTAAGGGGTTTACGGTCAAGGGTTCGGGAGCCTACTGGACTTTGCACGGCGCATAAGCATGCAATGGTTCTGAAACTGCTGCCGCATTGCACATGTTTCTTAGGGCCGCTTTCGGCATATGCAAAAGGCATCGAAAGATTGCTCATCCCGCGCAGTCGGGAGTTTAGGGCATAGGCTTTCGGCTCTTACGGGCCACGCTTCAAAATGCAGGTTTTGGGGCTTAGGAGCCCGAATCCCCGAATGTGGGGAGGAGCAACAGACAAGAACAAAAGTGCCACAAAATCGCTGGGCTCAAAAGCGCGCCAGTAATCAAGAGAGGTGTGTTGGCTCGCCGGCACGCAGGACCTTCGTCCACCTGGCCCCTGGATCTTGTATGCAAATACCTCTCGGGTCTTCTGCAAGAACGTCCAAAAGTGCTAAGGAAGAGGGTGATGGTACAGGTTGACTTAGGGGGGCCTGGGGCGTGCCATGCTGCCCACGTACTTGAAATCGTTGACAAAGGATGGCTTTTTTTTCAAGAAAAGCTGATCTACTCCCACTCAATGGTAGCCGGAGGCTTGGAAGAGACGTCGTAGCACACTCTGTTGATACCCTTCACCTCGGCACGGGGCAGTGGTTCTGGAGCCTCATCTTACAAAACGTGCCCGTACAGCTGCCCCTCGCACTGAAGTTCAGAACCCCGGAGCCTAGTCTTGCTCAAGTAGGAGCCTTTGTATCATGTATCCTGTGTTAGGGCCGTTAGGGTTTAGGGGTTTAGGGTTCGGGGTGTCGAGTTCGGGTTTAGGGTGCAGGGTCTCTGGCCTGGCCTCGTTGATGATCCGATTCGAGATGCGAGCCAGGACATCCTGGGCAGAGTGTATACAAAGGCGAATTCAGCCACCCCCTAACCCCGAAAAGAAGGGCCTTTTCACAGTCATATACTAGTCCTGATAGCCATATGGGCCACATGATAGTCATGCGGTCCATTTGGGAGGTTAAGGTAACCATCAAATAGGTCTTTGTTAGTTCAGGGCCTGCCGCAAAGGAAGGCCCAAAGGTGAGAGGATTTGAGGCCGCAGGGTTTTAACGCTAAACAGCTAGATTAAAGGCCCGAAGCCCTACACCCTAACCACAAACTCTTTAAGCGCTTTTGGGATATAGGGATTCAGGGTTTTAGAGTTAGTGGTAGGGTCTAAGGCATAGCTTAGGGCTGATTGTTTTGGACTGAGGGTGCAGGGACTTCGGGTTTAGCATGGTCTAGGGCATACAACGGTTTATGGGGTTCAGGGGTTTCGGAGTTTTGGCACCCAACTCTGCTACTGGCTTGGGGTGCCAAACCTACATCAGACCGGCCTCAGCTGGGGACGAGCCAACGGATGCACAAATACTTGCTCATGTTTCCGTCGAGAAGACATTCGACCCTAACCCTAAAACCTAAATCCTAAACCCTAATACCCTAAATCCTAAACCGCAGGCAAGCCGCGTGAGGCATGTCGTACCAATCTGCGGTCATGAAGTCGGTGGTGGTCACGGCGCGGAGGATGCACACATTCCTGGGACTGCACATCTTCTGAACTCCGATGATGCCCCACCTACACATGATTTAAAATCGCATGCAAGAGTCTATGCTAAAGCTGTGGAGCAATGAAACCAGGCGAGAGCACCATGAAATCCACCCACAAGAGCCGCCAGCCCGAAACTAAACCCCAATGGCCCGCGGCCAAGCCATGCCTAAATCCTCCTGCACCCGATTGAAGGTTCATACAACTTCACACCTGGAAACCACAAACCCTAATCCCGAAAATCCTACAAGCTGGAAACAGAACTCGATAGCTTGCAACTGAGAACATACATTCCCGAAATCCTAATCGTACCTCTAAACGCCCAGAGCCCGACACTCAAAACCTCGGGCCGCAAATCGAAAAGCCTATGTCCCAAACCTCGAAAATCTTCAGTCTCTAAAAGGCTCAAACTGCCTACGCTAATAGTAGAGGCCCTAAACCCAGCCCGGGGGGCTCGTACGTCCGGTGGTCGCCCATGACCCCTACGGAGCGCACGGTGGGCAGCAGCACGGCAAAGGCCTCTCCGATGGTTTCGATTCTTACCTTAAGACCCCAAAACCTGCTTTTTTGTATGTGACCCAAGGAATCCTATAAGGGGCTTTGTAGCAATAACCTACCAAAAAAGGTTCGATTTGGGTTCCTCAGGTAAGGTTTCGGGCTCAGGATCTTAAGGTTTGGGGGGTAAGGGTTTGGGTCAGGGTTTGGGGTGCGAGCTTCAGGGCTGAAGGATTAGGGTCTGTGGCTGTCCGCAATAAACCCCAGTGCTCGCCTGCCCGATCTTGTCGTAGTGCCCAGTCTTTCGGAGCTCCTCAATGTAGATGTCATCCTCGGGGACGGGTGCTGAACGAACTCTCGGGTCGAGGTTTGGAAATGAGAGGTTGAATCTTGCTCAGGGGATGAGTAAGGTGCCTAGGGAGTGCGGCTCCAGGCCCTGATGTGGGAGTAAACTGGAATATGGCCTGACTCACAGGGTGCCGGAGTCTCTTGGTTTAGCCTGCTTTGCAATAGCGTGCCTAAAACAGATGAGCAGGAAACACCCCCAAGCACTGCCCTTGAGCATGCTGAGACCATTTCACAGGGCCTGAGAACTCCAAAGCATCGAACCGCACTGCCTACCCTTGAAACCCCAAAGCCTCTACGCCCTCGTCCTATCCCCTATCCGCAAACGAGACTTCGAAGAACACACCCCAGTGACCACAAGCAAATGCTGGTCTAGAGTCGGCGTGGGACAAGCGATCTGCTGTCTCCTTCGGCTCAAGTTTGAACAGCGTGGAGAGCTTTTATTCTTGCAGGGCAAATTCGTTAGTAAGATTGGCGTGGCACTTTGGGGCTCGAAAAAAAGAGAGTGAACGCCTGCTGGTGTATCTTGTCTGGGCCAAGTTGTCCGATCTGTTCGGCGTATTCTTGGGATGCGCGTTGCGGTGCCAGCCGAAGTATTACCGTCGAACTTAGGTTTCCAGAAAAACCCATGAGCACACATCATGTTTTCGTACGGTAAGCTTTGGCAAGTCCTGGGGCTGAAAAAGGTCTTTGGCCCTGTGTTTAATAGTGATTAGGTTTGAGTGGAACGCCCGAGACCCAAGCAAGATAAGATTGTTCCTTCAAGTATCGGACAGGAAGCGGCCGCTTTTCGTTCTGCATTACACAGGCTCACTGACACTGCGATCCGGCATTAACACCAAGCACCGATGCACCACTCGTGTACTGCCAATGGAAATGGCCACAAGAATAAAACGAAAATGCCACGCCCCGAAACCTGCAACATACAAGAGCGGCAGGGGAAAAACTCATAAGGTGCATCAACGTAACATCAGCTGTCTTACCATGGTGGAATGTGAAGCCCCTGTCCATGACGCTTACAATGCAGTGCATTGGCTTGGGGCGTACTACAATTATGCCCTCCCACCCCTTCGCGCCGCACACGCTCGCCAAAGGCCAAACGGATGTGACGGACTGCACATCCATTTTCGTTTTCACTTGCCAGGAACGGCTCCTTGCGCCAGCAACTGCCTGATGTCATGCTGTAGTGCCCCATAAACGCTCACTGCATTCAGATGCTCGTGCCGGCTCCTCAGTGCATCAACCTCGTCCAATAGCTCTTTGGACTTCTCAAACTGTCCCCTCACCAGCCGATTTCTGGCTGACCGCCGCAATGAAGCTATCACCTGAGATCGCTGCATGCCTTCTTCTGTCAACCTTCGGTACTTGCTCTGGTTTCCAGAAAGCTTGGCGATACTCTGTCGAATATCCTGGTAATACATATTGCCAACACTCAACGCAAGCAATGCTCTTGCTCGTTTGATAGACAAGCCATTGTTCAACAACCGCCTGAGTATGAGTCGAACATCCTTCTGCCGGTCAATGAACAGCTCAAAGTATCCATCAGACCGATGGTGCAGGGAACCTGACGAGTTAACATCAAGCTGCCAGAATGCGGCAATCCAATGCAGCACCATGGCCGTTTTTTGTGTGAGCGTCAAACGCATGTAGCGTGGAGGGCGGGCAGAAATGCATCCTTCAGCGTCAAAGAACCCAGCCACAAACGGCCAGGAACACTTGAGTGCGGGAAAGTCGTCCTGCGCCTGCGCCTGCGCCCTCGCTGACGACAACTCCTGCTTCAGGCTTGCTTTCCTTGCCGCCGCATCATGCGGCTGATCAGCTGCCAGAAGCAACTGGTGCCTTTTGACGAAGCTTCTTTGGGCAAGCTGCACAGCTGCCATTTGCACATCTTTTCTCTTTGTCAGACACCACGCTAGTTGCGGGCGTTTCAACCCTTTCCCACTTTGACTCAGATACACCTTGCCTGCAAAAACCTGTGCGAACAGAAGCAGGACCTCTGGATGGGAAGACGACTGCGTAACGCTCAGGATATATGCTCCTGGCTTAGAACTGACGCAGCCATCGCCGTCAAAGAACCCAGCAAGATAGGCCAGGACACTCTCCGGGGCATTGTCCCTTGCAGGTTTCGTAGGAGGAGCAAACGGCAATGAATATGTCTCACCATGCACTTTAATCTTTTCAAGCCGCGGCCAGAGCAGCTTGGCCTGAAAAGACTTCAGTGCGGCGATTCGGCGCCGCAAGGATGCCAGGGGCTTGCCATGCATGCCACGCGTAGTCGAGGGTGAGGGATTCGAAGGAACAGCAAGGGTCTGCGTGTGCGGTTCAAGCAACTTAAGCAGCTTGAACTCATATGGCAGTTCACGAGCCAAGCACTGACCGACCCCGTCCTAATTCAACTATAAGCCTAATCCTTATGCACCGATTTAAGGGGTGAGGGCCTGCCAATGTCAACACACAACATCTCAGCTGCGAAAACGGCCAGACCTTGTTGATCTCACCGATGATGCGGATGCCCAGGCCAGGGCCGGGGAACGGATGGCGCCTGGAAAACAAAACTGTGTTTTTCTCATTTTTTTGGGGGGGGATTGAGGGTTCAGAGTTGCGACCCTTTGTCACCTCATCTGAACATCGAGTCTGCTGACGCTTGCCCAAGATTGCCAGTCAGCCGTTGAGTTGTTACGGAACACTTGCTTTGGACGCTGACGTCTTCAGCAAGAATCAGCAAGAATCGAACATGCGCAGCATTTCTTCAAGAACCTCAGCCCGGAACCGAACTCGCCTTAACCTGGAAATCGCTCGCGTAGCTCAAGCTCCCAAACCTATATCAAAACCCAGGAACCTTTTAACGCTAGGGCCGATATGGTTTTGGACCTCATGGACCTCTTTCAACCCCAAGTCTCCTGCTGCTTTGTGCTGTCAAGCTGCCTCACAATAATCTCAAACCCGCCCCAAACCCGAATCAAAGCCTAAACCCTACGGCATAAACCCTAAACCCAGAACGCTCACCCCACCTGAACTCCCCTGGGTTCCCGGCATCACCGAGGTGACGGGAAGACCGAGCTCCCTCCCCAGCGCCTCAGATACGAAGTCCAAGGCCCATGGATCCGATGTTGGGATTACGTAAAGGTTCAGGGACTCAAGGCGCTATCTGCGGATTATGTCTTGAGCTTAGGGTGCAGGATTTAGCCTTCAACGGTCTTTAGTCAAGTCTAGAGCTTGGAATGTTGGTCTGGGGGCAGAGCTGTGTTGAGGTTCAGGGAGTTTTCGGTGGCGGATTGAAGGTCGAGACAACCGAGACAGCATTTGAGCAACATGTGTTTACATGGTTGAGGCAGCAAGTCGCACGTATGCCATGTGACAGGAAGTATTGAGCAGTCCCAGATGATTCGTCGAGATGAACCCTAACTCAAACAAAACTCACCCTAAATGCTGATCCTCTCCGGTCTCCTGATCGTGTGAGAGCCGGCTCGGAACCTGAAATTTCCTGGAGCACGCTACATGCTACATGCCCAAACTACTCTAAGTCCACTCAGGCAGGTGATCTTCGTGCAGTCAGAGCACGCGGACCTCATCCTTGAAGAGGAGCCGCAAAGGCCTTGGCTACATGCACTCCCCAAAAAGGATGCAAGCACTTATGATCTTTACGGGAGATCCACGATAGTTCAAAGTCTCCTAAAAGACCCATTTTCGGTCTGAGCATCTACTGCTCTATGGGTACATGGACCCTTTGGCCTCAGCCTTCTCTGGCGGCCGTCTGGCCGCAACTGAGAGCCTACAATCTCCCAGCACTTGTGAGCCCAGCACTGAACAAGCCACAAAACGTCTGGATTTAAGTGAAGACTCTTTTTGGCATAAATCTCTTCCCTGAAGCCTCCGGCGAGAACTAGGGTCTAGTCTAACCTGGTGATGCCTTTGGTGCTCCTACGGGTTGCCATGGTAGCCGATGAGCTCAATCACCTCCATCTTCATGCGGTCGGGCAGGCCGCCCACGTTGTGGTGGGTCTTGATGACCTCGCAGGGTTCAGAGAAACAGTCAAGCCAATTAAGGTATGTATAAATGCATGCTATGTGTGTGTGTATGTGCATAGTCTTGCATAGCTACGCAAATTTCCCCATACAGAAATTCCGCAGAAACGTCCACTCGCGAAGATCGAAGAGTTGCGTCCTGATGTCATCGTAGATGCCCAAAACTTGATTTTTGAGAACAAGCTCCCCGAGATGCGTTTTCACAGGCCCAAAACACTTGTCATCAGAAGGTGCATTCCACGTTCAATCCTGACGCTCACTGTTCTGCGTGCAAGAACAAGCAGCCGCAAACGCCCAAGACCTAAATAATTAAACCAAAAAATCAGCACGGCTGGTGCTGTGAAGCTGCGCTGGAGGGGCCCTTGTAGGAGGTGGACTCGATGACATCCGGGTACCTGGGTGTTGGGAGTCTGGACGCTAGAGGGTTTAGAACGTACAGACTGCTCACTGGCATGTAGGCACGAACCGCCCATCTGCTCAAGTTTGAGCTCGTCTTCTGCCCCGAAGCCCCAAAAGCCCAAAATCCTCAAGCCTAGCTGCGAACCCTACACCCCACCCCTAGACCTCGTAAAGCCGTAAAGCCAATGCAGGTCGGGGCGCAGTGTGCCCTGCAAGAGGAGGCAGTCCTCGTGAGGGAGTCCTTGGCGCTCAGACTTGGAACTTGAAAAAAATAGGGTGTGAGTGGGGCTTGCGGTATAGGATCTGGGATTTCAATTTAGAGTTTAGGGTTGAAGGATGAGGGTTGGGGGTTTGGGTTTGGGTGAAGGTTTAATTATGGCTTACTGAGTTCAAAGATCATGTGGGTTACCAGTTCATGAGAAACTTCTGAGAACTTTCATGGATCTGACTACTGCTATTTGCAACATTCCCGTAAACAATGGCTTTTCTTCTAGTCAGGAACATCTTATTGTTGAGGAGCCACATCTGAAGTTAGCTTCATCATGATAAGTCATGGGCAGCAGCAGCATGTGAGATGAGATTGCCGATGGGCCGACAGGAACACGAGCACCAACATAGCGTAAAATCGGTTTTTGCAGGGCCACTTTGCCTCCAGCAACCTAGGGAAACGGAATCGTCTGTTGTTGTCACAAGAGGTTATTCTACGGGAACCTAGAACTCGGTAGGCTCATTGCCCCTGCAATGAGGGATGGAGATTAGGGTTTAAGCTAAGGTGTAGCCCTGAAACCAAGAATGCTGTAAGACGCAGCAAAACACCCATAAGTCAAACCCCATAAACCCTAATTACGCAATCATATCACACCCTAAATAGAGCCCACAACCGCAATACCCCCATTGACCTTGAAACCCTAAAGCACATACTAACCTGCAATACACCCTGGACCTCATAGCCCTAAACCACAAAAACCCTAAACCCTAAAAACCCGAATAACTGCTAACCCTAAACCCTCAGCCCTAAACCCTAGTGCATCCAGAGTGGCCCATCTCAGAGACCGCCTTCTCGAAGGCCTCCACGAAGAGGCGGCCGATGATCTTCCTGTCCCGCAAGCTCTGGCTTTAGCTCTTGGGGCCGCTTAAGCTTTAGGTTCTTCATGTGTGTATTATTGTTCTTATTCTTCTTGTTCTTCTTGTTCTTCTTGTTTTTTCTTCTTCTTCTGCGCACTTTTCTCTCTCTCTCTCTCTCTCTCTCTCTTTCTCTCCGTCTGTTTCCCAGGCATCCGAAGCTGCCCCCGACTTCTGTCGTGTTGGCCAGGGTTCGAGTTCAGGGCTTGGGGGGTTAACAGGCCTCAGCTCCCAAAAACCTATGTAATGCAACTCTCTAACTCTGACGCCTGGGCTTTTGGGCTTTCATATCTCAGATAGTTTCGTGTTTTCGGGGGCGGGCCGTGCCTCTTCTTCTCAGGCTCCGTGACGCCCGCCAGCTCCTGGGCATGGAAGAGTGTTCGAGCGCCCTGGACCCTAAAGCCGCCACACATTCAGATCAACAAATGTACGGTTTAGTGTTTTCTAGGGTTTTTTTAAGGTTCATAGGGTTTACAGTGTACAGGGTTTATAGGGCTCTAGGGTCTCATAAGCCTCGTACAACCCCTCAAAGCCCAAACCCTACAACCGGAAAGGGCGCTAAGCCCTAGCCAAGGCCTTGTAGAAGTCGCCGGTGGCATCCAGCACCTGGCGCTCGCTTGTGCGAAAGATAGGGTTTGTGGGGGTTTATGGGGTTCATGGGTTTTTTGGCGTTTATAGGCTACAGGGTTTAAGGGGTTACGGTCTTCCAAGCCTCATGACCCCTCTCAAATCCAGTGTGGGGTTTCCGTGATGTGGTGGGGAGACAGAGTCGATAGTCGCGCGGGTCAAGCCCCTGACCCTTCAGCTCGAATCTCTCGGCAATCGCTCAACCTGAGCCCACCTAAACCCTAACCCTTGAAACCCAAACCCGAAGCCCTATAACCCTTGAAACCCAAAAACCCTATAGGCCCTGATATACTACACCAGCACCCTAATGCCCTCTGGTGCCTTCAGCTTCATGCCTGGGATGTGGCTCTCCAGGCGCTCCTTGACGATGCGGGCCTGGCGGGAGTGGCATGCTAGAGATGGGACAGCTCTGGTTTAGGACTAATTCAGGGCTTAGGGTTAAAGTTGCTTAGGGTCACTTAGGGTTTGTTGAGTGTTTAGGGTTAATTTGGTCTCTAACTGGCCCCCGTTCTCTGTCCCTTTGCTAGCGGTGCCTGTCACGATGTATACCTGGGCTATGCACAGTTTAACTTCCAGCGCTGGCCCTTTGGGCTTTAGGAGTTCGATACCTGAAGCTTGTCGGGTTTCGGGCTTGGAGTGCTTAGGGTTTAGGGGTTTAGGGTTTAGGGTTTGAGGGAAAAGATATTCGAGCTTCAAGGCTTCATGGGATCAATGGGGTTGAGAGCGCAACATGACAAGTCGGCAGGTCCCTGATCCATAAAAACCCGGAGCAACCTTAACATCTTCAAAATCCTGAGCTCTTAAGCTTGAAGGGTTCCAAGACGTCACAAACCCTTAAACCTAAACGACTTAGCACCCTTAAAGTCAGACCGCCCAAACTGGATTTGGGCTATACACATCTGCACCCTTCAGTTCTAACCCACCCCCCCCTCTCAAGCACTGCAGCCTCACCTCGTCTTTGCGCAGAAGCCCGGTGTCCACCATGAAAGGTCGGAAGCGATCTCCAATCCTGTTAGGGTTTAGGGTTTAGGGTTAAAGGTTCAGTTTAGGGCTTAAAACCCTGAATTCTCCAACTGCTGTAAGTCAAGGGGCGCTTTGTGGACCAAGGCGGCTGCGACGCTGGAGTCCACTCCGCCGCTGACAGCGCCCACCACGTACTTGCCGTGGAGCTTGCTCATGATGATGTCCTTGAGTATAGGGGTTGAGGTAGGGGTTGTTGAGGGTTTTAGGCTTTCAGGCTCATGATGATGTCCTTGAGTAGGGGTTGAGGGCTTTAGGCTTTCAGGGTTTTTAGGATTTAGGGATTTTGGGTTTTAGGGTTTACAGTAGGATTTAGAGGCAGGGTTGCAGGCATGGTGTGGGACTTGGTAGGCTTCAGGGTGCAATAGCCCGAGGGACATCGTGCTGGGCACTCGAGTAGATCTTCCTCATCGATGCCGAGGCCCAAGAAAACGGGCCGGGCTCGGGCGCCGAAGGTCAGGTCTTTTGGAAAGCTACAAAATCTGTTTATCCCTGACTCCCAGTACTTCAGCTTTGGGTTCTTAGGGACCCTAGTTAGTGCATCGTTCCCGTGAAGGGCAAACCACTGTGAGCAAGTCCTGAAAGCCTGAAAGGAACATGGAACGTCTACGCCTAAATGCCAATGCTCACCCTTCAGGCTCCGCTGACATTGGACTAGTCCCATTGCACACACACACACAAAATGCATGTCAAAACCTCGTGAGAGTGGAACAAAAAAGGTTCTTGTAGCACTACCATGTTTATGCCAAAACCCTGCAACCCTAAACCCTACGTGGGGCAGAGCATGCTGCCCGGCGTCGATCTGCTTTTGGCAGAAGTCGTGCATGTTCCACTCGCCCTTGCCTGGGCGCACTCTCGCTGCTGCAGGCGTGCGGCATCCGTGCACCTAATACTCTAAACTGCTTTAGGGTTTAGGGTTTAGGGCTTAGGGTTTAGGGTTTAGGGTTTAGGGCAAATCCCCACAGACTTAGACCCGAAACCCTGCCCCCTAAGCCCCCTGCAACCGAAAGTGGCTGGCTCCAGCATTCTAAGCATTCAATCTCCACCTGATGGTTTTGGGATTTTGCTCTAACAGCTACAAGGTGGGGTCATATAGGGGAATTGCGTTTTGGAGATTTTAGCATAATTATATTCAGGGACTATAAGAGAATACTTTAATTCGTGGGCTTAGGGTTCCGGCTGCTTCAGTGATTCAGGGTGCTGCAAGAACCCTAGCAGAACTACCTAAACCCCAAACCCTAGTGGGATTTCCATGGTAGCCTGGTTGCAGCCAACCACCTTCAGCACAAAGTTCTTAATCATGGTCGCGCCATTCGGGGTGTGCGTCACCTGCGTGCAGGGAATAGGGCATAGGGTTGCAAGATGTGGTGCTTACCCGTACCAGGGTCCATCACTAGGAGGAGCTTGAGACTGCCTGCTGTTTCCTGCAATGGGTTTTGCATGTTGCCTGCGCGCACACGTTGTGAGGATTGAATTGTCCCCCTTGCTCCAACATGCGCGTCGGCATGGCTGTCTTAGATTGAATTTGGGCTCGGCTGCGCCTCGCTCGTCTAAGAATTTCGGGGTCCTCTAACCGAACACTCAACCCAAACCCGTCAACCCATACACCTGCTCGCACAGCAGCTCGACAAACCAAGGACCAAACCGCCGAACATCCGGCTACCTCCACGTCAACCTGCAATCCTAACATCCGAAACATCCCTAAGCCCTAAGCCCTTGACCCTAAACGGCCCCAGACACCTCTGGGTGGTATTGGACGCCGTAGAAATGCCGCACCTGCACTGTCTGCACACGTGAAAGTTCTCATACCTTCTAGTTGCTTAAGAACCCCCAAAGAATAAAACATAATAATCCCAGCATAATTATACCTATATTCCCCTTAATGAGGAAGAATATTTCTACTTTCTCAAACTTCTTAAGCAATTAGTAGATACTTGGAGCATTGTGGGACTGAGTCAGTAGCTTACAAGGTCTGGGGGTTGCAAGTTGGATAACACCAAACTATGGTGCTGTTTAGGGTACTTATATAAATGTAAGCAGGAGAACCCAACTCGGGCCCTTTCTGGGGGGCGTTTATTACCCTGAACCGAAGAGCTACTGACTAAGTACCCCGATCCTAAAACAGCGCCTCACAAAAGAACCCCCAAGGGGCTATGAAGAAACGACTAGGCTAACCCCCAAAACCCTGTTCGAACTAGTAAGGCCCCTATTGAGCTCATCCCACGGGGCTATGACCAGTCAACCCGAAACCCACGTCGCCAGCGTGGAAATCTGAACTCAAGACAGAAAGGCACAACCCCAAAGCCTAAAGCCTAAACCCTAACCCCCACCCCACCCCACCCCCACCCCCGCAAAAAAAAAAAAGCAGGTGTGTATACAGATATATTTATATATAAGTATGAATGTAAATATACATGTTATAAATAATGATCACCAACGCAGGTCCAGCTCCCAAGAAACATCAACACTTGATGCAGGTTTAGGGTAATATGAAGGTTTTGGTGACCAACGATTTTGGTGGGTGTGAAAAAAGGGTGTCGGGTTTAGGGTTTCAGGTTTAGGAGTAGACAAAACCACTGGATAAGGGCTTAGGGGTGTACCCGAAACGCACCACCTGATCTTCGATGGCCGCGTACTCGGTGTTCGAGGTGTAGGCGATGGAGGCAAAGCCAGGGGGTATCCTTGGTGCCCATCGATTCGGGCCCAAGGTTTTGAGCTACTTGAGCCTAAAGGTTACGCAAGCCCCCTAAACCCTAAACCTGCACCCTAAACCTCAACCCTAAACCATAAACCTAAACCCTAAACCCTAAACCCTGAACCCTCAATCCTAAACCCTAAGCAAACACAAGCCCACAGCTCCCAGAAGCACACAAAAGCAAGCCCCTCCACCCGTGCGGCGTGTGCTCTGCAGCACTAGACCCTGTAACTTGAACTCAAAAGCAGAAACGTTGCAATTACAGGGTTGATAAGGGAGGGCGGTTCAAGGGCAGCATTACGTATCCCAAGGTTCCCTACACCCTACGGCTCGCCAACCTTCCCTGAGGTTCCCCAGGTACCTACCGCCCATGAACCCCCTCCCTTAAGAGCCCTATAATGACAAGGCATAGCGCTTAGGCTTGAATGTGGGTGCCCGATGGCTTCAGATTTCTGCGGGGTGTAGGGTCCAACGCAACCCTACACCCCTAAACCCCGAACCCTCAACCCCATTCCCCTAAACACTAAGCCCAAAAACCTAGACCCTAAACTCCCTAAATTCCGCAAAGCTCCCTAAACATCCCCTAAACCCTAAACCCTAAACCCTAAGCCCTATAAACCCCAACTCTAAACCACTCTTTGCTCCCCCAAGGGGCTGGGTAACCTTGTCCCCGTGGCTCATCCACACGGGAACCTTCTGCCCGGTGATGCCCTCGAAGATGGGACTGCGGCCTGGCGTGGGAGAGTCCCTAGAGGGTTTAAGGTTTCGGGTTTGGGGTTTAGGGTTTGGGGGTTGAGATTTGGGGTTTGGGGTTTGAGATTTAGGGCTTGAGGTTTGGGATTTTGGGCTTGGAGTTGGGGCTTATAGGGTTCAAAAAACAAAAACCTCGCACTTGGCGCGGCCTTTGGTCTTCTTCGCGCCGTTTTGGCTTTGCAGCGCCACATCTTCGCCTCAGCTTCAGACCCTCTTTGGCTACAGTTTTATATGGGTGACACGTACTAAATAAGGGTAGTTGCTACTAAACCGTGTGTAAATAGTGTCCCAGGTAGGCCGAACAAGGGACTATTACGGGTTTTCAAGGGCTGCGGATGCTGATTCGGTCCGGGTAGCTGCTTCGGGTTTAGGATTCCGGCGCTGAGGCTGAGAAAGAAGGTTGTTCAGGGGGGTTAGGGTATAGGGATTTGCCTAAGCCTGCCAACTACCTTACAAACTTTAGTACAAGATATACGGCAAACTCGGCAGCTTAGCACATCAGCCTGCCTGGGTGCATTTGCTTGTGGTGGTTTTGTGCATTTGATTTAGGGGCTTAGGGTTTTGGGTTTAAGGTGAATGTTCAGCCAGTTCTGAACTTCGTAAAACCTAGGCTAACTTTACAAAATGATTCGGCTGAGGGTGCAAAGTTCAAACAGTCAACAACAAAGTCAGACCACCCTGGCTAGCCATATATCCTCGACCACAATACCCTCAATCCTAATCGCTTAAACTCTAAACGCGAATACCCTTTTAAAGCCTTAAAGCCCTGTATTGAGAACCGGGGCACGAATGAGAAGGTCAGCGTGTCCGAACTCACGCTTGACGCCCGCCTCCACTTTGCCCCCGAGCGAGTGGCACATCTCCTGACTTGGCAACAGCAAAGAGTCATTGTTCGTTCAAGTGTCACTGTCTTAGATTAAGTAGAAGAAACAGTGTTGCTGACTGCCGTTTGAATGCTTGTTGCTGAATTACCGTGTCGTGCAAAGCTCCACTGACCTATGGGGTTCAAGCTACCAAGTTTAATCCAACGTACTGACTGTGAACACACGAAGCATTCGCAGGTAGCCCACAGCTGTAGAGGTTTGCCACACAAGTCATTGCCCAACTCCTGCAAGCCATAGCAGATGCCGAAGACAGGCAGCTTCTTCTCGTCGATGTAGCCCCAGATGTCCTGCGCATGTGCGCGGACCGATGCGCCAAGCCTTGGAAAAAAAAAACAACGCAACTGTTTTGGTTGGTAGGGTATTGGGGCGTTCTGCTATGTGTGGGCCGATCTCCCCAGGCGCCAAAGGTTCTGATTGGTTCGGTGCCCGTGCTGGGAACATGGACAGGGCTACGACCCTGAAAATGAGACCTCTGCCTATCGTGCACCCATCCGCAAAGGAGTTTGGAATCCGCAGTATCTACCATGGCTGATTATATTCCGGCAACCAACCCGGACCTACGCGCCCATACGACAAAGACGTGCCCAAAAGGACGCTACGCAAACCTATGCCCTGCAGTCAAAAATGCTACGCGGTCGACTTCCAAGAATCGCGTCTCTTTGTATGCTCTTTGTGCTCTTTCAAACAGAAAAAACAGAAGCTGCCAGCTGCTCAGGTAGACTTCATGCAGGCGAAGGCCCTGATACCTTCTTCTCTCCCACTCTCAGATGTGTAGATTTACATTATATTATATTATATCACATTATATTGTATTATATTATATACATATGTATTTATTTTTGTGTTTATATATATGTGTATATATATATATGTATTATATTTATATTTATATTGAAATATATATATATATATATTTATATCTATATTTGTATTTATATTTATGTTTATATTTATGTATGCATATACAGATCCGTTGCCAGAATCCTGGCTAAATCCAAAGGCCGGCAGCCCTTGCTGCTATCCTACCCCAAAAAAAACGCCTCTCCCGCGGTCCTTGCACAGGTGGGGGGCATCCTTGTCGTACACCGAGTGGGGGCCACCGCTGAGGATGATGCCATTGGGGTTGAAATTCTTGACATCCTGGCTCAAATTAGGGGGGGATGTTTTCCCTAAACCCTAAACAATAAAACCTCAACCCTAAACCCTAACATGGCTTACATAAGAAGGAGAAAGACCTCAAACGCCTTCCCCAACCTGAACTCTAAAACCCCAAACGAATCACCTTCGACAGCCTGGTATCATGTAGGTGCTCCCAAACCCTAAGCCCTAAACACTAAACCCGCGGTGTTTGACACTTCCGTGGGGCGTTCGGAGAATCAGCTCAGCTTCCGCGCTTCCGATGTTTAAAAACTCAAAATGTTGGGGTTGAGGGCCCCCCCTTAACTCCCCCACACCTCTCAAGACAGCCCCTGGACCGTCCGTGCAGGACTATGGGTTGCAGCCTTCAGGACGCCAGGGCCCTAAAACCTACAACCCTATAAACCCTTTTACTTCTAAAAGCCCTATAAACCCTACAAACCCCATGCGCCCTATAAACCCTACATACTCTGTAAACCCCTTCACCCCTAAACCCTGAGGGTCCTCGAGCTTGAGCAGGCAAGATCGGAGCTCGCAGTACACGCCGGCTTCGCGCACGCGGCGGCAGATCAAGTGGGACACCTGCTCTGGAGTTCTAGACCCAGGAGTAACCTAGGAATAAAAAGGGTGCCCTAAAAGGAAAAAAGGGCCTAATCCGGGTCCTAGAGTTCTGGGTTTGAGGGTTGATACATCACAGAGATTCCTCTACTGTAGGGCGAGGGTTTGAGGGTTGAGGGTTTAAAGGCCTTATGGGGCTTGCATAGGTTTATTGGGGCTGAAGGGTGTTATCAGAGGTTGCCCTAGTACCTCCCTGTATACTACCCCCCTAGGTTCCCCCCACAAAGTAAGGCCTTTTAGCTTGGCTGCACTTAGCAGGGTAGCGATAAATTTACTTGTTAGCTGCCTCGTTAAGAAACCCAATAAACCCAAAAAGGTTAAGGATCTAAAGTTACAGTAAAGCACCACAGAGTTACGGATAATGAAGCCTAATTCAGGTCATCTAAGGGGGGAACCTAGAGGGGTAGTACAGAGGGCGGTAGTAAGGAAACCCATGAGTTTTAGGGGTTATGAATCGTGGGCTTTAGGGGTTTTAGAGTTGAGGGCTTCGGGCCTGTGCTTTAGGGCATTTTTCGTTCGGAGCAAAGGGTCACCTTCCGACTGCCTTTAGGATGCAAAATCCTAAACCCTCCCCAAAGCCCTAGAGCCTAACCCGAACCCTAACCCCAAACCCTAAACCCTTTCGGTTTCCAGGGCCAACGCCGACATCGGGACCCGAGATGGATATTACACCGGGAAACTCCGTGTTTCTTCAGGACCTCGCGAACCCTACACAAAACTTGATGTGGTCGCCCCAGAGATTGCATGGGGTCGGTTGCAGCTGGGTGCCGAAAAGTTCTGGTTGTAGGGCTCAGGTTGTGACACAGAGCAGACCGCCATTCTGAGAGCGGCCTGAGAACCGAAGTCAATGACGAGGATGCGCTCTTGTTTCTCCATGCCAGCCATCATGTCGACCTCAGTACCAAGCGCTAAGCCCCAAGCCTAGAGTGACTACTGCTTTTGTACTATGATCACTACTCATATGGAACAATTTCACTGTGGGACTTACCTGCACTTCTGCGCTGACACTACGGCTCTGCATCTTCTTACATCGAAGCTCTCGTGTGGCACTGTTGCCAAGCCTCCTAAGCCATATAACCCAAAACTTCTCAACTCGAAGCCCTATACACGCTAAAACCTACCTCGAGAACCCCCGACCCACTACCGTAACCTCCCCTTACCAGCATGGGCCATTATACCCTATAACGCCTCAACAAGGCCCTTTATAGGGTTGGTTATGGGGATCATCGGGCCTAAAAGCCCATCCTGGTATGGACCCCTGCCACGCCCCGAGGATGAACCGCAGCCCAGGCCACTGCGGGCTTTGCGCTGTTGGCGCCGTTCGACATGGCAGGAAATGCGGCAAAGGAGCGGTGCTTGGGGGGAGCTGTTGGTGGGCCTAAATGGCTGAGAAAGATCTGCTTGTGCCGGGCCTGTTCTTACTCGTTCTCGCAAGGGAGTCTGCCCTGTGTCCCCCGCTGTATACACTTTGAGGCTCTTTGAGGGACTACATGGGGCACCGAAATCCCAACTCAAATTAGGTTCAACATATCTCTCTCTCTGTGTCCTGACTATGCATCTCAGGTTGAATGTTTCGGTAGCCTTTGGTTCCTCTAGTGCGCCCTAAACCCTAAACCCTAAACCCTAAACCCTAAACCCTAAACCCTAAAACCTGAACCTCAAACCCTAAACCCCAGACCCTCGAGTCGAGGCCGCCTCCCCAGAGCTGCGCGACAGCTCCGACGACCTGCGTAGGCTGAGGGCTCTGGAGGGTATAGGGTTTAGGGTTTAGGGTTTAGGCTTCAGGGTTCTGGTGTTTAGCTATGTAGGGATTTTTGGGGAGTTGTTCAGGGATTTAGGGTTTCGGAGCTCGGGTTTTTTTTTGGGGGGGTGCTTTGGGGTTTTGGGGTTTAGGGCCTTTAGGGTTTTGGGGTTCTGGGCAATTTGGTGTGTTTGGGGGCTTCGGGCTTTGTGGGTATTGGGGTTCTGGGTGGGGTTTAGGGTTTTAAGGTTTAGGGCTGAGGGTTTCTCAGCCCTAAGGCTAAAAGGAGACTGCGCCCTGAGTTAGGGTTCCTGAATTTGGGGCGCCTCAGAGTAACCAGACCCAAGAGTAACCTAGGAATCCGAAGGGTGCCTTTTTTGGATTAAAGGGGATTACAAGGGAACCTGAGCCCTGAAAAAGGTGAATAGGGGCCTGCTCTGGGGTCCTAGGTAAGGAGTTTGTTTAGGACGCCCAAACGGGAACCATCATTTAGAGAGCGGCCCATCTTCGGCGTTTAGGGTTTAGGGTTTAGGGTTTAGGGTTTAGGGTTTAGGGTTTAGGGTTTAGGGTTTAGGGTTTGGGGTTTGGGGTTTAGGGTTTAGGGTTTAGGGTTTAGGGTTTAGGGTTTAGGGTTTAGGGTTTAGGGCCCCAAAATTTGCGGTTGAGGTAACAGGGGCCTCAGGGACCCTGACCTGAACTGGGAGCCCTCCTCACAGCCGAGGTGGGCCAAAACTGCTAAGCTGCTAAACCCTATATGCCCAAAACATGCAACACCCAGAGCCCTGCAATCCTCAACCTTTATGCTCCCTAAACCCTCAGCCTTCTAAACTCTAAACCCTAAACCCTAAACGCTAACCCGTAAACCCTAAACCCTAAACCCTAAACGCTAACCCTAAAACCTTAACGCGAACCCTGGTGTGGCAGGCCTGAATTTCCCCACCAAGGTCCACCCCGGTGCGCAGAGAAGGCTCATGTGCAACACGAGGCGCCAAACATCAACGAAGAGGCCTGGGGGCAGGGAGGGTTTAGGGTTTAGGGTTTAGGGTTTGGGGTTTGGGGTTTAGGGTATAGGGTTTAGGGTTTAGGGTTTAGGGTGTAGGGTTAAGAGTCCCAAAAAAAGGAGGGAACAGGGCAATTTGCTCCAGATTCTAAGCCAAAAAATGCGAGTTCAGGTAGCCCGGGTTTTGTTGCGCTTGAGCGCCTGAGGGTTCAGCATTCAGGGTTTAGGGTACGGGGGGACAACCAAGGAAGGAAATCAACTCCCCTAATCGCCCTGAACTTATATTTCCCAGATCGAACCAAGAAACAACCAAGAACACGGATAAGAGCAACAAGGAAGGGGCACCCTTACACAAGTAGAGGGGCACTAACCCAACCCTCACTCCCAAACACGGACTTTTTTCTTTGGACGGGCTGGCCATCCTTGAGCCAAACATAGTTTACGGGTTCATTAACCCTTTCAACTTCCAACACTAACTCCTTTCTACAATACCAATTGCAGCTCCGCACTCCCCCTGTCCTAGGATTTCCTAGGACACATTGGAGATGCAGGTCTTTTGGCCAAAAACTGCCATTAAGGCAGCAGCCAGCTGCTTGAAATGCAAGTTGTGGTTTAACGTCTTCCAGGACGGAATTATAGCACATTGGCTAACCTACTACCCATAGAGAATCTTTTTTCACCATGATCCTCTCATCACTGAAGACTCCTTGGCCTTCTTCACCACAAACCGTGGTCTTCGCTACGCGAAAAGCTACTTACTTCTACTATCAGGGATTTCCATACCCTTAATAGTAACCACCACATTGTCAGCACATTGGCTGTTCCAGCGCACCCGTCTCCAGAAAGAGAAAAACTATCCCTTCATCCATACCATCCAATCACTTCTTTTTCCGATTGTTGGCAATCTTGAGGTGAAGTTGCAGCAGAATATACTCCAGGTCCGAAACTGTAAGAACAGGATCCTGTACGCCCCTTTGAATTGAGGATACCAATCCTTCCCTCTTTGCGTCCTCAATCGCCTGGCAAGATTGACCCAGCTCTTCATTCGCAGTGGCAGACCCTGGTGCATCCGCATCAGATGGACGATCCTTTTCTTCAGGATCTTGAACCATTACCACCTCTTCTTTTTTGGGACTCTGACTTTTCTCCCTCTTCTTTGTCTTTCCACCGACATTTGACTTTGTGCGCGTCTTCGAGGATTTTTCCACTGCAGAAGCCACCACATTGGATGTTGATCCACCCTTCTCAATGATCGTCGGCATCTTCTTCGGCTTTGGAACCATGAGAGTGTAAGGATCTTCAATAGCTGCAGCTTTCCTCTTCTTTTTTACCTTTTTCTTCTCTTCTTCAACGGCAACCTCCGTCTCCGAAGTCTCAACCACTCCTGTTTCGGCAGGAATATCCTTGCTGGACTCCCTTTCTAGGGATCTCTTTTTACCTCTTTTGGGATCCTTTTCCTCTCCCAAATTGGCTCGCTCATACCATATCCTCAGGTCATTGACCCATTCTTCCACCTCCGCGAGCGAAACCTCATACGACTTCACTACTTCGAGAAGTTCCAGCACGGACAACATTTCAGTGGTCCACGAAACCCATACTTGATCCATTTGGTCAGCATCTCCAGTGAACTTCAGGAGTTTGAACAATGGGTCCGCCTCTGCTCGAGCCAAATCTGGCTTGCCACCGGAGAGAAATGAAATCGCCTCCATCAACAGTTCCGTCATCTTGGTCTCTTCGTCATAAACCATAAAATCCTCCTCATCATCATCGAACTGTTCAGGAGAGATCTCCTTTTCTCCACCATTTGCACCAGACTTTCTCCTTGGACCATCCCTTGGGGGCGTCCTTGGAGACCTTGGCCTCTGTTTTTCCAACGGAACACCATGCTCGAAGACACACCTGTCACCAAATCGACACTTCCCAGACCGAGCAAACTGGACGCACCTCACACCAGTTGCATCATGCGAGAACTCACAATCCTTTCCAGCGAAACATTCTCTCCCTGCCACATAGTATTTGCACCAATATGAATGTAGCACCACATCATCTTCGGAATGGATGAATTTGCAGTCGTCACCGAATTTGCAGCGATCTTTCCCCCTGCCGAACCAATAGCAGAAACCCTTCTTCCTCTTCTCCAAGCGCTCTGCCTCATACCGGTCCATAGGGCGATTGTGCTCTACATGAACATTGCCATGTACCTGGGGACTGCTCCCTTCACCCGACGTGCTATCAGTATTTGGTGCTTGGAGTACAGCTGGAAAACCCGGCCTTGGTCCTACCACCTTCATGATCGGTTTTCCGCCAACTCCTGAGCCATGCTGAGACGATCCAAAAACATTGAACATCTTCATGAAGGCCTTTCTAGTGCCAATCTTCTGCACCCTTTTGATTGGACGTTTCATTGCTCCAACCTTGCATCCAGATGCGTTCAAACGACACAACCTCCTATAACCAACTCTATGTCCCTTCTTCCAAAGAGCCATAAGAATTTTAGAGGCAGTAACATTCTCCACCTCTACCTTTTCCAATGGTCCCTCACTTCCCGGAACAAACCCATCCATATCTGAAGACCTTTCCATCTTTTTTGACACCACTTCGTCGAGGTAGTCTTCTGAGATCCAGGGTAAGTTCCCCTTAGAGGAAGGATTGTCATCATTGTTTGGTCCTTCACCAGGATACCCTTTTGTGCTGTCAAAGATCTTACCAGTAGTGCGGTCCTGCATAGAGAAATTCGAAGCCACGCGGGAGTACACTGACCACAAGAAAATCCTTGTGTCCGCCAGTCTTGATGACCCACTGGATGTCTCCTCTTCCGGAGAAACTTCTGGCGCTTTGCCATCCCCTCCAGTGTCACCACTTATCTCACCTCCAGCATCTTCAATTTGAATAAGGGACTCATTGTTCCCTTGATCAAGCACCGCGCCCTCTGGTCCAAAAACTTCCAGCACCGCTGTCGAAGGATCCACCTCTTCATCAGCATCGTCGTCCATCCTTTTCCAGAGAACCTCCAATTGATCAGCGCATGTCGCTGCCTGAAGGAACTCCATCAATTGGGCCTTCCCGCGCTGCCAGAGAAATTCCAAATTCACCACTGATCCTTGGCCTCCTAGGGTAAGGAACGGAGCAACCAATTTGGCTACCCTTGCCATAAGTTCGACGTGAACTTCCATGCCTGGACTGCGGCTCCAATCGTAGGCAATTGCCTCCATAGCAGTTCCAAACTTGTCAGTGTTCTTGAATTCCCCTTCCAGACCAGGAGACAACAAAGCACCCATCACTGAAAGAGGATAATTCCCCACCGCCGGCAAGCACGGGTTTTCATGGAACGAATGATGCAGGTCAGTATAATGTCCTTGATCTCTCCTTTGAAAAAGGAGTGCTCCAGTCCCTAGCTGGGCATTCATTTCATCCACTTGAACCATTTCAGCACATATCCTCTGTGCCATGTACGCCATTGCTGGCCAGACGGAACGATCGGTAAGACCGCGACGCATAACCCAATCAGTTGTTGGCGACTGAATCAGCGTCCTTGGATCATACACCAGAACAACCATCGCACCGTCACCCATTGACTGATCAGCATCGTCCTCCAGTGCCAGGTTCTCATCCTGTTCGCTTGCACCCTCGGATGACATGCTAATAACCAAATTTCGATCCATCTTATTGGACCCTTTTTGGCAGTCTCTTTGCCCCACCGGCAACTTGCCAACTGCAACCTTCCAATAAATCCGAGTCAGAAGGCCTTTAACCAGCAATTGCTGAAGGTCACTCCTCACCGGACCACCATCCAACATCTTCGCATCATCACCACGGAGGTCATTGCTCCCACCTTCTCCTTCTTTTTGGTCAGTCTCCTCGCCAGAAATCTGTACTGCTCCTTCCGGCGCCGTCTCCTGTCCAGCCACTTCTTGCCCAGGAAGAACTTGAGCGCTTTCAGAGACATTCACCTGTCCAGCAACACCTTGCCCAGGTAAAACCTCATCCGTGGAGCCCACCGCCAGCGAACCAACCATAACTGAACCATCCCTTGCTCTTTTTTGAGACCGTTCAGCTCGACGAGAAGGTTGTGGTAGCGAAAAAACTTGTGAAGTCACTTCTTGGCGGGTCTCCCCCCGCGACGCTTTGTCGCGCCCTTCGCCAAGGTGAACCGATTTTTTCGGCCCGTCATTGGAGCCTGAAGAACCACTTTGCGGAACATTGCCACGATTCGCAGTTCTCTGTGAATCCCTTTCTTGCAAAAAGATTTCCTTCAGGCGTTGTACGGCATTGGTCTCCTCTTCGCTTGAATCGCTTGAGGAAGCGGCATACGAGACCAAAGCCTCCGCCTGTTCATCATCATCCACCACATCTGCCCACGCTCTGCTGAACCGATACGACAACCCACCACGAGGCTTCAGTTCCAGTGGCTTCGGCTTTTCCACCACTTCCGCCGGTTGCACTCGTCGTTGTGACCGAGAGCGTGGCACCTGTCGCACCTGTTTTTTGTCCAGCAAGGGCCTTCCCCTTCTCACAGGGTTTGATCTTGACCGATACTTTTTTGTTGGTGGATTCACCGGCGGCATTCCAACTCCCACCAACCGCAGCTTCTGTACACACAACGGAGACCTCTGCGCAAGCGTCCAACCATCACGGTACCTGACCTTATCAAAAAGCTCCCGATAGGAGCCTCTCGGCATAGTTTTTGCACCGGAGTCTTCAGCTTCACGCACCTGAGTGAGGGTTCGCACCGCCGCTCTTCCAGTCCCTTTGTTCCCAGAAGATTGTTGTACCCGTACAGATGCATCAGAAGGAACTGCCTTTTCCGGTCCTCCCGGTCGATATCGGACCTCACCCACCAATTGCAGAATTTTGCATGCGGTCACTTTGTTGATCCCTTTGTCAACCAAATCTTCCACAAAGATGAACTCTTGCAAATCCGACACATTGGTCACACCAAGCGTAATCATCACCTCACTTACATGAGGGGTATACACCCACAGGTGTGCGTTGCGAGCCATCCAATTTTCAATTGGCTCCTCCGGATTTTGAAGCTGAGTACCAGTGGATGCAGCCACTGAATTCTTTTGTTCATCAGCTTCTGCTTCATCCAGAGTACCTTTTTCACCATCTTTTTGTGACACATTGGTCATTTGCAGTGCTTTCGGTGCCGAGGATGAGGAAGATTCAGCTCCCCCACTTGCAGGCGGCTGAAACGTGCTTCTATCCGTAATCTCCCATCCTCTCTCTTTTTCAAACCGGACCTGATTGGCCACCTGTACCAAGTGTTTCAGGAGCGACAGCCGCTCCTCTGACATCTCGTCATGGGAGTACTTGCAGAAATTTAACCCTTTCCGGCAACGTCCTCGGAGGTAATAATCGAAACAGCAATTGTGGAACCCTGCGTCCCTTAGTGACTTCCTGGAAGCATTGTCCCAAGATTTGCCGGGCTCCCAAGTCCCTTCCAATGCTATGTCATCGTTGTGAAGGTACCTGCATGCAGTCCCATATTTACAACCACCTTGATTGTAATACAGACACAGCCGACCTTTTGGCTCACCTGACGTAGGCTCACCCTTTGATGCACCTTTGCCAAAATTGTACTTGGCCCGGAAGGCTAAATCCTCCCGCTCCTGCTGTGCCTCATCCACTGTACCTTCCTCTGTGGGAGGGTCACCGATGTTCCCTTCCTCATCATCAGCTTCTTGGCTATTCTTTGGATCAGTTGACCCTCCTCCTGGCCAACCTTCACCATAACGACGATGCTCATAGGAACACTCATCACCATTGCGACACCTTCCCCGATTGAAGAACTTGCACAGCTTGCTGTAACCAGGTGACAACACAGTCTTTGGTGTCATGTAAGCCTTTTTGTACTGGTCAGGGTCCATGTAGGCTTCCATTGGCTTGTTCTCCCTTTTGCTCATGGATTGCACTGCACCATCAAGCTCCTGCAAAAATAGCTTGGTGTCCAACCAAAGCGCGTTCCAAAACTCATCTTCCCCTTGATTCAGCACCGTTGCCACCGCTTCACCCACAACTGGTCGAGAAAATCTCCTTTTTTTGCATGCCAGTTCGAAAAGCGCGTTGTGGTACTGTTTTCGGGAAAAAGTGGTTAACTCCCCCAAGCCTGTGCTTTCTGTACCATCAGGCTTCCAACCACCATTTTGCAAGATGCCATACGCGCGCCGAGCTTCCGCATTGAGGAATGCCTGATCTGCAACACACTCCTGTAAATCTTCCATCGGGCGACCCAACAGCATCCCTGTAATTTTGCCAACATAGGCTTCCTCTTCGTTTCCATTCTCCAGAAGAGCTTTGTAGATCTTTTCTCCATAAAGTTGTCTTTCTTCTCGTTCTTCAGAGGATAACTCCTGTATCACAAGCTCCTCATCGGAATGCTCTTCCTCCTGTTTCCAGTCCCATTGACCGTTTGAATCTCGGTACCACTGACCAACATACCATGGATTCGTCCACCACGTACTCCAGCCGCTGGGTTTCCACTTCCGCAGCGTTGAGGAAGAGTCCTCCACGTCCTCTTCCAAAACCAGAAAGGTGTCCAAGATTATGGTACCATCATCTTCCACTAGTTTCACTGTTCCATTGACAGTATCACCAAATCTGAAATGGCACGTATTGTTCCCTTCTGTAGGAATCAATACATTCAAATCACCATGGTCCAAAAAGGCTCCATACCCATTGATGCAGCGCACTAGACCCATGATCTCATCTCCCTCTTGATAGCAATGTGTCCCAGGTGATTCCAAGGCTCCCGCTCGGGGCACTTTCTTTGCTTGCTCTTCAGAAACCACCTCTGTATCATCGGCTCCTGGCGCATCCTTTGTTTTCACCTTTGAGTCACACTGCTCGTCCTGCTCCACGAGTCCCACAAGCTCATCTTTTTTGTGCTCCTGGACTTCAGGACCTCTCTTTTTCTCCGCCAAAGGCTTTGCCTCATCTGCTGTAATTCGCTCGGTGTCGACTTCCGGCGAACTTCCAGACGGCAACACTTCTCCCTTCATGGGAGTGGACCCATCATTGGAGTCCTTTGTCACACCTTCTGCAGCAGGCAAATCTTCCTCCACTGCAGGGCAATTGAGTCGATCATCCACGGCAGGCATGCTTTCTTCCACCGCAGGATCCTTTGGTTCCATGGCTTCCAAAGGAGAATTTCCACCATCATTGACCACAGCTGCCTCATTGGCTCCGGTGTAGCCCTTGTCATTTCGTTCCTCGCTGCTAACTTCAGGTTGCACCAGTGCGTCCACCTGTGAACCTCCATCATCAGCTGCTGCGGAGACCTGCGCCCCATTGTTGCAGTCGCCCGTGGAACGTAACGCCATATGCACCTCAACCCGTGCTTCCTTCGCACTCCAGGTAATATCTGGCGCATCGACCCGCGCATCATTGGCGCTCCAGGCCTCATTTTTCAGATCTTCTGTGTCTCCAGCTATTCCAGAAGCTTCTTTTTCCCTTTGAATGGCAGGAACCTTGGCACCAAACGAAGAGACCTCCTCAGTCGCAACACACGACCTTTTCCCTCCGTCTTCCAAATCTCCAGGACCACATTCCCGAACGACAGGTACCACATCCACCACTCGATCTTCTGCAGCCGACACAGTTCCGATCTCCACATTGGGAATCTTTTCTTCTGGACCTACCGATTCCACCGCTGCCACACCCTCAGAAAGTGCTCCCATTCCTTCCCGATCCAGATGTTGAGCTCCAGCGATGTCTGTTCGGTTTCCAGGAATCTCCTCCTCATCAGGAGAACCCGAGGTCGGGGCGTCACCACCAGCCCTAGGACCGCTATCCCTGATAGTAGAGGAAAAATCTTTTTCACCTAAACTATTTACACTACCCTGGAATGCCCTCGTAGACTCAGTCTTCGGAGTAGAGGATGAAGAATCCAGTGCCGCCTCCATTTCCAGCTCATTGCCCGAAGGAGACCCAACCACCTCGTCACTCTTCATCTTTTCACCTACCACCGGCAATGTCCACTTGCTTTCCTGCGTATCCAGGCAGTAATAATATTGTCTCCCATCTTCATGGAGGTGCCATTCCCACGTTGTCCCATCGCACGCTTTGATCAGATGCTCGTCTTTCTGAAAACCATCCCTTTCAGAGACCTGTCGCATCTCGTCCTCTTCTTCGGACAACTGTCGCAACCTCTCAGCCTCCATCTGTAGGATCTCCTCCTCCCCCATGGCGTATCCAGCAGCAGGTGCAGCTTCAAAGCTGTCCGCACCCTTCTGTTCATGACCGCTTCCACCACCTTGGGAACTCGAAGATGGACCCCTTTTGATCTTGTTCAGAGGCCTCCGGGCCGCTTGCAGCACTTCTCCAATCAGATCGGTCTGAGACTCTTGGTCTACCATTCGACCCGAAGTCGAAGACGACGGCTGATACCCGTGTTTGTGCAACACTCGTAAAACAGTCACCTCCATTTCACGATCTATACCACCAGTCGCGTCCCAGTTCCTTTTCTCACCAGGCTTTGGCGATACAGAAACAGCACGTCCTTCAGCTTCAGCATTGCTAACCATATCCCTATTGGGATTCATACCCACATTGGGGCTTTCTGCAACCAAGGCCTCTTCCAGATGTTCTTCAGCGCCGGGAATCACCTCTTCCAACACCGATCTTTCACCCAGAGACTCAGCTGCACCATTTCCAGCTCCACCATCTTGTCCACCATCCGAGGCAAGTTGGAGCCATCGCTTCGGAGAAGGCATTGCTTCTTGATCCCAAAAACCTTGAAAGAACACTTAACCGCAGGGAACCTAATTTGGGCTCATAACCTACGGGGGGACAACCAAGGAAGGAAATCAACTCCCCTAATCGCCCTGAACTTATATTTCCCAGATCGAACCAAGAAACAACCAAGAACACGGATAAGAGCAACAAGGAAGGGGCACCCTTACACAAGTAGAGGGGCACTAACCCAACCCTCACTCCCAAACACGGACTTTTTTCTTTGGACGGGCTGGCCATCCTTGAGCCAAACATAGTTTACGGGTTCATTAACCCTTTCAACTTCCAACACTAACTCCTTTCTACAATACCAATTGCAGCTCCGCATAGGGTTTAGGGTTTAGGGCTTCGAGATGAGCAGCACAAAGCCAGGACGTCGAAGAAGGTGCCGACACCTGGCCGGGCATCGGGAATGTCACTGTAGAACAACGACACGCGCGGCGATGGCTGTTTTGAAGCTTTGTACATATATATATATATATATATGTATGTGAAATATATACAAATATATATATATACCCTAAACAACCTAGCAAACAACAAGAACAATGCACACAGACGGCTAGCGCATCTCATAAATAGGAACCCTCAGCCCTCAAAAGCCCTGAGCCCTAAACCCGAAACCTCTACGCCCTAAGCCCCAAGCCCTAAACCCTGAGCCCTTAACCTTCTTAACCCTAAACCTTCTAAGCCCAAAACCCTGAGCCCCCAAACCCTAAACCCTAAACCCTAAACCCGAAAACCCTAAACCCTACTAAACCCTAAACCCTAAACCCTAAACCCTAAACCCTAAACCCTAAACCCCCTACAATCCCCAAACCCCCCAAGCCGCCCCCCAAGGCCTGTAAACCCAGTGGCGAAGGTCGCAGTGAAGAGCACCGAGATGGCTAACCTGGGGTTGGGGTGGGGGAAGTTAGGGTTTAGGGTTTAGGGTTTCGGGTTTAGGGTTTAGGGTTTAGGGTTTGGGTTTGGGGTTTAGGGTTTAGGGTTTAGGGTTTAGGGTTTAGGGTTTAGGGTTTAGGGTTTAGGGTTAGGGTTCAGGGTTCAGGGTTCAGGGTTGAGGGTTAAGGGTTTAGGGTCCGGGCCGGAGGCGGGGGGGGGGGTGGGGGTGGGGGGGGGGGGGGGGGGGGGGGGGGGGGGGGGGGGGGGGGGGGGGGGGGGGGGGGGGGGGGGGGGGAAGGCCTGTGGCTTCGGCTGCTTGGCTTATGGGTTTGGGTTTATTTGGCTTTAGGGATATATTCTAGGGCTCTTAAAGTTTATTTGGCTTTGGGGATATGAAGGGACTCTCAAAGTTGTGGGTTATTAGCCTTTCGGGTTATTGGGGCTCTCAAAGTTTTGGGAAATTCGGCTTTTGGGTTATTAGGGTTCTTAAAGTTTAGGGTTGTTAGGCTTTAGGGTTCTTAGGGTTATTCAAGTTTTGGCAAACGTCCTTCATTGCGGCCCCGAAGGTTTCGGCAGGTTTCCGGGTTATGAGCCTTTCGGGGGGTGGGGAGGGGTGGGTGGGGGGGGGGTGGGGGGGGGGGATAAGAACGTCATTCATACGGCGCCCATGCCGCAAACACTGGTATTTGCAGCTTTTTTGCCTCCGTGTACAACATACTGCACAAGAATGTGGAACAAGACACGTTGCCACAAGCGCCCATGCCTTTCGCGACCATGCCCAAAACACTGGTATTTACAGCGATTTCGCCTCTTCGTACAACATACTGCGCACAAGATTGTGGAACAAGACACGTTGCTACAAGCGTCCACGCCTTTCGCGACCATGCCCAAAACACTGGCATGTACAGCGTTTTTGCCTGTTTGTACACATATCGCAAAAGGACCCGCGACCTCTGAAAAGCGCACGTCCACTTCGTCGAAAAGATTCTTTCGTGCGAAAATCGCGATCGAAAAGCATGAGATTTTTTGGGTGCCATGCGCGTCTCGAAAACATCGCTGTGCGCATGGCTTTCGTGCTGGCGAGCACCGAACCCATGGTGGTTGGCAGTGGTGATTTTGGCAATGCTACAAATGCGTCCCCCGAATGCGACACGCAAAAAACCTCGAGTTTGTTTTTGCGTTTTCCTGCGTCCGACTGCAGCAAGACACACGTAAAATCCAGGACGTTACCAAGTTTTGGGATATTAGGGTTTGGGGCACCCTAACCCCTAAGCCCGAAACCTACTATATAACATGGATATGTAGTAGCGTCGTCAGTTAGCGTCTGGGTCTTCGAGTTCCCAACCTCCTACATCAGCCGTCTAGAAGCATCTCACACCCTCAAACCGGTTTAGGGTTTAGGGTTTAGGGTTCAGGGTTTAGGGTTTAGGGTTCAGGGTTTATAGGGTATAGGGTTTGGGTTTTGGGTTTAGGGGGAAAGGTAACATAAACCCTAAGCCCCAAATCTCGCCGCCCCGGCACGAGGGTAGGACCGCCAGGCAGAGCGCCACCCGCACGTCGAGCTGCCATGCGAGCTTCGGGTCATTAGGGGGCTGAAAGGATTTTGGGTTTGGGGTCTATAGGGTCTGGGTGTTAGGGCTTATTAAAGGCTGCATTTGGGCCTAAGGGCCTGAGTAGATAAGTAATTAGGGCCTAAGCAGAGCCTAGAAGGGCCTAAGCTTGGGGTTAGGAATTTCTGGGTTGGGAGTTTAGGGTTTGTGTGCGCTTTGGGATGCAGGGTTTGCTCACAACTAGAGAAATTCTGCTTGGGGTTGAGACTTGAATTTGGAGTATGCGGGTGACGTTGGGGTTAAGAGATGTTCAGGGTTAAGGTTCCTGTGTGGTACCCTTCTAGGGTAGCAACAGTAGAATCCCCTCTGACTTAGGCAGAGGTGTGCTCTGTAGCAGCAGTCCCCACGGAGATCCTTCGTAAGGATATAGCCGATCCCTTTTTCAATCTTCCTGAGTTCTGCAACCCTAAACCCTTGACCCTAAACCCTAATCTAAACTCTAAAACCTAAACCCTAAACCCCAAACCGAAACCCCACATCCTATCAACCCCCGACAAAAACCACTTTTGAGGCGCCGCACCAGCATGTCGTCCGCACTGTTCCCAGCGACGCTCCGCAAAGGCCGGCCTGTGACTCCCCCAGCTTTGAAGGCAAAGGTTTCGGGTTCGGGGTTTCGGGCTTCGGGTCCAGGATTTAAGGTCCTAAATCCTAAACCCTACACCCTAAACCCGAAAGCCTTAGGAAGAAGGGTTGTAAAGACTTTGGGCTTTGGGTGGCTTCGGTAAAAAGGGCTTTCGGGTTGAGGAATGTTGGGGGCGGCAGCCGCAGGCCTGAGAATTCAAGCTCCAAGGGTTTAGGGTTTATAAGCTTACGATTTAGGGTTTCGGGTTTGGGGTTTAGGGCTTGGGTTTTTTTGAGTTTTTTTGAGGTCGCGGAGTCTTCCCCTACATGCGCCCACAAACTCCCACAACTCCTGTCGTCTTGTTTCAAATGACACACAGGAAGCGCCTACAGAGCACTCGATGTGGGAACTAAACAACCTGTTCTGCTTTGGTTGAGGGCTTCCGAGATTCGTAAGGGCTCAAGGGTGTGGGGTGTGCACGGCGCGAAAGGATTAAGTTAAGTTACCTCAGGGGGTATGAGGTAGGACTCAGCACCCTAATTGGAAACCATTGGAACCATCCAAATTAACTTGAGTTCCTGAACAGCAGCCGAGACGAACTTGCTGCGAGCGTGTGCCGAAAGAGACAAAAAAACAAAGCGGCTCATGACAACCCTACCACAACCACCGAATGTCGCTAAGCGATACCGTGGCACGAGGGGTCCTTGGACCTGGCTTCAATAGTGCATTCGATAGCTCTTCCACCTCTTTTGGATGAGTGCATGGTAGCAGACTTGATGCCCTTTGCGGGCCGATAGGATTTTCTGGACCAGTGTGTTATGTAGGGCGAATGAGGATACAAAGGTGGCGCCCCTGCGTAAAGCCTAAACGTTGTAGCAAGCTAGACCCTGCTCACATGCCATCACTCCTTGGCCCTACACCTCGAAAAGGCCCCGAAGCATAGGTCTGAGAATGCACTTAGGTATATAGGGACCATATAAGGTATGTATATATATATATATATATATGTCATGTAGGAGTTATATAGGGGAATAAGATTAAGGGTTCCTTCTAGGGGTCCCTCCTTTTACCCCTTTGCAGTCCTGTGATCCAGGAGAAGCTGTCATTCGGAGACCGGTCGGCCTGCTTTCTTGGGGTGGGCTGGCTGGCAGTCGCTGGGACTTAGGGTTTAGGGTTCAGGGTTTAGGGATTTAAGGCTTGAATTCCCGGTGCTCTTGTAATCATTGATTTCTGTGCACTAACCTCGAAACGTGTGTGGATTTGGTGGCCCTGAAAAGAACAAAAATCTCTGAGTTGTGACGGGATGTTCAGGGATCATGACCCATAGAACTGAGGGCTCAAGAGGCTAAGAGTTTAGGGTCATGCTCCTGGACCCGTGCCCAATCAAGGGGATTTGTGCTCGAGTTGCCTGTCCGCTCACAAATCATGCCCCACAAGTGCTCGTCTGTCGATTTCGACTATCTACCTACCCACTGGGCAGTGAACCGTTTTCGACTCTAAATTCTGTACAACCTCTGAATCCCCTGAATGCCTAGCTAAGCTGGAAAGCTGCACCAACACACTCAGTCTTTGTCCGTCGAAATCCCTGAGCCGTTTAGGGCTAATACGCCCTAACTAGTGACGATTCCGCAAGTCGCATGATGGCTCCTAATTAATGTGGAAAAACCTTGACAAAGGACATTGGAGCCCCATAGCCCTAAACCCTTTTCCCTAAACCCTAAACCCTAAACCCTGAACCCATTTCCCTTTGATTTAAGGAATAGTCCGAATCAGCAGCATTGGAACCTCAATCCCATTGGCCCACCTCTGCCTCCGTCTGCGGCAGGGGCATCCGGAGCTGCCTGCTTAGGGTTTAGGGTTTAGGGTTTAGGGTTTAGGGTTTAGGGTTTAGGGTTTAGGGTTTAGGGTTTAGGGTTTAGGGTTTAGGGTTTAGGGTTTAGGGTTCAGGGTTCAGGGTTCAGGGTTTAGGGTTGGACTTCTCAAAAGCTATTAAGCCCGAATTCCCACTCCCCCCATCATATACCCCAATAAACCCCGAAACCCTAAACCCCGAACTCAACCCTTAACCCTAAGCCCACCTGAAAATATCGACGAAAATGATCGCCAGCAGGTAGCAGGCACAGCTCACGGTCCAAGGAACAAGCCCGAACCTGGCAAAAAAACACAAAGGGGTTGGGAGTTCCCCTTTAGACTACCAGTCCTGAATAGGGAATATAGTACCCCCCTAGTATAATCCCTCTTAAGGACTGCGGGGAACATCACGAGTTTGGGGTTTGAGGTTTGGGGGTTGGTAGCCTACAAATCGTCAGAGAGAAATCGGCACACAGCTTGTTACACCTTTTTCTTATCGAGTAGATGGTAAACTTGGGCTGGGTTTAGGGTCCACGTGTGAGCGTTGAGTCGCTCAGGCCGGCTTTTCAGGCTCAAGACTCCTGCAGAAGCTCATGGAGCCCTTGTTCATTCCAACTTTGCGAAAACCGCCAGAAAGTGGGGAAACTGACCTCTGAAGCGGTTTTTGGCTCATCACTCAGGATTGAAAAACAAGCCTCCCATGCCCTGAACCAAGATCAGCGCTTCACATTCAAGGTTCACGCTGTGGTCGTGAGAGGGGCCACGTCCGAAAGGAGACTATCCAAACAAGCGGATTACGCTTAATGATGCATCACCCCAGACCCCTTGAAGCACAACCACAAACTGTGTGCTAAGCTGACGCTTCATTCACTCCGGCTCCCAACCCCTACACCCTAAAGCTAAAAAAAGCTCTCCAAAGAATTCCGATGGCGGCCGGTGCACAGGAGGTTCGTCACCACTCTCTGCGCCGGGTCTTCGTAGGTGAGAAAGCAGTAGACGAAGACAGCGCCAGCCTTTGACGAGACCAGGTGGCCCCCAAGTTCCGAGGGGCTTAAGGCTTAGGGTTAAACGGAATGCTTCTTCGGCCTTACAGGCATGTCTGAGGATCTAAACCCTGAGACCACAAAACCCAAATCCGAAAAAACCTGGCTAAAACCTTCACCCTTTATAGTAAAAAGGGGGGGGAGAATAGTATCATGCCAACCTAAGCTACCCGAAGCCCAAAGGCTTGAACCTCAAGCCTCTAACACCACTAGGCCCTAAACCTCCACAAGAGGGAGAATAAACAGAAGTTTTTGTCGGCTTGGGGTCTAGGGGCGTTTAAATTTGCAGGGCTTAAGGTCTGTCAAGTATTTCAGGTTTAGAGGTCTAGACTAGAGTTCTGTGCTTAGGCTTAGGGTCCAAGTAGGAACTTTTAAAGGCTCTTGGCTTCGTGGGGGCTTATGGACTCTGACCCCCTTAGGCTCGGTTCCATGGAGGTTGGCTAAGGGGGCTGTAGTAACACTGTAGTATCCTTAGATTTCAAGTCGGGGTTTGGGGTTTAGGGATTCAGGATTTTGGGGTTCCGGGACTCAGGATATAGGGCTTCAGGATTTGATTCGCAGTTTAGGGTGAAGAGTAGATAAGGCTTTTCGCAGCAGAAATTGCCCGAGCTGCGTAAGCCAAGAGGATGAACACCACAACCCAGCCGGTGCACGGCTTCGCCACCTCACAGGGGCATCTTCTGCGGTGGTGACAGGGGTTAGGGTTTAGGGTTTAAGGTTTGGGGTTTAGGGTTTAGGGTTTGGAGTTTGGGGTTTGGGGTTTAGGGTTTAGGGGCGATAAGCGGGGCTCAAGAAGTTGTACTTCGGGACTTCAGGGAGTTCGGCTTGGGGGTCTTCTTTCCCATCTCGACCGTGTTTCAAAACAAGACTTGGCCCTAAACCCTAAACTAAGAACCCCTAAACCCTAAACCCCAAACCCTAAACCCAACCCTAAACCTCAAACTCTAAACCCCAAAGCCCAACCCTAAACCCTAAGCCCTAAACCCCGACCCCCGCACGGGTGAGGATGCAACGAGGCAAGGCGCGCTCGCAGCTCGGGAACTCATGACCGTTTAACAATTCGGATTTAAGTTTAGGGGCCAGGGAATATACAGTAAGGGGCATGGTCCCGGGTCCATGTGAAAATGTGGATGGCGCTGCCGCTGTGTGGGGAACTCCTAGACTGCCTGGAGTTGGCATGAAGGAACTGCAAACCCAAAGCCCTAAACCCTCAACCACGACACGTATTGGTGCAAGCGCCATTGTTGTGAGTGCTGGGCCCTTCGCCAGAACGGCTTACTCGTTTTGGTAAGGATTGCAGACATTAGGTGCCCACTTGAAGGAATAGCTAGAGTGATATAAGGTACCTGGATCCCTCATGAGCTACTAAGAACCCGAAACCACTTCAGCAGCCAGCCTCATTGCTGGTCACGTAGCCAATGACGGTGCCCACTGTCACCGTTGCAATGGCCGCAAAAAGGAGGGTGAAACCGGCCTTTACAAGCGGGTATTGCTCAAATTTACATAGGGATTCGCATTCAGGGTGTGCGGGGAGGGGGGCGGGGGGGTTGTTAAAAAATTAGGGTCCCCTCTGTTGCACAGGGGAATCCCACAGAATTAGCCCCTCCCCATCCCCAAATAGGGGGCCTAGTTTAGTAAAACGGCATAGGCTTTACGAGTTTGATCGTTTTTATAAGGGAAACCACTGGGCACCCTACAGTAGTAGTGCTGCCCTCCTCCTCCTCCTCGTTATTTCGCCATGGGCGACAGGAGGAAAATTTGGGAACAGGCCATGCGACAAACATGCCATGTGACTACGACTAAGACCCCTAAGGACGAGTCACCGTCAACTGAGAACCCTGCCCAACCCCCTCAAAAACTTTGCCAACAAGCACGGAATAAAACACAAAATATGTCTCACCGCGAAAGCCCCAATCCCAAAAAAAGAGTGCAAGTTCAACGGTTGGCTAAGTAGGCCGTCCTCATCACCTCCACCACTGCAACCCTTCCTTCAAGGCCAGCAGACTCTACTTTGCGGATTCAGGGTGTAACGGGTATAACCCTCAGCTAACTTCAATCCATTCCTTGAAGCCCTAAGGCAAGAAAAAACGGCCTTGAGCCTTGCTTCTCCACCTGAGCGGGTGAGGGTTTAGGGTTACCTGAGTTTGGGTGTTTCAGGGCTTTGGGTGCTGCCTAATCTTGGTGGTTCTCCCTAACATGCAAGGAATCAATTGGTATCCAAAATTGGTGCAAAGAGCATCTGGAGTCTAGGGCTCCGGGTTGAGGATTAATTGGAGTGTAGCCCAAAACCCTAAACCCCAAACCCTATAAAGCCTAAACCCTAACCTGTCTGCCACTGCAGCCTCCGAGTACGGTGAATGCAGTCACTCGAGTGAGGGTGCCTTTGCCATCCAAATGCCACAGCAGCTCTCTATACCTGAAGCCCAATACATCCCAAACACCATCAGAAGTAGCAAGAAAACCCCAAAAACCCCCAATTCCGCAGCAAAGACGTATCCTTCCCAACGTAAGCCCAGCGGCCTGGGTTGTTCTGCTCGCCCGCAGCCTTCACAAAGTCTTGCCAGCGGTCAAAGACATGTCCTGGCAGGGGGGTCCAATAGGGTAGGGTTTAGGGTTTAGGGTTTAGGGTTTAGGGTTTAGGGTTTAGGGTTTAGGGTTTAGGGTTTAGGGTTTAGGGTTTAGGGTTTAGGGTTTAGGGTATTAGAGTTTAAGTTTTATGGGCCCGAAAGCCTAAAGGTGCTCAACCCTAAGCCCTCAGCCACTCATGGCTTTGATGGTCGGCAGCAGCTCAGACGTGAAATCCTACACTCTTAAACCGCCATGACCATACAAGGTTCAGAGTTTAGGTTTTTAGGGGGGGGGGGGGTTTAGAAAGCTCACTTTCACAACCTTCCAGCAGAAAACGGGGTGTTTCCACCCCGTCAGGTATAAAGCGCGCCCTCTGCAAAGCGAAGTCCCCAGCGAGTAGGCGTGAGACCCGAAAAGTTTACATGTTACTCACTTCACTATATACTATGTCCCGAAGGCTCTAAGGAGCCTTATTATGCCCAATGACCATTCTAGTCCATAAATGGTTTCAGAGTATGGATGAGTTCGATAAGAGATGGTGGGTAGGGCCTAAACCCTATACTTCAGGGGCATACGAGGCAAAGCTTTTTTTAGGGTTTAGGGTTTAGGGTTTAGGGTTTAGGGTTTAGGGTTTAGGGTTTAGGGTTTAGGGTTTTGGGTTTAGGGTACCCCAGCAAAGGAGGGCGGGAACTTGTCTCCTTCAATTCGGTTGCGGGCTTCGACCACCCTAAGCCTGAGGGCGCTCAAGCCCAGAAGAGCCCGTAAACCCTAAACCCTAAACCCTAATTAAACCCTAAACCCTAAACCCTAAACCCTAAACTTGGCCCTAAACCCTACACCCCAAAAGCTCGTGCCTCCAAAGCCCTCGACTCCCAGAAGTGTCTCTAGGGAGGCTGAGCTAAGTCCCCGGAAAGGTCTCCTTTGAAGCGGTGGTCAAAGACGTCTTGGCTGACAACGACCTGTCTTACCAGTAGCTTAGCATTTTGGTCTTAATGTTTTAGCTTATTGCCATAGAAGCTCACATGTTTTACTACTTAAAAGGCGTTATTATATCTTACTGTATTGCTTTACCACATTCTTACATCATTGCACGACTTTATGTTACGTTTTCCCCCCAGAGTATTTTATTACGTGGTTGGATTGTTAGTTAATTTGTTACGTAATCAATTACATGATACATGCATAAATACTTGCGGGCCTTGAGTTTAATTGTAAGGGTTTTCAAAGTTAAGCGGTCTGAGCATCAGTCACGAATTCGCATTAAACCGCTAAACCGCAGTTAGACCGATTGGACCCCACACACGGTGGCGGGCCAGTGGCCTTCCATCCACCCCAAGGTTTAGGAAGAAGTCCGGGACATGCGGGTTCAGGGTTTAGGGTTTATAGGGTTTGGTGCATATAAAGCAAATTCTACTAAACCAAAATTACGAACAGAAAATCAAACTTGCGGTCCCCCATGTTGAGGGTCCTGCGTATATCTAGGGTACCAGAAGAAGGTTTAGAGTATTTAGGGCTTTAAGGCATTTAATGAATTCAGAGAACTGCGACTGCGAATGACAACAGAAACGACACAAACCCCATAGGGCATTGCTGCGCAAACCCTAAACGCCCGAATTCAACCCCGAACCCTTACCCCGTAAGCCGTATACTCAAATCCTACCTCGATTCCCTGAGTAGACATTTTCATGCTTGTGTAACCTTAAAAGTGCAATGAATACACATCAATAAAGACATGACTACTCCTAGGAACCATGTTGTATAATCCACAGGGGGCCATGCAACACTACCGGCGAAGAACGCCCAAAAACCGCGTCTCGCAAACCCAACAGTAGGAGTCCTTAGGGCCTGCGGGCTATGCGTACTTTAGGTAGGGGCTTCTAAAGCCGGAACCCAAAAGCCCATGTCGGGTGTTGCGCTAAACTATGTTTCTCGTTGTAACAAGCGAGCCACTACCATGTGGCCGTTCTGCGCTGCCATGAAAAGTGGCGTGGCTCCGTTTGCTGTGACTAGGTCCTTGCCACTTCCAAGTGGCCATTCTGAGCTGCCAAGGAAAGTGGTGTGGATCCACGTGCGTTGGCCAGGGCTGTCTGCGCACCAAACTGCAGTAACAAGCGTGCCACTTCAAGGTGGCCGTTCTGAGCTGCGATGAGAAGTGGCGTGGCTCCGTTTTCTCTGGCCAAGTCCTTGTCCGCCCCGAACTCCAGCAACAAGCGTGCCACATCGATGTGGCCCTTCTCAGCTGCGATGAGAAGTGGCGGCTCCGTTTTCTCTGGCCAAGTCCTTGTCTGCACCAAACTCCAGCAACAAGCGTGCCACTTCCAAGTGGCCATTCTGAGCTGCCAAGGAAAGTGGTGTGGATCCACGTGCGTTGGCCAGGGCTGTCTGCGCACCAAACTGCAGTAACAAGCGTGCCACTTCAAGGTGGCCATGCTCAGCTGCGATGAGAAGTGGCGTGGCTCCGTTTTCTCTGGCCAAGTCCTTGTCCGCACCGAACTCCAGCAACAAACGTGCCACATCCGAGTGGCCGTTCTGAGCTGCGATGAAAAGTGGCGTGGCTCCATCTGTTTTGGCCAAGTCCTTGTCTGCACCAAACTCCAGCAATAAGCGTGCCACTTCCAAGTGGCCATTCTGAGCTGCCAAGGAAAGTGGTGTGGATCTACGTGCGTTGGCCAGGGCTGTCTGCGCACCAAACTGCAGTAACAAGCGTGCCACTTCAAGGTGGCCATGCTCAGCTGCGATGAGAAGTGGCGTGGCTCCGTTTTCTCTGGCCAAGTCCTTGTCCGCACCAAACTCCAGCAACAAACGTGCCACATCCGAGTGGCCGTTCTGAGCTGCGATGAAAAGTGGCGTGGCTCCATCTGTTTTGGCCAAGTCCTTGTCTGCACCAAACTCCAGCAACAAGCGTGCCACTTCCAAGTGGCCATTCTGAGCTGCCAAGGAAAGTGGTGTGGCTCCACGTGCGTTGGCCAGGGCTGTCTGCGCACCAAACTGCAGTAACAAGCGTGCCACTTCAAGGTGGCCATGCTCAGCTGCGATGAGAAGTGGCGTGGCTCCGTTTTCTCTGGCCAAGTCCTTGTCCGCACCGAACTCCAGCAACAAACGTGCCACATCCGAGTGGCCGTTCTGAGCTGCGATGAAAAGTGGCGTGGCTCCATCTGTTTTGGCCCAGTCCTTGTCCGCGCCCAACTCCAGCAACAAACGTGCCACTTCCAAGTGGCCATTCTGAGCTGCCAAGGAAAGTGGTGTGGCTCCACGTGCGTTGGCCAGGGCTGTCTGCGCACCAAACTGCAGTAACAAGCGTGCCACTTCAAGGTGGCCATGCTCAGCTGCGATGAGAAGTGGCGTGGCTCCGTTTTCTCTGGCCAAGTCCTTGTCCGCACCGAACTCCAGCAACAAACGTGCCACATCCGAGTGGCCGTTCTGAGCTGCGATGAAAAGTGGCGTGGCTCCACCTGTTTTGGCCAGGTCCTTGTCCGCGCCCAACTCCAGCAACAAACGTGCCACTTCCAAGTGGCCATTCTGAGCTGCCAAGGAAAGTGGTGTGGATCCACGTGCGTTGGCCAGGGCTGTCTGCGCACCAAACTGCAGTAACAAGCGTGCCACTTCAAGGTGGCCATGCTCAGCTGCGATGAGAAGTGGCGTGGCTCCGTTTTCTCTGGCCAAGTCCTTGTCCGCACCAAACTCCAGCAACAAACGTGCCACATCCGAGTGGCCGTTCTGAGCTGCGATGAAAAGTGGCGTGGCTCCATCTGTTTTGGCCAGGTCCTTGTCCGCACCCAACTCCAGCAACAAACGTGCCACTTCCAAGTGGCCATTCTGAGCTGCCAAGGAAAGTGGTGTGGATCCACGTGCGTTGGCCAGGGCTGTCTGCGCACCAAACTGCAGTAACAAGCGTGCCACTTCAAGGTGGCCGTTCTGAGCTGCGATGAGAAGTGGCGTGGCTCCGTTTTCTCTGGCCAAGTCCTTGTCCGCACCAAACTCCAGCAACAAACGTGCCACATCCGAGTGGCCGTTCTGAGCTGCGATGAAAAGTGGCGTGGCTCCACCTGTTCTGGCCAGGTCCTTGTCCGCGCCCAACTCCAGCAACAAACGTGCCACTTCCAAGTGGCCATTCTGAGCTGCCAAGGAAAGTGGTGTGGATCCACGTGCGTTGGCCAGGGCTGTCTGCGCACCAAACTGCAGTAACAAGCGTGCCACTTCAAGGTGGCCATGCTCAGCTGCGATGAGAAGTGGCGTGGCTCCGTTTTCTCTGGCCAAGTCCTTGTTCGCACCGAACTCCAGCAACAAACGTGCCACATCCGAGTGGCCGTTCTGAGCTGCGATGAAAAGTGGCGTGGCTCCATCTGTTTTGGCCAGGTCCTTGTCCGCACCCAACTCCAGCAACAAACGTGCCACTTCCAAGTGGCCATTCTGAGCTGCCAAGGAAAGTGGTGTGGATCCACGTGCGTTGGCCAGGGCTGTCTGCGCACCAAACTGCAGTAACAAGCGTGCCACTTCAAGGTGGCCATGCTCAGCTGCGATGAGAAGTGGCGTGGCTCCGTTTTCTCTGGCCAAGTCCTTGTCCGCACCGAACTCCAGCAACAAACGTGCCACATCCGAGTGGCCGTTCTGAGCTGCGATGAAAAGTGGCGTGGCTCCACCTGTTTTGGCCAGGTCCTTGTCCGCGCCCAACTCCAGCAACAAACGTGCCACTTCCAAGTGGCCATTCTGAGCTGCCAAGGAAAGTGGTGTGGCTCCACGTGCGTTGGCCAGGGCTGTCTGCGCACCAAACTGCAGTAACAAGCGTGCCACTTCAAGGTGGCCCTGCTCAGCTGCGATGAGAAGTGGCGTGGCTCCGTTTTCTCTGGCCAAGTCCTTGTCCGCACCAAACTCCAGCAACAAACGTGCCACATCCGAGTGGCCGTTCTGAGCTGCGATGAAAAGTGGCGTGGCTCCATCTGTTTTGGCCAGGTCCTTGTCCGCACCCAACTCCAGCAACAAACGTGCCACTTCCAAGTGGCCATTCTGAGCTGCCAAGGAAAGTGGTGTGGATCCACGTGCGTTGGCCAGGGCTGTCTGCGCACCAAACTGCAGTAACAAGCGTGCCACTTCAAGGTGGCCGTTCTGAGCTGCGATGAGAAGTGGCGTGGCTCCGTTTTCTCTGGCCAAGTCCTTGTCCGCACCGAACTCCAGCAACAAACGTGCCACTTCCGAGTGGCCGTTCTGAGCTGCGATGAAAAGTGGCGTGGCTCCATCTGTTTTGGCCAGGTCCTTGTCCGCACCCAACTCCAGCAACAAACGTGCCACGTCCAAGTGGCCATTCTGAGCTGCCAAGGAAAGTGGCGTGGCTCCGTTTGCTGTGACTAGGTCCGTGTCCGCACCTGCTTCGAGCAGCAACTTTGTGGCGACTTTCCTGTCAGACCTAGCCGCAACATGTAAGGCTGTCACCATGTTGCGCTGCGACGTTCGGTTTGGATCTTGGGGTCGCTGCAAGATTGTTTCTAGTTGTGTCGTGTCGTCTGCTTCCACTGCATGGAGCAGCCTGCCGATATCATCACGAGAGGTGTCGGCAAAGTCCAGAATTACCAGGTGCAATAGGCAAGGTGCTTTCAGAACCGCCTCTTCGGGCAAAATATGCCCGTCTTCTTGCAGCAGCCGTTGTCGAAACCGGGGATGCCCACAGAGCCTTTGGAGACGGAGCTTTACGGCACGCACGTGGACCTTAGTGTCGCCGGCAATACTCAGCAACTCCTCCGGCTCCAGGCAAGCCACCTCTTGCCCAGTAGCCATCATCTGAATCCGCAACATTGCTGCAACCTTGAAGCGGGATGTCGGACTTCCTCAACACCCACCCCGGCCCCTGGACCCAAGGGCTTAAGGTTGGTTGGTTAAGGGTTTAGGGTTCAGGGCTTAGGGTTTGGAGGTTTTTTGGGTTTTAAAGGGTTATGTGCCTACTTTGAGGTGTGAGGCCATATGACTGGCTATAACCCCAAATAACGCTTGAGCATGTGCAGTCGCTGACCACGAGAGCGGGCACAAAAGGATTCGTACTCGCTAGAAATGGGAGGGTGTCAAAATCATGGGCCATTCCGGAAGATCTCTATCATAGAATTCTCCTTAATCCCTAAACCCCCATCCAAATGCGTCCATTTGGAAGATGTGTTAGGGCTTTTTTCGGGACTCCGGGCGCAGGGTTCAGGCTCAGGGGGTGGGAATGGACACGTCGCTTAGTTTAGGGTATTTTGGGGGCAGCGTTCAGGGTGTTGGGTGACTTCCCGGCCATTTCTGCTTGAGGTATGTTGGCTGGCAAGCTGATTCGGTCGGAGCGCGAAATAGCCTCTAAAGAGTTCCGCCAGGAAGGGTTTCTAGGGCTTGGCCCTCCTAGGTCAAATCCTGTTTGGGATTTAGGGTTTAATGGGGTGAAAGGTTTAGGGTTTAGGGTGATGTAGGGTAGCTGGGGAGCCCTAAGCCCTAAACCCCCGTGCTGCCACATTATCCGCGCACGACCGCAGGACAACACCCGTCGGAAGCTGTGGGAAATGGGAGCAGGCCTTTGGCTTCGTGTTGCGCGTTGGCTGATGTGGGGGTTTTCCAGAATTGGGTCCCCTATAAGCCCTTAACCCTAGCGACCCTACACCCCCTGCAGACCCTAAAGATCCTCCTATAGGCACTATAGACCCTAAACCCTTTTTGCTGAGGGGGAAGTCGGAAGGGCGGGGGGGGTCTGCGTAAAGAGCGCGGTTGTTCTCGTGGAGGCCTGCAAGGGAAAAAAGGCCCCTAAGAAGGGCATAAGGTGACTGCTGGGCATCCTCGGCTTGGGGTTTAGGGTTTAGGGTTTAGGGTTTAGGGTTTAGGGTTTAGGGTTTAGGGTTTAGGGTTTAGGGTTTAGGGTTTAGGGTTTAGGGTTTAGGGTTTAGGGTTTAGGGTTTAGGGTTAGGGTTTCGGGTTTCGGGTTTCGGGTTTAGGGTTTAGGGTTTAGGGTTTCGGGTTTTGGGTTTGGGGCTAGGGTTTAAGAAGTTTTGAAGCCAGGGTACGGAGATCTCGCTCTGGCCGGCGCACTGTATAAATGCAGCAGCAAGGGCCACAGCTGGCCATGTTGGGAAGCGCATCGTGCTCCAATGGACTTCCTGCGTTTAAGCTGCTGACCCTAGATGGTCCTTTTTTGGGTACCCTAGGTAGTGGGGGCCGCCTAATAATTGTAACTCGAAAAGGGGCCAGGTTCGATTGCCTAAAACGGAGGGTTTTAGTCTTGATCGTGGGGTCGACGTGTGTTGTTTGCGATGCGCGCTCGTTCAGCGCTTCGGAAGAAGTCCATGTGTTCACCCAAGACCCAGCACCTAAACCCTAAGCCATAAGCCCTGGACCCTTGAGGCCCTCAACTTGAAACCTAAACACAAAAGCCTAAACCCTAAACCTCAAGCCCTAAGCCACATGGGATTGGCGGGTTGACAGGCTCAAGCTGTGCGACAGCACCCTGGAGCCAAAGGCAGTCGAACAAGCAGGCCTAAACCCTGAAACCCCCAACCCTAAACCTTGAACCCTAAACTCTAAACCCCAACCCTAAACCCTAGTCTCCTAAAGCCAAAAATCTACACCCCCAAGCCCTTCGCGGTCCCAGGCCCCCTTTCATGAAGCCCTAAACCCTGCCCCAAAGCCATAAACCCTAAACCCCTTGCACCAAAAGTCGCCAAAAGAGAGCCCCCAATCTAGAATCGCCAACCAAATAGGGTCACCGGGGAGCACTCCCGGTTGAGAGAGAACTTCACGAGAAGAGAACCGTGGTGAGCTTCACAGGAAGTTTGGAGGCTTTAGAGGTTTAGAGGTTTAGAGGTTTAGGGTTTAGGGTTTAGGGTTTAGGCGGTATTTCGCTCGGGGCGTCAGGCCACCTCGGTGTGGTATGTGATTGTGTTAGCTCGTCACCGCCATGGCACTGCAACAAAGAAACACTTCTTTGGCATTGCTCTCAACAGCAACTCCCTACATCCACACGCTTCTACGGCTATTCCATGGGGAGAGGTCCTCAGATGCCTCTCTGTGCGCCCCAGAAAGAATACTCCAAATATTCCCGACTACTTTAGGTCTTTCTAGGGTGGAGAGGGCAGAAGGGTTTAAGGTCTTTAGACTCCTGGGGAGACTGCCTTTGTGGGCAGATTCGGGGGGACCCTATGACAAGGAAGATCTCGAGTTCACCTCATGTTGTCAAACCCTAAACCCTAAACCTTCAACCGGCCCTAAACCCTAAACCCTGCACCCTAAACCCACTAAACCCCACTAAACCCCACTAAACCCTACTAAACCCTACTAAACCCTACTAAACCCTACTAAACCCTACTAAACCCTACTAAACCAAACTAAACCCTACTAAACCCTGAACCCTAAACCCTAAACCCTAACCCTAAACCCAAATTGGGCGCCTAGCTGCTTGGTGGCTCTGGGCTAGGAGTGCCAGCCGCCGCCGACGACCCTGAAGCATCCTGGGTGAGTGGTATTCAGGGCTTAGGGTTTAGGGTTTAGGGTTTGGGGTTTAGGGTGATTGGGGTTTAGAGGGTGTAGGGGTCGAGGGGTTAGGGTTTTAGGGTTCAGGCATTTGGGGTTTAGGGTTGAGGGCGCACATGCAGCGCGTCTTTTCAAGACGTAGTTCAGATTGTAGTCTCCTCCTCGTTAATGCCTAGACCAGACACTAAGCACCAAACTTAAACGCCCCAAAACCCCAACCCCCCTTCAACCCGAAACCCACTTTCACCCTAAGCCCCCAAACCCCTTAAACCCTGAACCCTAAACCCTGAACCCTAAACCCTAAGCCCTGACACCCTAAACCCTAAACCCTAAACCCTAAACCCTAAACCCCGGTGCCTCGGTGGTGGTTGTGGTCTCCGCAGGTGGCCCTGAGGCCGCCCGGGGCACCTTCGCCGGGGGCTCAAGAGTATATAGGGTTCAGGATTAGGGTTTAGGGTTTAGGGTTTGGGGTTTGGGGTTCTAGGTTTAGGGTTTTAGGGTTTAGGGTTAGGGTTTAGGGAGTAGGGGGGTTAAGGGTTTAGGGTTTAGGGTTGGGGTTTAACGTTCGTAGGGTTTAGTTCGTGATCCTTACTTCGCTTGAGGTTTGTTGAACCTTTTGTTTAGGGTACCTAAGAACCCTGTAAGGGCCTCACAGAGTCGTAGTAAACCCTTTTTTAAACCCAAACCCGCGTCTTCTCAAGCTTCAGGGTATGGCCCAAGATGCCTGGGAGTTCCATGGAAGGGTTTGTGGGCTTCGGGTGCTCAACCCCTAAACCCTCAACCCTAATTACACCCTAAGCCCTTCGGGCTTGAGCCGGCTTATGCTTGCGCCCCCCCCCTCCCTGTCCCCAACATCCCACTTTCAAGCCGAAGCCAAGGTCCGAAGTCCAAAGCCCGCTGTCCCGGACCACTCGGCCTTCGCCTCGGCGCGCGGCTCGCCGGCAGCGAACATGACCTAGACCAAGATCATGAGCTGGGATGCTCCCAACTTGTACTAACAGTCCGTAATTGTGAGTATAGTACCCCTTTTTCTACCTATAATAATCCTGTAATCCCTATTATACATGCTAGAATCCCTATTAAGGACTGTCAGTATAAGGGGGAACATCCCAAGTCATGAGCATGTCGGTTGCAATGCGCTTCAAGACCCCTCGAACTGGGTGTCGTGCATTGCCCCCAAGGCGCAAGCCTTCAACGCTAAACCCGGCTAAACCCGTGCTGAACCCTATCTATATATATGTATATATATATATATATACATTAGTGCAAAGAGGGCCCATACCCCAGAGACCCCCTTCAAGAAGGCAAGTGACCATATTCAGGGGCCGTGCAACTCTAACGCTGCTTATCGACCGGGCGCCGCTTTTGTATCATGGGGTTCGTATGGGAACCCACCCTAAAGCGACGGGATACGATGGGTTCTAGGTTTTAGGGCTCTGGGGCTTGAGGGTTCCATGATTCGATCAGGCTGGCATGGAAGTCGTAAGTCTTAAGCTGAAAGCCCTAAGCCCTGACCCTGGAACCCCAAACCCTAAACCCTGAATCCTACACCCCAAACCCTCGACCCTAAGGTCTAAAACCCTGAACCCTAAAACCCTACATGCCCAGAGCCTGCACTGTGGCTGTCGACTTCGTCTTCAGGCCAACGTGGCCCAAGAAGGCATCGGCCTCCTGGTTGTTTAGGGCAGGTGTAGAACACGGGAGTTCCTCTTGCAGCCAAGAACAAAATTATGAAAATACCTCAAGGCCCTACCAAGATCGACCCTAAAACCCAGATCCGAAACCTCAAAAAAGACCCGAAGCCCCCCACCAGAAACAAAAACAAACCCCAAGCCTAGAAAACCAAACCCTGAATGAACCCTAAACCCTAAATGCATAACCACCCCCCCCCCCCAAAAAAAAAAAAAAAAAACTCGCTCCCGGCCCATGAAGAAGAGCCGCGGCCTCTGGCCTTCACCTGATAGGCAGAGCCCTGGCCTAGGGTTTAGGGTTTAGGGTTTAGGGTTTAGGGTTAGGGTTTAGGGTTTAGGGTTTAGGGTTTAGGGTTTAGGGTTTAGGGTTTAGGGTTTAGGGTTTAGGGTTTAGGTTTTAGGGTTTAGGGTTTAGGGTTTCGGGTTTCGGGTTTCGGGTTCCGGGTTCCGGGTTCCGGGTTCCGGGTTCGGGTTTCGGGTTTCGGGTTTCGGGTTTCGGGTTTAGGGTTTAGGGTTTAGGGTTTAATTAGGGTTTAAGGATTTAGGGTTTGAGGAGTTGGGGTTCAGGCTGGGTTTAGGGCTTGAGGTTTACGGATTTAAGGGTTTAAGGGCTTAAGGGTAGGGTTTAGGGCTGTGCAATCCATTCTCCGTAAACCCTGAAGCCACTAGAACCGAAACCCATCAAACCCCTAGACCCCGGTCAGGGCCGGATCAAGCCCCTAATTCAGGTTCAGGGACAACCCTAAACTCTAAGGGTCGTTTCATGGTCCATTAGCTTGGGCCCTTCATTGGCACCCCTTACGTACCCCTTATATGCATAAACCCCAAGGGCCCCAGACTTCAGAACCCAGTAATGAAGGTAAGGGACCATTGGAAGGAGCCATGTGGCTTCCCCTAGGTACACTTAAAACCCAAAAGATCTTCGGAATCCGAGTGCTTTTTTCGGGGCTGCGGCCCTCGGTCTACTACGGCCCCTTGTGGGTTCCCTATACAAGAAGGACCACCAAAAGGAACCAAAATCTAGAGAACTACTCATACGAGGGTTCCCAACAAAGGATCCTAACTTCGAGAATTTGGCCAGAACACCTAAACCTTGCACCGCATAAACCCCTGAAGCCCTCGACCCCTCAATGCTTAAAACGCATAACCTTAATTCCTCGCCCGAAATGCTAACACCACATATGCCTTAAACCCTAAACTCCTGAAGCCCTCAACCCCTAAACCCTAAACCCTGAACCCTACATCCTAGACAGATGGCGTGTGATCTCTCCCTCGCGCCTGGCGCAAAAGCACCCAAGGCAAGACCTGCAGAGACAGGGTCAACGCTCTAAACCCTAAAACTCTAACACCCTAAAACCCTAAAACAATAAAACCCTAAAACCCTAAAACCCGAAAACCCTAAACCCTAACACCCTGAAACCCTAGAAACCTAGAAACCCTAAAACCCACAAACCCTAAAAGCTTCAAATCCTCAAACCCAGAGGACCCCAAGACCCCCTAAGAAACACCCGAGGAGTGCTCCTAACGATATACAAGTAGGACCCTGGCGCACTTTCGGGCCCCAAAAGCCTAGACCATGACCCGTCAACTCCATGCGCCAACCGAACTTTCACACCCTAAACTCAACATCCTGACCCTAATTCTTGGTTCCTAAACCATGACCCTTGTGCAGGAACACGAAATATCAAGACACTGAAAGACCCGGCCTTCCAGCTCCAGCACGCGTGAAGCCGCTGTGAGCTCCTGGCGCAGAGGCTCAAGTTTGCAAGGCTCCCGGGATCTAGGGGTTTAGGGTTGAGGGGTTGAGAGATTATGGTTTTTGTGATCCTGAAGTTTGGGAGTTCAGAGTGGAGGGTTTTGTGTCCTGGGATTGAAGCATTTTGGGCTCTAGGGCTCCCACATGATTAGTGTTTCAAGCATTTCAGAGAAGCCGGATTGATCCCGACCGGCGGTTTTCTTGTTTTAGTTGTTTTTGCTTCGTAATTTAAGGATGGCGGTCGACCTCCCTCTTTCCGCGTTGTAGACACTTGAGCAGCAGCCATTGGGGTTTAGAAGGGTTACCTTTGGGTTTAGAGAAACCCTATCTCGACATACACCGACAACACGGCAATCTCCCCCAGAACCCCTCAATCCCCAAAGCCCCCAATGCCCTGAAGTGCGCAAAAAAGAACCCCCAACCCTGAACCCTCTAAACCCTAAACCCTAAAAGTTCCCTAAACCCGTAAACCGTAAACCCTAAACCCTGAACTCCCTGCCCCTCCACAGAGCCTCGATAACGTGGGCGCAGGTGCGCCCTCCAACGGTGCTCTGCAGGCGGACCTCGGCAACGTCGGGCGTTGGAGGGTTTTGCGACGCCGTAACCCCAACAATTTGGGCTTAAGGTTCAGGGTTTAGGGTTAGGGCTGAGGGCTTCGGGCTTCGGGCTTAGGGTTTAGGGTTCGGGTTTAGGGTTTACCAAACGACACTACGGGTTGTGTGACATGTCTGTCTGTATGTATGTACACTCACCAGTATGTGCAAGGAAACCTATAAATACTCACCAAAACCTTACTTTGAATCCTAATTCAATTACTTACATGGCTCCGAAACCACGAAAAGAGGCCTCTGTTATACACCCCACCCAAAACCTTACACTTGATAAGCAACTCCCCAAGATCCAGAATATCAGACCTGCTTCGCATGATACAAGACTTCCGAGTATCACCATGGTCTGGGGGTTCGTCCTAAAGCTCTCAAGTTCCATACCCGAAATCCTAGACCCGAAACCCAAAACCCTGAGCCTAAGCCTAAACCCTCAACCCTAAACCCTCTACAGACCCTAGACCCTAAAACCCTAAGCGAGCTGCCAGATGCTTTGGCTATGAAAGCTGGGGTGAGGAGGAGGTTTTGACCAGCCTCGTGTAGCTCGGCAAGACTCCCTTTGATGAATAGTCTTGCGATCCTGCTGAGTTGGGGTCAAGGCCGTGCAAGTACCCCAGACCAACAAGCACGCTGCTCCCAGGTGAAGCTGGCTTTCATCATCATCTCGTAGAGGTTCGTGGCCATAAGTTCAAACTTCGCAGATCGGCACTTGCACCCCCAACCCTCCGCCCCGCTCGCCCTCCCCCTCGCTCCCACAAGCTGAACATCCTCCCAGAAACCGAGGAAACCCCCCAAGCCCTACAAACCCACACGACACCATGAGCCTCATCGACCTTCCAAGCCCGATAAGGCATCCTACGAATGCCACTTTCATCACAGGGTTCATAATTATAAACAACAAAACCTCATCCCCCAACAGATCAAGGGACTGAAGGATGGACCCTTGTAAGGGACCTCAGGGGTTATTCAGGGGATATTCAGGGGCTACTTCGGTATACTGGTGGCTCTATAAGGTAAATGTTGGGGTGATTTAGGGGAATAAGATCAAGGGTCCCTCCTAGGGGTCCCTCCTTATACCCCTTAAACAAGAGTAATACAGGGCCACTCCCCTCCGATGCCGTCGCAGGGTCGCGGGCGGTCAGCGGCTCTGCTCCCGGCGGTGCAACTCGCAGGTGAAGTTGCGGGGTTTAGGTTCGGGGGGTGTATACAGGGCTTAGAGGCTTAAACAAGTTTGGGGTTTAGAGGCTTGTAGGGCTTAGATCTTTATCGTCCCTTTCGGGGTACCCTATCTTTAAAGTTCCATCTGATAAGAGGAACTGCAGAAGGGACCACGATCTCGAGAACCCCTCCATAAACCCTTCAATGAAGCTCGGCGATGACCAATAATGGAGGCAATGCCCCATTTAACAGAATTTCAAGGGAAGATAAGTTACGTAAAGGAGCGACACCTCAAAAACAAAATCAAGGGAAACTAAGGTATTCTGAGCTGGGGTTTAGGAATCCATGGAGGAAGGGGGGGGGAGGTAGGCTCTCAAAGTGAGGGTCCGAAAGCTTGGTCATGGGCTTCAAGACCTCAGCCATGACGCATGCGACTGTGAGCGTAGATAGGAGCCATGACAGCCAAGTATGCTGCTGTATAGGCTTCAGCTCACAGGCAGCGTGAGTTCGCCATCCTTGGTTTAGAACACCCACCGGCCCTTGAACAACCAATCGATCTTCCCGACACCGTATACTTGCATGGTGTGTTACCTCCGAGACCAGCAGTCGCCCTCAAACTCTGTAAGCTCCTGCAACACATCGAACTCTACATGAGACCCAGCCACTAACTCCAAACCTCAAAGACGAAGCAAGCCTTGACCCTTGGCCCGAATCCTGAAGCCTAATCCCTGAGGGTTTAGCGTTTAGGGCTTAGGGCATGGGGTTGAAAAGCCTCAGCTCCACAGGCCCATAGTTGCCCTAAAGACTGAACTCTAAACCCGCAACCCTTAGCCCCAGTAAGATTCGATGCACCTCATTCCTACAGGGCCTCAAAGTCGCTCTGTAGGAGGCACTTTAGAGCCCACGTCTTGGGTACATGGCCCAGGAACCAAACCTGCATCAGCCTGGCTCGCTGCCGTGGCCTGAATTCGAAGACGGTTTTCGGGGCTACTATAGTATAGTTACAAAGGGACCATAAGGGAATACTACTACTTGGTATTCCGACCCCTGTAGTAAGCCCTGAGCCCTAGACCCTACGGTTTAGGGCTTGGGGTTTAGGGCGTAGAGTTTAGGGTTTAAGGTTCAGGGGCCCTAAACCCTAGATCCTTGAAGCCAAAAGGCGCAGGGTTTCCTTCCGGTTGGGAACCCGAAGCCTACATTGACCCCTAAACCCTAAACCCGCTGCCCAAGATTTGTAGGGCTTGAGAAGCAGGGGTTTGAGGAGTTTGGGAGTTAAGGACTTTTGGGCTTCGGCTTTAGAGTTAGGGCTTATGATTTGGGAGCCGGGGCAGATGTAGACTAGTGAGGTAGGGTTCGGTTTCAGGGTTTAAGGGTTTAGGGTTTAGGGTTTAGGGTCTAGGGTGCACGGTTTAGGGGGAGCATTTTGGCCCGTTGATGTTCCGGCACCATGACGGGAGATCTTTTCGGGGGACACCTAAAGCTGCCAATCTGGAAGTCAGGTCCCGGAGTAACTTTGGGATACAGAGGTTATGAGGTTACCCTAACCCTACATAAACCCTAAACCCCATTCCATTTTACTCAAGAGCTGTCTAAGGAAGGAAGCCTGCCCGACCCCAATAGGAAGGAATTCAGCCCCACGCTGCATGCTAGAGAAGCAAGAGCCACCACGCCAGGCCCTACACAAAAACATTGCAAACTCTAATGAAGACCTATAGACCCTAAACCTATGCCCCTAGAGGCACAACCCCAAACCCGACTCCAAACGTACCTTCAGCCCTCCACCCTAAACTCTTAACACTCAACCTTCCCTGATGAGACCCAATCGATACCCTTACATACCGGGTTTGCCGGCTTGAGCTTCGCCGGGTGCGGGTGTGAGCATGACCTGAAGGGCTCAGCACCCCAAATCCTAAACCGGAGCGCAGGTAAAAGTCTGCCCACACCGTAAAGCTTGAGATATTCTAGAGCCTGAGCCGTAAATCCTGATATTTGGCTTCTTTCGAGGGGCCTTAGAATCTAGAACCTGCGTGGTTTATGTGAAGAGCCCTGAAACGTCTTCAGAGACGTCGGGTTTTGAGGCTGAAGGCTAAAGGGCTCGGAAATAGGGTTTAGGGTTTATGGTTCATGGTTTAGGGTTTGGGGTTTACGCTAGGGTTTAGGGTATAGGGGTTAGGGTTCAGGGTTTTGGTCTAGGGACACCAGCTGATCTGGTTTCCTGGGGCTTCTTCCTGCAAGCCATGACTCAGACTCCATCTTCCAACCAAATTGAAAAGTCCTGAAACGCCATGAACTCCTCGGTGAAACCTTAAACGAGCCCACAGCATGACGCAAGAGCCTCACCCTTAAGACCGAAACGCCAGTGGGAAAAAAAACTCTGCAACTTGAGGGCTCCAAACGCTTTTGTAGCCTTGAACCCTAACCTTCGTACCGGAAACCTCAATCCCAAACCCTGAACCCCAAAATCCTAAAACCTAAAGCCGTACAACCCTAAACCCTGCGAATTCGGAAAGCCTAAACCCAATCACCCAACATGCATCGTGAGCCTGCAGGCAAGTCGTCTCGTTGAGACCGAGTTCCCTTACAGACTCGTCTGGGTTCTTCAGCTCCTGCCCGAAAAAGTATAAGCCCTAAACCCTAAACACTGAACTGCCATAAACAGTGTCGGGTTTCGGGTCTTTGGGTTTGGGGATTGCGCTAGGAGCGAAGCATTCATCGCAAAGAACCACGTCCAAATGGTTGGCCTTAGCAATCTTCCTTCCATCGTATTCCGAGATGTTAGAACCCTTGATTGACAGAGATCTGCACCAGCTCGATGCTTGAGGAGATTGTTGCCGAGCCTTAAAGGCGAGGCCCAGTGCTCTAGCGCGCTTATCGTTGCCGTCTAAGCCACATGTTCTTCTCGAGGAACGACGCGGGCCAAATGCCAGTAGCAAATTGGTAAGTCTCTTGAACCCCTTCTCCAGCACTGGGGACCCAAACTTGCTCAGGCAGTCTCCAAACATCGAGATTGGTTCCTGCAGCTCGTGCAAGGCATCTCCATTCCATGCATCTTGGTTCAATCGCAGAGGCTTAGGGTTCAGGCTTGCCCGAGCTACCGCAAGAGGTCGCGGGCTTGAGGTTCAGGAGGCTAATTTAGGATTTGGGGGTTCAGGGTTTATGTAGGGTTTACTTTTGGGTCCACAAGCAACTAAACTAAGCCACGAAACCTGAAAGCCTAAAGCCGCTCCCGCTAGCCCTGAACCCTGCATTCCTAACCCTAGAGCCCTTAAACGCCCACCTGAAAAAACAAGCTGCCCAACATAAGGTGCTAATTTGCACCAGCTGCCGTCCCACAACTTCGTCTACTGTGGCTTTTCTAATTAAGCCCTACCCCCCCCCCCCCCCCCAAAAAAAAAAAAAAAAAAAAAAAAAAAACAATAAACATGAATAAAAAAAATAACCCTAAACCCCTAAATCCTGAAAAAACCTGAGCCCCTCGGCTTGCAGTTGAGTGCTCTGGCTGTCAGCTCCAGAAAAGAAAGGGTGGCTTGTAGGGCCCAGGGCTTTAGGGTTTACAGGGTTGGGGGTTTGGGGTTTAGGGTTAGGGTTTAGGGTCTAATTTTAGGGTTATGTTTTAGGGTCCAGGGTTTTCGGGTTGAGGGATTTATGGGGGCGGACCCCTGCCGAGGGTTGAGGGCGCTTCATTATGGTTTGGGGATTTTGGGCTTGAGGGCTTCAGGTTTGGGAGGGTCGGACTTCCGTCGTAGTGGCAAAGGCCTGTTTGCTAGGAGGGGCTCCCTAGTCACAACACGAATGGATCACGAATGGATCGCGTTCAGGATGCCTTCCAACCTTACACCCTAAACCCTAAACCCTAAACCATCATCAGCAAGTAATATATGGCCACAACTGGGCCTGCATCCTTACCAGCCCAAAGCCCTGACAAGTCGCCCCCCCAGACATGGAAGGGTTTAGGGTTTGGGGTTTAGGGCTGAGGGCTTCTTTACAGGGCGCCTTGCCGCTGAAGAAGATTCGTAGGTTGTGACCTTGTGCTTGCAATTAGAGTTTAGGGTTTAGGGTTTAGGGTTTATCAGGGTCAAGGGTTTGGGGTTTAGGGCGCTTGGGGTTTGAGGTTCAGGGCATCGGGCATAATCTATCTTCACAAGGAGAACATCGTACGAAAAGAGCCATGTGGAAATCGTAGCGTGGTGTCGAGCGACAAGCCTTAAATCCACCCGCCCTGCCGAATCCACCTTGCAAAGAACCGATGGAGCTCGAAAGCCCTGAACAGCTAAAGCCACCCTTAAGAGGGTGAAGCAGAACAAAACAAACCCAAAGGCCCTGGCGTCCTTACTAAATCCTAAGCCCTAATTAAACCGTAACCCTTCAAGCCACAACACAAAAAACCCTTAAAGCCCTGAGCCCTAAGGGTCCATGTAACAAAAATCAGGTATACGCGGCTTTAGAGTAGTTCTTGAGGGCCCGCGTAAATACTATTTACGAAGAACAATAGCGAGCCTGATAATACCCCAAAACTCGACCAACCCAAAAAGCCTAATGACCGTAATATCCCCAGGTACATGCATTTTTCAACACAATAAAAGGCACATATGCCCCAGAATCCTTGCAGGTGCCCAAAGAAAAAGAAAAGGAACCCCAAAATTTCGGAAACTACTGAGCCCTTTACACCTACACCCCAAACCCTAAACCCTAACCCTAAACTAAAGCCCTTGCAAATGGGAGAAGCAAATGGCACCGAGCTCCTCACCTTTTGCTTCGGGAAGGAATGCCTGGGCACCAACCCAATGAAGGTGGTTTAGGGGAGTTGACCAGCTCTGCTGTTGGGGCTTGAGGGTTTAGGATCCCTCGATTAAGTTTAGGGCTAGGTCTTTGGGTTCTTGATTGATGTGGGGGGGGCCTAAAAGGGCGTAAGGTTTTGAGCCTAAATCCGCAAACCCCAAACCCCTAAACCCCAAACCCGTTTTCATGCTATACAACAAAAAACCCTGCGCTATAGCCCCCTTTATATCATAGACCCTACAGTAAGTGCCTGAGCTTTCTGGCTACGTCCTCCAGGAGGTAAAGGGCTAACCTTTGAGATTCTAGTACCCAGAAAGGTTAAAGATGCGACAGCTAGGCTAGGCTAAGGTACTTGGGGTGGCTAACCTAAACACGAAACGCTAAACGCTAAACTCTAAACCCTGAACCCCAAACCCTGCCTTTTGGAGCATGTCCCTGAGCTGCTTCACAGTGGTGGATGCCTGGCCAAGCGACGTGACACACCAGAAGGCCCTTAAGGTGGGGTTTAGGGTTTATGTTTAGGGTTTAGGGTTTAGGGTTTAGGGTTTAGGGTTTCGGGTTTCGGGTTTCAGGTTTCGGGTTTAGAGCTACTTTTGGCAGACACTAATTGCCTAGAATAACCATTCTGCCCATTGAATTGTATGTTCCCTCTTTGCGTGGTTTCCTCTGGGTGGAGCCGAAAGCCCGGAAACCCTCAACCGACTGCCTAAACCCGAAGCCTGTGAAACCCTAAGAACGGACCGCGTAATCCGGTGGCGCGGCCTCCACGCCCTCTACCTGCCGCAGCACAGAGGCTCCCTGTCGCGCAAAGGGCTTTAGGGTTTAGGGTTTACGGTTTAGGGTCCATAGAGTCTAGAGTTTGTCTACTTCGTGTTGTGCAGGTTACAAGTCATTCGCGTGGGTTTTGGGGGAGCTCATAATTAAGCCATGTCTGCGGCACATCGTCGCTGAGTCTACTCGCACATCAGGTGTGCGCATCTCGAGTAGTTTCCCCTTCAGCTGGGTAGGGCATGTCATCCCTCTCCCACTACCTTTCAATCGCAAAAGCTACTTATTTGTGGGCTCTTACTGCGTAACCTCTTATAGGATTATTAAGTACATGTGGCCGTGGAGCCTGACCTGCAGGTGAGATCAGCAGCTGTTGCTCTGAGATTAGGGCTTCGGGCCCTAAACCCTAAACTCTAAAACCCTAGACCCTAAAACCCCAAAAACCCTACCCGACACCCTAAACCCTAAGCCCTAAACCCTTAATCCTCAACCCTTAACCCTAAACCCTTGCCGCAAACTTTCCTCGAACCAGAGGCATCCCACCTGCTGCGTATTCCGGGCACGGATGGCCTTGGAAAGGCTTTGGAGGCTTCGCACTTACCCTAAACTGACCCTAAACCCTAAACCACCTTAAAAAAGGCCGGAAACCCCCAAAAGCCTAAAACCCGAAAGGCTTAAACCCTTTACCCCCCCCCCCCCCAAAAAAAAAAAAAAACGACCTAAATGCCTGAAACCTTTAAACCCTGAAGCCGTTCCATGCTACAGTTTGACCAAGAACTAGCCCTTTAAGGGCACCCAAGTCTCGATGTCCAAAGTCCCACATCTCCACGTCTAAACTGCCAGAATGCCCACAAAGAGAACGTTGTGTATGTAGGCGGAGCGGTGAGAGCGCGAGGGTCCTCGCAGCTGATCGCCCGCAGCATCGCAATCCTTGGTGCGCCAGTCACAGTCAGAGTGGCGAGCTGCCAGTCAGTTGTGACTTCCTTGCAATGCAGCTGGTCGGTGAAGGTCAGCTCCGGCAGCGGATAGGAAGTAAAGGCGGACAAAGACCGCCCACCTCGGTAGGCGGCCATTGGCTGCCATCTGCGAGCTGCCAGTTGCATTGCCTGCGCATGCCGCTTTCCGCCAGCACGCGACGCACAGCAGACCTCGCTGCAGAGGGAATCCATTTCCGGCGAGCAGTCGTGTTGGAGCGTTCAGGGTTTTCGGGTCTTTAGGGTTTTGAGGGGCGTTCTAGGGTTTAGGGTTCTAGAGTGTTAGGGTTGAGGGTGGTGGTGGGGTTTAGAGATGAGTCTTTGCCATACTGATATACTACTGCCCCTTCTACAGGGTTCAGGGTTTAGGGTGTCGAAACCCTATAAACCCTAAACCCTCTGAACCCTAAACCCCCCCAAAGAATCCCGCATTGGGGCTTCCAGATTCCCTGGGAAGCAGGCAAAACGCTGTGGCGTGGCCGGGGGTGGCGTGTTCTCCTGTCATCCCAGGGGCTTTGGGCTGAGGATGATCGGGCTATGACCTGCGATGAAAAAGTCGATGGTCACTTCGCAAAACTATGGTCCCTATTATAAGGCCCCTGTTATGAGGCGGCCTATTCTTTCCCAAAACTGGACCATCGTTTGGAGGACTGACCAAGGGCTTAATTATTAATTCGGGGTTGACTTATGGGCTTCTTGGCTTGTCGTGGCCTGCTTAGCTTGCTGGCGCATCGGCTCATTGGTTGAAGCGCAATAGCCAACCAACTTTGCGAGCACAACGTAAGGTCGGAAACAACCTCACGCAAATGAACCCTGAACCCTAGGCTCTAAACCCTAAACCCTAAACCCTAAACCCTAAACCCCAAACCCTAGGTAAACCCTAAACTCGAACCCTCGCCCCACTTGCCTTGGCAGCGGCCGGTGCCTCTTTCGCCGGCGCCACACCGGGAGCTGCAAAGAGGGCTTAACATGGCAATAACCCTGTATTCCTTCGGTTTAGGGTTTAGGGTTTAGGGTTTAGGGTTTAGGGTTCAGGGTTTAGGGTTTAGGGTTTAGGGTTTAGGGTTTAGGGTTTAGGGTTTACGGTTTAGGGGTTTAGGGTTTAGGGTTTGGGGTTTGGGGTTTAGGGTTTAGGGGTATTCCTTCGCGTAGCTTCATGGTCCCTGAATATGGGCCCTCTTTGGGGTACCCTAAACCTGCATACCGAAACGCTAGTCCTTTAGGATTCAGGGCGTTTGACCTCTGCAACCCCGAAATTGGGGGTTTTCGGCTTTAGGCTTGACAAGTCAGGGTGTTGGGCTTTCTACCAAGACACCAATCCCACGATTTAAGGCTTTCGGTCTTCACGACTTAGTGATTTTTGGTTTTGGGGTTTGGGGTTCCTTTGGGGTTTCAGGTTTGCAGGTTTCTTTTGAGCCCTCTGGGTATTTGGGTTTGGTTGCGAGCTGTGTTAGGCGGGAGAGGTCAGGAAAGAGCTTTGGGATGGGGCTGGTGCAGGGTCAGGGAATTGTTGGCTTACTGTGGAACAGTTTACCCAAAGCGAAACATTTCGGGTCCTCTACGTAGGGTCCCGCGGGTTTGGACAAATTATGTCCATGCTGTCTTTGCAGGCACTCTTTTGCCTCAGCCCTGCAAATCCCACCGCCTTGCAAACTGGAAAATGCTTGAGGTTAGGTTGCTCTCCGTTCTGTGTACAATTGACACTTGAACTGAAGATGGCTAAGTCTAAGTCGAACATGGAGATCGCGGGGTTCATTAGAATACTTACCAGTTCTTCGTAGGGAATTAGGGAACCAGGATGCAGATACCATGTATGTATATATATATAGGTGCACATATATATATATATACATATATCATATTATATATTTGTGTATAGAGCGAGGATGAAAGGTACCCAGCTTCCTGATTCCCCTATTCAGAACTAACAAAGAACAGAGGAGAACTCTGCGCCTGTCGATTTCACCGCAGGGACGGCCCGCTTCCGTAGGCCTTCCTCCTCGGCGTTCTTTGCCTTGAGAACACCAGACTCTGCCCCACCCCCCCTCGCCCCGCCAGGCAAGCGAGGGTTTAAGGTTTGTGGAGTTTCGGTTTAGGGAGTCAGAGAGGTTAGAGAGTTTAGGGAGTTTGGGGAGTTTAGGAAGTTGAGAGATGTTAGGGAGCTTAGGGCCGCTTAGGGTGCTTTTTGACACACTGGCCCTGAAGCCTGAATCAGAAAGGGTTCAGGGTTCATAGGTTCCAGAGTAAGCCAGGATGAACAAGGCACTTGTCGGGGGTTTAAGTACGGTCACAAGGGAAACCTTAAACCCTACCCTAAACCTTAAGCTAAGCTCTAAACCCGAAACCTTTGCCCTGGGTTCTGAAGTTGCAAGAGCTGGGGGGGAGGGGGTGGGGAGTTCATGCCAATCAGGGTCCCGATTTCTGTTACAAGGCACCCCCTAAACCCTAAGCCCGATATATCAATATGCTGTTTAGGATCCCCACCTAGAAGAACACTCACCGTCTTCTGTGCCAGAGAAGCCTCCTAGGCACTACCGTGACGAAAGAGGACGTAGGGAGAAGCATACCCACATAGCGGCTCACGGGATCGGGTACCCCAAGGGGCCATGCTGTGCGGGTCTTGATGCTTGCGTTTAGATCCGAAGCCTCAGATCCCAAACCCAACAAGCCCCCCCCCCCCCCCCCCCGCCAAGACCTTCTTCCTACGGTTCTTAGTAGGGAATGATGGAATCAGGTACCATGTATCCTCATCAAGGTTTGTGGGGTTTAGGGCAGATATAGGGTTTGGAAATAGGGGGTAGGGTTTGCTGCAGTTTGATTCGGGTTTGGGGTTTAGGGATTCTGATTTGGAGTTTCGGGTTTGAGAGTTACTAGTTATTGAGTCGGAGGGTTGAGAGCTTAAAGACTTCAACCCCATATCGATGCACCTCCGCTGGCTTTGCAGCTGCAGGTTTGTCTGCCACGGGCTTCTCCACTGCAGGCTTCTCTGCAACAGGCTTCTCTGGGGCGGCCTGCGGCCAGAGTTTCGGGTTTAGTTTTCAAGGTTTTAAGCTTTGAGTTTAGCTGCAGCCTAGCCGATCTTTCGGGCCCAATCATGGTCCATGTGCCTGAAATTGGGCCACTGCCTCACACTCCACACCATTCTCAAGACTCGTGATCCTATTGTCATCCTTGTTTCAATGACGCTCCTTACGGTCATTATCCCTAAACCCTAAACCCTAAACCCGAAACCCTAAACCCTGAACCCTGAACCCTGCACGCCTGCGGAGGCTTGGGCGCCTTGGCCGCAGGGGCCTCCGAGCCGCATCACCGCCCACAGCAGAAATTGGATCCGGGGCTTATTTCGAGGATTTGAGGTTTAGGGTTTAGGGTTCAGGGTTTAGGGCCCGGGGTTGTTCAGGTTTTAGACGTGCTGGGCTAGAGACTTGAAGATCTGCTTGTGCGGGAGCGTAGCTTCTGCCGATCCCGCACAGCAAACTCGCCACAAGAAACTCTGCAAGATCGGCCCCGGGAGGCCCCGCAGCTGGAGAGTTGCGAAGTTTCTTGAGGGTACAAGTGTAGATGTCTTGTTTAGTGGAATTTCCCTAGGCCCTAGGCCCTCAACCCTAGAAAACCCTAAACCCTACACTCAAAAACCCTGAACCCTAGACCTTGAAAATCAAAACCCGAAGCCCTAAACCCTAGAGAACCTAAAAAGCCCCAAAGCCTCAGAGCTCCGGACCTGAAATCTGCCAAGTCGCTATGGGGATGATAATTCTGAAGAACCCCGAACACTGTATTCCTACAATGTCTTATGGTAGAATATTTTTGGAATCTACCCAAACATCAACCTTGAATTCCTGAACCCTACCAAGTCCTAAACTCTAATTAGGGTTTCGGGTTTAAGCTTTCACCCTAAACCCTTAACTCCAAAACCCTCATGTCGGGTTCAGGGTTAGGCCTCAGCCTCCGCAGCCGTTTGGGCACGGGTTTCTGCAGGCTGCTGGCTGGACATGGACGCCTAGTGGTTTAGGGTTTAGGGTTTAGGGTTTAGGGTTTAGGGTTTAGGGTTTAGGGTTTAGGGTTTAGGGTTGGGTTTAGGGGCTTGTTGGGCTTCTGTTTTGGAGGGTCTAGGGGCTTCAGCAGGGCTGTGGCTGTGATGTTGTGGGTTTTGCCTTTAGGCTAACCCTAAACCCTAAACCCTAAACCCTAAACCCTAAACCCTAAACCCTAAACCCTAAACCCTAAACTATGGCCCAGCATCCTCAAGTCTCGATGTGGCAGCATTTAGGCCCTAGTTCCCTAAACCTTGGAACCCTGGAGCTCGGGGTCCCTGGTTAATTAGGGTTTAGGGTTTAGGGTTTAGGGTTTAGGGTTTAGGGTTTAGGGTTTAGGGTTTAGGGTTTAGGGTTTAGGGTTTGGGGTTCAGGGGCCCCAAACCTTCACCGTCAACCCAGAGAAGTGACCAACAAACCCCTACACCGCCTGAACTCGGCATGCCTCCAAACTGAGAGCCCAAAACTCTCAAACCTCGAACCCCAACCTCATACCCCACCAACCGTCCGCAATAGGGACTATAATTGGGAGGTACTGTACCATAATCCCTATTAAGGAGGGTTAGTATAACGGGGAACATCCCAACCTGAAGCTCTAATCATCCAAGACTCCAAATCTCCTCCCGTCCTCAACAACAAACTGAAACACAAAGGCCCCCTCAAACCTAAAACCTGAATACACAAACCCTACCCAAGGCAAAGAACTGAGCCGTACTGAACACCAGTTGCAAAATGTGCACGAATGGGTTCGAGAAACTCATGCATAAAAACATGCCACGCAGCACGGTAGCTGCACAACCTAGTGAAGGCCCTGAGCCTAAACCCTAAAACCCTGATCCCTAAACCCCTAAAACCCCCTAAACCTTACATCCTCAACCCCTGAACCCTCAAAACCTCAGACCCTAAACCCCTAACAATGAACTGCTAACCCCCCCCCCAATCCCTAAACCCCCAGTCCCTAACCCCCCAATCCCTAAACCCTCAACCCCTAAACCCTAAACCCTAACCCTAAACCCTAAACCCTAAACCCTAAACCCCTAAACCATAAACCCCAAAATAGCTGGTGCCCCTGCAAGGCCTGGAGGGCCTCGAGGCGCTTCCGCCGCAACTCCTGTGGCGGGGTGTGGGTTCTTGTTGGGAGGATTTTGTTTTCAGTTTTTGTTGGGAGGGGGGGGGGGGTTGGGTTTCTTTCGGGTGTTGTTTTTGTTTCTTTGTTAGGCTCTCCCACTGTTGGCGCTCGAATGCCGCAGCGCGCGCCACCGCGGCCTTGTAGCCCAAGCAACTCAGATCGACACATTCAAAATCGGCCAAGGGACTGTACAGGGTAGGGTTTGGGGCCATAAGCCCTACAAGCCCCCCCTGCCTAGGGCTTTCATGTCACCACGCCCGCATGCGTCCGAAGTGCACTCTACTCTCAGTTCGAACCTGCGCAGCAAATCTGCCTAGCCAATGTCCCGTCCTTCGCCGGACAAGGCCTCCCCTGCCAAGGTACGACCGAGGTCTGCCTCAGTCCTATGGGCATAGCCCCCAGCAGGCACAACAGCCCCTGGACACGTTGGCCAGAAGGGCAGGTACCATGAATGAATGGCGTGCCACCCAAGAGCGATCGTCTAAGTACTGTGGCCCCCGGCACCTCGACCCGGATATTGGCCAGCCCCGCATCCGGCCAACGGTGCGCAGGGATTGCAAGTCGGTGCGGCAGACTCCCTGTAGGTAGGGCTACCCAAGCGTCACGCACATCATGCAGCAACCCAGCAGGCCAGTTCCAAGCAGTCCCCTTGTCGTGTATTTGCACAGCAAATACGGGAGTTTCCGATGAATGGGGCTACATTATTGGGGTCCATGGGGGTCCGTATTAGAAGGGGATCCTATTCTTTTGGGGTCTACAGTAGGGGTCCCTTGTATCGTAAGGCAGCAAGCCAGCTGGCCAAAGCGGAGATCCAGCCCGTTTAGTTAAACACAAGCTGATTGCGATGTGCAGGAGGCGGAAAGCCCTTGTGAAGCAAACGACGTCGATATCCTGCTGAAGACGGCGAAGGTGATGATCAACGATGAACGAGGACGTCCGCCAGTGCCGGCATGGATGCCCTTGCACAGCGCTTACACCGGTGAGAGCGCCAAGATGTGGCGTACTTGCAGAAGTGCTGTACACCTCCTATGCTGAGCTCGTCCATGCTCTACCGTTCCACTGCATCAAATCACAAAGCCCCGATGACCCGGAGTCCTCTGGGTCGGGTTTGGCCACGGCAGCAGCAGCACCTGCACCCAGGGCCGCTGGGCGTGGCAATTCAAGGGGTTTTGCTTTTTTTTTTTGGGGAGGGGGAGGGATTCAAAAAAAATTCGGGGGAGTCTGGACTGCAGAAAGGATTGCGCCCTAAACCCTAACCCTGAACTCTAAACCCTAAAGGACTTTGGGCGTTTCAGGTGACAAGCGCTGGCCCTGAAGCTCCAAGGATCTAAGTACCTCACCTATAGGTTTAGGGTTTCGGGGTTAGGGTTTTAGGGTTTAGGATTTATGGTTGGAGGTTAGGGTGTAGGGTTTGGGGTCTGGGCTTGGAAAGAATATCATGGACACGGCTGCCTGAACCCTGGCTAACCCTCAACCCTCAACCCTAAACCCCAAACCTCTACTTGAAACCTTATCACTCGTCCGAAGGTTCAGAAGGCCAACATGATGCGGGTAGTTCTCAAATTTGTGGGTCCGTTTTGGGGGTCCTCATAACGAGGTGCCGTGCTACATTTTGACCCGAACAAGGGACCCTAGTTTTTGCACACTACCCCCCACTACCCACATCTATACATATATATATATATATATACATATCGTCTGTGTCGCCGTGTCAAGTCCCCCCCATGGTATCCCCCCGAAAATCCTAAACCCTAAACCTAGACCCTACCCACGCCAACCACAGGGGAAACGGGGGGTTACCATACCTATTTTGTAAATTGTAAACCTCGTTTAGGTTCATGTATTGAAAAACTGAAGAAAGACATTGATGAAAATATTAATTCAACATTTAATCATTTACATGTAGTAAAATTTAAAAAATTTGAACAAGAAATAGAAAAATAAATATTGAAAATATTGCTAAATATAAATTAGCTGGTTCATTTGTTCCTGCTACAGAAGCAGAAATTGAAATATCAGGTTTATAACCGTACCGTCGGGGGGGCGGGGGGGACTGGGCGACACTGCACCATATATACATACATATATATATATTAGGCATCACATTATAGAGCTCTTTTTTGTATGTTTTACATTGGGGGCAACTCGATGTGTGTCTACGTGACCATGATGGAAGATGGAGGGTCTTGCGCTGCTACGCCTAAACCCCTGAACCCCTGAACCCTGAACCCTAGGCTAGACCTTGAACCCTTCCCGAGCCTGCAGAAGACTGTTGGGCTCCGCTGTTGGACCAAAACCACCAGCCTGCGACTGTTGAGGCTCAGGGCTTCAAGGGTTCGGGGTTTAGTGCTTGGGGTTTAGGGCTTAAGGGTTTTGCTTTTGGGGTTTTAGGGTTTGCCTGTAGGGTTTTTAGGGCGTAGGGTTGTATCTATATATATATATACATATATGGTGTTCACTATGAGTTGGTGTCGGGTTCTCAAATACACAGGGTCTTGGAAGCTTAGCTTGAAAGCCCAGTTGGGATTAGGTCTCAAAGGTTTAGGCCAAGGTGGGGCGCAAGTGTTGCTTGGGATTCTTATAGGCTTTGCGCTTTGGGGGTTTAGGCAAGACCACCCCAAACCAATGGGGATCTGCGGGCGAGCAGCTTGAGTTCAGCTGATTTTTTTCTCAGCGCATAATATAATTTGTAGAATAACTTAGAGTCTAAACGGTGAGCTGAGGAGATGCCAAGGATTTAGGGGTTTAGGTTTGAGGGCTTTGAAATTTTCAGGGCTCAAAGCCGAAACGGTGGAAAAATTCTACGCAAGATGCCTGCAGCCAACAGGGCTGCCAGCAGCACAAATGGAAGGAGGCTGGCCCCTTCCTGGCATGCTCTGGGGTTTGGAGGTGTAGGCTTTGGGGATCTTCTTCTGCACTCCCGCTGTGTCAAATCCATGAGGGCAAACGGTTTGGCCCGGTTTGGCTGTTACAAGGTTGGCTTTGAAACACCCCTCTGATATGAGCAAAGGAACATGAAATCCCCAGGCCTGCTAGGTTTAGCGTGTAGCATCGAGGGTCCAGAGCTTCGAGTTGCATCTGGATCTCTACGTTTGCCTCGGTGACAGAGTCACGGTTGAGGGTTGATGTTTAGAGTTTAGGGTTTCCTGCCTAGACACTACGGCTCAAATCCCCGTGCTGAGCCGGAATCCGATATCACCGACCCGAAGACCTGAAATACCCGAAAGCGCTGCATTCGACAATTGCCCGAAACTTGTTTTGCTATCCTACCTACCCTGAACCCTCACCTTAGAAGTCTCCGGCAAGTGCCTCTACAATTCGGCGTTTGAGAGGTTTGGGGGTCTTAGGGCCTAAAGCCTCTTGGCGGTCTTAGGGGGTTGGTAGAAGGCTGTGAGGGAATGCGGCGAATTGCTTTGCCCAAATTCAAGAACTCCCAACCCAAGGCCACGAATCCCAGAACCTCCAAAACCCGTAATTATGCAATACCACTCAAATAGTTGTAGGTTATGCTAAGGATGCGTTGTCTGATTCAGAGAATCCTATCTTAAGGAGTAAAAGATACACGAAGGAGTCTTAAATACGATTCAGGGAAGCTTCCTTCATCCAAAGCAGGTTTTGGAGGTTTGGGGCCTCCTCCGGCGGCATCGCGCCCACGTCCATGCCGCCTCGTGGGTGTAGGGTGTTTTTTGTTGTTAGGTTTTGGGGTTCAAGGCGGTTTAAGGATATTTAGGTTTATATATACAGATACATATATAAATATAAATATAAATATATATATCATACATATATATATATATATATATATATATATATATTTATTTATTTATTTATTTAGTTATATGTGTATACAGGTTGTCTTAGAGATGATTTTAGAGGTTGCTACTGGGCTGTTTTCTAGGTCTTCTAGGGTTGCTCAGGGCTTCTTGGGAGTTTTTAGGGGCCTCGGAACTTGAAAGGTCTGTTTCTGAGTCGACTCCCGAAACACACCATACCAGCCCCCCCCCCCCCCCCCCCCCAAAAAAAAAAAAAAAAAAACAAGTGGTGCCTTCCTCCATTGCTGCGGCGGGCGGAAGAGGGCAGCAAGAAAAGCAAGAAAGAGAGGTGCGGGAGGGGGGGGGTGGGTGGGTTTGGGCTTAGGGTTTGGGGTGTAGGGTTTGGGGTTGTTGTAAGTTCTGGTGTCTATAACCTGCTCGGCTGGCTCGGAGTGCATCGTGACAATGGTGGTCCGCATGTCAACGTAACTTGGGTAACCGTCAATCCTAGTGATCAAGAGAGGACTGTTTGGGGCTGTGAGTGACTGCATCCGAAAGCCTAAACCCCTAAAAACCCTACAAACTAAAACCCTAAGCCGTAAGCCCGTAAGCCCTTAACCCTGACCATGGAAGCTGGGCCAAAAGGCTGCGAGCCGAAACGGCGAGCGCGGAGCAAGCTGGTCCCCCAAATCCCATGACAAGGGTTTAGGGTTTAGGGTTTAGGGTTTAGGGTTTAGGGTTTCGGGTTTCGGGTTTCGGGTTTAGGGTTTAGGATCCCTCCGATCCCCCAAGAAACTAGCATTTAGGTTCTAGGGTCACAAGGCTTTGGGGAATCTTGAAAGCAGGAAAAATGCGCACGACTGGAGGGGTCCACATAGGTCAGAACTGCAAAGGAACCTGGCTGGGTTTAAGTTTCCAGGGATTCAAAACGAGTCCGGTGATTAGGCCCACGTTCCCAACCCCAAAGCACTAAACCCGAGAGGACTGTCAAGGGCCACAAGGCTTAGACCCTGAACCCTAAACCCTAATATGAGCTTAACCTGAAGTTTGGGGACCTCTTTCGAGATCGCGCAGTAGCTATAAGGGCCTGAGTATGGGACATAGGTGGGCAGCTCTAATTGGGGATCCCTTATATACTTCAGAGCTTTTTAAGAAAGGTACGCGCAAACCCTACATTCTGAATCTACCTGGAACCTCGAAACCCTGCAACATTCCCCTACTAACCCGCTGAGAAAGAACCAAGCCCCAAATCCTTGAGTCAGGAGCCCGCAGGATTAACGATCCTACCTACTAAACCCTAAACCCTACAACCCCCGCGGAGTAGCTGAAGGGCAGACTTCGCAGCCATTAACGTCCAGAGAGCGCGACACACCCCTAAAGAATATACTAGACTCCACAATTAAAAGGGGCCTAGAGTTTAAATTCATAATCATGGGGATATCCTCTAAACTCTCTGGTGGGCTTTGGATAGATTTCAGGGGGGCCTGAGAAAAATATTTATGGCATTATGGAGGGATATACAATAATGTTCCCTCCTTAGCGTGTTCGCCCACCCCCCCCCCCCAAACAGTCGAGGCTGATTTTGGCTGTCTTTAAACGGTTCGAGATTTTATATGATTTCAAAAAAAGGGACGAGGTCATATGAGTTTAAAAGGGACAGCGGGAACCGGCAACAGTCTATTAAAGGACCGCCGCGCGAAATATTTCTGCTTCATTGCGCAGTTTAGGGAGGGTGGAACATTATAGGGCTTAAAGAAGTCATATCATACAAAGATATAAGGGCCCACATCATTAAACGAAGTACGGGTGTGTGTGTGTGTGCGTATAATGTATATATATATATGTATATGTATCGGTATGTGTGTATATATATAATACAAAAATGACCCAGGATTGTAGGTGGGTCTTGGGAAGTTTTCGGCGCTGCAGGAATGGCGTTCTCCCTTCGGAGGTTGCCACGGCTGCATTCGGTGCCATGTCGGTAGTAAAAGTCCCGGGTGCAGGGTTTAGGGTTTAGGGTTTAGGGTTGAGGGTTTATAGGCGGGTTTTCGAAAGTTATGGGTCGTGCTAAGGGTCTCTTTCTCATACTTTCGGCATGGGGGTGCCGGAAGGGGCCATAACCAGATATAGTTTTCCCTCCATAATTACCAAAGCACATGTACCTCAATGGCACTGCAGCTACGACGACTGCGGCCGCCTGTGCGCCATTCGGCGCAAGCGGACGCAAGTTAAAACTGCGGTGCTTTGCTGACAATGCGACGAGCCAGGTTGCAGGGCATGGGGTCATGGTACTTGTGGATTGGGGCTTAGGCGTTTTGGGGCCTTATGTCTAGGGTCCCAAACTCATCGGGCAAAAGAACGACATCAAGATGCAGCAGGAACTACCAAGAGATGGTAGCAGCAGCGAAAACCCTAAACCGAAAACCCCATGACCATAGTGACTCAAGGTCATTCATTCCCTCGGATGAGCTACTTCAGGGATGAGAAATCCCAACCCTGAAATTGGCGGATTTTGCTTCAGGGTTTAGGGTTTAAGGTTTAGGGCTGTGGGCCGAGGACCTGTCTGTAACAGGGGGCTGGAGGCTCAACCCTTGACCCACAACAAGCTTTGGGCCTACACCTCCTGAGGATTCAGGATCAACTACTGCCTGATGATTCTGGGAGTTTTGGGTTTAGGGTGTTTAGGGTTTAGGGTGCTTAGGGCTTGGGGTACTTGGGGTTGAGGGTGTTTAGGGTTTATGGGTGGTCAGCGTTTAGGGTTTGGGTTGAGGGTTTAGAGGGTCGAGAGTGGCTCTACACGATGTGGGGTGGAAGTTAGATGCTCAGAACCCTCCTAACCTCCCTAAAACCTGAACCCCTACACCCCTAAACCCTAAACCCATAATCCCTAAACCCTAAACCCCTAATTCCTAAACACGAAACCCCTAACCCAAAACCCCTAAACCCCAAAACCCCTAAACCTCTAATCCCTAAACACGAAACCCCTAATCTTTCCTTGCGAAAAACCCAGAGAATCACTTAAGATGCCATTGGGTCGGCCATAAACAAAGAAGTGAAAAACCCAAACCCAACGACCCAGGGCCCCAGCCCATGCGCCAGGCCACGTGTTCGGGTGCAGAGGTACACCACGCGGTCAGATGAGGAAGGCTCAGAAGCTTCAAACTTCAGGCTTTGGGTGTTTAAAGCCTTACAAACCTAAATCCTAAACCCCCAACCCCTGAACCCCGTAGTTAAAGTGAAGTGTTCAGGGTGGAGGGTTTACCCTATCCACCCGCCAAGACCGTACAGCTGGGAGCCTCCCAGAGCTTGGATACAAACGCCTGCAGCCGATGGCTGCTACTGGGTATGATCATGCGCGGCGAATCCAGCGCTTAGGAGTCAGGTTCAAGGTACAGGGGCAACCTCAACCCCTGAATAGGGGGTTTAGGGTTTAGGGTTTAGGGTTTAGGGTTTAGGGTTATCCTTCAAGTTGTGCGGTGCCAAGAAGGGCCACTCATGTAGGTGTGGTTCCCCATACGGTAGTGGTGCCTGTAAGGCGGGAATACCCCCCTAGTATGATAAACTATTGGGATTTCCGCCCTAAACCCTAAACCCTAGACCCTAGACCCTAAACCCTAAACCTAAACCCTTTTCCCTAAACCCTCAACCCTAAACCCCAAACCTATTTCGGGGGTCCCTTTTAAAACGACTATAGTCTGTGGGTGGGTATATGCGGGGTACCCCGATTTTGGGAAATGAACAACTGGGTCATACGAAAACTCCAACTGTTGATGCGCAACCGGCCCCACACTTGAGATCAACCACGAAATGTCATGACTCGCCCAAGCTTGATCAAACAACTTCGTCACACGTTTCGTGCTCTAATTGGCTCTAAATTACAGGCCCATCTGGCATCTCCATACATTTCTGAAAGTTGAAAGGTACCACAACCCTACTTTGGAGTAGACCCTGGAAACAAAGTATATACTGTTTAGGTATAAGCAGCTATGATAGGAACCCGGAACCAAAAAAGTATTACAGTATAGTACTCCGAAAAAAGGCCGATAATTCAGACGGCATGTGCTTTAAACTGACTTGGCCGGCTCTTAGACGTTGAAGGTCTCAGTCTTGGAACAAGCCTTCTGCGCAGCTGGCCCGGCATCGTCCTTGCAGACCACAACTGAAGCCCTAAACCCTACACTCTAAACCCTAAACCCCAAACCCTAAACCCTACCCTAAATCCAAAACCCTAAGAAACGATGGCCGTAGCGGGTCCCGGCTACCCGAAGGGTGCCAGTCAGTTTTTAGAAGTGACCAGAAGTCATGGTGCAGGTTCTTCATTCTTGGGCGAGCGTGTTGTTCGGGACAAAGCGGCGCGCTACTTCGACAGGGTTTTGGGCTTCAAGATCGAAGACACCCAATGACTGCTTGCACAAAACTGATTAACGGTCTCCCGCAGGCAGAATGCAGTACGTGCTTTGCTGGCATAATTCCGGTAGCAAGTGGGCTGATGGTGCCAGACCCAGCAGCAGGTTCTCGGCAGCTTGGTACGTACGAGCCCTCAGCCCCTGAAGCTTCGCGGGCAGAAAGCTCTAAACCCTAAACCCTGGACCACAAATCGTAAACCCTGAGCCTAAATCCTGAAGCCTAGACCTTAAACCCTCAGAAACCCTGGATCTCTTCCACAACCCTCAAAAAAACACATCCCAAGCCCATACTTCGAATACAAAACCCCCGAAGTTTCGGGTTTAGGGTTTAGGGTTTAGGGTTTAGGGTTTAGGGTTTAGGTTATCCTCCATTAGTCCCACCCACCCTTCAGCCCTCTCAACGTGCCAGGGGGCAGCCGACCACATTTCGGCATCACCACTCGCCGTCGTCTCTACCTTTCATTCATTCTTTTTTGGGGATGGTTAAGGTTTAGGGTTGGGGAACTTCGCCGAAACCCAACTCGAATCCCAGGTCCGCTCAGTAAGAGGTGCCATGACAAAAAAGGTCCCGACAACACGGGGGCCCAAGTTTAGAACCACATGAATACAGCCTTTTGGGCCAAGAAACTTCCCAGAGTCTAGGCACTAAACTCTGAACCCTAAACCCAAATACCTGACATGAATGGGGATGTGGTGGAAGAGAGGTCTGTTCCTTAAAGAATTCAATTCGAAGCCAGCTAAAGGCCCTGGGGTTCTAGGGTTTTGTTGAACAAAAGGAAGTGTGGGCCCGAAAAAGCGGATGGTTTGCGGTTCCCTGAACCCTGAAACTCTAGTTAAACCACATCAGTGCTTCTGGGGCTGAGCATGAAACCGCATAACTGAATAACTCTCTAACACCCCCAGTAAACCCTGCAAGACTAAACAGCTGATCCCTAAGCCTCTGCACTCCTACACCCTCTGTGGGCTTTAAAAAGCTTATCCCTAATTAAACTCTAAAACTCCTGAACACTAAACCTACAAACCTAAAAACCCTAAACTCCGAAACTCTTGAACTCCGAAACTCCAAAAACCCTAACCCCTAAACTCTTAAACTCCTGTACCCAAAAACCTCAAATCTGCGCCCTAAACTCCTGCGTAAACCCTGAACCCTAAGCCCGAAGCCCTAGACCCTAAACTCCCAGACTCCTAATTCCAACCCAAAACAATAAACTCCTAGTCCTAAATTAACCCTAAACCCTAAACCCTAAACCCTAAACCCTAAACCCTAAACCCTAAACCCCAAAGTCCTAAAGTCCTAAAGGGACCAGGGGATGCCTCGCTGGGCCGCAGTGACGACAACGTCTGGGGAGCACCGTCCGCACCAACCAGTGACCTTGTCTGGCTTAGGCGTAGCGGTGTAGGGCTTAGGGTTTAGGGTTGAGGGTTTGGGGTTGAGGGTTTGGGAGTTCAGCTTTTAGGAGTGTAGGAGCTGATTAGGGTTCGGTAGCTCAGAGTTTAAGCAGGTTCGGGTTTACGGTTGATGAGGCGCCCCTATCAGCAAGCTTCTGGTTTAGCCTCTGATAAACTTGAGGAGCGATGGGTTATCTAGACCCAAGAGAAACCTAGGGGTACCCTTTTCGGTTTAAAGGGGCTCATATGGGAACCAATTCTCACAAAATGGAGTAAGGGCCTGGGGCCTAGATTAAGATATATCAGCATTCATGACTAGAACTAGAACTTAAAGAATAACACTTTTGATTGCAACATTTCCCCGAAGTTCAACCTGCAAGTCACGTCAGGGGCCTGGAACTTTGTTCTCGCTTCGAAACGGACAAGCGTCCACGGTGTCCCCCTCCCCAGAATACCCGAATGTTGCCAAGAGCAGGTGAAGACCAGGTGCGCAATTCACAGGGAATCAGAAGAAGAAAGCGTGGGCTCGTTTCGAAGGCGACACTCACTCACTCACTCACTCACAGGCGACTACGGATAACCCTAAATCCTAAGCCCTAGTAGCCCCAAAGGGTGGGAATGGATTCGTGTCATCCACATGCCTTCGAGTTTCGGGTTGCAGGGTGTAGGGGCTGCAACCCTGAAGCCCCAAACCCTAGACCCTAAACCCTAAACCCTAGTTCCCTTGCTACTGCACGCCAAGCGTGCGCAAAGCGCTGCGCCCGGGAGACCAGCGCCTGACAGGTCTGGTGAGGGGGTTTAGGGTTCAGGGTTTAGGGTTTCGGGTTTAGGGTTTAGGGTTTAGGGGGCGAAACTGGCCGACAACTTCAAACCAAAGTTACGCATGCTGATCAAAGAAGTTAAGGTTTTACAATGCCGCCGAGAACTAGGTTCCCCTAACCTTAAACCCAATACACAGTAAGCAGCCCTATATGCACTTTTATATATCCGATAAACCCTACACCCATCCCCTGTGAACCCCCTAAACCCTAGAAGGCCTCAAACCCTACAAACCCTGAAGCCTAAACCCTATAAATCCTAGACCCTATAAACCCTAAACCTTTATAAACCCTAAACAGCCTAAACCTTGCAAACCCTGAACCCTAAACCCGACACCCCAAACCCCCGTTTGGGAAGGTAGTCCTGTAGCTCGGGGCCCTCAAGGAGTGCGTCGGTGACCTCGACAAGTGACTTGCTTCTGCTTCTTTTAGGGGGTTAAGGGTTTAGGGTTTAGGGTTTAGGGTTTAGGGTTTAGGGTTTAGGGGGGGGTTTAGGGTCTATGTAGAGTTTAGGGTTTGGTGTTTGGGGCTTCGGGGCGTAGCACTCTTAGGGCTTTAGAGCTTGGAGGGCTTCAGGATTGAGTTCGTGTCATCTCGGGATCGCGCGTCCCAACCTCCAAAACACCCACACATCCCTAAACCCCAAACTCCAAGCCCTAAACCTAAACCCTCAGACTTGTAGCCCAAAATAGCGGCAATGTCCCTAAGAAGATCCGGATTAAGAACCCAAAGTTCGAAGCTCGGGCCCTCTCAAATCTAAACAGCGTAAGGCCTGATTGAGGCTTGTTGCTATCGGGGGTTTAGGGTTTAGGGCTTCATGATTTAGGTAAGGGCTGAGGCCTTCTGTACGCAAACCCTTAGCCACCCCTTCGAAGCAAATCCTGGAACCCTTTAAACATCTACACACTGGCCGTTACACAGCCAACCCTAGAACAATCTTGAAGCAATTCCAATTACACAAACCATCCGCGCACGTAAAGTAGAGCCCAAATTACAAAGCCCCTGAAACTCCAAACCCTACACCCTAAACCCTAAACCTCCACACCCCCAAACCCCCAAACCCCAACCCCCTAACCCTAAACCCTAAACCCTAAGCCCCTAAACCCCGAAACCCTAAACCCTAAACCCCTAAACCACCACTCAAGGCGGGCCACCAGCAGCCCTTCTTCCGGGAGCCCCTCGATTTGGCCGATGAGGAGGATCCCGAAGATCCTCGGAGTGATATATAGTGATATATAGTGATATATATATATATATATAGGTTGTTTGGGGTTTAGGGTTTAGGGTTTAGGCTTCAGGGTCTAGGGTTTACGGTTTAAGGTTTAGGGTGTAGGGTTTAGGGTTAGGATTTAGGGTTTAGGGTTTAGGATTTAGGGTTAGGGTTTAGGGTTTAAGGATTGGGGTTTAGGGTTTAGGATTTAGGGTTTAGGGTTTAGAGTTTCGGGTGCGGGGTAGAGAACGATGCCACTCACGGCAAGTGGTGTCAAAATCATGGAGTGGTCAGCATGATAAGCCCCAAACCCTAAACCCTAAACATGTACTACACAAGAGGAAGCCGCCGCGGCCCCCTGCGGCCCCCAGCGACCCTCAGCCCTCCGGCCCAAGCTGCCCAAAAACCCTGAAAACCCTAAACCCATGCTTCACACCCACAGTGCCTCCGGTTGATGACTTGAGAGGTTTCGGCAGCAGAGAATTTCAGTTATACAGCTGCGCGGCCCCTCATCCTGCAGCACTCCAGCTACAGCAAATCAGAACTGCTTTAGGCCCGCTCAGGACAGCAATACACTGTTCAACCCTAAACCCTTCTTCCAACTTTCAAGTCGCTTGGGGGGATGCGTATCAGCAAGTGCCGTCCGCCGATTAGAATTCAGAATAACTCAAACGCGTGTGCGCCGCAGCCCAAGATTCACTTCCGGGTTAAACTCTGAAGTGATAGGCCGCTTTGTGTATCAAGCGTATCCCTCGAAATTTTAGGGCACTGAAAGGGTACGTACATAATATGGATCAAGCCCCCGGCACACGCACATCATGGACTGAAGCTTAGTAAGGCAAACAAAGATGCCGAGGCCACCAGCATTTCTTACCACTCATCCGGGTTGGAAACGGAAGCCCCAAACTTCAGGGAGTTCTGCCGCGAGCCCTAAGCTCATGACGATGTGTTTGATGGAGTCCCTTGCCTTGAAATAGCTCACAATTCGGTTTTGTCTTTGACACAAACCCAAATCAAAGCACCAGGAAATCCGCACCAATTTCGGCCCAGGAGGGGTCAATTTAACTCATTGAAGAAAACAAAAGAAAAGCACACGGCGTCTGTAGTGAGACGCACGAAACCCTAAAAGCCCAAACTCTGCAGACGCACCATGCCCAAAAGAGGCAACACATGAATGGCCTACCACTACCCGTGAGGGCGGTACAAACCCCAGCAAGCCACTGCTTCTCAAGGGCGGCTCGGGAACAAGCCTACAGACAAAGTGTGCAGACACTAGAACATGATGCTCGGGATCAGGTGACCTTGTCTTCTGTATGCCAGGCCGGCAGAAGAGACGATGTGTGCATGTTCGAGATGTCTCGTAGACCACACCCTTCGAAGCTTCAGCAGCTGAAAGAGCAAACTCTCAAACACGAGCACGAGAAAAAGCACCAGAAACTATTGTGCGTACAAGCCAAGGAGCTGCAAATGTCGATACAAGGGACCGCCCACCGAGATGGCGATCTTGCCTTGATGATGTGCAAGAGTTTGTGAATTTAAGTGTTCGGGTAGGGCTTAAGGAATTACACTTTACTCTAACTTAGAACACTAATTTACAAACAGCTTTAATGCTCTGTTGGGCTCATTTTGCAAAACCCTAAACCCTAAACCCTAATTCCCAATGAGAAACTATGTCCATACCCTAGCACTAGAATGCCCTGAACCCTAAACCCTAAAAACTAAACCTTGAACCCCTGAAACTCTAAACCCTAAACGCTCGAATCCCTAGAACCTTGGACCCTAAACTCTGGGAAGCCTCCGGTCCAATGGGGGCTGTATGCACTGCACTGCGATTGCTTTCTTGGGTGCCGAGCCTGCTTGCCCAAACCTTAAGGATGTACTCCAATGGCAGCCCTGAAAGAGCCCAACATTTCGATCAACCCCTTGTGCCGGGCTTGTAGATCACCGGGAGGGGGTGGGGGGGGTTTAAGGGAGGCTTTTTAAGGTGCAAGGGGGGGTCTTGGGGCTAAGCTGGGGGCATGTTAAGGGCTTAAAGAGCTGATTCAACTCTCCCGCACGCCTCCCGGTAGAGCAGTATATACATATGAAGAAGTATATACTGGTATTCGTAATTCGTAGGGCAGTCCAGTGAAAGCGAGTCAGGGTAAACCCAAACCCTAAGCCTTAAATCCTAAACCCTGAGAAAATCTTTTCTGGCGAACTAGATGCCAAACTCCACACAGTTGATGCCCAGGTAGTAGCAAGCACCCTTCCTTTGATGGCTGCGCGGGCGCTTTGCTGGGAGCTCAGGATTTCGGATTGTTCGCGTATTTGGGCTTTAGGATATAGACTCCAGGGCTTACAAAAGGCGATCTCTAAACCCTCAACCCTAAACCCTACTCCCTACGAGTAAAACCCTACAACGCGCCGAGCCAAAAGCTACTAGAGCGGAAGCAAAGGAGAAAACGAGCTAAAGCTCAAGGGCTTTGGGGTTTATAGGGCTTATAGGGCTTGGAGTCTAGGGTTTACGGTGGTGTATGGGTTTAGGATAACCCTAAACTGTAAACACAAAAAAAGTTGCAAGCTCTGGGTCTTCTCTTGAAACTTGTGACGGTAAATCTATGGAGATGTACCAAAACAAGAAAAGACTGCCTGCGGCGGGGGCATTAGGGCTTCCGGGCTTGGGCTTTTGGGTTCTAAGGTATTGGGGTTTAGGTGTTAGGGCTTACTTAGGCCTGGGGGAGTTCAGGGTTAAATCATGGGTTTAGTCACACACCCCCGGACGCTAAACCGAAGGCTCCTGTGCCCCTCATAAGTCAGAAGCCTCAACGGGATTTAGGATGCGGTCTTCAAGCCCTCCCCGCCCTGAGCCCTAAACCCTAAACCCTTAGCCTTAAACCGAAACCCTAAACCCTAAACCCTAAACCCTAAACCCTAAACCCTAAACCCTAAACCCTAAACCCTAAACCCTAAACCCTAAACCCTAAACCCTCCCCCCCACCCCCCCGCCCCCCCCCAGAAAGCATCCTTTCAGCCTTCGGGTAAGCAAGCGTCTGCGCTGTGAGCCGTCCGTGGTGGCTCCACTCCGTCCACAGCGCTGGCAAGCCTGGTACTTGCGTGGGTTTAGGGTTTAGGGTTTAGGGTTTAGGGTTTAGGGTTTTGGGGTTTTGGGGTTTTGGGTTTAGGGTTTAGGTTTAGGGTTTAGGGTTTAGGGTTTAGGGTTTAGGGTTTAGGGTTTAAGGGAACCCTATGAAACCGAAAGCCTACGGCCCCGAGCCCCAACCTGCCCCCCTAACCCTAAACGCTAAACCCTGAGCCCCTACAAGTCCTATAAGTCTGAGACCATAGAACGGCCGAAGCAAAAGCATGAAACGGATCAGGGTTGAGGGACTAAATGGACGCAGTCTTGAGTGCTTCATTTTGGGTACCTGACTTCGTATATTGCTGACCACACATTGAAGCTCACATAAAAAGCTACCCCCTAAACCCTAGACCCTAAACCCTAAACCCTAAACCCTAAACCCCCAAACCTGAGGTAAGTCTTTGCTTTGTGGGGGTCCTGCTTCGCCGTGGCTTCATGGCAGCGCCTGGAGCTTTGCGGTGAGCAGAGCGTCGTGTGGAGGAGGGGATGGCAAGGAGGGTGCCGTTGTCTTAAGGGTCCATGTACCCATATAGTATATACCTGGGCCCTAAAACTACTATATGGGAACCCCATTTAAGACCCAAGTATATACTATTTAGGTACATGGACCCGGAAACCTAAACCACCCTCTAAACCCTAAACCCTATCAAACTTGAGTCCAACACAGCTGAGGAGCAGAACACAGCTCCCTTTGATGACAAGAGGTCGTCCCGTCTCCCTGCCAGTAGCGTTTGGGGTTTGGGGTTCAGGGATTTAGGCTTAGGGTTGTTTAGGGTTTGGGGTTTAGAGATTGGGGCTTAGGGTTTTAGAGCGTAGAGATTAAGGATTCAGGATTTGGGTTTTTTTGGGGGGAGGGGGGGAGACCTGCAGCTGTTCACCTCTCAGCGTCCTTGGGCCCTAAACCCTATAAACGCTAGTAACCCAACCCTAAACCCTAAACCCTTAGCCCTTAAACTTAAAACCTTAAAACCTAACCTTGGAAGCCTAAGCCGCAGGAACCTGCCCCCTGGGCCCTCAGAGCCTCAGCCCTGAAACTTAAGACCCTAAAGCCCGTCAAACCCTGAAGAGTTGTGTATCTTGCACAGTGAGTCAAAACCTAGGCCCTAAGCCCTAAACCCTAAACCCTCCTAACCTTATGGCCCCAAGCACCTAAACGGCACGACCCTCTGCAAGCTGGTCACCCGGCCCAGGGTTTAGGAGTTGAGGACTTCGGGCTTCAGGGTTTTTGGGGCTTTAGGGTTTAGGGTTTAGGGTTTAGGGTTTAGGGTTTAGGGTTTAGGGTTTATGGTTTAGGGTTTAGGCGCGTCGAAAACATGTTTCCGGCAGAGCCTGCAAGGTAGGTCATGCATCCAAACTGGATGACCTGAGCGGGTGCCCCAAAACCCCAAAACCCTAAACCCTGAGCCCCATGACTTGACTAGGGGCTGGGGAGGTTTAGGGCAAGCTTGTGGTTGCAAAGTTTAGGGTTCAGTGCAGAGTTCACGGGTCGGGGTGCTGTGGGTGTTCTGTGGGGTTTAGGGTTTAATGTTGCGCACGTGTTAGTCTCGCTACAAGCCATTATGCGAAGTTCCGGAAAAATTATAGAGGGTACCCCTATTGACAAGGGTTACCCGCAATCATGCGAAGTTCCTCGCCTGGGCATCCTGATTTGGGGGAAACAAAGGCTTTGTCATCTAAAAACAGAAGTTGAAGGCTTGTTTTTTGGCTCTCGGCTGAGGCAGAAGTCGTGAGGTCTGCGCCCGTAGGGTCCCGGTTTACGGAGAATGTGCAAAAACCGACAAAATTGCTTGGGGGGGGGGGGGCCTAGATACTAAAGTGTGTGCAAGATTAGGGGGTCGGGGCCCGCTATGCTATCAGTGGAGTTCCCTATTGTCCATTTCAAAAGCTCCGGAACCCCAAAAACCAGAGGCCAGATCTTGCCGAACCCCAACAGTACAAAGCAAGCAGCTCCTAAATCCTAGACAGAGATGCAAACGAGTTCAATTGAGATATCAACATACGGAAACCAGCTTATGGGTTATATGTATCTGTACATATGTCAATATTCTGATGACTTAGATTTAAGGTCCTTAGCCGCAACCCTCTTTCGGCTGCGCCGAGCCGCGTAGACCTCCTCGCATTGCGTGGTCGGCATGAACGCATCCTCCAAGGCACCAGTCGATTGCAAAACCCCAAACCCGAAGCCGCTTCCCTTCTGCGAGAACTTTACCGTCGAGCTTAATACCATGTTGAATATTTATTGCAGTAAAGGTATTCCAAATTAATTCTAAGTCTGTTGGCCTGTCTGTTGCACGATATATCGGTGATGATGTAGGATGATACCAACCATTAATTTAAGTAATGATAAAACTACCAGAAATAAGACTTGTATAACAACATCCTTCGATGTAAATATTCCAACACTTGACTTGGGAGCACCTTTCTGAAAAAAAACTCCTGAATGCGAGGTTGAAAAGGGTATAAATGACCTACTTTGGGGCTGATTGGAGCCCCGGCGAAAAGGCCCCTAATGTTGAACAACCTGCAGTGGTTCTTTTTATTCGGGCTATGCGCTTGGACTTTGCGAGGGCCTGAGCCCAGCAACAAAAAGCACTATGCAGCCCTGAGCCCTGCGCACCTCAATAGTCCTACGTAACCCGGAACCCTCAACCCTAAGCCCCAACCCTATACTCAAATCCTAAACCCCTCAACTTTTAGACACTTCTTAGTAAACTTGTAGACACTTCTGACAGATGAGGCGAAAAGTTCTACAGCCAACCAGAAAGCAAGCAGGAGAGCGGCGTCCTCGCCGGACACGCAGACATGCTCCCGCATGGCATGGTGGCACAGGTTCCGGAAGAAGTAGTAGTCCTGAAGAGGTTTAGGGTTTAGGGTTTAGGGATTAGTGTTATATATAGGGCTTAGAGCTTTCTTTTTAGGTTTTGGGCTTACTGCGCCGGGCCAATAGTTCGACCCACCGACATCTAGGGGTCCTGACACTTGCGCCCCGCCCTCTTCCCCATAGACTCCTGACACAAGTGAGCCTGGGGGCCTCCTCCGGAGCTTCTATAGTACTATATTTTTAAAACGGGGTATTAGTTTCTCCGCTAGCAGGCGTAGGGAAAACGAGACTTCTCGGCACTCCGCTACTCCGCGGGAGCCCTCACTGTCTGCGTGCCATCCAACATGTGCCGTGGGTCGAAACTTTCGGCCCGGGGGTGTAGGGCTGAAGCAGCATTCAAGATGCCACCAGCTAGAGCGGGTCACTTCTCTAAATTGGGGTCCCTTTTGGGGGTTACTATTTTAAGGCGGCCACTGATATTTGGGGTACCCCAAAAGGGACCAGGGGTTTGAGAGCTGAGCATCTAGCTGACGCAGAATGAAATACTTCTGTTTCATGCCCTCATAAACCCTCAACCCTACACCTTTAAAAACCTAAACCCATATGGGGTGAGGCTTGGGGATGAGCACAGGACCAGACCTCTCAGAGCCCAGGGAATAGGACCTTAACCCTAAACCCTAAACACTAAACTTCCCAAACCCTGATGAACGCTGTTGATGCACAACATCGGTCTTTGGCATACCGAGCCGCCTCTACAAGCGATCCCAACTGTCAGGGAGCACCAAGGAACCGAGGGGAAGAATCCGAGCCCGAAATCTCCAAACCGCAAGCCCCGGAGTTGGAGCATGCTTCTTTTGGGGACGAAGGTTTGGGGTTTAGGGTTTAGGGTTTAGGGTTTAGGGTTTAGGGTTTAGGGTTTAGGGTTTAGGTACTACCCCCTAAACGAGCAGAAGGTATGTCTCCCAGCATCGGTCCTCCGTGTGGCTCCATGTGGGCCAGATGCTCATGCTCACGAGGCTGGTCATGTACATCTCCTATCAGGGTTCAGGGTTCAGGGTTTAGGGTTTGGAGACCATGGTGGGTTCTGTGATTTGGTGCCCCTTTTTTGTGACACCCATTTTTCAATGTACCAAGTGGGCAGGAAGCGGAGGGGAGTTGGAGATACAAGGCTTGTCAGGGTTACCCTTCTACAGCCCTTATATACCCTGCAAAACTCAAGGGCCCATACTTCAGAACCCATTACAGAAGGCAAGGGACAATACTAAAGGGACCATGCAGTTTCCCCTAAACCCTAAACCCTGCACTTGGCCCTAAACCCCAAACCCTAAACCCTAAACCCTACCCTAAAGGACCTGTTTCAGGGACCCTGAGAGTTTAGGGTTCACAGGTTTTCAGGCTTAGAAAGAAGCGCCTATCTCTCCAAACCGGCGGTCGAGACGAGGCACCTCCATTCAGAGCAGTATATGCCCTGTAAACCCTGCAAACCCTAAACTCTGAACTCTCTAAACCCTGTAAAGTCCTTAACTTCCGAACCCAAAACCCTAAGCCTCAGCCCAATAAGCAAGATGTAGAGAATATTCCACCCCTTTAACTCCAAACCCATCAACCCTTAGCCTAAGCCCTAAAGCCCTAAATTTAGATATAGGGAAGATTTTGTTAAAAACCCCTAAGCCGTACGCCCCAAACCCAATTAGAACAGGGTTTCGTGGCGTGATAGGTATAAATATACAGGGACCATAAGGGGATATGATTAGTAATGGTTGCGACCAAAGCCTAAACCCTAAAACCCTTAACCCTTAGTTATTCTCCCAATCCCCGATACTCCTCCCTTCAACTGTGTGAGAGGGAGCATACCTTGGCTAAAGAGTTTCGGAAGCGCAGGGTCCAAGCCTCGTGGAGCTGCAGCTTCAGCCGCTCCTGTGGGGGTGGGGGGGGGTGGTGGGGGGGTGGGGGGCTTGGGGTTTAGGGTTAAGGGCTTAGCGCTGTTTGGGCTTTTGGGAGGGTTTTGGGATTTAGGGTTAGGGTTGGGGGTTTTCGCATTCAGGGAGGGCTTAGGGCTTAGGGTTAAGGATCTCATCGTCCCTTCCTTGCAGCTAGGGTTCAGGGTGTCGGGTTTGGGGTTTAGGGTTAGCATCCCCAGACCCTAGCCTGAACTCCTAAACTTACCCCCAAAGACCTACATTAGGGCTAGGCGGGTTTTTTTGCGTCAGCCATGCGCCACCAACTGTACGTCTTAAGAATTTGAACTCTTTTGCGTCGCGCGTCGGCGCAGTCTGCAGATGCCAGCGGAATCGGGGTGTTGTGTGTGTGAGTTGTTTGACACCTAGAAAATCCCTCCTAGGTACGGCGGAGTGGTCGGGGTAGGTGTTGAGGAGGTGGACAGCTTGGTTGGAGACTAAACCGAACCAGTATGGCCTGGGGTGGCCTCTATGTCTTGATTTGGTGAATTTAATCCTATCCTTGTATCCTGGGCTGAAGACCACATGATGCAGTGGGTCGTGGTGTGGGCTTAACAGGGAATGGGTGAGTCGTTGCTGTTGGAAGGAGAGTAAGGTTTGTGAGGGTAGTACAGGGCGGTGTGCTTTACGCCAAACTGCCTGGTTAGGGATGTGGGAATAGTAGGAGGCCTTGATGCCCAGGGCGCGTCTTAAATACTGGAAGTACCATCCGTCAATAGAGCGAAGGTGTTTGTCTTCTAGGGTAAGTGAGTCTAAGCCATATATGAGTACTGAGACTATGTAGGAGTGGAAGAGGCGGGCTTTGGCTTTCCAACAGAGCCTACTTCTCCACAGGTTTTGTAGTTTCATGTACGCTGCGTGTGCTTTAATTTTACGGGCTTCTATGGCATGCTTGGTGGTATGCTCCCACGACACCTGTGTTCCTAGATACTTGGCGGAGTAGACAGTGTTGACCTTTGTACCATCGACGAATCTAACATCCGGGTCGGGTGCGTTGGGGTGGATAAGGACTTCTGTCTTTTCCGTGTTCAAAAACATGTTATAAAGAGTAGCTTCGACCTGTATGGCGCGGAGTAATTCTTGTAGTTGGGGTGCTGTGACGCTCATGAGCATGGTGTCATCTGCATATTCTAGATCGTAGACTGGCTTTCCTATAGACCAAGTGTTGGTAGGTACGCCATGAGTGCGTAGTCTTATGTCCACGTCATGGAAGAGCACTGTCATAAGAATGATAAAGAGGTAGGGGCTAAGTGGACATCCTTGACGTATGCCTGTGTGCGGAGTAGCCTCTACAATGTCTCCACTGGGGCTCATTGTGGAGAATGTGGGGTTTGTGTAGAAATCCTTTATGATTGTGATATACTTGGGGTGCACTCCAAAGCGCTCTAGTGCTATGATTAGGGCGGAGTGGTCGACCTTGTCGAAGGCCATTTTCCAATCTAAGAATAACATGTGAATTGGCTGTCCCGTTTTGGCGGAGTAATCCTGTACTCGTCTGAGTATGAATATGGGGTCGGAAGTGCTTCTGTTTTTCCTGAAACCGTACTGGGTTTGGCGTATATGGTGGTCATGATTAAGAGCAATTCTGGCCTGTATAATAGCGGCATAAAGCTTGTACATGGTATGAAGGAGGGCAATGGGCCTGTAATTGGCTGGGTCGGACGGGGAGCCTTTTCCTTTGTATATGCTTACAATCCTGGCCTGCTTCCACTCTTGAGGGATTTTCCCTTGGGATAAGCACTTGTTGAGGAGGCGGAGTAAATGTGTCTCTTCATAATAATTGAGGAGTTTTAGTACATCCTGTTTTAGTCCGTCGGGGCCAGGGGCTCTGTCAGACTTAAGGGTTCTTAAGACGTCCTGTAGCTCTGCCATGGAAATTGGTGCTACTGGTTCAATGGATGGGGGATGCAATGGGGGGGAGTCGCGGAGTAGCTGGAGTTCTTCCTGTGTGACCTTGGACGGCGCCCATTGTACTGTTGTCAGGTGTTTACTGAATGCTTTATGCGTCTGTGACCATGGGATAACTTTCTGCTGGTCCTTGAGACGGTGTCTACGCTCTCTGAATCCGATCTTGGTGCGGCGTATTTTACGCCAATTGTTAGCATGCGTAAGATTGGTGTCTTCCAGAAATTGTTTTCGAACCCAATCCCTTTTAAGTTCTCTTGCGTCGCGTCGTACGGCTCTGTAGTAGGCGGTGTAGTCTGGGCTGTTAGTGGTTTTGAGGGTTTTCGCATGATGGATCCTCCTTGCCAAATCGTCTGTGATCCAAGGGCGAGTGGGCTGATAGTGCTGTGTAGGGAACGCCTGTTTCTCTGCTTCGGTTAAGGCGTGGAGAAGTTTTTTGTAGTCTTCTCCCAAGCCTGTGTGGGTTTGCGGAGGCTGCGTGTGCAGATAAGGGAGCGGAGTAATCACGGTCTGCAGGTCAGCCCTGCCACCTGTACGTATTTGGTCTTGTTTCGCCTGACCTGCTAAAGAATCTGCAATTTCGTTTCCCAGATTGCCTGTGTGCCCCTTGACCCATTCCCAATTGATGCGGGTTTTTTGTTCTAGGGCGTAGTAAACTGCGCGTGACTGTTCAATCATGTGCTTATGTCTTTTGGGGCGGTGTGTGCCACGGACGGCATTTGCTGCCTACTTACTGTCGTAGTGGAAGGTGACATTGGTTGGCAGGGCGGGCAAGGATAACATCCAAAGCTGTGCCTCCATTAGAGCGGTGAGCTTCGCTGTATTGTTACTAGAGACTGTTGCCCCTAAATGAAAGGCGCTGCGTGAATCTGTGTCTACGGGGCCTTTGGCGTAGTACTCTGTGTGGTGCGGCCTGTATGCCACGAATCCCCATCCCGCTGGCGTAGTAGCCGTGGCTGTACCTTTTGAGCCTGATCCATCGGTGTATATGTGCCATTGTTGGGGGAGGGGGGGTGGGATTTCCGGCTGTGGATCAGGTGAAAGTTCCGCTTTCACAGAACGATGGAAATTCTCAAGACATTCTTTGGGAAGGTTCTTGTATTGATGGCGGAGTGGGCGGGTAGGTTTGGGGGTCTTTGCCGAAAGTTTAATTCGAATTTCTGTGTCTAGCAGGTAGTGGTCACTGGGAAAGCCTGTGGTATGTATGGCCTGTATGCGTTGTATAGAGGGTAACCATTTGGCAGGAACAACTAATTTATCCAGGTTTTGGAAACGCTGAGGATCCGCTGTGATTGCCGTCTCTGGTGGGTCCAGTAGCGGGTGGTCAGTAAGATATCCTCGGACGTGCGAAGCGAGCTCAATATTAGTCATGGGGCCCTGGGATGGGAGGGTTTGGAATTTATCCCAAATTTGTAAGAGGCGGAGTGGATCCTGAAGAAACTGGGACCAGCAGGCCGGTGGGGGATGTTTATCTTTATAGGTAATGTGCTTGTGTAGGTTGGGCTGTTTAAATGTGAGGGCGTCAGTGGAGTCTGTAAGTTGAAGGAGGCGGAGGTACAGGAAACGGTTGGAGTCCGATGCCTGTCTGATATAGGATGGACCTTTGCCGAGTATGTGTGGGCCTAAGTGCTGGTGTTCCGAGGGGGCTCTACCTTGCAGGCGGACGTTGAAGTCTCCAATTACGTAGTAAGGTTCTGGTTGCGGAGTAGCCGAGACAATGGTTTCCAATTTGTCCCAAAATGCAAATTTTTTATCTGCGTCGCTCTTGTCATGTGGTGCGTAGATACCATGTATATGTGTGAGTCCTGCTGCTTGTTTAAGAAGGAGTTCGATATGCCGGCTAGTGTGTTGGAGGATGTCCTGAATGAAAGGCTTAATACGGGGAGATATGACTGCTGTTACCCCCCCATATTTGTCCTGTTTGTTACCGTTGTGGACAAACCAGTATCCTTGCGACATAAATGAGTGGTAGCTGGTGTTGCGTGTCTCGGTAAGGATAAGGATGTCTAGTGACCTACGTTGCATGAGGTCAAGTACTGCTTGGTGTTTTAGGAGCTCCCCTAAAGCCTGGACATTCTGTGTTCCCAATCGAACTTTAGTTCCATACTGTAGCGGCGGAGTAGCTCTGGGTGTGGTGGTGGGTGGTGGTTGTCGGGAGGTTCGTTGTTGGAGGATGAGGAGTTTGAAGGCCTTGGCTGTGCTGAGGCCTGTTTGCTTGATCTGCTTGACTGCTTTCTGGGGCGAGGTCCTCCTCACCAGGTCGTTGCCCGGGCGGCCCAGCGATATGTTCTCCCCCGCAAGCCGCCTCCATTGCCGGTAGTACCGGCGGCGTAAGAGACGAGCTCGGCACCCCTGGCCTAAGAGGGAGGAAAGGGGGAGGACCTCTGTGGGGTTACACTCTTCGTTTGTCAGTAAACTGACTCCCGGCATGCCTCGCTGAGGCGGTGAAGGCTTTGACAGCGGAGCTGTGTGAATTCTTGTATCAAATTCCTGAATTCTATGTGTGAGCGGAGTAGACCTTGAGGGGGCCCTTTGGGATCTTCTAGGTCTCTTTTGGCTGAAAAATGCTGTACCACTAGAATTGCGAAACTTTCGTCGTCTACCAGTCCTACAGGGTTTGGGTCGGGGTGCTAAGCTAATCACTGGGGGCTGGTTAGTTGGGGGTCGCATTTGCAACAAAAAGGTGGGAGCATATCTAAGTTGGTCTGGGCGGAGTACTTGGGCGATGGGGTGCAGAACTGCATTTGGCGAGGCTGCAGTAGGGGACTGGGGTATTTGAGGTGGAACTAGGTCAGCAAGGGGGAGTACTTGGGGGATATTGTTGGAGGATGATGTGTTGGAGGGAAGTTCTTTTGGATGTTGATCACCAAGAAGTGAATGTAGGGATTTGTTTCTAGTAGCCTGCAATACTAAGTCGATACCAGATTGTAAGAGCCTGCCTACTGTGGTGAGTATGAGGGCATCCATGAAGATAATATGGAAGTATGATCTATCGGGTTGGGTATAGTAAACAAAAGTGAAACCCAGGACCAAATAAAGGGTGATAACATCATTCATGGGGGAGCTGTGTGTGATGCGTTTACCCCTTCTACACTGCTTCCTGCGAATCGGAGCCCTGTTCCACTGTACAGAACTAGCTAAAGCGATTCGTTGTGGCATCTGCAGTCTGCGAAAAAGGGGGTGAATTGTAGCAGGCGGAGTATGCATTTGTGGGGAAACGTTACCTAAAGGGGAAAGGTAGTGAGTATAAGGGTTAGCCTGCTGGCCTGGGTGTGCGGAGTGGCCTTGAGGCTGCTCTACCAGGTTGAGAAATTGAAAAAAGCGGGAGCGCTCCTCTTGAGAAAGTTCAAATGTGGCCGTCTCCAACACCCCTGGCGGTGTAGCCCGGTGGAAAAGGCTACCGCAAAACATGCATGGACCAATCGTCTTCGACCGACCCCGTCACGAAGCGGCGTGTGACTTCGGAGCCGCTGACGACTTGGCAAAAGGCCTATCCGGAACTGCTGCCGGAGGTGGCATACTGGCTGCCTCAGGCGGAGTAGCTGTGGCCTGGGGGCTGCCCTTGTACGTTGCAATTTTGTAGTCATTGACCTTCTGGTCAGGTTGGGAGAGCTTGTCACAATACTCGTCCCATACGAACGCGATTTGCGGGACCTGCCGTACCTGAATTGGGATCGGGTACGGCAACATGTCCGAACTGTAGATGAGCGGGGCGGAGTAATGGCGGCTGCCTCTGCACATCATCACACCTTTTCCGCTGCCTTTGGCATCGCGGAGTAAACTGGAAAACAAGGCCTTATCTGCGAGGTCCATTTCGTGCTGGACCCCAAACACAATCTCGTTCCACGAGTGGGACCAGCAGTTGGGCTCCTCTACGCCCTGTGGCGGAGTAGCTTGCATGGCCGCAGCCAGCTTTTCGTCGACCTCGAGCAGGGCCTGGAACTTGCCGTCAGCCTCAAAATAGTGCACTCTCGCGCAAGCGGTGGCCTCGGCGTCGAATTGTCGGTGCATCTGCGGACTCATAATCGTGAGGGTACGCCACAGTATCACGACCTGCTTCTCCGGGAAGACGTTGGTGTTGTTGATGAGGTGGAGCAGGACGCGCACCGGTATCTCGAGCTTCCGCTGGAACTGCGGAGTAGACGGGGAGACCCTGATGTGGTGGCCTGGGACCGCCGTTCTGCTGTCCTTGTAGAGCGGAGTACCAGTGGGGCCTGAGAAGGCCGACACGAATTGACGCCGCAAATCCCAGCTTCGAAACTGCAGGATGGTGATGGTGGACCATGCTCCCTGTCCTGCTGGCGGAGTAGCTGGGTCTTGCTGGAGGACCTCGAGAAACTTGTAGCAGGCCTCATCGTCGTCTCGGTTCACGTCACGGCCACGCTGTCGCAGGAAAACGCGGTTGCCCTCAACTTGGCGGAGCATCCAGTCGACCATGAACAGCCTTGTCTCCGGGTCCATGGTCCGCTCCCACCCTGACAGGATCACCTGAAGTCCGGAGGCTTGCTTCTGCGACTGCCTGTTGTCTGCCTGCATCCACTGCATGTTTTGCTGCACGCGGAGTACACTGTCGTTCAGGGTGGTAAGTGCCTGCTCGATCTGCCCGACGACGTTGTAGAGCTCGGTGCGAATGACACCAACATGATATCCGCGAATGGTGCGGAGTACATCGGCCCTGGTAGCGATGGGCTGCTGCATCCACTGCTTGATGGCCCTGGGATCATTGATGTCGACCCCTTCCTGCGCCGCTGCACATGCGTAGGCCGCATCCTGGTCGAGGGGGACCGGCTGGAGGAGCGGAGTAGCTGCGGGGGGCTTCTCCGCTGCGGCCGCGTCTGCTGCGGCTGCTGTGTCCACCAACATCTCCTCGTCTTCTTGGTCGTCTCCTTGCCTTGACTGTGTGGCGGAGTGGGCGAGGGAGGAGATCGAGGGCGTAGCCGGTGCGTGCCTCTTTCGGCTCTCCTGAAACCACATGTGTTGGCCTGCGGCGTAGACGTCCGTGCTGGTGACTTCCCTCATCTGCTGCATCTGGGTGACAGCGTGCGCGAGCTCCCCTTGCGATGGTCGGACTCCCGGGCCTGGAACTCTGCGGTCGTCCATGGCACCGTAAGGGGCTGGACCGAACGTGGTCCCTGGTGAAAACTGCCCAACTTGGTTGGGCGTAGTAGCCGAAGTGGGGGCTACGAAAAACAACAAACTGCAAAGGCGTGAAACTACCATGCTGCGAAGTAGTGACATATTACCACCCGCACATGCAGCCATGCAACGCTGACAGCCAAATGCCTGCTAGGCGGGTTTAGGATTCAGGGTTTAGGGTTCAGAGTTGAGGGTGTCTCAAGAGCTTAGGGTTTAGGATTCAGGGTTGCGGGTTTAAAGTTTAAGTTCAGGGTATCCCAAACCCTGCAACAGTAAGGTGGCCAAGGCGCCGGGATACGCTGCAACAAGCTGACCTCCTTCTCCTTGGTTTGGTACTACAAGGGACTTACAGTGTCGAAGGGTAGTTCCATGGTCCCTGAATATGGGCCCTTAATAGGGGGGCGCCTTACCCCTTGCCCCTTATATACCCTATGCAACCCAAGGCCCATAACTACTTCAGAACCCTTTTCAGGAGGCAAGGGACCATATTCAGGGCCAATGCAACTTCCCTTAGACAGTGTTTAGGAAATAAGGTCATAGTATGGGAAACTTGGGTACCAGGGTAAGCTTCGGGAAGATCTCCACCAAACCTAGTCAGCCACCAAGAAGGAAGTCAATAGGTACGACCGGCTGATAAGAGCTCAGTCGAAGGCTAGGCTTGAGTTGCGGGGCGCATGCTGGCTAGCCAGACATGAGGGCCATGACGGAATACTTCTGAGAACTGTTGCTTGCTGAACGCCGAAACCTGAATTCTGCACGGCAACTCCATGACCCCAGACCCCAAACCCTATCCCCCCAACCTGTCACGCTCGGCGGTACATGGCAGGCCGCTCTCAGTCGCACCTCCGTCTCGCCCTCCGTCCGCAGAACCTGGCAGCGTAGGGTCACACAAGCACACTGGCATCAAGAAGGGTTCAGGGTTCAGGATTGCAGGGCCTCACTTCAGGGCACACTACAACTCAATATTCCAACCCCTAAACAGCTTCAATTGCGAACCCCTAAACCCTAAAAACTTAGGCCTTCTGGAGAGCGTTTGGCTTTCGCGAAACGGAATCCCATCGTTTTCAGGGGCCTCGTGGATCTTGCCATACAGATCCACCGAGAGATTCCTCCAGGGCTCCATGGTGGGTTTGTCGGGGGTTTAGGGTTTAGGGGTTTAGGGTTTAGGGTTTAGGGTTTTGCTTGGGTTTCGGGTTTAGGTTTAGGGGAGGCACCACCAGCTCCTTTCGATAAAGAACTGGAGCATCTTGTTCGTCTTCTGCTGCTGGTCCACACGCGCCGCGCGGATGTTGTTCACCGTGTTGCCTTTGCAAGTCGGGTTGTAGAGTTTTGAGCTGTGGTGTAAGCTGAGGATGCAGGGTTCCTTGAACCCTCAAGCCCAAAGCCCTAAATGTATCAGCCAGGGTGCTGATGGATCCAACAAACGAGGAGAACACACCCATGGCCAGAAGGATGACAATCACGGCGAAGAACCTGCAGGCTTCTCTTTGGGATTTCGACTTTCGGGAGGCTTGCTCTAAGGGTTCTGTGCTTAGCCCCGGTTTCTTCGCGTCCGGTGCTGTAGAGGCTGCATTTCCAGGACGTTCACAACCTACAAACACCGAGCCCCAATAGACCCCTAAAAAGTCTCTAGGGTTGTATTGTTGAAAAGGGCTTCGGGGATTCTTGCTTGAGGTATATATGGGGTTTAGGGTTCCAGTACAGGAACTTTGGATTCTAGGGCTTCGGGGCCCCAAGTAAAATTCGCCCCAGTAAACCCGGAACTCTGAACCGTGGTGGGTTTCCGTCCCAACAATCACTTATATTTCTCTGGGTCAATGGGATTTGCATGGATTCGGGCACAGAGAACTGTAAGAAATGTGCCCAAAATGACCCACAGCAAACGTAAGACCCCATACCCTAAACCCCCAAGCCCAAGCCCCGAAAGCCTAAACTCTAAGCCCCCAGTCCTTTACTAAATGGCCTTTCAAAGACGTTGATGGGCGCGATGTTGTTCGTGGCCGGCGTGAACTGCGTCAGCGCCTCAGGGAATTTAGGCGTTGGGGCGTAGGGTTGGAAGCTTAGGGTTCAGGGTTTAGGGTTTAGGGTTTAGGGTTTCGGGTTTCGGGTTTCGGGAACTGAGGGAAGCTTCGGAAACCGTGAATCCCCACAAATCACCAGCCGCAAGAACTTCGGCCGTTGCGCAAGCTGAAACCCTATACCCCCGATAGACTCGCTTTTAACCCCAAAAGCCCTGAACCCATAACGCCTGGCCCTACAGACGCCATTACGCCCTGCAAGCCCGAGTAACCCTACCCACAAGCAAACAAGCATACCAGTTGATCATGTCTGCAGTAAAGGTTTCTTTTGTTCTTGGTAAAGGCCTATAGGGCAAATTTGCAAGTTGAAGGTGAGCGTATATATTGCCGCACCTACTTACATAACTTAACTTAAAACCCGATAAATCCATACACCCTATAAGCTCGATAAACTCGATTAACCCCAAAAGCCCTTAAGCACCACAGTCTTTACTGCTAAGCCCTATAAGCCCTAGTAACCCTAAACGCTCTGCACCACATTGTGCTGAGGTCGGATCCCAGTGAAGGGAAGCGAAGTACATCTCTGCGAAGTCATCCTATGCAGGGTTTAGGGTGCAAGGCCCTTAAGGGTTCATGGTTGAATATTCCATTTTATCGCCTCATATACAGTACCAGGCAAATAGTTTAGGCGCACAAGGTATACGGACATAAGCTACGGACGCGGAGTTCAGGAAGGTGCGAATCATGTGCCCGGGCTACAGGAGGAACTAACCCACCTGAACCAAAACTATACTATGACAAGTTGGGATGTTCCCCATTCTACTAACAGTCCTTCACAGGCCCATTGTAATCCCTATTGAGGACTGTTAGTATAAGGGGGAACATCCAAATCGATTATAAGTGGTCGGTGTTGGAGGGGAAGCTACTCCATTGTTTGGTGTGAAGACTCGACGAACTGGCTGCCTTCTTTAGTATAAGCCTTAAAGGGTTCAGGGATTTAGGTTCTTCTTCGCCAAGAAGAACCAGGCATAACCATGTAGACAAATTATAAGGGTTTCTAATATTCTTCGCCGAAAAGCTTATATTCCTACGCAGGCTGAGCCCAAACCCTAAACCCTAGATCCTAGACCTTAGGCCCTAGACCCTAGCAACCCAGAACCCTAAACCCTGAACCAGATCAGGGTTCGAAGTCCAGGGTCCTGGTTCAGTTCCGGATTGCCGATCCAACTGAACGTCGGGCCGAGCTCTTCCGCTTTCCTGCGACCGTCTGCAGGATTAAGGTTTAGGGTTTTAGGGTTTAGGGTTTAGGGTTTAGGGTTTTAGGGTTTAGGGTTTAGGGTTTAGGGCCAGGGTTTAGGGTTTGGGGTTTATTAGGGCCTGTTGGATTGCAACGGAGCCTGAGCGCTCCATTCAGGGTTTCCGGGTTTAGGGTTCAGGAACCCCTAAACCTGGTTCCTGATTCAGGAAACCCCTGAACCTCACAACTATCAACCTTACACCTCTAAACCCCTCCCTAACCTCAAGACTCCAACTATAGACCCTGCGCGCCTAGCCTGAAGGGCCGAACCCTAAGCCTCAGAAGCACCTAAACTTTAAACTTGAAACCCAAACTCCACTAAGGCCTCAAACCGGCAAGCTAGATTCCAACCTAAAGATGTGGGAAGCACCGTCTCGTGCTTGATGAGGGTCTTTTTGACGAATCGAACCGCTAAATGAAGGGCGAGAAGGGGAATCCTAAACCCTAAACCCTAAGCCCTAAACAATAAGCCCTAAACCCCTAAACCCTTAACCCTTAACCCTGCGGCCCCCCGTCCAGGAGCCAAGACCATACCAGCAGCAGGCGATGATGTGGTTGATGGCCAGCATCATCATCAGGTACGAGACCACCTCGTGGACCCTAGGGTTTAGGGTTCAGGCTTTTCATGGATCCCCTCCCTCTATACTATAGCCCCCCTGCATTCCCCCCATAAATAAACCTATTTAGGCTTGATTATGCCTAAATAGCCTTCATTACCGGGGGAACCTGGGGGAGGGTGTGTAGAGGGCGGCAGTAGGGAACCCATGGGGTTTATAGTGCTTAGGGTTGCACAACTCGCAAAACACTAAGACCTGAAACGCCACCAAACCCTATCTGGGACACCCAAAGGCTAAGCAGAACCCCCTCAACCCTATAAACCCTGATGAAGCCTTAAGCCCTTTACCCTGAGTAACCCTGTACCCTAATTCAACCGCACACCATGAACCCTAAACCCTAGTTCCCTAAGCCCTGAAACTCTGGAACCCCACAAATTTGCAAGACCTAGTGGGGGCTTACGATAACAAGGGACTCCTCATATGGACCCCCAAATAGTAGGCTTCCCTGGAAATAGGGATCCCAAAAAGGTACTCCTGATTTCGAAAACCCCCACATGGATACCCTCAACCCTAAACCCTAAACCCTAAACCCTAAACCCTAAACCCTAAACCCTAAACCCTATTCGGAAAGCCCCTAGTGGGTTGCGAAGGCTCAGGGGTCTTGGGGAGTTTAGGGCGAAGGGATTCGGGTGGCAGGGTGTTTGTTGCAGGGCCGGCTTCCAGAGTTCAAGGGGTTGTTTAGTGTTTAGGGTTTAGGGTTTAGGTTTGAGGATTCTAGGGTGCATCACCCTAAACCCTTAGGGCACAGCAGATAAACAGGACCAAAACAGCCCACAGCCCTGCTTTTAGCCGTAGTTGCTATAGAAAGGGGAAAAACCTAAAGACTGCCCCCGCCTTGATGATCATGAAGGCGTGTGTGGACAAAAAGCCTCGGCCGACGTTCTCAAACCCACAGTGGCGAAACTCCAACAAAGGGTTTAGGGCTCTGGGTTTAGGGGGTTAAGGCTCTGGGTTTAGGGGGATAAGGTTGAGGTAAGGAGGTTCGGTTCAGAGCTCAGGGTTTAGGGTTGGGGTTTCGGGGCTTAAGTTTTAGGGGTAAGGGGTTTAAGGTTTAGGGCGGGGTTCAGGTTTGGGATCTAAGGCCCGAAAGCTGCGATAACTGCGCCCAAAGCCCATTTAGGCTCCAAGAACTGTGGGATTGTCAGGGTTTCGAGTTTAGGTGCTTGGGCTTGCAAAGGTGGGCGTTGGCACCTAAAGTAAAACCCCTCGAAGCCCTGAACATGAAGTTGGGCATGCGCAGAAGGCGTGGCGAGCCTCTCTTTTCGCAAGCGCAGAGAGCCATGGATGATAGCCCCACACCCCTCATGTGAGAGCACGTGTGTAGCAGATTCTGGTTGAACATAGCATATTGTAATAGACGACCATACATTCAATAACTACAACAATCAACCCTGTTTCGCAACCTGTATACAATCTAGATTCTTTGCCAACACTCTAGACCTTAAATCCTAAGAAGCATTCAAAAGTCCGAAAGAAGGAACAACATAAAGCTTCGGGGTCCAGTCATGACAGGGTTTTGTTAACTCGGGGCTTAGCTTGAGTGAAGCCCTAAACTCGCTAAATCTATAAAGCTAAAATGTAAAGCCTACATTTACTCCGAAGCCCCTAAGATATGAAATTTCCCAAACTAGAATCCCCACAAGCCCTGTAAACCCTAAACCCTAAACCCAACACCTAAACCCTAAACCCTAACACCCTGCAGCCTGGCATGCCAAGAAGCGGTTGGCCAACAGGGTGAGCTCACGCTGCAGCTTCGCAACGCGCAGCAGTCGGATGAGCCGCAGCAGTCCTTGGGTCCAGGGTTCAGGGCTTAGGGCTTAGGGCTTAGGGTTTGGGGTTTAGGGTGTAGGGGGATTAAGCTGCAGATTCAGGGGGGGCATCTGGGGAAGATCGAGGGTTCATGTGTGCAAAGACATCGAGAGTATGTATTTCTACAGGAACGACACAGATGTGGGCATGTACACGTGGCACTGTCACGGCTGAACACGAAGCTGTACACTGCCCTAGACACTAAACCCTAACCCCCGTAGGGAGGCCACGTGCGTAAGAGTTCAATTGCTTCTAGAATTTGAGTGGAAAACCCCAAACCCTAAATCCGTAAGCATGCAGCATCAGGAGGCCTGATCATGATGGCGGCGGCAAGCTTCGGGGGCTTCCTAAAACTCAAAACCATAATCGCCCTAAACCAACTGTTTAGGGTTCTAAACCAACTGCTTAGGGTTCAGGAATTTGGGGCTTAGGGCACTCGAAAGCATTCCAGCACCCCTTCAGCCCTGAAGCGTACCTTTAGCACCTGCTTCGCTTTAGAGCTCAGGGTTCAGGGGGTTCAGGGTTTGGGGTTAAATATAGGGTTTATAGGGCTTGTAGGGCTTCTAGGGTTAAAAGGGCCTGTAGGGCCTGTAGGGCCTGTAGGGCTTAGGAGAAGCTGGGTGGCGCAACGTCCGCAGATATCTGGCGGAGCGGAACACGGCGCCCCCAACATCAGCGATGTGGATCGCCTGCCGCATGGCTGTGGAGGACCGCAAGCCCTTTACACCTGCCCGAAATGCCCTGAACTCTAAACCCTATAAGCCCTATAAACCCTACAAACCCTCCATAAACCCTGTGAACCCTATGAACTCTATAAACCCTATAAACCCTATAAACCCTAAGCCTATTCCTTTTAAACCCTAAACCCCAAACCCCAAACCCCAAACCCCAAACCCTAAACCCCAAACCCCAAACCCCAAACCCCAAACCCTGTCTGCCTGCCAAACCCTACTCTCCAACCCTGTCTGCCCGCCTCCATAATAATCAGGACGGCATCCAAGGACACAATCGCCACATCGGCAGCAAGCCAAGTGCCTGAGTCCATCTGCTTAGGGTAGAGTTTAGGGCTTCTTGTTTGCTGTTTGGGGTTTAGGCTTTGTCTTGCAGCTCTCTCCTGTTGAAAAATAGCCTAGGGGGCTTAAAATCCAAAAGTTTCATGCCGTCGAGCTTCCGCTGGCACAAACAGAAAAGGACGGAACAAAACCGGAGATGACCGAAGATGAAGCCAAGCTGTTGGGTGCCCGAGTGGGCGTATTTGAATGCTTACCTTAGCTAACCCTAAACCCTAAACTCTAAACCCTAAACTCTAAACCCTAAACGAAGGTACCACGGGGAGTTGCCAAAAGCGGACCCCAGGGTTTAGGATTTAGGGTTTAGGGTTTTAGTTTTAGGGTTTCGGGGTTAGGGTTTAAGGGTTAACGACTGCAACAAGGACCCTTGGGCCAAGCAGATTTCCATGCGGACCCATCATGTGGATCTTTGAGGCACTGTAGGTTGGGGTGCCATTCTGGACTTGGCGTCGACGTGGCGCATGCAGCATGGGGCTTTGTGCAGCGTGATGCTCTTGCAGCCTTGCAGATTGGACTATAGGAAGTCAAGTGAAAACTTTCAGCCCTGACCCTAAACCCCCACCCCCAAGCCCCAACCCCCAAGCCCTAAGCCCTTTAGAAGCCCTCAACCTTAATCCCAGAGCCGCAAAGGCGCGCATGTACATCCGAGCCAGCACCCGTGGTCGCAGTTCCACCATTCCTGCGGCGCAGACTAAACCCGAGGCCCGAAGACGAAGAGGAGCCCTAAGTGAACCTGAATGCTGGGTGGTTATGGAGTCATAGGGTCTATAGGGTTCGTGTAGGGTGTAATAGGGTTTGTTTAGGGTTTAGGCATAGGCGCAAAGGTCCCTGGTACTGCTTGGCATCTATGGATTATGATTTAAGGTTTGTACGGTTCAAGGTTTACGGCTTATAGGGTGGTCGTGGTAATAGTGGTAGTAGTGGTAGTAGTGGTAGTAGTGGTAGTAGTGGTAGTAGTGGTAGTAGTGGTAGTAGTGGTAGTAGTGGTAGTAGTGGTAGTAGCGGTAGTAGTGGTAGTAGTGGTAGTGGTGGTAGTAGTGGTAGTAGTGGTAGTAGTAGTGGTAGTGGTAGTAATAGTAGTAGTAGTAGTAGTAGTAGTAGTAGTAGTAGTAGTAGTAGTAGTAGTAGTAGTAGTAGTAGTAGTAGTAGTAGTAGTAGTAGTAGTAGTAGTAGTAGTAGTAGTAGTAGTATTAGTAGTAGTAGCAGTAGTAGTAGTAGTAGTAGTAGTAGTAGTAGTAGTAGTAGCAGTAGCAGTAGCAGTAGCAGTAGCAGTAGCAGCAGAGCAGCGGCAGTAGCAGTAGTAGAAAGGTTTAGGGCTCAGAGTTTTCAGAGCTTAAGTGAGGGCGTCGGTTTGAAAAGCCATGTTACCTCTAAAACCCAAGCCCCAAACCTAAACCCTAAGTCCTAGACCCTAGACCCGAAACCCTTAAAGCCCTATAAACCCTAAACCCAAGAAGGCCTTCCAGCTGCACGCCGAAGAGGAAGTGTAAGGGAATGTCCAGGAGCCAGAAGGTGAAGGAGATGATTCCTCGGGTGCTGGACTTTGGGACTTGGAGCGCTTAGGGATTTAAGGGCTTTAGGGTTAAGTTTAGGGCTTTAGGGTTTAGGCTATAGGGTCTTGGAGTTTAGGGTTTAGGGATTTAGGGTTCTTGGGGGTTTTGGGGCTCATGGGGATTACCAGCCTTCCTTTTCCCCGGCTCCAAATACTCTAACCCTTCCTAGGCCTTCGTTTCAGGACCACTCCCCGCCCCCCCTCCCCACCCCCTGTCTAAACGCGAGCTCGGACTATTTCTCGCTGGAGGTCACTAACCCTAAAACCCGAAACAGAGAAGAAAAATAATGGCGGTCTCCAAGAGGAAGGCAAGGATCCCACGGTGTCCAGGAAGTTTATGAAGTCCGGGATGTGAAACCTGAGAGTCTCAGAGATTGGGTGATGTCATGAAAGGGGGGCTTAAAGGGGGGCTTAGGGTTTAATTAGGGGGTAGGGCTTCCGGAACCCGATTTTTGCGAAGTCCAGACAAACGCTTCCCAATCGCACTCCAAATCCCTCCCTGGCCCCAACTCAAACCCACAACCCTAAACGCAACCCAAAACCTCAAATCTTCAACGCCCCAACCCCCAACTAAACCCTGAAGCCCAGGTAAACCCAAGCCCAAAAGCCAAGAGCCCTAAACAACGGGGGGGGGGGGGGGAACTTCATTGGGCTAAAGGGTTTAGGAGTTTTGGGGCCTTAGGGGATAGGGCTGAGGGGAGGAGGGCCTAGGTCTTCAGAATCCTTCACCACAAGGTGCCCTAAGAGCCCGAAAAAGATTGCGGGCACAGTGCCCTTCAACAAGGGCCAAACTGCCCTTCAACCCTCAACCCTAAACCCTAAATCCTAAACCCTAAACCCTAAATCCTAAACCCTAAACCCCAAGCCTTTAAAACCCTTAAAGCGGTACAGCTTGAGTTGCATCTCCAGCGGGATGGTGATCAGGTCCCACAGAATCAGCAGTGAGGAGCACATGGACCAGAACAGCTGCCACTTACCTCGGGTCTTGGGGGGGTTTAGGGGGTTTAGGGGTTTAGGGTTTAAGGGTTGAGGGTTTGGGGTCTAGGGTTTTGTGTTTAGGGCTTGGGGCTTAGGGTTTAGGGCTTGGGGTTTAGGGGATTCAGGGTTTAGGGGTTTAGGTTGAGGGGTTGAGAATTCAGAGCTTAAGGGTTCAAGGGTTTGAAAGTCCAAAGGCTTCGGGGTTCAAGATTTAAGGGTGAGGAGTTAAGGGTTCAAGGGTTTAGGGTTTAGGGTTCAAGGGGTCCAAAGGTTTAAGGTTCAGGGATTCTGGGTACACCTTGGGACCATCCCCAAGCTGGCTTCTGAATGTCGAGCTGGTACGTGATTTCTGCCGCCTTCAGCTCAGACACTCTTCCTGGAACCGGTCCTGCCAAAGGAGCCCTCTGGCCTGCGCTCACCATTCAAGTGGCTATTGTGTTGGGATGTACGTAGCTGTACTAGTTTTTGTTTGGAAGTAGTCTATTCTCGATCTGGTGCTGGTTCTCAAAGATCTCCCTCTGATTTGCCACGGTCATCATCCAGCTGACGTTGAGGTGCTCGTCGTTCTTGCCGGTACGTACCTAGTACGCTCTACCTCGCACGGCGCTGCAAAACCTGCAGCCTACGTCCCTACGTGGCTGAGTTTAAAAAGCAAGCTACTCATGGCTTCCCTGAACACCCCCCCCCCCCACCTTGCCCTTAAAACTATTGGGGCAAGAATCCCAGCCTACTGGTAAAAACCGCGTGACCAAAAAACGAACAAAAGACGGACACCCTAAGCCCTAAACCCTGACCCGTAAACCCAAACACCCTAACCTGAAAGGTCAGAAGCCCCTGTCACCGAAATCCTGAAATGGCTCTGAAACCCTCAAACCTCAAACCCTGAAACCCTGAAACCCTGAAACCCTCGAACCCTCAAACCCTCAAACCCTCAAACCCTCAAGCCCTCAAGCCCTCAAGCCCCAAATCCCACAAACCCTGTAACCCCCCCATAAACAGCCTTTGAACCCCAAACACCAGAGACCTGAAGCCTAAACCCGAAAGACCTAAACCCTAAACCCGAAACACCTAAACCTGAAACCCTAAACCCTAAATCCTAAACCCTAAGCCCTAAATCCTAAACCCTAAACACAAAGAAAGGAACATGTAAAAACCTTTGCAACGCACACCAGAGCTCGCGACCAGACTCCTAGACCACCTGAAGCCCACACGCTAAACCTTACTTGGTAGCCCAGGAACCATATAATGATGAGGGTACCCTTCTTTGGGTTGGGTACTTTAAAAGGGGGAACCTTGAACCAACCAAAAAGAGACAAAAGGGCACCACTGGGCTACTAAGTACCCCTAAACCCTGAACCCTCAACCCTAAACCGCCTAAACTCCTAAACTCCTACGCTCCTGCGCCCCTAACCTCCTAAACTCCTAAACTCCTAAACTCCTAAACTCCTAAACTCCTAAACTCCTAAACTCCTAAACTCCTAAACTCCTAAACTCCTAAACTCCTAAACCCTAACACCTAAACCAAGTGACTCGCCATCCGGCCTTATTTTAGGCTGGATCAAGCTCCAAGCAGCTCTGCGGACCGACGACGAAGGGTTGGAGGCAGGAGTGGTCAATAAAAGCATCCTGGAAAAGAGGGTTTAGGGTTTAGGGTTTAGGGTTTGGTGTTTGGAGTTTAGAGTTTAGGGTTTAGCGTTTGGGAATTTAGGGGTTTCGGGTTTAGGGGTTTAGGGTTATAGGCATGGGGTTTATGGTTTCGGGTTTATGGGTCATTGATTTAAGGTTTAGGGTCGGGGCGTAGGCCGAGGGGCTTGACGTTCAGAGTGTTACGGGTTTAGGGTTTTAGGGGCTTCGAGCATTTTTGGGGTCCAGGGTTGGCCAAGCATCTCGCTAAAATGTTGTACCCGGAAGATCCTGAGTCCTGTATTTTGTGACAATTAGCCCTAAACACTCCTAAACCCTAAAACCTAGCTTAAGATTCAAGGTTCAAGGTGACGGGGTGTTACAGTGTCGCAAAGTCCCCAAGAGCACGTTGCTGGTGGCGTGGGGGTCTTAGGGTTCCTAGGGCTTTAGAGATTTCGGGTTTGAGGGTTTAGGGCTCCAGGGTTTCTCGGTTTTCGGAGGTCTAGGCACTTAGGACACGGCGGCCCTACTGCCCTAGCTGGCTGAAACCCGAAACCCGAAACCGCAGGGACCCAAGGGGCCATGACGCGCCGAGCGGCATTCACGCGGAAGGACTGGCCCAGCGCGCCATGGGACACGCGCGGCTTCCTTTGGCGGGGCTTGAGGTTGAACTACAGTGTTTGGCCCTAAACCCTGAACCCTGAACCCTAAACCCTAGACGCTAGACCCCAGACCCCAAACCCTAAACCCTAAACCCTGAACCATAAAGCCTGAACCCTATTGAAGGGCTGCGTGGCTTGCCGATGAGGGCTTCAAAAATTTTGGGGCTTTGTACTCGTAGGCTCGAGTGTCTGAGACCTATATACATACAGGTGTCGAGAGTCTTGGGGAACCCTCAACCCTAAAACCCTAAAACCCTAAAACCCTAAACCCTAAACCCTAAAACCCTAAAACCCTAAAACCCTAAAACCCTAAACCCCTGACTCTACTCAACCCGGGCCTCTATACTCCGGTTTACAAGGAACCCTCAGCCGCAAACATCTGAGCTAGGTCTCAAGGATCCTAAATATCCAAAAACATCTTGTTGAATTAGGTTGTACAAGATCAAAAAGTTTAGGGTTGAGGGTTGAGGGTTTAGGTCTTAAGGGTTTGGGGCGTAAAGACGAAGAGCACTACTGGGCGCCCTATCTTACTGCAATCGGAGTGTTAGGTTTAGCAGCTGCAAAAATGACAAGCCGCCAAACAGATTCTAGTGCTTAGTGGCTTAGGGCTTTGGGTCTTGAGTTTTGGGTTTCGGCATTAGGGTTTGGAGTTATGGTTTTACGGTTTTGGGTTTGGGGTCTTTGGAATCTAGTTTCGTCTCTGCACAGTTGAAACACCCAAGTGCCCTAGAGAAAATGGACACCCTTTTGGGTTTCATGGGGTACGGGTAGTTACATGGTCCCTTAGTATGGTCCCTTAACTCCTTAAAAGGGTTTTGAAGAACGGAGTTTGGGTTGTATAGGGTATATAAGGAGTCCCCATTTATGTAGCTACCCTCAGACATCACCCCAAAACCTTAAAACCCCAAGACGCCTGCGGAAGAAGAGCTTGGGATTCTCGAGCACAGAAGCACTCCAAACCTACCAGCGCTGGATGTTGAGCTTTGGGTTTTGTGGTTGCTTTTCGGGTCCGGGGGTTACGGCTTAGGCTTAGGACTTCAGGGTTGAGGGGTTCAGGGGATTAGGGTTTGGGGTGTAGCATTTCAGGTTTAGTCATAGAAAGAATTCATAAAAACCGCACCTCAAATCCTGAACCACCTGAATTTTAACCTCTGATCCGAAAGGGACCGGTTGAGAGCGGATGCTCTAGGCTCCTAGACCCCAAAGGCATTTTAGGGGCTAGGGCTTAGGTTTTAGGGTACCGAAAAAGTGATGCGAAGACCTCCCCGTTAGGTTAGGCTCCATGAAGGTTCCGGAGCCACTGACCCTAAACCCCAAGCATCAAGCCAAACAAGGAAAGGCCTGACGCATGTGGAGCTCATCGGAATCCTGGGGCTTAAAGTGTTGCTGGGTCTGCCGAGGTCAGGGTTTAGGGATAAGGATTTAGGATCTAGGGTTTAGGTTTAGGGTTTAAGCTTTAAGTATTTTCAGGTTCAGGGCTTTTGGCCAATAGTTCGTTCCCGTAAAGGCTTGGGGTTCTTGGTTGCAGCTTTCGGGTCTTTCGGCTTGTTTAGGGTTTGTAGGGCTTGGGGTCATGGAGTCTTAGGGTTTAGGGTTGGGGGGTTTGCGTCTGAATTGTAGTTATTTTGTGTTTGGGGCTTCCGGTCGAGTGGTTTCGGAATGTGGGTTGGGGGTTTATAGGGGTCTAGCGGGATGGAGGGAAGGCTCAAGTGCATGTCGGGCCTAGGGATATATGGTTCCGATACATGCAAAAGTGTGAGCTCCAACACTCCACCTGCAATGCCCCTGAGACCCTAAACCCCGAAACATGAATCCCCATATAAACCCTAAAGCTAAACCCTGAACCCCAACCCCCAAACCTTCCATCCTTGCAGCTTGAAGAAGCGAGATCCTCCCCGTGAAGCTTAACTCACAGACCGCGGGTGAGAGGGTTCAAACATAAACAGTGTCCTTGGTTGGGGACCTATGAAAATACGGAACCCAATTTAATTCCTTTAGCCCCAAACCAATGAAGAGGAGACATAATTAACCCTAAACCCTAAAACCTAAAACCTAAACCCAAAAAAAGCTGCCCATGTGCGAGTTGCCGAAGTGGAGCCAAGTTGCCACCACTGCCGGTGCACTATTGGCGGCGAACCTCAGCTTGCGCAGCTTCCCATGGGAGCCGCGGGTTTCATTTAGGGGGGGGGGGGGGGCCCAGGGTTTAGGATTTCGGGGTTTAGGGCTTAAGGTTGGTTTAGGGAAACCTGGGGTTGTGAGTTGCTCTTAACTTGGTCCCCTTAAATAAAGGTTTCTGAAGAAAGAAGGCCGGAAGGAATCTGAATCAATTCACAGGGTCTGTGTAACCAACACGAACTGCTGAATTCTTGCCTCTTGCTGCTCGAGCGCTTGATACCTTAAAATCTACCTTGGGGACCAAATCTACCTTGAAAGGGTTTATGGTTCATATTGCTCGCATAGGGATCATCGTAGTATAGGGTAGATGATCCCAAATTTCAATATGGTCCCCAAGGTAGTTACACCCGGGGCATGTCGTTGATTAGGGACTCTCCGGCGCCGCGGAATGCACACCACCGCAATGTCTAGGGGTTCTACCTTGGACCCTTAAGGTGGTACCCTTGGGTTTTGGGGACCCTTTTTAAAGATCCCTAGGGGCATATCAGGGCCATATTAGGAGTTATATTAAGGGGAAACTTTAGGGGTACAACCTTAGGGGTACGAGTCTTCATCCCTTGTGTGGGTGCTCAGATGACACATCCGAAGCCCCATGCCTCGCACCCCTGCAGCAAGCAGCGACCGCAGGTGGAAAGCCGGAAGCCCGACCTCACAAACCCTAAATTCTAGACCCTTTATACCTGTAGAGGGGCTGGCCCCACTCCAGGTTCTTAGATCCCGTCGTGGGCGTCGCCTCAGAAGCAGAACAGTTGGGGAGATGCCAAAGGTTGAGGGCTTAGGGTTTAGGGATTAGGGTTGAGGATGTTTCCTTGAACACCCCACCTCAGAGCATGTGTACGACTACCCCTCACTGAGGCTCCGATTGTTGAGGGTTTAGGGTTTAGGGTTGCGGGGGACGGAGGGTCGTGCCACAACGCGAACTTTCGCTGAAGGAGGAAGATGTGGCACAAAGGTCAAAACCAATATAAAACGGCAAGAAGGTTGTGCGCCCACGTCAGCCATCATGCACCGGATGCAACGGTTGGCCCTAAACCTAAGGCCTCGAAACCAAAACCTTATAGACCCAAATAAACCCAGCAGATATCCCAGCTCCTATGCCCTTTCTACTACTGCCTATCATCCAGATTCGGGTATTGTTTCGGCTTTTGGGTGGACCTTCGAGGGAACCCTCGTTTAGGAAGCCCCCCATCGACTTCCTCGTGCCTCCGTTGACTTCTCCAGGATCATCCGGGTGAGGTTCTCCCAACCTTTAGGCTCTCAACACTCCAAAACCATGAACATGTGGTGCTTTCACGTCTCATCGACTGCCTGCTCAAAACCTTCCACCCTGAAACCCCAAAATCCGAACCGAAAGACATCTGGAAATGGTATCCTTTGCAGCGTTACAGCAAGCACTCTACCTTATCGCGGAGCGACTGCGCGCCTGCAGCAGAATCCATGTGACAGTGTTAAGCTTCCGTCGAGCGCAGAACTGTCGCCTGATATCAACCGACCAAACCCGCCAAAAAAACCGAACACAAACAAGTGAAATGACCGACTGGGGCCAGGCCGCTCCTACTTTTGCCCCCAGCCCGAACCGAAGGTTCAGAATTTTAGCCAGAACCCTAAACTCTTAGAACCCTAAGCACGAAGGTGCCGGGTAACGATCCACCGGCTCAGAAGAAGGGTCAGAGTCCATGGGCGTCGTCGAGGCCTCGTACATTAAAGGCTTCCCGGAGACTCCCTTTAGGGCTACCCTAAACCCTAAACCCTAAACCCTAAACCCTAAAGTAGGGTTTAAGGTTTATACAGCCCAAAAAAAAGGGGCAGAACGGTGATGCTTCAACGGTTTCTGGGAAGTCCAGGTCTTCGCCTGATGGCTGAGGATACGATGAAAAGGTTTAGGGGGGGCTTTGGGGTTTGAGGGGTTCAGGGGTTTGCCGCCTTAAGAACCCAAAGCCTACTTTTTTTGGAGATTGCCTAAGAACCCTCTAAGAAAGGTTATGTCGTAATAACCTACAAAAAGTTGGTGATGGGCTCTGTGTATAGGTTTGGGTTTAGGGCTTAAGGGTTTGGGGTTTCGTGCTTCTTGAGGGGCTCGGACTTGGTGTAGTGCTTTAGGCTTGAGGAAGAGTAGGATTCTTGGGGTTTAGGGTTGAAGGCTTCAGGTTGAAAGTTAAACAGCTAAACCCCCAAACCCTACCCCTTAAACCCCAAACCCAAAACCTCAAAACTGAAGCGCCAAACCCGACAGTACTTGCAGTAGGCCTCTGGACCAAGGGTTTAAGACGCTTAACCCTAAGGTCGTGCCCCTGAAGGTTCCCCTTCGTGTGTTTCGCGGACCCCCTCGCCTGCCACAGAAGGCGGTTTAGGGTTTTTTATACGGTTTGGGTTTTTTTGGGTTTGCTGAGTTTGCTGTAATACGGACCGGAAGCTGTGAAGGATTAAGCCAGGAGGGTCCCGTTCAGGGGGTGGTCTGGGGGGGTCCAGGAGGATCCCAGATATGTCAGGGAAGGATCGTTTTGATCAGAACAGGGCCAAGGAGGTCCCAGGCAGACAACTCGCCAGGCTGAGCTGGCCAGAAGCGCTTGGTGTCGGGACGCTCTGGGCCCGTCGTGGGTGCTACCTAGAAGACCTACACCCTAAACTGCAGCACACCCCCCCAGCCCTAAACCCTATGCTGCAAGCCCTAAGCCGATATAACAAGATGACATTGGTGAACGCCGTAGTGCCCTAACCAAAACCCTGATCATGGCAACTAATCCCTAAACTTTAGAACCCAAACCCTAAACCCCAAACTCCAGACTCTATACCCTAAACCCCCGTTCTAAGCCGTTTAAACCCCAAACACAGCCCACGCCTCGAACGACATCCACTGGCCCAGGTCCGAGAAAACGGGCGTGAGAACATCCTCAGGAGGGTTTAGGGTTTAGGGCTTAGGGCTTAGGGCTTAGGGCTTCGGGCTTCGGGCTTAGGGCTTCGGGTTTAGCCCTAAACCATTCGCCCTTAACTTTGCAAGCCTAAACCCTGAACCCTAAACCACATGCCCTTGACTTTGCTAAGCCCTGCACACGGATCTAGATAAACCTTAGATTCCTACATGCCAAACGCTTGACGCCGAAACCCCCGGAACCTTGAACCTCGGGTACCTACAGTAGATCCCTAAACCATAGGCTGGCCCTAGATCCCTAAACCCTAAACCCTCAACCCTACCTCCTGGTTTAGAGTTTAGGCTTTAGGGTAATCCTGAAACCTAAACCCTAGCTCCCTAGTTCCCCTAAACCCTACTTCCCCTAAACCCTAGTTCCTTAAACCCTTGTTCCCTAAACCCCAGTCCCCGCAACCGAGTTACCCCGAGTTGCCGAAACCCTAGAGCCTACACACTAAACCCTAAACCCTAAACCCTAAACCCTAAACCCTAAACCCTAAACCCTAAACCCTAAACCCTAAACCGTATCCAGGCCTTGAAGCCCGGTAGTGGATGCTCGTTGTCCAAGGCCTCCGGCTGATCATTTTAGGGCTTGGGGTTTAGGGTTTAGGGTGTAGGATTTAGGGTTTAGGGTTTAGGGTTTAGGGTTTAGGGTTTAGGGTTTAGGGTTTAGGGTTTAGGGTTTAGGGTTTAGGGTTTTAGGGTTTAGGGTTTACGGTTCGGGGCTTAGGGGGTCTTAGGGCCTACGGGAAGGGTTGAAATGAGAGAGGTCGAGGGTTTGCAGAGCTTGCAAGCGGGGGACTTGAATCTACCAGCATCCTGCAACATCTACCTTGAGCTTCGGCCCTCAACCTTGTATCCTAAACCCTAAACCCTAAACCCTAAAACCTAAACCCTAAACCCTAAACCCCAAACCCTAAACCCTTTTAGGGCTTAACGTCTGTACCCCAGCTCCTCGTAGAGCAAAGCCGTTTCTGCCGAAGCGCACCAGTATGAATGTTTCTTGCCACCCCATCGGAGAGGCCCGGGGGTTTAGGGTTTAGGGTTTAGGGCTTCGGGTTTAGGATGACTAGACCCGAAACCCGAAAGAACCCTAAGTTTCAAGTCCTTAACAAACCCCACGCCCTGCCCGACCTTCACGTCTATTTCGCTGGGCTTGATCGCCTCGCCCTTGGCTGCCTGAGCATGATGCACGGTCCTTGCTTAAGGCTGTCAGGGTGTAGGATGGTGTAGGGCTTCAGGGTTTGCAGCCTCAAGGGCCTTAAACCATAAACCCGAAACCCGAAACCCTAAACCATAAACCCTAAACCCTATACTCTAAACCCTAAGGTGGATGGAGGTTTTTTGTGTTTTTTGGGGGGGCGGGGGTCCAAGGGCTTCATGACTTAGGGGCTCAAGGGCAAGGGTTCCTGGTGGAGGATATTGAATGAAAGGGGCTTAGGGTTTCGGGTTTGGGTAGGTCTTACCTGCACCCCACTTCCCTAACCCGAAAACTTGAAGCTCTGAGACCCGACCCCAGTCCTACAGCTGTCAGCTCTCGGGGAAGACAGGAAAACTAAACCCCCGAAACCGCCTGAGACTCCATCAAAAACAAAAGAAACCCTGAACCCTAATGTTCAAGAAGAGCAATTCGAGGACTTTCAAGCACCGGGGTCAAGCCTTCGCAGGACATGAGGAGGGTTATGTATTCTTGGTATCCCTCCCAAAAAAGGCACCACATCTGTACACTCACCAATTTGTGCGCAAAAGGAACTCTAACTTAGACACTAAGACCTTAGTGAAGACCTTACCTGAATACAATCGAAGACCATCATCCCGTAGAAGGCCCTGCGACCCCAAACCCCCCTGACCAGAGCACAGACCCTCCTTACCAAATGAAAGGAGTTTTTTTGGGGTTTAGGGTTTAGGGTTTAGGGTTTAGGACCCCAAACCCGAGAGACCTCCCCCCAAATCCACCTCCAGCTGTCGTCTTAGGCTGGAGTTGTTACTCTTCAGCTGCTGAATCCTTGCTGAGTCCGAGGTGTACAGGTTTTGTGGGCGGTCTTAGAGTTTGTACCCTAAAACCCTAAAACCCTAAAACCCTAAAACCCTAAAACCCTAAAACCCTAAAACCCTAAAACCCTAAAACCCTAAAACCCTAAAACCCTAAAACCCTAAAACCCTAAAACCCTAAAACCCTAAAACCCTAAAACCCTAAAAACCTAAAACCCTAAAACCCTAAAACCCTAAAACCCTAAAACCCTAAAACCCTAAAACCCTAAAACCCTAAAACCCTAAAACCCTAAAACCCTAAAACCCTAAAACCCGAAAACCCTAAAACCCTAAAACCCTAAAACCCTAAAACCCTAAAACCCTAAAACCCTAAAACCCTAAAACCCTAAAACCCTACAACCCTAAAACCCTAAAACCCTAAAACCCTAAAACCCTAAAACCCTAAAACCCTAAAACCCTAAAACCCTAAAACCCTAAAACCCTAAAACCCTAAACCCTGTAAACTCTACATGGAGGGATTGGGGCCTTTCTGGCTTTCTGGCGCCCTGAAACTGGGATCCCAGCTGCCCTTCGGGTTCAGGGTTTGGGGTTTAGGGTTTAGGGTTTGGGGTTTAGGGTTTAAGGTTTAGGATTTAGGGGTTGGGCGGTTTAGGATTCAGGGGGTAGAGTGGCTTCTTGTTCAGCTTTGGTAAAATGGGAACTTCGGACCCCAACAGGGAAAAGGGTCCCACAAAAGGCGCACCAGGAGACCCCAAAACGACCCTGGGGGTCTCAAAGGCGGAGTTCTTTCACAGGCTACGCTTTGGGCTTTGGGGGAGTTCATTGTGTCGGGTTTTTGAATCAGGGTTTAGTAGGCTTACGCAACAGGATAAATACCAACCTTACCTACTCAGCAACTTAGGGGTGCGGTGGTCGGGGGTCAGGCTCGGCTGCGTATACGTAAAGGTTTAGGTTAAGGGTTTAGGGTTTAGGGTTCTATCTCAGGAAGAATTCATTCCAGGCTCTAGGCTGCATGTTGTGTGATGCGGCAGCACTTCTGCAAGCAGGCTCCTAGGAAGCGGTCCTGCGATGCTTGCGCCCTAAACCCCAAACTCTAAACCCTAAACCCAAACCCATAAACCCATAAACCCCATAAGCCCCCTAAGCCCCCCTAAGCCCCCTGAGACCCCCTAAGCCCTACAGCCAACGGAGGCAGACTGGGGGAGAGGGCCTGGCTTCGCATCGGGGTTTACGAGAATAAGGGAGCCCCAAAGATAGACCCCCCGAAGAGTAGGATCCCTTATCATGAGGACCCCTATAAGGTACCCCTAATGGCGATAACCCTAAAACTTAAACCCAAAACCCTAAACCCTAAACCCCAAACCCTAAACCCTGAACCCTAAACCCCCAAAAGCCAAGCAGCTTCACGTTGTGGTGCTGGAGAAGCGTCGCATGCAAAGTAGCCAGCTGGCCTCTCAACACCTCCTCGTAGCTACCTTGGCCGAAGCATAGCGGGCTCTGAACCCTGAGTTTAGGGTTTAGGGTTGAGGGCCTAGTTTGGGGTTTAGGGTTTCGGATTTGGGGCCTAAGGTTTAGGGCTAAAAGCCCAGAAGCCCGAAAACTGAACAGGGCCTCGCAGCCCAAGGCACGACAGATTCCTGAAGCTCGGCCCACCCAACTCCAGAAGCGAGGCATTCTGCAAAGTCCAAAACCTAAAGCCCTGACCCTAAACACTAAACCACAAAAAACGTGTCCAGGACATTCCACCAGGGAGTTACTCGGTGATGCCCGATCTCAGCCATGGACTAAGCCCGAAAGGGTTTAGGGTTTGGGGCTGAGTTAGGGTTCAGGGTTCAGGGTTCAGGGGTCAGGGCTTAGGGCTTAGGGCTTAGGGCTTAGGGCTTAGGGCTTAGGGTTTAGGGCTTAGGGCTTAGGGTTAAGGGTTAAGGGTTAAGGTCTAGGGTTTAGGGTTTAGGGTTTAAGGTTTAGGGTTTTAGGGTTTCGGATTTAGGGGAAGCCGATACCTTCAACTTTCGGGCAGTTGATGGTCTCTGTTGCGGGTGCGAACCGAGTTCCAGAAGAACAGGACCCGGCGACGCCTAAAGTTCCGCAGGAGCCGAAGGACACCCGTCATGGTTTAGGGCTTTGGTGCAGTTTAGGGTTTAGGGTTAAGGGTTAAGGGTTAAGGGTTAAGGGTTAAGGGTTAAGGGTTAAGGGTTAAGGGTTTAGGGTTTAGGGTTTAGGGTTTAGGGTTTAGGGTTTAGGGTTTAGGGTTTAGGGTTTAGGGTTTAGGGTTAGGGTTTAGGGTTTAGGGTTTAGGGTCTCAATCCATCCTGGCTGCTATCCTCCAAACTCTCGGCAGAGCTCTGTCCAAATAGCATGGCACGGAGTATCGTCTAGGAGCTCGGCCTACCGGCCCAAGCAACTCCAAGCAACTCCCAAGCCGTAGTGCCTTTCTTGTGAGCTTAGGGGTTGAGGGTTGAAATTTCAGGGGCCTCCTAGCGGTCTCAACTAGGGCCATCAAACAGCACAGCACGCCTTCAGAGGGCCCTGCTTCTGAGAGTTTGCCCCTTGTGCGAAAAACGCCATACACTACACAGACTCAGAGCATGTCTGCACCCTCTTGAGGGCACGCGGCCGTACCACGGACGGCAATGCACGGATTCCTATAGGTTTGGGGTTTGGGGCGGCTCCCCCCCTATGATACCCATATAATCTTCTGATTCAGACACCAAAGCCCTGAATCGTAACTGCGGTTTATTTCAACTTTAGGGTATGGGGTTTAGGGCTTATTCAAACATAATGTCAGCGCTTGGTGGATTGGTCTTGGGGCAGGGCTGAAATCAGTCCAAAGCCACAGAGGACTTGGGGGTTTAGGGTTGAGAGGTTTAGGGTCTAGGGTTTAGGCTTTAGGCCTTTATACCCTGAACCCTGAACCCTAGACCCGGGTTTAGGGTTCGGCGCGCAGGGGAATTGCATGCACGTCAGATTCCTTTCTCTCGCCCAAGGCCGCTCTGAACAGGTCCACAGGCCCAAGAGGGCTTTCGGGCTTGGGTTTAGGGGGTTGGGCTTGGGTTTAGGGGGTTGCGGGGTAGGGAGCCCTAAACCCTAAACCCGAAACCCGAAACCCGATTCAGAGTGGTTTAGGGGGCATTCAAACGAGTCGGGCGGTTCAGGGTCCTCCGTCCTAAGCTGCACTCCCCCGCGCGGGCGCCCGCGGCGTGGGGTCAGGGCTCCTCCGAACTGCTTTCGACCTCCACAAGTCGGGCTTGGGGTGTACTGGGGTAGGTTTGGGTGCCCTTAAATTTGATGGCTTTATGAGGACTATATATAGGGGACAAGGAAAATCACAAAATATTTTCAAACCTACCCTGTGTAGGGTTTAGGGTTCGGGGTTTACGGTGTACGGGGTTCAGGGGTCTTGGGGATTAATGCGGTTTAGGGTTCGGGGTTTGGGGGTTTGCTTTAGGATGGGAGGCTTAGGGTTGCCCGACATCGAAGCGGATGCTTTGATGTCCAGAGCTTCACACTGCAGGGACATGACCACATGAATACAAGTCGTTCTAGAATACCCTAAACCCCTAAACCCCTAAACCCTAAACACTAAACCCGAATAGACTTGAAGTCATGACATGGTAGCTGCAAGAAAGCATGCGGCTTCGAACTTGAGGCTTCAGCATAGGCTAGGCACCCACACAATGTAATAGTGCTTTCTGGGGAAATATTCGGGCCCTCCAGAAACTATAGGTTTAGGGTTTAGGGTGTAACAGGAGAAACTAGGGCCCTACTAAACTTATCATCATGTTTAGTTTAGTGCAATTTGAGTGCACTAGGGGCCACAAATGGGCCTCCAAGACGTATCTCATGCGAACCTGCGCCGTGTTGAAGACCTTTGGCGGACGTAGGGCTTGCATGAATTGGGATTTGGGCTTTGGTGCGAAAGTCCCAAATTGAGGGAAAGGGCTGCTGGCTTGCAACATCTTCTGATGCGAATCTACATCCGAAGCAAACCCAAACCGCTTAAGCCCTAGGCCGACAGTGAGAGCAATGAATGACACCCCTAAACTTCTTTTCATAGCGGCTCTCTGCTGAGTCATGCTCCTTTGGGCTTCTGTTATGGTAGGGGTTGCTATATTTGGCAGTTGGGTTTTAGGGTTTAGGGTTTAACTTCAAGTAGGGTATGTGGTAGAGAGGTGACCATCAGGAACTGACCATAGACATACAGTTTACAGTTCAGACCTGCGATCCAGGGGGTTTGAGGGCTTTAGGGTTACAACAATTGTATTTCAAGGGTTTAGGGTTGATGGGCTTCCGGGTTTTGGAGTTCAGGGTTCAGGGCGGATCCTGGGGCATCAGCCACAAATTCGTCGTACTGGCCCCATGCCGCGTCATTCACCTTTTGCGCAGGACTGCTCAGGGCTTTGCTGCCACGAGCCAGGTCTTAAAAATCTAGAAGAAGCTGAGATGAAGGAGTGTTGCTCAAAATTCGTCTTGGCCTTGGCTGTGGGCATCAGACCCTGTTTTCCCTGTTCTAGTCCCCCCTGTCCTCTGTAGAGACCTCAACTAGTACCGCCCCCTCCGCCCTTTGGTATTTCAATGGAGAACTGGGAACTGCGTTCCGCGTTTGTGGCGCCACTGTGGGCTTAGCCCCTACTTGCGAAAACCCGCGAAGATTTCTGGGGTTAGCGGCTCACTCCGGTAGCTTCGTGGCTCGGGAGGTGTTTAGGGGGGCTCTCAAAAAACCAAATCCGAGCCGCGAATAGCGGGACCTTCATGGACTCTATGGATCCTGTCAGGTCGACTTCTGGACGTCCCCTTAATTCTTGCCTAGACCTGGTCTAGGGTTTAAGATTCAACTGGTTTTGGAGGTTTTCGGGTCTGGGCCGAGGGGGTCGACGCGCGCGACGTGTAAAGATCGAGCCCCTGAAAAGCACTTTGTTAGAACTGCATCCCGTATTGTTGTGGCCCAATCAGACTCTGAAGACTACAGCGCGCAATCATGTAGAATATCCTGCCAGTGGTGGAACTGAGTCTTGTCACTTTTCTGTATTCAAATTCACCACAAGCAGAACAGATAAGCCTTAGCCCGTGTTGGTTCCAAAACCCTGACCCCGCAAGCCCACAGCACAAGCGCCTCGCGCAGAGCCCCGGCGGGGATGGCCACAGTCGTACCATCCGCAAACCTAGGGTTTCGGGTTTAGGGTTTAGGGTTTCGGGTTTAGGGTCTGGCAAGTCTCAGGAAGTCGCCAGCGACCCGAGTTACGGGATTTTTCGGGCTGCATTCTCGGAGAGGTTCGGGGATCTGTGTTTAGGGGTGTTTAAGCCCCAGCAAGACCCGACCAGACTTCGGACAAAAACCCAGAACATTTTCTCTAAACCCCAAACCCCGAAACCACCCTAAGCCCCAAACCCTAAACCACCAGAAACCATAAACCCCAAACGCTAAACCACACACGCCCAAAACCTAAACCACCCTAAACCACCCTAAACCACCAAACTACCCGAAGCCACCCTAAGCCACCCGAATCCACACTAAGCCAGCCCAAGCCACCCCAAACCACCCCAAGCCACCCCAAACCACCCTACTGTAAGCCTCAAAAAAGAACACCCAAAAACCCCATAAACCCTGTAGACCCCTGCACCCCAAAACCCTTAAGGACACCCTGAACCTAAACCCTAAACCCTAAACCCTAAACCCTAAACCCTAAACCCTAAACCCTAAACCCTAAACCCTAAATGGCAGTCTGAGGAGCCGGTGCTCCCGCGACCCCTCCGGGCTGAAGGACCCCCGAGCCAGGAGCGACCTGGGTTGGGGGTTTTAGGGTTTAGGGTTTAGGGTTTAGGGTTTGGCGGAGCCAAGAGCTTCACGAAGGTGGTCGCTGCGAGCGTCAGGGCAGCAGGGTTTAGAGTTCGCACGTTGGGGGGCTTTCGGGTTTCTGAGGACCCTAAACCCTAAACCCTAAACCCTAAACCCTAAACTTCCGCGGCTCTGAAGAGGTTGTCCGGCAGACCCTAAGCTCTCAAATCGCAAGTTCCGCAAAGACCCCCCCTCAAAAAAAAAGAAAAAAACAATAACCAAACGCAAAAAGTCCTCAACACCTTCAACCCTAAAGCCCCCAGACTTACCCCACAAACAACCTAAACAACAAAAACTACAGAAGCCGCAGATGCTTCCAGAGCCTGAAACCCTAACCCTGAACAACCTCCGACTCCGACTGGGCCCTGCCACTGGTAACCCTGTGGCAGCTTGTCGGCATGCTTCACAGGCTCGTGCAGCCTCGGCGAGAGGTCGGGCTCGCCCTACACTTGCGTTGTAAGAACCCTGCACTTGAAATGCCACTAAGGCTTGGGGTTGTAGCTCAGTCCAAAAAACCTTACCACCATATAGATTGAACGCCCCACCTCGAATGGCAGCTGCAGCGTCTTCCAACATGCGGGCTGCTTGGCTTGTGCTACTTGAGAGCTCCTATCGCTGGAAGATGCTGGTGGATATCATGCTGCTTAAACCCTAAACTTTAAACCCAAGCCCTAGGCCGCCAGCAGATATGCGCAAAAACGGCTTCGGGCTCAGGCTTCGGGGTAAGAGGGACGCGAGGCCATTGACTCCAAATTGGGCAGTTTCTAAACTAGGGCCCGTTTTGGGAGTCCTTGTTCTAAGGGTGCCGTACTTTATAGGAACCCCAAACGGTACCCGGCACCCTAATTGAAGAAGTACCCATAAATGCCTGCAACCCTTCTGAATGTTGAGCTTACTGGTGCTTGTTAGGAATTGTACTGTAAGTTTTCAGGTTTCGGCTTTAGGGTTTAAGGTAGGGTCTCAGGTTGAAGGCTGGAGGTTCAGGCAGCCTCTGCTTATCCCGTTTAATAAATTAAGAGCACGTCTCCAAGGTTGAAGCACAGATCCGGCAGTAAGCCCTCATTCCTAGGTCCTCAAGCTATTTGACCCCAGACCCGAAACTCTAACGCCCAAACCCACCTCCCACCCCCCCAGAACCTCCTGAATTACTGAAGGGCACCTTGGTGGTGGCATCAAAGGCATCTACCCTCAACCCTAAACCCTAAACCCCAAACCCCAAACCCCCAAACCCCTAAACCCTTAAACCCCTATACCCTAAACCCTCAACCCTAAACCCTAAACCCCTAAACCCTGGCAGTCGTGGTTCAGTACAATCAGCTCCTGGCTGCCTACTGCTGCCCAGCGCCACCTGCCGGGCTGCCGCGTCTGCAGGGGTCTCTGCTTGGGGACTAGCGTTTAGGTTTAGGTTTAGGGTTTAGGGTTTAGGGTTCAGGGTTCAGGGTTCAGGGTTCAGGGTTTAGGGTTTAGGGTTTAGGGTTTAGGGTTTAGGGTTTAGGGTTTAGGGTTTAGGGTTTAGAATTTAGCGTTTAGGGTTTAGGGTTTAGGGTTTAGGGGTCGGGAGACAATCTTAAAACCCCAAACCCTGAAAAGCAGACTCGAAAACTCCTAATTCCGAAAATCCCTACACCTTAACACCTAGAAGTCTAGAAGCCCCAAAGGCTGAAAGCTTAAACCTAAGCCACCACAATGAACAAGACCCTACTTCCTCCTTCAAACACGGAGAAGGTAGTCTTGTAGATGCAAGCCCCTAAACCCCGAAACCCTAAACCCCTAAACTTTTAACCCCGAACCCTAAACCCGGCAAACTCCCCTCCTGCACCCTAAACCAGGGTGTAGGGTTTAAGTCTTAGGGGTAGGATTTCGAGCCTACGGTTAGAGACTTAAGCCCAAACCCCTAAAGCCATAAGGAACCAGTCAGGCTCCTGACTACGACTTCGTAAGGCTGATTTGGACTTGTTCAGGCCTTATGTGCCCTTACAGCCTGATCCCTAACCCTAAACCATAAACCCTAAACCATAAACCCTAAACCATAAACCCTTAACCCTAAACCCGAAACCCTAAACACTGGCAACCCCTGTAACCCCAGAGAGCCTCTGCGAGTAGAAGTAGGCTAGGGGAGCCCCGGGCAAGGGCTGGACCTTCGGGGGTTTAGGGTTTGGGGTTTGGGGTTTAGGGTTTAGGGTTCAGGGTTTAGGGTTTAGGGTTTAGGGTTTAGGGTTCAGGGTTTAGGGTTTAGGGCCCCTAAACTCTAAACCTATAAACCCCATTTTGGGTGGGATTTGAAGGGTTCAAGGTTCAGTTTAGGGCTGTTTGGGGTGGCTTCGGCGATTCTGGGATCTTTGAGGGGTTTCGGGCTTGAGGTTTATGGTGAGAGGCTTGGTTATGGGATTTGGGTTTGGGTCTGTGAAGAATTGGATGCATTTGAGGATCGAAGTAGCGAAACTGGCGGTTTATGACCACTTACACCTGATTCGCCTTCTTATTGTGAGTGCAGGAAAACGGTCATTCTCAGCAATACTATTGCCTTTACTTTTGTTTGCTCGTGCCTTGCCATTGATATTCTTGATGCTGCTTACATTGCTATTGATAGGAGTTGGGTTGCGATGTTTCTTGCTGTTGGTTGGTAAGGAACACGGGAAAGAGGTACCATATATCCCCTATATACCTTGTCAGGGATTATATTTGGCACCTTATTGCCCCATTCCCTACTCACCAACAATAAGGAATCGCTATTGTTTGTGGTTGTGTGATGCCCGCGCTTGTTATAGTTGAGTTTTCTGAATGGTTATTCTCCTGGCACTATCCAGTACGTGTTCTTGTTGATTTTCAATCACTTTGACTGAAATCTGTAGTCGCTCAAACATACTGTTGGCGACTATTAGCCTATTAATTGTTGGGTGTTAGTGGTTTTGTTGTATGTGACATAGTCTTGTTCACTATTCTTGCTGGTTAAAGTTGAGTGTTCTTGGGAGCTATTGTATATAGTCAACTACATTCATGGTTGTTGAAACACACCTTTTCGGATGATGCTTTATTATTGTCCTCGTTCCAAGTAAAAAAAAACTATTGCAAATAATTTGCTCTTGCCAGTATCATAGGTGCCATTACCATGATCATCACTTGATCATCATCCTTATCGTCATGAGTCATGACGATTGCCAATATGTTTGCTCCTTCGTGGCACTACTAGCCCGACTTATACCTACCTGGTGAAGCTTCCAAGTAAAGTTGGGGCCAGAGGGAGCCACCAGAAGGGGCAAACAGGCCCCAAGTTGGGCTGTTCCCCCCTTCTACTAACAGTCATGAATAGGGATTATAATACCCCCCCCCCAATAAATTAAGGACTGTTAGTTTCAGGGGCAACATCCCAAGCCCTAAGCCTAAAAACAGCAAACCCGAAACTTCCGGGGTTTGAGCATCTCGGTGTCCAACAGCCTGGGAAGAAAAGGAAAACACCGGGGTGCTTCATACGGCTTCCATATACGGACACCAAACTCGAAACAAACAGCAACACAAACAAGATAGCACTGGAGGTCCGAGGTGTACGTAGGGCTTTTGAGGCGCTTCTGGCCCTGAACCCTAAACCCTACAAACCCTCAACCCTGGACGTTTAGGGTTTGGTAGAATCAATGAACCCTATAGAAACGCCAAAGCCTTGAGATCATCCCACTGGGATCCCCGCGCGCGGCATTGAAGAAGTAGAGGCCTTTGCCGAAGGCATAGCCAGACTCGGGCGCCTTGCTTAAGGGTTCTTAGGGTTTGTGGTTTAGGGTTTAGGGTTTAGGGTTTAGGGTTTAGGGTTTAGGGTTTAGGGTTTAGGGTTTAGGGTTTAGGGTTTAGGGTTTAGGGTTTAGGGTTAGTTTTAGGGAATTTGGGGTTCTTCGTGCTCTTGTCTTCTGCTCTATTTCGACTTCTGAAAGGGTGTTAGGATTTTTAGAACTCTAGAGTTCTCAGGGCCTTGAGTCGGGTTCTACAATCTGAATCCCCGAAACCCTGAACCCTGAACCCTGAACCCTAAAGCGTAAGCCCTGTCGGGTTTGGGGCTTAGACAACGACTTAGTTGCTGAGTTCATAATCCCCAAGAAAAGTGTACGCTTTCAGTTCTGTAGGGGATTATAGTATCCCAAAAAGTATAAAGTGTACTCATTGAGCTACTAAGCCGAAAGGCAAGCAGACAAACAAAACAACAAAGGGGAAGCCCTGAACGGTGCTTCAACCCCGAACCTTGACTTGAACAGTCCTGGGGTTTAGGGTTTAGGGTTTAGGGCTTGGGGTTTAGGGTTTAGGGTTTAGGGTTTAGGGTTTAGGGTTTAGGGTTTAGGGTTTAGGGTTTAGGGTTTAGGGTTTAGGGTCTAGGGTTTAGGGTTTAGGGATGCTCAACTCGGACAGAACAAACTTGACCTGCACAAGTCCTAGGCAACCCCCAAAGTCATCAACCCTCAACGACCCCCTGCCTGAATCAACCCATGTTAGAACCTTGTAAACAGCAGAGTGAGTTTTGCGCGTTTTTAAACATAATCAGAGGAAATTGGGAACATAGACTTTGAAGACGACCTGCGCCCTATCACCCTAAGCGCTAAACCTTTCACCCTCTAGAACCCTAAAACCCTAAACCCGAAACTTAACCCCAAACCTAAACCCTAAACCCCCAACCCTAAACCCCAAACCCTAATCTCTAAACCCTCCAAACTGCAGTACGCACAGCGCGCCCACCTCTTTGGGAGGCAGACGGGGGCCGGCCGCCAATAGGCTGAGCCAGCTTGTCAACGGCGCCCTGGCGCTGAAGCTCGGTTTAGGGTTTAGGGTTTAGGGTTTTTAGGGTTTAGGGTTTAGGGTTTAGGGTTTAGGGTTTAGGGTTTAGGGTTTAGGGTTTAGGGTTTAGGGTTTAGGGTTTAGGGTTTAGGGTTTAGGGTTTAGGGTTTAGGGTTAGGGCTCAGGGTTAGGGATTTTAGGATTTGGGAAACAAGGGTTTCTCAGGCTGAGCGTTTAAGGACTAGGGTTTTGGCTCCAAACTTTGGGACTTTGGGCAAGTTTTACCAGAGCATCGGTAATGCGACCTAACCCCAGATATATTGGGGAGTGTTACGGTCTAAGCCAGATCCCGTCAGGAACACCCACAGACTCCCAATCCGGGCTTCGTGAAGGAAGCCCCTCAACCCCGCAGGCAGTTAAAGTTCAAAAAGATCAGGTTAGGGTGGTTTTGCCGCCTGAGACGGCATGGGCCTCCACCATCGGGGCATAGTTTCGTTACGCAGCTGTCGAGGCTACTCGGGATCCCTAAAACCCCTAAAACCCCAAACCCTAAAGGCCCTAAAGCTAAACCCTAAACCCTGGCTTGGAGGAGTGTCTGGGTCGCCCCGCCCCTGCCAAAGCAGGGTGCGAGACGAGGTCGCGGCCTCAAAGAAGGGGGGGTAGCAGGGTGATGGGGTTAGGGTTGAGGGTTCACAGGGTAGGGTCAAGGGATGATAGTCGGGTACCAGGGAAACAGGGAATTAGGGTTTGATGGGGTAGTGGGGGAGGGTACCAGGAGGGTTTAAATAGGGTTTTAGGGTAGCGGGAGGGTTTTGGATTTAGGGCGGTAGGGTAATACGATGTTACGGCCATGTGGCTGCAGGCGAAAGGGCTGCCCGCTACGTTACAGGGCGAGCATAGGCATTGGGGGTTACCATGTCTTTGAAGGGATGTGTGCCTGGCACGTTTGGAGCGCCTGCCCTTAGGGTAGCTTTTGCTCGCGAGACGTCCCACATGCAGCAGGCTACCAGCAAAACTCTAAACAAGTTTTGCTTAAGAACCCCCCAAGAAACAGAAAATAGTTCCCATATTCCCCTTGTAAGGAAGAAAACTGTTGAATTTGCTCTGGGGCTCTTCAGCAGGTATGAAGTAGTAAAAGTCTACACCCCAGGCTGACTGAATGAAGCCATGACACACGTCAAGCAACAACAATGGGATTCTACCTTGGACCCCTAAGCTTGTACCCCTGGGTTTGGGAACCATTGTTGAATAGCCTCTAAGTGAAGATTAGGGACATATGAGGAATATATAAGGATCGACGGTTTGAAGTATTTAGGGTTTAGGGTTTAGGGTTTAGAGCTTCAAAGGGTTGAGGGTGACGGCGTCGTCGCAAGAAACAGGTTACCACATGGTGACCTGACAGCCCTCCCTTCCAAACCCCACCGCCTCAGACTGCAAGAAACCTGAACCTCTTTTTGGTTTTGGGTGTTGAGGTCTTACATCCAAAACCTTAGACACCTAAACCCTGAGCCGGATCCCCAGCCCAAAACCCTGAACCCCGGCACCCTCGCACCCCTGCACGCCCAAACCCAAAACCCAAAACCCTAAACCCCAAACCCTAAACCTCTAACACCCGAAGCCCTACACCCTCAACCCTAAGCCCTAAACCCTAAAACCTAAACCCTAAACCCTAAGCCCTAAGTCCTTAACCCAGAAAGAGCATCCTTTCGCCTTGAACCCTGTTCGGGCGCCCCGGCGAAGCGCTTATTTCTGGCCTGCTCCTGCGGCCTGGTCTAGGGTTTAGGGTTTAGGGTTTAGGGTTTAGGGTTTAGGGTTTAGGGTTTAGGGTTTAGGGTTTAGGGTTTAGGGTTTAGGGTTTAGGGTTTCGGGTTTGGGGTTTAGGGTTTAGGGTTCAGGGTTCAAGGTTTGGGGTTTAGGGTTTGGGGTTTAGAGTTTGGGGTTTAGGGTTTAGGGTTCAAGGTTTGGGGTGTAGGGTTCTGCAAGTGAGTGCCTTTGTAATTCATAGGGTGGTGTAGGGATTTATGATTTGGGGTCTAGAGGTTGAGGTTTAGGGCGTTAAGGGGTTCTAGGGATTAGGTCTCCGCACATTCATCAAGGCATTGAAGCTGGCTTCGTGCGGGTTCGTCGTGAGTTGTCTTTCAGGGTCACATCCTCCTACACCTTCTGCGGGTGTGGCTTCCTAAACCCTAAACCCTAGACCCTAGACCTTGAACCCTAAACGCTAAACCCGCGCTCATGTGTCAGGCTGAGCCCAGGGTTAAATGCTTTAGCCCTGAGAGTCCATGTACCTTATTAGTATATATACTTGGGCCCCAGGGTCCCTTTGTAGAAAGTACTTTACGGCCGAAGTATACTCTGCTTAGGTACATGGACCCTAAGGGTGGGGGCTATGGGAACAGGAGTATCTGGCTCTGGCCCATAGAAGAAGTATGTTGGGGCCTCAGGACTCATTCCCGAAGCCTGAAGCCTAAACCCTAAACCGTAGACCCTAAACCCAAAACCCTAAACCTCACCTACACCCTGAAGGGTGGTTGGGGCTTGGGTGGGTAATTACGGCGTCAGGCAGCCCAAAACCCCAAAACCCCAAAACCCCAAAACCCCACAGCCCCAAAACCCCAAAGACCCAAAACCCAAAACCCCGCAACCCGCAAGACACAACCCTCAAACCTCAATCCCCCAAACCCAAAACTTGAAACCCCTACGCCTAAATCGATGTTTCCACATGTCGAGAAAACACAGGGGAAGAGTCGTCATGGGGAGTGTATGTGGCTTCCCGGAATAGGGGGTGTAGGGCTTTTGGGAGGTGCCTATGATAAGGATGAGAGCGGATTTAAGGGACCCTTAACCCTAAACCCTAAACCCTAAACCCCAAACCCTAAACCCTAAACCTTAAACCCTAAACCCCAAAGCAGCTCTTCCAGATCCTCGATGTGCACGTGCTTTCTTCGGGTTACGGTTTAGGGGAAAAGGTGCAACATGGCAACTGCAGGGAGAACTTGCTTACTTACATAGGGTTTAGTGCTTAGGCTTTGGGGTTTAGGGCTCGACTTAGAAACAATATGTTTCTCTAGTAGCGCCATTTCGGCTTTTAGTGCTTACACCTGGGTACCCTAAACGCTAAACCCTAAACCCTGAACCCCAAACCCCAAACCCTGGACCCCGTAAACCCAAAACCTTATAAACCTTAGGCCCTAAACCCCTAAACTAATGCGTAGCCACTTTGGGCACTCACGGAGGTGCCAGGTCGACGCTGAGCAGGCGGCTTCTCGATGCTGAAGACGCTTCGCACCTTTGGCCTGGGATTTAGGGTGCAGGGCTTAGTGTTTAGGGTTTAGGGCTTAGGGTTTAGGGCTTAGAGCTTAGGGCTTAGGGGTTGAACCCATCAACGCCCAAACGCTCTAAACTCGAACCCCCTCAAGACCCAAAACCCTAAACCCCTAAACCCCTACACCATAAAAACCCAAAGCTCCGAATCCTCCGAACCCGAACACAGACCCCCTGAACCTCTTAACCGCAGCGGTATAAAGCTAAAATCCTGCACGCCAAAACCGTAACAAGAACCAAACCCTGAAAACCCTAACCGGTTAACAACCAAAACCCTAAACCCTTCTCCCAGGGGCCATAACAACCCAATCACGGCCTGTGAGGTCTTCATCGCGCATTTCCCCAAAATAGGAGAAAATTTCAATAGACCACCCCCAAATATTTCATCAACGGTGTACATCTTTTGTGAGGGTTTAGAGGTTTAGGGGTGCAGGACATTCTCATGCCTACCCAACCCCTAGACCCGAAACATCTAATTAATCCCAAAGCCCCAAACCCTAAACCCCTAAACCTCTGAACATGCAAAATGTTTTAACAAAAGCCTGCACCCTTCCCCCATGAACGGACCACTTTACTCCATATAGAAAAACAATGCAAACATAAGTGTTCGCTTTAAGTATAAATATGCATGATATACAGCCCTTAAGTGATTTGAGTACCCTGAATCCCCAGACCTGGATAAAGCCCCGTGTATAAGTCCCTGTGCAAAACATGTATGTCGAGAAACCCTAAACCCTGAACCCCTACGGCCGAAACCCCTGAACCCCTCTAAAGCCCTAGAAGTCCTTGCGAAACTCTTTAAGAAACATGCCATCAGAACCCCCAAACCCAAGCCCCTACCCCTTTTACACCCCAAATAGTATAGAATACCCTTAAGGGACCCCCAAAATGGGGGCCCCTATTTTCGGAAACCCCTATTTGAGAACCCCTAAAAAACCCCTAAACCCTTCAGAAACAACCCGGCCCCAGCCAAGGTCGCGTCGGGTCCTTGGTTGTGAAACTGCTGGCCAAGTACCTGCACTGCAGTTTGAGGGTTACGGGAATTCGGGTTTAGGGTTTTGTGGATGTAGAGATGAGCGGGTTTAAGCGTTTAGGGGGTTTAGGGGTCGAGGGTTCAGGGTTTCGGGCTTTGAGTTGAGGAGGCCATCACCCAATCACCGTTCCCAAATTCCGGGGAGTTTGGGGAGAGGAGCTACAAGACCTTAGATAGCAACTCTAGGCCGTAAACCGCAATCCCTAAACCCTAAACTCTAAATCCTAAATCTCAACTCTAGGTTGCTCGAAACGCAAGGATGGCAGGTTTATGTTTCAAAGCTGATGCAGGCTGCCGGGGGAGATGTGGGCCCTTGTCATTAGAATGCAGATGTGGCATCGTTTACAACTACCCAAAAGCTAAACCCATACATAATGATGTAGGTATTGTGCACTGGCAAGGGCTGCAAGTTTACCCTGGCACACGCAACATTGACCGAGGAGACCCTAAACATTGGTTTAGGGTTTTGGGTTCAGGGTTTACCTTATACACCCTAAACCCTAAAAGGCTCTGCGAGCTAGCAGTTTTCAAAACGATCGCAAGCGCAGGGAATGTATTGTGGCAACTGCCGCGCATCATCGAGCCAACAGGTGGGTTTAGGGTCTTCTTCTATACTACTGCCACTACTGCTGCTGCTCTTCTTCTTCTATACTCCACTCCTACTCCGACTGCTACTCCCACTCCTACTCCTACTGCTTCTGCTAGTGCTAGTGCTAGTGCTGGCAACAGCACTGCTACGACGACAACCAGGAGGAGGACGACGACTACCACTGCGACTGCTGCTACCAAGCAGTACTATACTACGACTATGTGACTATAATACCCAAAACCCCCAAACCTAAACTCAGAAGCAGTTGAAACGCCTCGTAATGCAGCTTATAAGGGCGCCCAGACCCTGCAAAAAAAGAACAACGGCCTCCTCTGGGTGCTAGGTCTGGGGTTTAGGGTTTAGGGGAAGAAGGGCCGAGGGTGGAGGCTCGATGGTGTGAGGGCATGCCCAGACAGCTCCAGGCTGCACGGTACTAGTGGGGGCCAGGGGCCGGGGAGATGCAGACTCCATGTTTAGGGTTTGGGGTTTGGGGTTTAGGGTTTAGGGTTTGGGGTTTAGGGTTTAGGGTTCAGGGTTCGGGGTTCAGGGTTTGGGGTTTGGGGTTTGGGGGTCGTTTAGGGTTTAGGGGGGATTCCTCTACGGTTAGGCACCTACCTTCTTGACAGCTACAAAAGAAGTTGACCCCAATTTAGAACACCCTCCCCCCCCCCCCCCCCCCCCCCACCCCCAAGTACGACTTCATTCCCAGCCAAGCCTTGGCAACTTGCCAGGGATGACCGCCAACACCCAAACCCTGAACCCTACAAAATCGCCGCTAGGCTGGCCTTTCGAGCTCTCTGAAATATACTCCTGGCTATGACCCTTTGTCATCTAAGGGTAGTTTCATGGGCCCTTAGTATGGCATCCCTTCCTTAACTCTGAAGCTTAGGCTTCAAAGTGCAACCCCATATTAAGGGATCATGCAGCTCCCCTAAGATTTCAAAATGCTGTAGGGCTGCATTTCGCCTGCCCCCACCGCACCCCACGAAAAGCATAGCCACGGGCTGAAGCAATGCTTCAGTATCCCAGTCTACTTTGTATCACAAGGGAGCGGCACGTCTCCTAGGGCTGTATAGGTGCTATGTTGGGGCCATACGAAAGAACCAAGAAACCAAGAGCAAGATTGATACAGTTTGGTCCAGCCTGTCAATGGCCAATTGATTCCACTGCAATTGCTGGCCTATTGGCGGCTACGCATGCCAGCCCGTAGCGACGCAGTGCCGGGAAAAAAGGCACAGGCGGCGTGGGCCTTTCAGGCGCGGCTGGCTTTGCCTTTCTCAGGTTGCTACCGCGAGCTCGGTCGCACCTGTGTCCGCGCTCACTAGGCCCTAGGCATTCCTTGAACATAAGCCGACTGACAGGGTGAAAGAATAAATATATACATATATATATATATGTATACATACACGGCAATTAGCCCTTCTAGATGTCTCCTCCTCGCAGTAATTACCGAATCCCTTGGTGCTGTCTTCTGCTTCATGAAATTTCCGGGCCGACATATGGCCCAGTATCTTCTGGATTGACTCACATTGGGTGAGCGACTGTGGCACTACTCAAAACAAATGGAGGTAGGGGAAACCTGCCGCGAAAATGAGCCACTGGGCTTGTTCATGTTCAGAGAAACCCTAAGCTCCGTAAACCCTGAAACCTAAATCCTGAATATTCTTATTGTTACCAGCGGATAGCCCTGAACAATCATTTTCTTGAGCCACGGCGAACGGGTGAATACAGCTTGTGTCTTCCAGTAACTACACCCCCCGCGCAACTTAGTGCAACGGTAGAGGCGTTCTTTTCCGTTAGCTGGAAGAACACACAAAAGAATGTTCGCCTAAACTATACTCCACTGACCAGTAGTGAGTAGCTACCACCCGTCAGGGAGTTGAGAAACATCTACACTCTAAAGAAAGGTTAGTTACCGGCTTCTACTGCTCAGCAACCAACTCGTCAGAGTGGTGTCCATGTGCGAAGCTTGAGAAGATGATCCACGGTTGGTGCAGCAAATGCATCCAACTCTTCCGAGTGGAGGTCTTTCCTCAGTAACGGCGAGTGGTTTCACCTGTGAAAGGGTCGGTGACTTTGTGCTCCCAGCCGTTGAGGTACCAGATCACGTTCTCGTAATCATATACGACCACCCGATTGAGCTGCCCGAAGGATGGAATGCAGTTCACGACCTCCTCTTCCTGGATATAGTGCTGGTCGCGTGCATAAAGCATTGCCCAGTAATAAGCTTCAAGGCGGTTGAATCTGGGATGACGTGGCTCCCGCCCGTTGATCTCCTCACCATCGACGTCGTAGGGAAAGGTGATGCCAAGCGGTCTCTCGAGCAGCTGCGTAAGCTCATCCAGCCTGGTCTCAATCATTTGATTGACCCGTTCACGGCGCGCTCGAAGCCATTCTCCCTCCGTCTCGGTAGGGTTGGTTGGCTCAACGCGTCTGCGTGAGGCAGCGGGCTGATCTTGCTGGCTCGACTGACGTCTCGCAGCTGGAGGTCTTGGTGTGGCGGAGCGCAGTCTTGGCGGCGTTGCCTTGCTGGTTGGCTCTACATAGGAACCAGTCCTCCTCGGTGATCTTCCACGATTGGCACCATATGCCGATGATGATCGGGTCCTGTCACGAGTGGGGTCATTGGCTCCCTCCGAGTGCTGTCTTGCAGGGGACGCCGAAGCCCTTCTATAACGTCTTGATGAAGATGCCCTTGGACCATCCCTTCCGGGAGGAGGAGGTGCGCGCATGTAGCCTGCACTCCTCGCCCTCGAGGCTCTGACCCATTCCGGATCATAGACAGTCCTGGCAAGACGTCTGTCGTAGAAGCGGGTATCGCGCAGGACTTCATTGAGTTGCGTCTGGCCCATAGAGGCAAACCCTTCCGGGATGCGAAGATTCCCTGACATGGTTACCTCAGTGGGTGCCGGATCATCGTAGGTCCCGGCGAAGCCAAGTTGGACTTTGAAGAATTCTGCCAACTGTGCTGCAAGCTCTGTGACCGAGGCTGGCTCCGGAGTGTAGATCTCGCCATCAAAACCGAGGATCGAAAAAGGAAACCTTTGGCCGAAGTACGTCTGCTGTGTGGCATAGATGAGCATGGCCGCCTCGTCAAGGATGTAAAGCCTGGAAGAGAACGCGATGAAAAACGCTCGGTTCAAGACGATCTCGGTGTCACCAGGCATCCAGGCGATGCTAAGGCGAGCGTCAGCATTGTGGCTCCCTGCAAACTCTTTGCGACCACGCGCATCCCCTCCGGGTGCGGGATTGTGAAGGCGCGTAAACAACTCAAGCTGGGCGAGACTTCCGATGTCAATGCCTTTTGACACGTAGTTGTACGCATCGAGGGGCTCGTCGAGAAGCTCCAGCAAGTGATCACCTCCACCCCGCTTTGCGAGACTCTTCTTCATGGCCAAACACTTTCCTCTGACTGCCGCCGGGAGACTGATGTCATCATCGTCACGACCCTGACGGACGCGATGTCGATTCATGGCCAACCCCTTCCGGGGGGCGATAGCGAGGAGATCAATCCCCGTTCCCCTTCGGCTGGCTTCATCGCGCGCCCTTTTGGTTTCTGTGACGTGTGCCATATCGCTCTCGGCAGAAATACGGACCGAACACCATGGGCAATTGATCATCCCGTCGACGAAGTCCCGATTGCATGAGCCGCATCTGAGAGTGGGAAAATCCACGAACTCTTGAATTACGTAATGCTCAAGCTTCGATCGGTATCTCACATCCGTCCTGCGCCCCAGCGCGGAGTACCACGTCTTCAGACGGGAGCCCCATCGAGCGTTACCCACATATTGGGGCTTTGCCTCTGTGTGAAAGGTAACGTCTTCTGCGTTGATGGCCTCCCCGTTGACGGTGATATTTTCATCCTCCGCGATCTGAAAGGGGGAATGCATGTTGTTGCAGATGTGCTTGTACTCATCGAACGAGAGGTCTTCCGCCTCCGAGCAGAGGAAGTCAATGTAGCATCCCGGCATGGGGCTCTTGCTCTGCCACCTCCGGAGTACATGCTCCTCGTAAATTGGCCCTGGCTCCCGCCCGGCGAGGAAATCTTTCCTGGCCTTGTGTACTCTGACTCTCAACTGTTCGTACACGCGGTTGTGCCAGATTGGGGTCAACGACTTGCGCTCGTACGCATAAATGAGATACCTGTTGGACAACCAATCAGGAGTTTCCACAGCATCTGCTTTCGTACGAAGAATCCTGACCCCGTCCAAAGCAGCTAGTTGCAGGTCCACAACGAACTCAATCTCCGCGTTTTCGCGCACGCCCTGATGGTCCCTGCGTTCCCACGCGGGGATAGGGGACATCATGAGGAAATTCCGTGCGCCCTCAGCGGTCGCCCCGCACCCGCCTGGAATGAGGCCGTTCTCCACGATGGAGCCGAAAGAAGACCATTTGGTGCTGTGGTATCCAAGCGGCGGCATCTCCGTCCACATCTCCGATTTGATTCCCTCAGTTCCCACCGGGGGCCGATCCTTCAATGTCGGAAACCAGGATTCGGCTAAGTGGTAGACCGCTGCATGCGTGTCATTGAGGTCCGTCTCGTCAGAGAGGAGGGTTGCATTATGCCCCTGGATGGCTCGGATGGCGTGGAAGACGACGAGCTTGTTGAGACCAAAGTTCACCTTGATCTCGAAACGGAGCTTGTCGTTGTGTAGCAACGCGTCTACCACGTTTTCCACCCTTAGCCCCCTCCACATCTGGGATAGTTTCTCGAAGAACTCGTCCCATCTAAGGGAGTGATCCTCTGCCGCTTTCACATGGAGGTGCGGCGCGCGAATCTCCGCGAAGCCTCGCGTCAGGAAACTGATCTTCTTGCTGAGTGCTACGCGTGCGCCCGGCGTCAGCCAGCGGTAGTCGTCTGGCAAAGGCGGGAGCTGATCGGCCGTCATCCACCTCGGAAGCGCAGGCGGCTTTGGCTTAGCAGCCGGCGTAAATGGCTTCTGAATCGTGGCCTCACTCGTCAGAGGGGCGTCCATGATGACGACCTCATCCTCTGACTCCTCCATTGCGGCCGTGGGACCAGCCGGGGGCCGGACATCGGCCGAGGAAGCGGCTCCCTCGATCCTGCCCGGTTGGGCGACGTACGTCTCCCTTCCCTTGGCTTCCGCCGGGAGCTCTTCCGCCTCCACAAAGTCGTCGAGATTAACGACCTGTGCCTCAACGGCGGCCTGCTTGAGCTCCTCTTCGGTGGCGTCCTTCACGGCCTCGAAGGTGGCCTTGATGATGTCCTCTGTGATGACGTTGAGGAGTGCGGATTCGGCACCTTCCACGACGCAGCCGGCCCCAGGTCTCGTATCAAGGCGAGCAAAGTCCAAGTCAGAAATTTCTTCCTGAGCATTCGGGACCTCGGGAACCTGCATCATGCTCGGCTCTTCCATCTCCCCCAGGAGTGGGCCAGAAAGGACGATCTCCTCTTCAGCCTCCCTCGCCTGAGGTGGGTTTGGATCTTCGATCGGCTTGTGGATGAGCTGCGCCGACGCAGGTGGCACCGTCAAGAAGGGTTCCGCCTTCCCCATCAAAAAGTGGTTGTGAAACACCACATCCCTTTGGTTGGCGACCAACTGATCACGAACCTTCATAAGCTGATGATTGACAAAAACACCACGGAGCAGTGAACAATGCCATGGGACCATGACCTGTTTGTTCCTGTCCGACGCATCAGCGTGGAAGTCGTCAGGCTTGCTAGTATGGCCATACATTTCGATCGGATCGACAATGTTGATGCCAAGGGCAAGCATCGCGTCAGCGTGCTGTTCCATGCAGAGACCGTACTCAGGTCCTGTGGGAAACACTTCAGAATGATGGTCTCCTGTGAGAACGGTGATCCCACACACATCATGCCTCGCGAGGAGCAGCCTCAGATTGCGAACAGCCTTCTCCACGCGAAGCCGTTGCTTTGTCGGCCACTCATTCAGCGCCTCAAGCTCCTCCTTGGACCGGTTCGTGTACTTCGTGTTGAGGTGCCACGTGTATCCATGATATCCGTGGGACCCCCACACGTCGTTTCCGCTCCAGGAGATGATAACATGGGTCGCCACTCCGTCAGGATGGGGGTTCCGGCCAAGGAATGAATCTGCCTTGGCGTGCAGCTCATCGAGCTGTGCCCCCCAGACCATCTCGTAATGGATCGAGGTGAAGCGGCGGTCATGGCGAAGGGCCTCCTCGACGTAGATACCCACGTTTGTACGATGTGTGGGTGATCGCCCCTTGAACTGGCACAATGCGAGTGATGAATCGCCAACGACCAAAATTCTCAACCGCTCTTCCGAGGGGAGTGGGATCCTCTGTAGGGCAGGCGAGAAAAGCTTGCCCATGAGCTCAGAGGTCACATGGAAGCACGTGTACTTCGACGCTCCACGACTGAGAAGTTCAACCTTTCTGCAAATGTCATCATGCCTTGTCGCGTCCAGAACTCCTGCAGATCGTGGTCCCCATGCGATATTGGCGAGGTCCTGTGCATATCGGTAGAGCACATCGATCCAACCCCCCAGGGTAGAGTCCTGAAGAGCTGAGGTGTCTGCGTCTCCCTCTGCAAAAACCCGGACCCCATGATCCCTGTAGTATTGTTCATACAGGATCGTCCAGTGTGACGTGGGGTGCTCTGCACGCAATGCGCGCCACCGATACACAGGAACAATCCCAAGAAACAACTCATCGTCCGCAGCATCGGCATCTGGCTCGACCACAGCGTCAGCCAGGTCCCGATAGGAAGGCGGGAGCAACAGTCCAGCCATGGCGTCAGCCCGGCGATCGGGGTCCTGCAAGGCAAGCTTGAAGTCCTCGATGCGAGCCTTCCGCTCTTCCTGGGAAAGAGCAAGTGCCATTCCTTCGGACAATGGAATCGCGGGACACACAGGAGCGTAGGAATGATGAAGGGCTTGTGCCACCGCTGCGGTAGCTTTGCAATGTTCTTTGAATGCGCTGTGAATGGCTCTAGCAAGCGATTTGGGGTAATTCTCGGATTCTTTGAGGCACTTCGCATGCGAGTGATCACCAGTGCAAACTTTAGCGTGAATCTTCTTGTGTAATGTTTCAAGCGTAGTAGCAACGCACCATGGCTTTTTGACGGGATTATGACGTCTGTCTTTAAGTCCAAATCTACAACCGTCAAATTTAGCATAAACAAATGGATGAAGATCCAACCATTTTCGGATCTTACTCCAACCCCAATACTCACAGTCACGAGGCCATTCGACACAGTACTGAACACCAACCTGGTCCAACCCCTGCGAAAGATCCACAAATGAAGCCCACAACTTCCTAAAATCCTTGCGTGCTTCCAGAACGGTATCGCGGTTTTTAGGTATTTTCAGGTTGATTCTGGTCCAAGCACTGCCCCCCGTACACGGGAGACTGACCCATGTGAGAACCTGAGCGCCAGCCCTGTGATAGGATTTGGCAATTTTCAGGACTTCTTTACGAGTATCAGGAGAATTCAAATCCATGCTTTCTGTGATGCGGACGACCTTGCATTCGGGAAATTCCGAATGAGCAAGTTCCCCAATAATAGAATCTTGATTACAACAAACCTCAATGATAACCCTTTGAGCTTTCCCCTCGGGCCTGGAGGGTTCTCCCTGCTCGGCAGTCGCCGCGCCAGCGGGATGAGCCTTTGTGCGCTCAAGCTTCCGCTGAGAGATGCCCAACAATCGTAGAGCATTGCTCCACTTCTCAGTGCTTGTAAACGGCTTTGTCAATATATCCGCTGCTTGGAGCAATGTGTTGATGTATGCAAGATCGTAGTGCTTCCTACGAAATTGTTCCGCTATCCAACCTAAGTTGATTCTCTGCGTTTTATCAGCGTGGCGGAAAGCAGGTGACTTGCCAGACTCGAGTATCCGAATGGTAGCTTGGTTATCTTCAAGAACAACTGGTTGAATGGAGTGAGGAACAGACATGATCAAACCCATATCTTTGCTGGTCCTAGAGATACCAATCTCATCAACATCAACACCCCCCGAACTCCTAATTCCGGCGGTCTCCCTATGGAGGATAGCCTCCGCCTCCGCGTGGCGGCGATATTCGGCAGTTGACCTCCGGTATACCAAGACGCCAGCTTCGAAGTCGGTTGGGGGCAACGTCCTTTCATCCTCATCAATTTCTTCCCATGCAACGGCCTTCTGGTGAATTTCCCATTTCCCTTTCCGGAGCAACCAAAGATCCCTTATAGGATGGCTAGAGAGCTCAACGGGATTAGGTAGGGATTGCATCTTATTGAATACCTCAACCTGCCTTCCGTCAGAAAGGAGATACTTACCAGTTTTGGTGATCTTCGACATTTCTGGGAAGGGGTGAGTCTTAGAGTTGAAATCACCTTTAGGTACGTCGCTTTTTAGTGCTTTCAGGGCTGCATCTCCCCCCGCGTTCAGGAGTACGCTCCAAAGTGCGGATGAAGGAAGTCCCAGTGCCCTGAGAGACACGTTTGCACATACAACTTCAGCTTCAGTAGAGCTGAGCGCCGTGCTTGTTTGCTTCTTACTGAAGGCAGATAACGGAAAATAGGTATTAGGGCCTACAAGTGCGAGGAAGCCGCCTGAGGTGCTTTTGTTGTCGTGCTCTCCAGCGTGATCTGAGTCTGCAAACAGCCAGAGTTTGCAGTCCTTCAAATTATCTCCTATAAAACAGGACATGCGATGATCAAGCGTGGAGGCGACGTAGCACATAAGGCGGTGTAGTGCTTTGTCACAGTCGGTAGACCATTTGGTGATGCGGCTAGCCAGACCCTGCACAGCTCGAAGCAAATCAAAGCGAGCCATTCTAGCAGCGAAAAGTAGCTTCATGAGAACTCGGCTTGCGATGGGGGCTAGCTTCCCTTTCGGTTCAGCCTCCGCGTCAGTGGGGCGAGCGATCTTGTCATCATAAAAAGGTGTGGTCACCTTTTTGAGGTGATGCCATTCCGGGCCTGTGAGTTCTTTGTACCTATCTACAGCTTGCTGCAGAAAAGAACTCATGTCGTAAACGACTTGCTTGGTCGGAGCATACATGGCACCTTTGTGATCGCTCAGCTGATTGACATCATAAAAGGCATGTTTGCGAGCTTCTTTCTTGGCGGAGTTCTTGTCTCTCACGCGCTTAACTGCTGCAAGGGCGCTGTGCTCGGTGTGATTGGAAGTGGTAAGGTAGGTAACACCGGTCCAAAAGTCACTAGACTTCCGTCCAGGGCCCCCCGAATCCCACGTCTCGGTTGGCGAGTCCTCTTTGCCTAGAGGAGCAGCCACGGTGAGCCTGTGCGACCCGAGGTCGAGGGCGAGGGCTTCCGCCGCGCGAGGTTTGAATGGGACCTTGCGAGGCTGAACATGGTGCCGCACGATGACCCCTTCTTCCGGGAAGTACTCGGTGAAATCCTCCTTAACAACCACACTTGCAGGCTTGGCTGCGGGATCAGGCAAATGTTTGTCGAACACATGAGCAAAGGGATGATCTGAAGCATTCTGCTTCTCAGTGCGAGAGATGTGCTCACAACCCAAATATCTTCCGATTGGGGTAGGCGTGTCCATATCGATGCGGGAGCCAATGAGTTCCCAGCCTTTGGCAAGGTTCTCTTTAGGCCCGGCCATCTTGAAGTCATCCACGTACACTGCTAACAAGAGCCTAAGTGTCGGGTGAAAGAATACTGAGGGCCACGCCGCTGGGTAGACAAGCTCAAATCCTACCTCCTTGAGTCGTTTCTCGCAATGTTGCTCCCAGAAGCCGCCGCTATCTGGGTGCCCGTAGAGGGCCAACCTCAAACGCACAACGGGATCTTTATATTTCCCTATCCACTCTTTAGGCCACCGCTCCCGCGGGAGGCGTACCCAAGTGTCTGCTCCTTTAAGGGTTGTCTGAGTGTACGCCTGTTTGCCATCTGCTTGTTCTACCCCATGGTTTGGGGCATGGCCATAGGCGTCGAGAACCTTCCCTGCCTCCATGGTAGCTGGACTGGAGCCCAGCTCGCTAAAGAGAGCAGTGTCGTTGTTCTCATCTCTGACATTATTACCCTGAAAGACGGTTCGACCCTTGAACTTCCGTAAGGGGTTTCCTTTGGGAAGCTCGCTACCTTTTTCAACGCAGATTTCAAAGATCTTGCCTACATGGGCTTTCTTACCCTTCTTAGCAGCTTCTTTTGACACGTCATCCCACTCTCTGACAGTTGACATATCCCAGGCCTTCTTCTTGATGAGTTTATCCCATTCCATATCCAATGACGCTTGAGCGTCTGAATCCGTCATGAGTTCCTTTTTGCCCACTGGCCTAGCAACCATGGCAATGGCCTCAGTGATTTCCTGAAACGTTTCAGGGAATGCGCGGGCAACTTTGGTTCTATGCGGATCTTCAGCAGTTGGAACAGTAGGCATGCATGGGAAGTCCTGGGACCCAACAGTTGCTTGACCAGAAGAATCGGGACGTGCAATTACACTAAACTCGGTTCTACCAATCCATTTGTATGACAACTTCTTATTACGCCTCCTAACGTTGCGCCATTCATCTGCGTCGGGGATAATCTCTGTACCGCCTAGCGGCATGATCTTGGTGACTCTATCCCTTCCGAGAGAGGCAATTGGAACAGGGCAATCGGTGAGGTCAGGCGAAAACAACTCCTTTCTGGGAATGTAATGGAACCTGATCAACTTGTCCCCCCGGATGACCCATTCATCCTTGGAAGCATTCGCCACTGCGGCAGGCTTGCCGCTGCTGCTTGATGAACCACCACCACCAGACTCGAGTTCTCTGAGAGCATTCTCCCGGACTTCGTCTTCAATCGCTTTGTCTTTCTGCTTCTTAGACAACCGAACCCAAAGATCAGATGGAATACTATCTGGCTTTCTGGAACCTCTGGTCCCGCCATATCTACGTCCCAGGGTACCCCCCGAGTCGTAGTAACCACCCCCTTCCGGAATGGGAATCATTTTCCCACTCTTTGGATCAATGACCAACGAGGGTTCATCCTTCCGGTCGGCGTCAACGGAGTCCTGCTCAAGAGCAGGCTCGGCATCTTGGTTCGTCAGCGATTGTGACACTGGGCCTTCTAAAGCATCAGTAGCAAGACCTTGCTGGACCTTTTCGTACCTTTCACGCATGGGAAAAACAAACTCTCCGTTGGGAACATGAAACTGATAGGCCTTTACGGGTTTGAGGCATTCATGAAAATCCTGCCGATTTAATTCTTTGAGTGGAAGTGCAAGGATTTCATTTCGCCACTTCATCCCAGGCTGAAAATAATACCCAAGGAAAATTCCGGGCTCAGAAGTTGGTTCGAACCTGTCGCGCTTCCTGCGTTTGTTCTTGGGACCAACCCAGTAATCGACCCTACAACCAAAAGGAATGATCTTTCCCGGAAATGCGTACCCGAAGCGTTTATACCAAGGTGTATACTTAGGCCCATTGAGGTTGCTAACATTGAAGGCTGCGCAGGAGTGCTCCAACGCCTGAGGCCAATACACATGGGACAGCCCAGCTTGGAGCAGGTTGCTTCTCGTGCCTTCGGTGGTTGCACGGACGGCTCTTTCAGCAATGGCATTGGATTGATGAATATAGGCTTTCGACAATTCATGTCTCCACCCAAGAAATTTCGCAGAGGAGATCAACTCTTGCGCTTGGTCACTGTAAAACACACCCACCTCGTCAGAGGAGGAAACAAAATGCTGCAACGCGGCAATGCACTCGTCCTCTGAACGAAGGGCAGAAGGATATGCATAAGTGAACCCGGTGAAAACGTCCTTCATAACCAACGCCAAACGCGACTCTTCAATGGCGACACCCTTATCCCGATAAACAATGATGTGGTCAGCAGTCAGGTGATCACCAAAGGCCTTGGCTTCGATGCTGTGCGTCCCGTCCGTTTGATAGGACGGCTGCTTGTACATCTTAGCCCTTTGGCATACGTCGCAGAATGGATTCTTTGGCTGATGGGACATCAAGTGATGGGTGCTTTTTGCTTCGGCTTTCAGCTTTTCAAAAGCACGCGATCTCTTGCCATCCCCTTCGGGCACTCGACCTGCTCCATCACCTGGAGCAACACTCACTCCTTCAGGATGAGGAGGCGAATCGCTCGGTTCAGCAGGTACGAGGCTTCCTCCTTCGTCTATCTTGTATAGCACGGACTCGGGAGGATGAGCAGGAGGTGGAAGGGGTGCTACCGCCTCACGCAATTGCTCTTCAACTCTAGACCAGTCCGGTTCAGGAGGAGAGGGTTTGGCCTTAGAGGATGCGGATTTCTCCTTAGGAGAGCTAGTTGGCTTACCCTTCGATTTGGTTTCGGGTTTTCTGGCACGATCTGGAGAGCTCTTGGGCAAGTCCATCATTGCTAGATCATGTAGTGTCATCTCTTCATCAATCTCGACAGGAGCAGCAGGAACCTCAACGCTCCTCCGCGGAACAAGGAACCCATACTCTTTCAATTTGGTAATCTCATCTGGGCTAAGTTTATGGATAGCTCGGTTGACATAGGCCGTGATGCTCCACCTCTCACCTTTCCAGGGAGTGACGCAATGATAGGATTTGGGATTGAACGTCACAACATTCTCTCTTGAATCCCACAACTTCCCTACCATTGAATCTCCCGAAGGAGAGGTCATCACCTCAGTGTCACGTTGGTTCTTCTCGAGGCAGTTATCATGAACCCACAACTGCCCGCCTGTGAAGTCTCCAAGCGAGATTGTGAAATTGTCGTGGTCACGATGATTGTTCACATCCTTGTGCATCTTGACATCGGAATTACAATTCACAGCTAAGGACGTCACCGGCCCATCAACGCCATGCTTCCTAAGATATCCCAGGAGATACTGAATGACTTTGGGGTAGGACTTGGATCGTTTTGTGATCCCTTGCATTCCCCCATGAGAAAACGCTCCAAACACGAGATATTTTGAGTCGCGGTCATCTTTGACGCGGATCGCACTGCGACGGCTCTTGGGCTGTTTGAAAGTTGATTCTTTGAGTAATTTCAAGCACGACCGATGCGAAAAGTCCTGATTCTGGAGAAGCTCTTTCGCCACGATCTCGGGGTCCGTACGGCTCCCGCCTGATGATGCGGCGATCCTTCTTGCAGGGCACGCAGTTCCTTCTTTCCATGATTTGAGGTATGGAACATTATCCCGTACATCAAGGTAAACCTTCCCACTGCCAGGAACTTTGAAGTATGGTCTCTGAAATCCTTTCCAAATGAAATCATACCCTTGCTCCATGCATCTCTGACCAACCGAAAGAACGCTCGGAGTGTTGGGCAACACATATGGCTTGGCAACGCTATTGATGGAGGGAACCCCCACCTCGCATTGCCTGTTGGCATAGCCCGGACCATTCGCAGTAGAGATGTTGATTGGGCAGTCTGATTCAAATGGAACCAGATCCGCGAGCTCCCGCTCGGAGATGAGATCTTGAGCACTCCCTGTATCCCCTATCCATTCCATGGGATGAGAACATAACGCTGCATCTGGTTTGGCGGGGCACGTAACCCTTAGACCCTTTGGAATGCAGTGGTCGCAACCAAACTCGGTATCACAACAGAAGTTGCACTTTGCAGGCACACCATCGAGACTGCTCCGCACAGATGCGCGTAGCATCCTTGCTGCCATGAGCGCATCCTTGGTGGATTGTGCGTTGCCCGATGGAACGTCCTCAGTAGACCAGCTACTTGTGAAGGTACGTTTGGGGTATTCAACAGAGTACTTCAACTCTCCATCTCTAAGAGGGAAGTTGATATAGTCAGGGCTGTCATCGAATGACACCGCTGCAAGCGCCAGGTGTGTAAACTCGGAATAATGAGAGGGCCAACACGACTCATCCTTCCGGAGAGTGTAAGCATCGGCATGGTGAGCCGTGCCTGCCATCATTGCTCCTAAAAGGCAAACCGCAGTAGGAATGGAATGACCACTGCCCTTCTTGCGACCTGAGCCCCCAGACTTCCGCGAGCCATTAGAACCCTTGGAGTTCTTACTGCCCTTTGAATCCTTAGAGCTAGGCCTAGAGCCTTTGCGATCTTTCTTCTTCTTCTTGTGCCTACCCTTACTCTTGTCAGAGTGCGCTGAGCCTTTCGCGCTGCCTCCGGACGGAGCCGCAGCACCTGGCTTTCCCGTATGCAGGAAGGTGCATTTGTCTCCACGGTCACAGCGACCTTGCTTGAAGAATTTGCACTCACGTGGACCGCGACTGGGAGAGCCTGTCCTCGAGGGACTGCGCGGACCACGGCCTCTGCCGGGTGTGGGTGTGCGAGGGCGCCCGGATGGCACCTGGTGCTTATACTTACACTTTTCACCGTTTTTGCAACTACCATTCTTGACGAAGGCAATGCAGAAACCTTTGGGCACCTTCTGGGGTGCTGGCATGGCAGGCACCTGAGGGGCGCCTGACTGTCTTGCTATGCGCTCACGATTTCTCTCAAGTCTTTTGCGATTGATGTGCGCAGTGGCAGCATCATACAGAAATTTGAAGGACCTCTCAGCGGTTCCTTCTGCGGCTCTTTCGTAGACATTGATGTCGTGCTGAAGGGCTCGGCACTTTTTGATCTGTCTATGGAAGAGAGGTTCAAGGACTGTGTCTTCAGGTGTTTTCTGAATCCCTGAAAGAACAGTATCCCAGTTCCTGATGAATGTCACCAAATTCTCGTTAGTCATGGTGACTGACAACAAGTCTTCCATATCATAAACAGAATTGTGCAAAGCATTGGTAGCAAAGTACTTGTGCAAGAGAAACAGGATCTGCCTACCTCTCACAAGCCTTCCGGCGTGAGCCTCCCTCTCTTTGAGGGTGTCCATCTGGCGTGCAAAATCGCCTTCCAGAACATTGGTGATCGCCGACAAGATCTTTGCATCAAGCGTGGTGAAGCCGTCAGTGTTAATGAGATCGCTCTCCTTAGCATCCTTATCCCAAACGTTAGCAAGCCATTCAAAGGCTTTGTCTGGCTTGTTGGAGGCAGCAACGACTGCTTCGCGAACCCTAATCCGCCAATTGCGATACTGCTCGGGTGTAGGAAACTTAGGAAAGACGATCTTTTCGGCTTCTTTGGACTTGTTCTTGCTACCTTCATCCTCAGTATCCTTGTCATCCCCCGACTTCTTGCTACTCCTGGCCAGGGATTTGAGCAGAGCCTTGAGCTGCTTGGGAGATAATCCTGAGTCAGATGACGAGGAACTACTGGAATCCCTCTTCTTCTTCTTTTTGTCTTTCTTCTTGCTCTTTTTCTTCTTGTGATGGCTACTGGAGTCATCATCATCACTGCCGCCGTCATCCCCATCATCTGGGCCACCACCGTCAGGGGGGCGTCGGAACCTTGGTCCCATGCCATCCTGCGGAGGCGTGTTGATAGGAATCGTCGGAACAAGTCCCGGGGGCACAGTGGGCACAGAGCTCGAGGCGTTGGCATGAGCCTCAAGAGCGGCAATTGCCTTGCTGAGCTGCAATTTGAGCTCAGCGTTCTCTCTCTCAGCTGCTTTCCGCTTCTCGGACTCCTGACTAACGACTACTCTGAAGTCTCGGACCTCAGCAGAGAGGCGATTGATCTCAACCTCAGATGAAGCCTGCACTGCATTTGTTGCCTGGGCAGCAGAAACGCGTACACTGTCAAGCTCAGAGTTCATGAGATCAGCATTGCTCATGGCCTTAGCTTCCGCTAGGTGGAGTTGCTCCTGGAGCCTAGCATATGACAAATCTGCGTGCGATTCTGCAGATCTCAATTTTTCAGCCAAGGCATGAGCTTCACCGCGAGCCATGTTTATCTCAAGGGCCTGCGATTCCAATTGAGTTTGGCCTGTTGAGAATCTGGCTCTGGCTTGCTGTTCCTCTTCTCCAAGCCTTGTTTCGGCCTGAGCAAGTTCAACTCTTAGTTTCGACACTCCGGACATGACATGGCTACCCATAGATAGCATCTGCTCCTGAAAACTGTTCGTGATCTGACCAAGGATCTGGTTATGGCGATGCTCAGCAATCTGTTCAATCAGAGGTGATCTATCATTCTGAATGAACGTCTGGCTTACGTTAGCTTGGTTCTGCATGAGTCTTTGTTCGCCAATCATTAAGCTGTTCATCGTCGCGGAGTTCGGCATAGAGAAACTCGGTGCTGTCGGATTAAAGGTCTGAAGTGAACCTCTTTCAGCTACATTTGGAGCTGAAGCTTGTCTTTCATGAGGAGACACGACCTGCCAAGGTGTGGTGGTACTGAGGCTACTAGGTGCTCCTGTGGGGGCAGCAGCTTCCGAAACCGCACCTCTCTGGAAGAGACGCATGTCATGTATCCTCAGGGCATTGGTGGTCAAAGGAGGTTCACTGTCCCGGGGAGGAGCCTCGTCACCTGGAGCATTACCATCAAAGGACATACTCAGGCTACTAGCTCCGTCTTCCGGGATAGGTATACCTGCAGGATTAAGCGGAGCAGAATCCGACATTGCAGAGTTGGTCTAACAGAGTGCTACGGCTGATAACCTATTGTTACCAGCGGATAGCCCTGAACAATCATTTTCTTGAGCCACGGCGAACGGGTGAATACAGCTTGTGTCTTCCAGTAACTACAATTCTGAGGCAAGTCCGGAGTTGCAAGAGAAGTCTTCGAACCAGGGCTATCTCCACAGGAGGACGGGGGAAACGTTAAGAGGGTTTAGAGTTATAGAGTTGTGGGTTTAGTTGACGGTTTAGGGTTTACGGTTTAGGGGTTAGGGTTTAGGGTTTAGGGTTTAGGGTTTAGGGTTTAGGGTTTAGGGTTTAGGGTTTAGGGTTTAGGGTCCGTGTACTCTGCCCTTACCTCCAAGAGCAGCTGCCAAGTCTCGGCCGCAAACGCCTTGGTCGCCAAGGAAGCATCCTACAATAACACTACACCTTCTAGACCCAGGAGTAAGCTAGGAATAAAAAAAGGGTACCCTTTTTGGTGCTTGGGGGATTTTAAAGGAAACCCTAGCCAAAAAAACAAAGGCCTACTCCGGGTCCTAGACCTTCTAGGTGTTAGGCACTCTATAAAGAAACCCAAAACCCAAACGAGGAACAACCCGGAACCCATTTCTTATCTGGGCGCTGGTTAGGATTAGATACTTGATAAAGAAACCCCCGACAATCAACAAGGGCACACGGGTACCACTGGGCTGCCAAGACGCACTCAGAGCATCCCCAAGATATCCACATACCTTCGCGGGGGTGTCGAAGCGGCGGTTCGGGATTGGGGTCTTAAGGAACAGGGTTCAGGCTTCAGGCTTTAGGGTTCAGGCTTCAGGGTTCAGGGTTTAGGACCTGAGGCTTGGGGTGCAAGGATTTCTCAGCCGAGCGTGCCAGTAATGGCGATTGCTGTGCACGTAAGGATTAGGTGGAAGTGCGGCAGCTGCTTTGATTGACCCCCCCCCCCCATTTTTCAGCAGGTACTTATTGTCGCCCAAGATGCAGCGTCATGGGGATCAGCACGCAGCCAATCACCTTGACTGCTGAGGTATGGGATAGTGCAGGGAAGGTTGACGGTCACAGGCCGCCCCTTCCACACACCCTCCATGCTAGGTATCGCAGATCACCCATGCACACTGCGCGCGGTATCTCAAATTTAGATGGAGCCTGTTGATGTATGGCACATGATCATACCTACCTACCCAGAAAAGACCCTAACTTCATTTCTCCAGTCGTTATTTGCTCTTGGAAAAACTAGACCTACGAGCAAAAAAGCCCGAAACCCGAAGAGCAAACCCCAAGAAACTCAAAAACAAGCCATACAAGCCCAAAGCCATGTGAATCGACCCTCCTTAACACCCTAAACTCCTCTATCTCAACCCTCACGCCCCATTTCTCTGCCCCGATAATCATTCTCCAAGAACGAAAAGCTCATGGTTCAGACCTCAGCGTTCTGTGTTCAGGGTTTGGGGGACGTGAAAGATTCCGTTTCCTGCAGAACACCGTGTCCCAAGCTCACGTTTCGGCTGTGCATACTGAATTCAGGCCGGTTATCGGGTAGGCACCCTTACAGCTTTGACTGCCCCCATTATGATAAGTAGGCCTTACATGGCAGCCTATCAAACAGACCGCCCTAAAACCAACGGCCTTTAAAGGCTTGAATGGTGGGCACAGGCGCTATCAAAGCCCAGTCTACCACCAAGCAGTCGCCCACAATCCTGCACGAAACAGTCACTTCTGAGAGCGGGAATGTTAGTCTAGGGTTTAGGGTTGAGGGTTTAGGGTTTAGGATTTAGGGTTTAGGGCTTAGGGCTTAATAGGGCTTAATAGGGTTTAGGGTCGCCGGGGCTTGCAATTGAAAGCCTTTACAACTTGATCGTTGGGCCCCCAAGACCTCCCCAAGGATGTAAACTAGTTCACGATATATGCACCCAGTCCCCAGACCCAATCCCTAACCCCCAAACCCTAGACCCCAAAAACCGAAACCCTACCCGGGGGACGAGGTTTGGGGGACTCCAATGACTTGATGCCTTAGGGTTTAGGGTTTAGGATTTAGGGCTTCGGGTTTAGGATCTAGGGCTTAGGGTTCAGCATTTAGGGTTTAGGCTTTGCCGTTTAGGGTTTAGAGATCAAAGTCTCGAAAGAACGCCCTGAGAGACAGAAATCGTGTTAACGGGAGGGTAGCGAATGGGTAGCGATGTCACCCCCGTAAACCCTCAACCATTGAATCCGAAAACCTGAGACCTGCGCATAAGTGTTTACAGGGTTGAAGGCCTATAGGGTTCACGGTCTATAGGGTTTGAGGTTTATAGGGTTCCAGGTCTACAGGGTTTGGTGTGGGTTTGAGGGCATCAGGGACCCAAAGACCCCCAAAACGTAGAAGGACTCCAAGAAGGTACAGAACCAGCCTACCACTACGTATGAGGGAGGCGCAAAATCTGGACTCAGCGCTAGCACCGCACTGGTCAGCGCAAAGAGGCGCGGGACCACTCCCAAGACTTGTGACGGTGTGGCGCAAGGACAGGCAGACAAAGAAGGTACCCCTAGTTTCGGAAACCCCGACATGGTGCGTGGCGAGTGCCTCGATGAACAGGAATCCACAGAGTCTGGCGATTCCCATTTTACCCTCCCTGCTGCATGAAGGACATCCAACCACAGCCTCTTACACCCTAAACCCAAAACTCTAAACCCTACACACTCTAGGGTTTAGACATCCCCTCAGGAGGTCTGTGGGGGGCGGTGGGGGGGGCCGTGTTCCTGCAGCTCCCACACCCGAAAATGAAAAGTATGGATTTAGGGCTCAGTGTTAGGGTGAAGGGTCGGGCAGTAAGGGTACTTTCTCGGAAGCCTGCATACGAACGTAAGCTGCAGAGCACTACTCCTGAGGTGCAGCATCGCCGGAAAAATGATGGCGAGTGGAATGCTGCAGAAGCCTTCGGCGCAAGTGATTAGGGTTCTCAAGGTTTAAAGTTTTGGCTTTTGGTACTGCCCCGTAGGATACAAACCGTAGCCTAACGCACTCAAAAGCCAAAGTTCTACGGTGCTTCCAATCCGACGACTGCTGGACTTTGTGAACCAAAGTTCTAAACCCTAAGCCCGAAACCCTAAACCCTCAGCCCAAACCCTCAGCCCCAAACCCTCAGCCCTAAACCCGCTTAGCAGTTCTTTTTGTAAGAGTTTAGGACTTGGAGTTCGAGTTTAGGCTGAGGGATCGGTGTTGAAGAGGGGGCATTTAGGGTTCAGGGTCTAGGGTTTAGGGTTGGGGACACACCGCTCTTTGAAAGAAAGCATTTCCAACGAAGGCGGAAGAGGCTGCCCAGCATGGAGATGTAGATTGGCAGGTATTCCGCCATGGTGTATGCCAAGAAGCCTGTTTAGGGTGTCGTGGTGTAGGGTTTAGGGTAGGGTTTAGGGTTTCGGGTTTAGGGTTTCGGGGTTTCGGGTTTTAGGGCTTCGGGTTTAGGGTTTTAGGCTTGTCTTGCGTTCTGTGGTTCACAAGAGTGGAGTATGGAGATTTTGGGCTTTTGGTTAAGGGCTGAGGCTAGGACCTTCTGTGCTTGGAACTCATGCGAGTGTTGTAAGCCCCAAACCCTTTAGGTGCTGAACGTCCAATGGGTCTGGGGAGACGCAACCCGGATCACGCGCCAAATCCTCTCACAACTCTTTTAATACTTAATGCCCCTAAACCCTAAACCCTAAACCCTAAACCCTAAACCCTAAACCCTAAACCCTAAACCCTAAACCCTAAACCCTAAACCCTAAACCCTAAACCCTAAACCCTAAACCCTAAAGTCAAAACAAACCCTATAAGCTTGGGAATCCCCCCGTCTCGCGGCCCATGGCAAAGGTGACGGCGGTGCGGAAGAGATTCTTCAACCTCTGTTTGATCGAAATTCAACCCAGGTAATATAGGGGCCGGAATACTTAGAATAGGCTTTTTTTGTTTTGTTTTCCTTTTTGTTTTTTTGTTTTTTTTTTGGGGGGGGGTGGGGTTATTATTATAGTTTTGCTACAAAGGGACCATAAGGGAATATTATTAGCAATTATTCCGACCCCAAAATTAAACTCGGAGTTCTAGGAAAGTATTGGCACTTAAATCACAACTCCAGAAGAAATGTCTAGTGCCAGGCCTTGGTAGATTAAACTTAGGCACCAAACCCTTTGGCCCGAAGACTTGTCAACGTCTAGAACCCCCAAAACCCAAAACCCCACACATCCTACCTTTAAAACTTATTCAACACTTTAAGACCCGGGAGCTCCCTCCTAAGTCCTTGACACCATAACCCCAAAAGCCCAAACCCAAAGCCCCAGAATATGTAAGCCCCTAGGTTAAACCCTAAGCACTAAATGGCGCTGAACCCTAAACCCCAAACCAAGCCCCATAAGCCCCAAAGCCTAAACTCTAGACCTATCTCGCCGGCTTCAGCCCTCCAAACCTTTCCGGTCCTCACGACCTACACGATACCAGGATGGGCTGATGGGGTTTAGGCTGTAGGGCTCAGGCTACGAGAAAAACACGCACTGGTGATTCAAGCTAAGCCCGAAATTCTTGAACCCCAAACCCTCACCACCATTCTTCCTGAGAAGACTGCGACCCCACACTGGCCCTGCTGGTGCTCTGGCAGACGCCCAAAAAACGTTCAAGAGAGGAACGTTGCTGTTTCTGAGTTGGGTCCCAGGATCAAGTTGAGATGCGGTTTAAGACGTAGGGTTTATGGCTTAGGGTTTTTAGGGTTTACGGTTTACGGCTAGGGGTCCAGGATCACCCTGGATTGTCCCAAGTACCCTGTACTTAATGATGCTTAAAGGTGAGCCGGTGCTTGAGTATGCTGTGGTACAGGGGGCTAATTTATGCAGATTGCATGAGGACTTGCACCCTGGGATCTGATTCCGCACTCCTGTCCTTCTGCCAGTAAGTTCAGCATACCTCGACGGCCAATAAGCTGCCCAGGTTTTAGGTGATTCTAGCCCCTGAAGCCCTAAGCCTAAACTCAAAACCCTCTACAGCTTAAACCCTAAATCGTAAAGCGCGGACAAAGGGCCACTTCCGTCGCAGAGAAGGCGGGAAGTCTCCGAAGAGCTTTGCTTCACAGATGGTGAAGGTCGGAAACCTTGGATTTTTCGGGAGCTTGAAGGGCTTCAGGGTTTAGGGTTTAGGGCTGGGGGTTCAAGATTAGAGTTTAGGATTTGGGGTTTGGGGTTTCGGGTTTAGAGTTTATGGTTTTGGGTTGTTTAGGGTTTAAGGTTTAGGGTTTAGGGTTTAGGGTTTAGGGTTTAGGGTTTAGGGTTTAGGGTGGGCTGCAAGCCTCTTGTCGCAGGGGCCGGATCAGGGCTCAGGAGGAAACGCGGAAAGCCAAGCATGCAGCCCAATCTCTGTAAGCCGGCCTCGGCATCACTGACGACCCGGGCTCTCTCTCGCTCTCTCTCTCTCTCTCTCTCTCGCTTTCTCTCTCTCTCTTGGTGTTGAGGGATTAGGGTTTGTGTTGCTTAGCTTAGGGTTTGGGATGTGTGGTTTGTGGGGTTTAGGGTTTAGGGGGGTCAGGGTTTGGGCTGAGGGTGTGGGTTGTCGGTGTGCGGGAAAACTTCCGGGACGTGCCGAGGATCATCGCGATAGGGAATGTGCAGACGATGGCGAAGATGTAGGAGAGCCTCGAAGGCAGGTGGGTTCAGAGTTTAGGGTTTAGGGTTGAGGGTTCAGGGTTTAAGAAATTTAGGGTTTAGGGCCGGGAGGAGGGGACTTCCCCAGATATTCGGGAGCCCTTTAAAGGGGGTGTCTACAAGGGGTTTGGCGCGCAAGACATGGACAATTCCTGTAATATCACATATTCCATCTGTAGCACATCTGTTCTAGTCAATAGTCTAGTAGATGGAGAAGACATTTTCTTTTTTCAGGGGGGGTGCAGGATTACTCAAACTTTCCCTTGACTCGTCCCACGAAAACAGAGCTGTAGGAGCTAATTAAGGGCACAACGGGAGACAACTCGTCAGCAAGTCCTAAACCTTCTTTCCCGAGCACTTTACTTGCATACCATCCCCGCACAGCATAGCAAAAACAAACCCTAAACCATAAACTAAACCCTAAACCCTAAATCCTAAGCCCTGAACCAGTTTCTGAGCTTGCAAGCAGGGCCGCTGGATCAGCGATCCGAACGTACCGGAGAGCTCATTGAGCACCACCGTTTGCACGGCATTGCCCCAGGCGCAGTAGCCCACAATGCCTCGGCTAACCCGTTACCCTGAACCCTGAACCCTAAGCAACCTTAAATACTAGACCCTAAGCAACCTTGAACCCTGAACCCTAAATCCTAAACCCTAAACCCCAAACCCTAAACCCTAAGCTCTAAGCCCTAAGCCCTAAACCTCTTTCAAAGGGGTCTTAAACTGGCACGGCCACCGAAGCCAGTGAGGATGACCACGAAGAGCAGCATCATTCCTTCAACTCCGGGCTTCGGAGCTTCCGAGATTAAGGGGGCCCCTCTGAAGGTTTCTGAGTTTGGGTTTGGGGGGGGGATGGGGGGGGGCACGAATTTTGGTGGAACCGCCCAAGCAATCATCCTGATTCCTCACTGCTAAGATGAGAGAGGCGCCTTAACCCTCAACGCGACGTAAACAGCAACAACCCTAAAACCCTAAAACCCCAACACCCTAAAATCCTAGAACCCCCAAAACCCGAAAACCCTAGGCACCAGTAAGGTCTTGGGTTTTGGGTACAGGCCGCCCATGTTGCTCAGCATTTTTGAAAATTACTACAGTTACAGTTACTGTTAGTGTTACTGTCACTGTCGCTGTCGCTGTCGCTGTCGCTGTTGCTGTTGCTGTTACTGTTGCTGTATTACTATTACTATTACAATTACTATGACTGTTGCTAGTACTAGTATTGTTATGCTTAGTACGAATAAAGTACACATACATATATACACATTTCTTAGTATTATTTGGGGAGGGGGTGGGGTGACTCTTTATGGGGTTTGGGGCTTAGGGTTCACCCCTAAACCCTAAACCCTAAACCGGTAACCCCTATACAGGGTTTGGGACTTTGGTCGGTTTACAGGGAGCCCGGGGACGCCCAACACACGGAAAATTAAGCGGCTTCAAGGCTTTGGGTTGCCAGGGACCTAAACGCCATATGCCCTCAAAACCCTAAACCCCAAAAGTCCTATAAGCCCTAAACTCCAACAAAGCTCTAAATCCCATAACTCCTGTAAGCCCTAAACTCTACACTCCATGAGCCTAACAAGCCTAAACCCTATAAACCCTTGTGACCCTCTAACAGCCTACACTATAAGCCCTAAACACTATAAGCTCTAACTACACCCACAACCCCTCAACCCCATGACCCTCTACAAGCCTCAAACCCTGAAGCCAAAACCCATGCTCTGAACCCATGAACCATAAACCTAAACCCATGTAGGCCCCAAGGGCCCACGAGCATTCCCGCAAAGAGCTCGGGCCGTTCCATGTTCTCACCTGAGCGTGGATGGTCGGGTTCTAGGGTTTAAGGTTTGGGGTTTCGGGTTTGGGGTTCTAGGGTTTTAGGCTTTCGGGTTTAGGGTTTGGGGTTGTAGGGTTTTAGGCTTTCGGGTTTAGGGTTTTAGGGTTTAGGGTTTGGGGATTTGGGGTTCTAGGGTTTTGGGGTTTTAGGGTTTTGGGGTTTTGGGGATTTAGGGTTTTAAGGTTTTAGGGTTTTAGGGTTTTGGGGTTTTGGGGATTTGGGGTTTTGGGGTTTTGGGGTTTTGGTGTTTTGGGGTTTTGGGGTTTTGGGGTTTTGGGGTTTTGGGGTTTTAGGGTTTTAGGGTTTTGGGGTTTTGGGGTTTTGAGGTTTTGGGTTTTTGGGTTTATATAGGGTTTCGTGCTTAGGGCTTTGGGGTTTGGGCTTTAGTGTTCGGGGTTTTGGGTTTAGGGTTTTAGGGTTTTAGGGTTTTAGGGTTTTAGGGTTTTAGGGTTTTAGGGTTTTAGGGTTTTAGGGGTTTAGGGGTTTAGGGGTTTAGGGTTTAGGGTTTGGGGTTGAGGGCCTTAGGGTCTGAGGGTGTGCGGGTTCTGGGGTTGAGGGTCTTAGGTTCTGAGGGTTTTCGGTGGTTCTATGGTTGAGGGTCGCAGGGTTGAGGTTGTGTGAGGGTCGCGGATTCTTGGGTTGAGGGTCTTAGGATTGGGGGGGGGGGGGGGGTTTGGGGTTTGGGGTTTGGGGATGCAGGGGCTTTGGGTCTGAAGGCTCCGCCAAGGACAGGGCTCCCCCAAGGACCGTGCCTTGAGGGGAAGGCTATGATGACGCCTACACCCTAATCCCCTAAACCTTTAAGGCCCCAACAAGACCCCAAGCCTTTAGGGTTTCGGGTTCGATTTGGTTCCATGGCTCCAAAGCACTCAAAGCCCTAAACCCCTCATCTCCTAAATTCCTAATCCCCCTAAACCCCCGGATCCCCCAAATTCCTAGACCCCTACACCCCAACGCAACTAAACCCCCTGTTCACGCTCAATGCTCCAAAGAATCACCCAAACCCCAACAACGCTGAGAGCCCAGTGGTACTCCGAAGTCTCAGGCTTGGGCTCTGCGTGCAGGCCAGCAAATATAATCCCCAATACTAAACCCTAAACCCTAACCCTAAACCCTAAACCCTAAACCCTGAATAGGGTCAAGGTTAGGGGGTGGAGGGATTCATGGTTCACAGCCCAGCGGCGGATGGGTATGACCAGCGCTATGCCCTGGCGACTTCGAGGTTCGAGGTGTTTGGGTTTTAGGGTCTAGGGTTTAGAGGGGGCTTCAAGGCTACAGGGTTCAAGGGTTTCAGAATGTTATGCGGGGGGGAGGTAACGTTCCGCCAAACTCTCAACTTTAAACTGGTAGGAGCCGTTATGGTCGAGGCCTTACCTGTCATCATTGCCCTATACGCCTCCATAACGGCCCTCGCCGGGCCTCAGTCAACCCTAAACCCGGAGTTCGGGGGTGAGTGGGTGGTCGAAAGGGCGCTACATCTAAACCTCAAAATCTTGAACAAAGTGCCAACCTACATCCCCGAGACTGCAAAACTTTTCGGCATGTCTAGCGAGGGGCGTGAGCTGCGGGTCGATACAAGGTGGCCCAACAATCAGAGAATAGAAAGGGTTTTAGGGTTTGGTTTAGGGCAATTCGCCCCCATATGAAGGGACCAAGGGGTTCCAGTGGGCATCTAGGATACAGCCGAACAAGTTAAGGCCTTAGGGGTTGGGGCTTAGGGTTAGACAGAGCTGAGGGGGGACTAAGGCTATTCAGCAACCATGGCCTAGTGGTTTCGTTTTTTTTTTTGGGAGGGGGGGGGGGGAATCCCACTCCCTACCCCTAATGGTTCCCAGCCCAACAACATCCCCCCCCCCCCTCGCCTCGAAGGCGTAGACGGCCGTGCCGGCAAAGACCATGACCCTCTCTGGCGGGGCGAACGCAACCACCTGCTGGCGAGCGAAACGAAGCTGGAAAACGGGTACCATTGCGCATCCTTGTTTCTACAGCCCCATATCAACAATCTACCCACCTAAACACCGAACCAGAAACTGGCCCTCTGAAAGATTCCTAGAGAAGATCCTCTCAACCCCATAAAAAAGTCCCAAAAAACTTGCCCTAAACTCTAAACCCCCAACTCAACTCTGAACCCGGCCTCCTCCGAAATCCCCTTCTCCGATACCGTGACCACTGCGGACACAGCCTTCTCAAGCGTTCGAGGATTGAGGGTTTAGGGTTTTTTATATAATATATATATATATATATATGTAGGGTTTAGGGTCATGGATCGAGAGTTGAAGGCTCTAGCATTTTCAGGTGTTGGGCTTGGCGTTATGTGGTTTAAGGCGTTGGCTTTGGTTGTTGCGGACACAGGGCTCGCAGACCCTTCGATCTAGGCTTTGCGGGGTTTACGGTTTAGGGTGTAGGGTAGGGCATGAGGCTTGAGCGTGGGGTTGGAGAATAGACGCCCGCACCCTCCAGCAACAACACGTCTAAACCTCGACACCCTGCCCGAAAACCTCGAAACTCTGAAACTCGAGCCGATTCGAAACTCTCTTTAAAAGCTTCACTCTCAGGGAACCCCAAACCCTAAACCTTAAACCCCAAACATCCGTCCAATCGGCGACTGCGGCAATAGCAAACATGATGATGGCATCGCCGATCAGGTTTGACACTTTCATCTTGCCTGCAGAAGATGTGCTCAGGGTTTGGGGTTCAGGCTTTAGAGTTTTTATTTTCACGTGTAGGGCTTGGGGTTTTGAACTTTTCGGGGATCTGTCGGGGGGTCCACGAAGCGTATGTAGGTTGGGTGACCCTAAGACCCTGAAACCCTGCAACACTTGACCTGAATGCGGCCAGGGGTACTGATGCGCCGGATCCAACCCAGCCTGCTAGGGGGTCTGGGCTTCTTTTGGCATTGGGCGTTGGGCTTTGGGCCTTGGGTTTAGGGCGAAGAGGTAGGGGTTCCTCCTTTGGTGGGGCAGGCGAGGCTTCCGCCACAAGAGGTTGTGAGCCCCCGAACCCGACTCTCAGAAACCCCTAAATCCCTAAAACCTACATCCTGAACCAAAACTGTGGGCGTTCAGTCAGTTGGCGTTGGAAGTAGGACAGCGGGGTTTTGGGTTTGTCTAAGGCTTACAAAACGGAATGAATCAAGTTCTGGCAGGAATGAGGGTGTAAGCTTTCGACAAAAGACTCAGACTGCCGGGGGGTTGAGAGGGGAAAGGGGGGAGGGACGTAGGAGCCTGAAGCAAGAAGACCAAACTCAGGGCTTGGGGTTTAGGGTACGTTTGTGGCTTGATCTGTAGGGTTTAGGGTCCCTGAACCCTCGACCCTTTCCCAGTTCGGAGTTCGGAGGCTTCAAATCTTTGTTCGCTTCTCTGGCTCAGAGCGGGCTCCCCAAACTCTGACCCAGTTCTGGGTCTAAGGTTGGGATTAGGCTTGGGATTCTTGACACAAGCCTGACCGCCCAAACCCTGAACACTGAACTGAACCACTGAAACCCTAGACCCACAATTCTAACCCCTGAACCCGAGCTAATTGCTCCTGTCTATTGCTGCTCTTCTCACGTTGTCATGCGCATCTTGGGGAGATTGCCACTCCAAATATGGAGTCCATAATCCCGAAGGGCCTGTTTAGGGCCTAGGGTTTAGGGTTTAGGGTTTAGGGTTTAGGGTTTAGGGTTTAGGGTTTAGGGTTTAGGGTTTAGGGTTTAGGGTTTAGGGTTTAGGGTTTAGGGTTTAGGGTTTAGGCCTTTCAGTTTCACGCTTCACCCAATTCACTGAGCCGAGCAGCGGAGTCATCATGAACGAAATGGCACAGAGGATGGCCGCTGTTGGAGGGACGGGCAGCTTCCTGAGATTGCGACTGCAAGATGTTCGACACCCTAGCAGACCTACGGACCTTAAACCTAGAACCCTTAACCCTTGAACCCTAACCACAACCACAGGAAGCCCTACGCAGGGGCCATGCGCCCCAAGACCATCTCCCCCCCAAAAAACTCAATCCCCAAACACCCAGAAAACATCAACACAAGTAGAAACCTGCAAGCCCGGTCCCGCGACTTTAGGGTCTTTGGGAGAGGTTTAGGGTTTAGGGTTTAGGGTTTAGGGTTTAGGGTTTAGGGTTTAGGGTTTAGGGTTTAGGGTTTAGGGTTTAGGGTTTAGGGTTTAGGGTTTAGGGTTTAGGGTGTAGGGTGTAGGGTGTAGGGTGTAGGGTGTTAGGGGTTTAGGCTTTGGGTTTGAGGTTTAGGGAGTTCAGGGCCTTAAGACACAAAAGGTTTTGGGCTCCCCCTAAAGAAACCCAGAGCAAGAAGCCTCTTATGGAGAAGGCAAGATGCCATGTCGCCAAGACCCTCTGCAAGGTCGACGAGATGAAGATGAAGTAGGATGTGCAGAAACCTCACTCGGATGGCCCTTAAAACCCTCTGAAAACAAAGATTCCTAAGTATGACCCTCTTAATAAACCCAAAATAAGAGAAAACATCCTCACTACTTACCTGGAAGCCCCTTTGACTTAGTAAGTAGGGTTAGAAAGGTGGGTTAGGAGTTAGGAGGACTATAGTAGGGTTTAAAGGGGATACGAAGTACACTTATCAAAGGAGCTTCCAATTAGGAAGGCGGCCCTTGCAAACCCTCGGAAAAAACAATCCTAAACATGACCCTCTTTAAGCGAAAAAAGGTGAAAACATAAAATCATTCCAAGGGCCTACCTAGCTCAGCAGACGATCGGATGTCCTTACTAGCTGCTTAAGAACCTCCAACAGATTAACAAATATCCTTCCTTATAAGGGTGGTATAGGGATGATTATCTTCGTTTGTTTTTTTTGTGGGGGGTTCTGAAGCAAAGAACAGTTTCAAGGGGGGCTGGTGACTCGAGGGTTCGAAATTTGGGCTCTAAGGGGTTTAGAGTCTTGGTTGTTGACCTCAAGCATCTACACCCTGAACTTCGAACCCTAAACCCTGAACACTTCACCCTAGACCCTGAACACTTAACCCTAAACCCTGAACACTTAACCCTAAACCCTAAACCCTGAACCCTAACCCCTACCCAGAGGGAACCAAGGTGCCGAACTGGGACAAGGACACCTGCCCGGCGATCAAGGCGTATCCCAGGCCTACGCAAAGCTGGAGCAGCGTTTTGGGAGGGTTTGGGGTCTAGGGTTTGGGGCGCAGGGTTCAGGATTCAGGGTCCAGGGCTTAGGGTTTGGGGCTTAGGGTTTAGGTTTAGGGTTTGGGGTTTGGGGTTTTGGGTTCAGGGTTTAGAGTTTAGGTATCAGGGTTTAGGGTTTGGGGCTTAGGGGCTGCGATAGAGCCCTGTCGGACGCGAGCGGCAGCTCATTAAGGCTGCGTCAACTACATAAACCGTTGCTAGTATCCCCAAAGGACCCAATATATGCACTCACCCAAAATCATATACCTCAGCTCGTCCTCAAACCCCCCCCCCCATGTTGCCTCCGTAGGCCTTCTGGCCCATGAGCGGATAGGACAAGTTGCACCTCTGGTGGCCTTGGGCTGATGGTCCCTAAGCCGGTTTAAAGGCTTCCATGGCTTAGGGGTATAGGGGCGTGGAAGTAGAGCTTGCGCAGGAGCGATGGCCATCAAGGCTGTAGGGTTTGGCAGAACCATAGACGTAAACTAGCTACCCTAAACTCTAAACACTCATTCCTAACCCAAAGCACCCATTCTTCCCTCACACGTTGGGGAAGCAGAAGTAAGTTGACCACTCGGGTAACCGTATAGAGCAGGGCACCACACGCGGGCCTAAAACCTTCTGAACCCTCTGAACCCTCTGAACCCTCTGAACCCTCTGAACCCTCTGAACCCTCTGAACCCTCTGAACCCTCTGAACCCTCTGAACCCTCTGAACCCTCTGAACCCTCTGAACCCTCTGAACCCTCTGAACCCCCTGAACCCCCTAAACCCTCTGAACCCTCTACACCCTAACCCACCTCGGGCTCCCTCAAACCACAAGAAGCACCCTCAGCTCCTTCCTCAAGCCGTAAAACCACAAACTCACGCGCACACAGAACAACCAACAGTGAACACGCTGAAACTGAATGCCTCAACTAAGACCAGGGACACTGGCCCAGTAAGAGCACGCCGGCTGTTGAAATCACGCAAGAGCCACTCATCAACCTCTGAATCTGTTTAGGGGTTAGTGTTTAGGTTTACGGGTGTTTAGGAAGCCAACTCCAAGTAAGTCCTTAGGGGTCGTGTTCTCGGGGGAGGGGGGGGGGGTGTAAGCCACCGAGTTTGCTGGGGTCCGCCATGCTGGCCCACCCTAAACCCTAAACCCTACACCCTGAATGACCCAAACCCCGGCATGAACCCTAAATCCTGCATGAACCCTAAACTACCCCATACTCTAAAACCCGAACCCAAGACCCGAAGTCCTAAGCCCTGAACAGGATTTCGGTGTTCCGTTTCCTACTTTGGCACGATGGAGGTATTTCAGCGGAAAGTGGCTATGGGATCCCTGTAAATTCGGGTTTAGGGTGTGGGGGCTTAGGGTTCTGAATTAGGGGTTAGGGCTTGGGGTTTACTGTTTAGGGTTCTGAATTACGGCTTAGGGTCTGGGGCTTGGGGTTCTGAATTATAGGTATCCCTCACTCCAAGCAGCAGTAGCGCCCACGCCCACCCGGCATTGGTAACCTGGGTGTGTGCAATCAGTTCTTGTGGCGAGGCTTCATAACTTGTTGGGCTCGCAAGCTTTAGGTTCTGGGTCCGGGTTGACGGTTTCGGGTTGAGGGCGGCTTTTAGGGTTTCGATTTCCAATATCCAAGCCCAGGCGCTCCCCGAACCTGAACCCTACCTGAGGACTCTGTTTGCGCAGACTTTTCTGGGTTAGACCTACTAGTCACGGGGTTACTAAGCTGTACGTAGGTTCGTGGAGGTCCGAGTGGGCCCTAAGCCCTAAACCCTAAACGCTCACGCGGGCGCGCAAACAGTCCAGACCTTGCTGGACAAGCCTTAGAGCGAGCAAGACCGACAACATGAAACCCTCAACCCCAACCCGTAGAACCTAAACACCACTCCCTAAACGCTGACGCCCAATCCCCGCACCCCTTAAGAAGAGTCCCAGAGCAATGGTGTGAAGTTCTTGCGGCTTGGGCTTTAGCTGGTGTGAGGCTATTTTGAGTTTAGGGCTTCGGGAGCAGGAAGAAGTAAAACCCTAAACCCTGAACCCTGAAACCCTGAAACACCCTCAAAACCCTAACCCGAGACACCATCTGTCTCCAACCTTAAACTTCAACCCCACAATTTGCCGGCGAAACACCGCCTGCGGCATAAAGAGGATGCCAGTGGCAATGAAGGCCTTAAAGGTACCTGGTACGGGTCTTGTGACCTTTGGGGTGGGGTGGGGATGTTGGGTAAGGGTTGGGGGTAGGGTTTGGGGTCCATGGTTTGGGCTTTTGGGCTTTGGGTAGTTTACAGTTTAGGGTTTAGGGCACTTGCTTTTAGGTCTATAGGGTTTACGGTTGGGCTTTGGGTGGTTTAGGGCCATTTGGGTTTTGAGGTTTCAAAGACCCCGATCCTACCAAGGAGACCACTTTGAGCTTGTAGTTGAGTTTAGGATTCAGGGCTTAGGTTTAGGCCTTCCTGAGGCTTCGGGTTTAGGAGGCACGCGAAGATGCATGTTGCCTCCTACGTTTGCCACAGATTTGGCTGCACAATCTGCGGAGACACGAAAGCACCCTAGCCCAACTTTGGACCTAAACCCTGAACCCGAAACCCGAGACCTCAGCCCGAAATCACATGGCGCTTGCGGCACGATGCCGGGCTTCGGGCGCAAGCAATAAAGACAGAGACCATGACTCTCTCAAAGGGGGCTGCACATGCTTGAGGAACTTTCATGAAAAACTTGCAGAAAGGACTGCCGACAATGGCAATCCCCATATGAATCCTTCCGAGAGTCTCAGGCACGCCTTGGCGAGCGACATCTTCCTTCGAGGGGTGCTTGCAGGCTGGCCGAACCCTAAAACCATAAAACCATAAAATCCTAAAACTCCAAAACCCTGATTTTATTCCAAAAACCCTAAGACCCTAAAATCCTAAACCCTAAAACCCAAAAACCCTAAAATCCTAAAACCATAAAACCATCCAACCATAAAACCCTGAACCCGAAGAATGCAGGAGCCTTATGTTGCTTGGGGATTCAGGGTCGACTGAGGATGACAGGGCTTTAAACTCGTCTGGCTGCCTTCGGAACCTCAAGCCAGGCTTAGGGTTGTGGGGTTCAGGGTTTAGGGTTTAGGATTTAGGATTTAGGGTTTATATGACTCCTGACTCTGTTCAGGTCGGTTTAGGGTCGGTTGCGGGTCGGTTGAGGGTCGGTTGAGGGTTTAGGGTAGGTTTGGGGATTCTTCCCAAGTGCCTTCAACTCTGTGGTAGGTTTGGGGTTCTTTCCTAAATACCTCAAACCCTACACACAACCTCCAAAAGACCAGTGTAGTTCAAACACTTGGAGAGAAATGCCATTGGACATGTTCCAGTGTCTGGTCTAGGGAGATTTGGTTTGCGGAGCTTCGGGTTCAGTTTGGTGTCGTTCTGATGGCACTGAGGGCATTCACACAGCAGTTTGGGGTATGTGGTGCTGTTTGTTAAAAGTATTCAGGGCTGTTGTAAGGGTCTATTGGGACGTGCTGAGCTCCACGAGGAGGGTCTAGGGTCTAGGGTTTCGGGCTTAGGGTTTAGGGGTGACCCTAAGAAAGCCTGCCGCAAAGCAGTTTGGGTGCAAGCTGACCCCTCCAAAAAACCAGCAACTTTCGTAACCACCCTGTGAGTTCTTGGGCGGCTTAGGGTTAAGCAGGCCTATGGGGGTTGTTAGAGGGGGGGGGGTTTAGGTCCTATAAAGGCCGGTGGCCTCTTTATCTGGTACCCTTACACCTTAATATGGCCCCTAAATACCCTACTAGGATCCCCGAAGAAAAAGGCCGCTACAAAACAGAAACCCTACTTTAAGAGACCACCAACCCATATATATATATATATATACATATATATATACATACATATACATATATATATATATATACATAGATACATGTGTATATATATATAAAGTCAACCCTACAAAACCTTCGCCCCAGCGGCTTCTTCGCTGCGCCCTGCGATGGTGGCAGCGACTCTGCCAGCAAACGCGTCTGGCGGCCCTGGAAATCCTGTCTGTAGGGTTTAGGGTTTCGGGTTTCGGGTTTCGGGTTTCGGGTTTAGGGTTTAGGGTTTAGGGTTTAGTTTGAGGCGTAGGTTACTTGGGGTTCAAAAGTTATAGGGTTTAGGTTTAGGTCTTACGGTTGCAAGGTGTTGGGGGTGCTTGATGTACTTGGAGTTGAGGGTAACGCGTCGCCCAAAATCTTGAAAGGAAAAGAACCCCTACGCCTCGGACGTTACTCGGTCATGCCGGCTTGCGGGGGGTAGGCGAGTGGGGAGGCGGGTGGCTACATATTACTGGGCTTTTTGGGGGGCCTTCTGGCGGATCTGGACTAGTTTGAAGGCAGTGGCTTCTTCAACAAAGTGCCGATTTACCGGCTTGGTTTCGGGCTTTGGGTTTTAGGGCTTTAGGGTGTAAGGTTTTGGTTTAGGGTATAGGGCTTAAGGTTTAGGGAGCCCTAGAAGGTTATCCTGCGTAGCACACCTTGAGCCCTGAACTTTCGAGGAAGCTCGTGCGATCCTCATCGCCATCGCCGATGTCCGCCACAAAGAACGCAATGTAGCCTCAAGGTTGGGAAACCCCAAATAACCCCAAAGCCAAAGCTAGCTGATTCATGTCATTAAGACAGCTCTCAAGACGCCCCCAAACCCTCCCAAACCTTCTCTTCAGCACGCCTATGGTGGCTTGGGGCCAGGGGCCTTTAAAACTTTAGGGTTTGGGGTTTAAAGGGTTTAAGGTTTCGGGTTTGGGGGAAGAGAGTCGCATTCAGGGCCTTCGGCTTAGGGTAGCTATAAAGGTGTAGGGCTGACAGCTCAGAGTTGAGGGTCTCATGACGAGTACGACCGCAGCCAAGCTGCTCATCTGGTCGCGGATCTCATTCGCCAACCTCGGGCAATTCGCGATGCACTAATCCGTAGAAGCCTGCTGCCTCAAAGACCTTACGCCTGACAAACTGAAACCCTACACACCATGCTAAACACAAATCACACGCACACAAGCACACGCGCACACAAGAGCAAAAAAAAACAAACATCGTAGGCCCTAAACCTGAAACCCTGACCGCAAACCCTAAGTCTCGAACCCGAACACCAAACCTCAAACCATAACACCCCACAAAACAAACATCATATCCCAAACATCGGCCAGAAGAGGGTTTAGGGCCTAGGGGTCAGGACCCAGCAGCACGAAGGAGGAGTCGTTCGTCTCCAGCGCAACGGGACTCGGAGATTCGTTGCTCACGCCCTCCTCCAGTCCTCCAGCACAGGGTTTTGGGTTTCGGGGTTGGTAGGACTGATCGGAATTTATAGGGTTTAAAGGGCCTTATTACAGGGGTTTATAGGGTTTATAGGGTTTGTAGAGTTTATAGGGTTCATAGGGCTTTTATAGGGTTTATGATTGGAGTTTAGGGTTTAGGGTTTAGGGTTTAGGGTTTAGAGTTTAGGGTTTAGGGTTTCGGGTTTCGGGTTTAGGGTTTAGGGTTTAGGGTTTAGGGTTTAGAGTTTAGGGTTTGGGCGGGTTTAGGGTTTAGGGGTTGAGGTCACCACGAACTCTAACACCTTCTGTTGGTTGTTTTTTATTTGGGGGGGAGGGGGGGAGGGGGGGAAGGGCGAGGGGTAATACCTCTGACATAAGAGGGCTTTCCTTTTGAGTGTACGTACTCGTTTAGTTGAAGGGCCCAGGGCTTGTAAGGAGTAAGCCTGCAAATAACACTACCTCCGTGTAGACTGCCCAAACCCGAAATGTTCAACACGGCACACCCTAAAGCCCCAATACGTGGACCCTACCCAAAAAAACCCCAAACACGTTTCAAAGGCTGAAGCCTAAACCCCAAAACCCCAAACCCTAAACTCTAAACCCTATATATAACCCCAACCCTAAACCCTAAACCCTAAACCCTACACTCTAAGTCTCTCCGGGAGTCTGGGTGCGCCGTTTGTCGGCTGCGGCTCAGATTCATCGCGCCGCCTCAGGTGCTCGAGGAGGGCTTGGGGTTGCAGGGTTAAGGCTTTTCGGGGGTCCGGAGGATGGGATTTAGGGTTTAGGGTTTAGGGTTTAGGTTAGGGTTTAGGGTTTAGGGTTTAGGGTTTAGGGTTTAGGGTTTAGGGCTTAGGGTTTAGGGTTTAGGGTTTAGGGTTTAGGGTTTAGGGCTTAGGGGCTTACAGGGTTTATGGGTTGGGGCTTTTCGGTTGAGGTCACGGGGTTAAACGTGAACCCTGACCTCAACCCTTTGGGCATTGGAGCCCGAGGCTTATCTTGGGTTAAGGGTTCAGGGTTTAGGATTTAGGGTTCAGGGTTTAGGATTTAGGGGTCAGGGTTTAGGGTCTTGGCCTCAGTTCCTGCGCTTATTTCGAGTGGCTCGGCTGGCTTCGCTGGACTGCGGGGTTAAGAACTTAGGGTCAGGTGTTGGCTATTTGCCAATAGAGGGTGTTTTTGCAACATACAGAGCCTTATATTGGGGGTTCCCCTGTCAGGGTGTGCCTGAGGGTAGCGCGCAGCCCATCTCTTTCTCCCTCACACTCCGGTTGCCAGTGGAGTTGTTGGAAAGCATTCAACGTATTCAAAAGCATTCAACATTTGAACTACACATTCGTTTCCCCCAAACCCATCGAAACACGGCCCAACAACCTCCCACGCTCAAACCCTGAACCCCAAAACCCCCAAACCCTAAAGCCCTAAACGGTTTACCCCATGCAGAACCCAAAACCCCAAAACTGACAACCTAAACTCTAAACCTCGAACCCTGCTTTTTGCTGTGCAGTCTTAGACGTGAAGGCTTAGAGGACTCCCTGAACATGCTGAAGCTTCCGCTTGCCTCGAAAGAGAGAGAATAGTGGTTCCGGGCCCTAAACCCAACCCTCAACCCTCAACCCTAAACCCTAAACCTAAACCCTAAACCCTAAACCCTACAGTTTGGTTCGTTTCGGGTGTTGGGCTTGAACTCGGCCGGAACTCTTGAGTCTGAGGCGCTTCCGATGCAGGTACTCGCGGCGGAAGCCACCGAGATGTGTAAGTTGGCTCGATCTGGGTAGGGTTTAGGGTTTGGGGTTTAGGGTTTAGGGTTTAGGGTTTAGGTTTTAGGGTTTAGGGTTTAGGGTTAGGGTTTGGGGGGGTTTAGGGTTTAGGGAGTTTAGGGTTTGGGGTTTGGGGTTTTGTGGTTTGGGGTTTAGGGGAAGTATAACCCTAAACTAAACACTAGACCCTGAACCCTGAGCTGGGGGGGTACTGTAAGGTACATCGTACATTCTCGGCCCGTATGCCTTGGGTTTAGGGCTCTGGGTTTTGTATAGGGTCTGGGGTTTCCCGAAACCCTAAACCCCGCAAAAGGGATCGCAGAACAGAATCAGGACTCGGAATGTCGAATGACATATCATCTGATAAATAATGCGGGGTTCCTAAACTTCCGGGGACCTGCGAAGACCCCGAGACAATCAGACAAAGCAATTCCGCGGTCCCTGGCTGATGGACCCTACATGCCGAGCCCTCAACCCTAAACCGGAACGAGCTTCAGACTGGCATTCAAGGTTTCCGTGTGCCGTCCTTCACCGGACAGCTACTGACAACATCCTTCTAGGGCTTAGGACCCCAAGCTCCAACCTTCCAACCCGGCACCCCGCCCCTGACCCTGAACCCTAACATCCCCCCGTAGAAAATAGTCACCCTAACAGCCGGAACCCCCCCCCAAAAAAACAACAAATAAATAAATATTAATAAATAAATAAACACCAAGCCTGACACCATGAGCCTGAACCCTAAACCCCAAACCCTAATACTAACCCTAAGTCCTAAACCCTGAAACCCTAAACCCAGGGCCTCAATCCGCGGTCTTCGCCCAGGAAGTCTGGAGGTAAGCTGGAAGAGCGAGTGGGCGAGGGCTCCGCGCCTTGGGTTTAGGGCTTAGGGTTTAGGGTTTAGGGTTTTGGGTTTAGGGTTTAGGGTTTAGGATTTAGGGTTTCGGGTTTAGGGTTTAGGCTCAGGGTTTAGGCTTTCGGGTTAGGGTTTGGAGTGCAGGGTTTGGGGAATTTGGGGTGCAGGGTTCAAATCGGGATTTTTCGGAACTTCGGTTCAAGGGCTTACCTGGGTTCATTAAAGGGCCCTTAAGGGGTCGATACCTAGGGAACCTAGGGAAGCCTACGGAGCCTTAGGCAGCAGTGGGGAGCATTAGGAAATCTTGGGTTACATAGCCCCCCTTGAACCCCGGTCCCTTAAGGACCCTATAAGTAAGTTCAGGTTGATTTTTGAGGTTTTGCTTTTTGGAGCTTGGGGTTTGTTAGGAATATACTGAACTTGAAGCCCTACATTGTTTAGGGTCTTGGGATTAGGGTTTAGGGTGTAGTGGTGAACCCTAGGCCCGGAAGCAATACATCCCCTGAACCCCCGAAGAACGATGAACCCTAAACCCTAAACCCTAAACCCTAAGCCTTCTACAGCAGCACATCCAACCCTGCAGCTTCTCGCTCGTTCTAAACCCCAAAACCCTAAGCCGATAACCCTAAACCCTAAACCTTACACACACGAAAAAAACAAGAAAACACAAAAAAACAACCAAAACCCCAAAACCCTACAACCCAAAACCCTGAAACCCTAAAACCCTCAACCCCAAACCCTAAAACTCTAAAATTCTAAGCCCCCCAAAAACCCTGAAATCCTAAAACCCTAAACCCCAAAACCCTAAGACCCTAAAATCCTACAACCCTAAACCCGGTCCCGACAAGCATTTGGTTCTAGGGGTTACGGGTGGATCGGCCTCGACGCTTCTGCTGAAACCGCTCGACATCTCGCTGGTAGTCCTGTGAGGTTTAGGCTTGAAAGGTTTAGGGCTTAGGGTGTAGGGGTTTAAAGCATACACCCGTGCAGAGTTTCCAAGCACCATGCTCTGTACATTACACGCCATACCCCAACCCCACAGCCCCAAGTCTCTCAGCTTCAACCCTCGCGAGATTCTTTTCGGAAAAGTTTGGGGTTCAGGCTTCGAGCTTAAACAATTCGGCAGCTTATGGTGGTCCAGCTTTTGCTTTTGCTTCTGAAGGCTCGGGGAAGCGCTTCAAGGCTTTCGCGCTTAGGACGTTGCAACGCAGGCGGCGGTCAGGGTTCAGGCTTCAGGGCGAGCGCCGGCTCCGGGACCGTGTTCGGCTTGTTGCACGCTAGAAGTCGCAAGCTGCGTCAAGGGGTCAAAAGATTTCTTTCACTTGCCGGCTTCCAGGTCCGCGCCAGCAACGCAGTAAAACCCAAGCAGTCTAGAGGCTTAGGAGGCAAGATCTTCAAGATATCTTCAAGGTAATGAGGCACATGGACCCTCAGGGTTAAGGTGCACGATGCAGGAATCCGGAGTTGGAGGTTGCGAGGGGCAGCGCACATTCACGCTGAGCCCTGGCTGGCGGCTCCTTCCGGCCCTAAACCCTAAAGCCTAAACTAGACCCAAGAGTAACCTAGCAATAAAAAGGGCACCCTTTTTGGCTGTACAGATCCTTATGAGGGAACCTAAACCCTAAAAAAAGGGAATAAGGGTCCATTCTGGGTCCTAGTAGACCTCAGACCCTAAACCCTAAAGCGCAGATCTTGAGTCGATACTTACAGGGTGTAGATCGCAGACCGTGCGCTGAACTGCGTATTGCAGATTGATGTGAATGCGTGTCGTAAGCGTCCGAAATGATTGGCCAAACGGAATAGATTCTCATTTCAAGTCAGTGGTGCTTTTCGATAGGAAATTCCGGAAGTGGGGGTCCTAGAAAGTCTTTTCAGGGGCCATGTAGGGGACATAGGCAAATGTTTTCCGAATTTCGTGCTCAGAAGTAGGCAGTCAACTGCAGTGCTCCTGCACAGACTGTGGAAAGTATCCCACCGTCTCTGTCTTTACATGGGTGTTTCCGAAAAATAGGTGGACCCTTTCCAGGTTCCTTTGTCATAGCACATTTTGGGGTATGTTAGGGAGAGACCCCTTTAAGGGAAACGCTATGTCTCAAGTCACGAGCCCTAAGCCCCAAACCCCGAAGCCTTAAGAGAAGTTTGTGTCCTGAAGCCTCAACGCCAAAATAAAACCCAAGCGGCTTAACCTCAACACCTTGTGGTGCATCATACCAAGCTAGCAATCGGCAAATCCTGAAATCCATGTGATCTTGATATTTAACGCTCTCGAGATCTAGGAGATTTGAGCATGCACGTCAGATCACACAGAGATTGGAAGATGGGACGCTGCTGCGCGTGATTTTGGCATTTACAATAGCACGAGTTGACAGAGAATACCAGGATGCGTTCGGTAAGTAATATCGTCTCCTTAATCACTATCCACATTGTCTGCGCCAACAACCCACATGGACATGATTCTGCCAGCAGGAGACTGGTCCGTGGACGAACTTCGTCTAGCAAAAGCAGTTTAAGGGTCAACCCTGAACTCTACAGCAGTACAGAGCCTACATCAAAAGATGTTGGAAGCTTGCTCGACATTCGATGGGTCTTACATTCAAATGGGCCAAGTGATGAGAGCAACAAAGGCCGATTTTGCGAGCCTAACCCCTAAACTCTAAACCCAAGACCCGAAACCCTGAACCCCAAACCCTAAGCTTCCATAAGGGGGCTGTTCAACATGGTGGTCTCCTTGGGCTTCCTATTGTCACAATTCCAATACTTTGGGTGTCCAACAAGGGATCATAGTTTAGAACGCGGTTCATGTGCCGATCCACCCCGTTTGTGGAAGAAGCACCGTTGACCGTGGTTTCGGGTTTGGGGTTTAGGGCAGAAGGCCTAAACCCAAAAACAGAAGCCCAAACCCTCAACCCACCCCCTCAAAAAGCCCTAAGCCCAAAATCTAAGCACAATCTGCCAAAAACTATGAGACCCATACCCAACAGCCCCAAGCCCTTAAATGGGGTTTTGGGGTTTGGGTTTTGCGCCCTAAGCTCTAAGCCCTAAAGCCCTGAAGCCTGAACACTCAACCCTAAACCATAAACCCTAAACCCTAAACCCTAGGCCCTAAACCCTGAACCCAAACCCTAAGACTCTAACCCAAGTTCAACCCCCTATCCTCGTACGCGTCGTCTCTTGTGCCGGGCCGAAGCATGCTTGAACCCTGGCAACTGGCAACTGCGAGGGCGTTGCTTTAGGGTTAGGTAGGGGTTCTACATATAACCCTAAACCTCAAACCCTAAACTCGGAAATTTTTGTTCCATTACTTTTCTGCATGCTGCATCCATAGTTGTACCTATACCTATGTTTATGTATACAAGGCGCTTAGGGCTAAGTAGGGTTCCATAAGAGTCATACAACGGGTATCACCTGCCTAGAATAGAATGCAACACCTTGAGTTTCTACTTGGGTGCATTTGGGGGTTTGGGGTTTGGGGCTTAGGGCTTCCGGTGCAGGGTTTAGTTACGGTTTGGGGGTATAAGGAGGGAACCCTAACCCGGTGGTGCCGACCCTCTTCCATCGGAGCTGAACCGGCACCTCTGACTCCTCGCTCTGGGTGGCTGCGCTGAACCCCCCTAAAGCCGAAACCCGTAACCCTTTCAAAAGCGCTCGCCTTTCCAGATCCTGCTCCGTCTCACCTTGATCTGATGGCGATGGTGACAAAGAAAAATGCCGCCCCGCCGGCTTTTCGGCACAAAAAGCGGGCCCCGACAACCTTCGGGGCCATTCCCATCCCCGTACCTACCGCAATCTCACTCACTCCTCTGACTTTCTTCTCTTCTCGTCTCTTCTCTTCTCTTCTCTTCTCTTCTCTTCTCTTCTCTTCTCTTCTCTTCTCTTCTCTTCTCTTCTCTTCTCTTCTCTTCTCTTCTCTTCTCTTCTCTTCTCTTCTCCTCCTCTCCTCTCCTCTCCTCTCCTCTCCTCTCTTCTCTCTCTCTCTCTCTCTCTCTCTCTCTGTCTCTCCCCATCTCTTTCTCTTCCTCTCTTTCTCGCATCTCTCGCTCTCTCTCTCTCTCTCTCTCTCTCTCTCTTTCTTTATCTGGGGAAGGGGCGGGGGGGGGCTTGGGGGAATACCCGCGATCAACCTCAAAGCCCCTCCCAACACCTGCAAGTGGTTTAGGATTTAGGGTTGAGGGCTTGGGGCTTGGGATCCAAATCAAACTCCTCCCCCACGTCAGGAAGCCCGGCACTACTAGCCCAAGTCAACCTCCCTATCCACAGATTGTTTCGGCCATGGTCAGGTGAGTCTGGATGCACGTAAACCTAACCCCAAACGCCCTAAACCCAAAACCATGTAAAGTCCTATAAGCCCCTATCCCTTAAAGATAGGGCAGAACCAAAATAGTGGGTAAATGGGGCCCAAGCAAGCCCTATCACCCCAAAATGCCCTATAGACCCCTAAGTGGGGCGCCTGTGGGCCAGAGACAGGTTGGCCCGCGAAGCTTCAGCTTGTGTCTGTGAAAGGGGTTTTGGGTTTAGGGTTGTTAAAGGGCGTGTCTAGGGCTTTGTGGGTCTAGGTTGGTTCCTGTTTTTGTTAAACGGCTTCTAGTGATTTTTGTTGTGTGAGTTTTAGCTCTTTGCTTTAATCTGACTTGATTTTGCTTTCAGGGGGGATGTGCACACACACATATGTATATATATAGATATACACATATACATGTTTGGGTCGTTCTCTAACTTGGCCAGGCTCAAGCTTTCAGGGCTTTTCCTGATGCCCAAGTACATCCCTTAACAAGGGCCTGAAGAGTTTAGGGCCTAGGGTTTGGGGTTAGGTTTTAGCGTTAGGCCTTGACTCAGGCCAAGCAGTGCTTCGTGGGAGGTTCGAGCAGTAGAAGCGGCGGCGGCCATGCAATGGAGCCCATGTTCCTCTTTGTGTCAAGGCTTAGGGTTTAGGGTTTAGGCTTTAGGGTGATCCTGCGCCTGAGGAACAGCCGAACAGGGAACACCTTCACCGTAGAAGCAACACCAAAAGCCTAAGCCAAAAAGACCCGAAACCCCAAATATGCCACGAAACCGGAAACCCTGAACCCCCAATCCGCGAACCCTGAACCCCCCGCAGTGAAGACACCCTTCCCAAAAACCCAAATAGGAGCCCTGTGCTTGAATCTCTCCTAAACCCAGCACCCCAAACGCCCTAAACCCCCACATAAAGCCCCCAAACCCGATACAAACCCTAAACCCCGTAAACCCTGAACCCCAGCCCCTAAGCCATAAGCAACCTAACCCCCAAACACCCTAAGCGCCACACTACGAGCCTCAACCCCAAACACCATAACAAAACCCCTAACCCCTAAACCCTAAACACTCAACCCTAAACCCTAGACCCTAAACCCTGAACCCTGAACCCTAAACCCCAATCTCAAACAAAGGAGCGCACTTCTCAACCAGTTGCCAGGTCGCGGAGCCGGGGCTCTCCACGCCTAAGGGATCGAGGCTGGGGGGGGTTTCGGGTTTAGGGTTTCGGGTTTCGGGCTGTTTTCTTGTTTATGGACTCTATGGGGTTCATGTGGTGTTGGGCTAAATGTCGGGCTACGGGCTGCTGCTTCGGAATCTGTAGGTTTTCGGGGTTTTAGATTGGGGTTTCTAGTTTGGGGCTTTGATCTAGGGCATTGGGGCTGAAGGGCTGCACCCCAAGACCCTAAGCCGGGTTGCGGGCTTTGGTTAGAGGGTTTGGGGGTTTCGGGGGGCACTTCATGGCTTGGGGCTTTCGGGGCTTTGGGCTGGGGGCCTAAGCCGTAAGACCTTAAAATCCAGACCCTGCAACGTGGCTTCTTTTAGCACTTTCTGTGGGAGATCACAGAAAAATGCATGGACCCTGAACCCTGAACCCTGAACCCTACATCCTATAGACAAAACTAGCCCTGGGAGTTTCCGGTTCTAGGTCTCCCCTGCCTTCATCTCCCCCCGTTTTCCCCTCCAAACTCAAGCCTGTGCTGGAGAACTTAGGTTTAGGGTTCAGGGGTTTAGGGCTTTGGGATTTAGGGTTTAAGCGTTCCTGGGAAGCCGGCGCAGCTCGCACTTGAGGCTCTGGTAGAGCCTCAGGGGTTTATAAAGACGAACGGCTTGAACAGGGCTTCAACTTGGGGGGGGCGCCCCAGGGGTGAAAGGGCTCTTTTTTCAAGGGTGCCATTGCGCCAGGTGCCAGAACCAAGAAGATCAGGCTTGAAAAGGGATTTAGCCCTAAACCCGAAAGAAGGGGGGGGGCGGGGGTTTCAATTGCGATTTATCGGCTTGCAGTTAGGAACTTAGTTTGGGTAGCACGATAGTAAATGGTGTGTATATATACATATATATATATATATATATTTTTTGTATATATACACTTGAAACCCTAAACCCTTAGTAAATTATGGTCGCTTTATTACCGCTCCTGACTGACCAAGCAGGGTCTGTCACTTTAGAGGTCCGAGCGGTTGAAGCTTGAGTGCTAAATTAGTGCATTGTGGCTGCGCTGCGCGAACTGTGCCCTAAACCCTAAGCCCCAAGCGCTAAGCCCTGAGCCCTAAGCCCTAAGCCCGAAGCCCTAAGCCCTAAGCCCGAAGCCCTAAACCCTAAACCCTGAACTGACTTAGATAATTTGGGCTCATTGGGTTTACAGTTTTTGCTGTGCTTGTTGGGGTACGGTAGTCCCAGGAATACTTGGGGCTGAGGGTTGAGTGCCAAAGCCTGAACCCTAGACCTTCAACCCCCAGACAAGCCCCATAGAAACCCCAAAAATCTCATAATTACTCCCCAAAGACCCCACATAAACCCCCCACATAAAACCCCATATCAACCGCATGGACGCGATAAACGCCAGAAATTCCCTACACCCAAGACCTCCGCGCCCACAAACCTAAACCCTAAACCCTAAACCCTAAATCCTGAACCCTAAACCCTAAATCCTAAAACTGCCAACAAGCAACTGCTGAAGCTTCTCGGTGGAGAGCCCCGCACCTCTGGGATGTCTTGGGGGCCCTTCATTCTGGGGTACCCTAAACCCTAAACCCTAAACCCTAAACCCTAAACCCTAAACCCTAAACCCTGGGGTTGCTTCTTGGGGTTTAGGGCTTAGGGCCGAGGGTTTCGGGCGTTTGGGGCAGCAGAGCTACGCTGCGCCTCAACATAAAAAGGAAGTCGAAAAGTGTGGGTTGACACGGGGTTTATCTGGGGTTTATAAGGGGTTTTGGGTTTAGGGTTCAGGGTTTATAGGGTATAGGGTTTAGGGTTTAGGGTTCAGGGTTTAGGGTTAAGGGGTTTAGGGTTTAGGGTTTAGGGTTTAGGGTTTAGGGTTTAGGGTTTAGGGTTTAGGGTTTAGGGTGGAGGGTTTAGGGTTTAGGGTTTAGGGTTTAGGGTTTAGGGTTTAGGGTTTAGGGTTTAGGGTTTAGGGTTTAGGGTTTAGGGTTTAGGGTTTAGGGTTTAGGGTTTAGGGTTTAGGGTTTAGGGTTTAGGGGGCTTATATAGGGTTTATACAGGGTTTGTAAGGGTTTAAACCCCGCAAAGACCAGCACAAAACCCAAAATGACAAGAATATTTGAAGCCCCAAAGCCCAAAACCCCAAACCCTAGTAGCGGTAGCCTTGTTGGGCAGGGTCTTCCGCCAGCAGCACCCGCCACTGCGAATGCGCAGCCTCGTGGAACTTCGAGTTTAGGGTTTAGGGGTTTAGGGTTTAGGGTTTCGGGTTTCGGGTTTAGGGTCACGTGTTGCTTCATGGGCTTTCAAGGAGCCGAACACCCTTCCCCAACAAAAGAAAAAGATAATATGAGTACTACTGGGGTGCTATGTAGCCCCCTCCCGCCAAACCCCAAACCCTGAACACCCAAATGGGTTTTGGCTTGAAGGGCTTAGGAGGCAGCAGGTTTTGGGAGCCCCTGGGGCTTCGCATATACGACACCTGTTTAGGAGCCAAACGGCCAGGGTTTTGTAGGGGTTTAGGGTCTAGGGTCCAGGGTTTAGGGGCTAGGGTTTAGGATTGATGGGGCTTAGGCATTAGAGAGTTTATGGTTGGGGGTTTTGCGGTGTAGGGGGTTCGGGCTTCGGGTCTACGGCGAATAGGATGTAGGGTTCCGGATGGACTCTGCGGGTTGAATATATCATAAGAAGCCAAGTGGGTGGAAGAGAGGGTGGAGGGCGTAAGGGCTCCATATTCCCTAGGTAAGCGCTTCAGAATCCCAATTAAGCCTTCATAACCACTACCGAGGGAATATGGGTCCCTAACACTCCCCTCCCTTCCACTCTCTGGGTTATTAATCCCTAAACCCTGAACCCAACCCTGAAGAATCCTGGGCTGACCCCTTGGTTCCTTGTGAATCTAGCGGTGCCTGAGGAGCTAAGGTTCGGGTGCCCAGGCCTCGATGTCCGACAGCATCGTCACCACCCGCAACCTCGCGAAACGTGGGAGGGGGGGGGTGGGGCCTCAACCCGAAACCCTAGACCCTAAAGCCTAAAGCCTAAATCCTAAAGCCTAAAGCCTAAAGCCTAAAGCCTAAAACCTAAAGCCTAAAGCCTAAAGCCTAAAGCCTAAAGCCTAAAGCCTAAAGCCTAAAGCCTAACCCCATCAACCCTCAACCCTCAAACCTCAACCCACGACCCTCAACCCTCAACCCTAAAACCGAAACCCTAAACCCTAAACCCTAACCCTAAGCCCTGCGGGCATTTTTGGACATAGGGTTTGGTTTTGTTGGTCATCGTACAATCCTTTGAGCTTAGGGCGCCACTTGAAACCCCAACCCTTGCACATCATGGGCTTCTGGAGACCGGAATAGAAGGGCAAAAAAGACCGCAAACCAAAAACCACTGAACCCTAAACCCTACACCCTAAACCTTAATGTATGGAACCCATCGCATGTGGGCCACCCACCTCCGCTGAAATAGCTCCATGGTGGTGATGGCCGCCTGACCGACAGCGGAAACCGGAACACGGAACTCTTAAACCTTGAGCCAAAATGGGAGTTTGTTTAGATTTAGGAATTATCTTAAGAAGTACCCCTATGGGATTTACCCAAATCTACCCTAGGCCCACAGGGCCTAAACTACGCCCTTAACGGACTGCCTCAGCCGCATACCCAAAGTCCTTCAAACCCTTCAAACCCCAAAAAAACCCTTAATCTCCAAGAGGTTTTGGAAGCGCGAAGGGCTTAGGGCTCAGGGTTTAGGGCTTGGGGCTTGGAGCTTAGAGCTGAGGGTTCGGTCTTACCTGGGTCTACCTGCTGTTGTATCGGCGAGACCTTCTTATTGTATTTGCTGCAAAGCTGTCTGTTAACTCACCTCTGAGTCTGCCCGAAATCAACAGAATTCCAGAGAGTTTGGGTGCCTTGTCTTCTGAGTCGAGCAAGGGGATAACCTGACGAGCTTGACGGGTTTGGGGTTTGAGGTTTGGGGTTTGGTCCAGGCCAGGTGGGGTGGTTCAAGAGACGCGTATTCCTGCTACCTTATACATACGACCCCGCAATGTACGTAATGTATGCAAATATACCTAAATACATATATACATACATGTATACATAGAATTCAGTTGTCCAAAATAGGCCCTGTGGACTTGGACTGAGTACCCAAAAAATGCTGGAGGTTAGGGTTTAGGGCTTAGGGCTTAGGGCATAAGGTTTAGGGTTTAGGTTGCCTTAGGTTTTATAGGGTTAAGGGCTTCTGCAGCGGGTGCCCGCCTCGTAGAAAGAGCGGCTCCTTGGCCAAGGCTTACGGGAGCTCAAGAGGGCCCCTCCCTGAAGTGATTAGGGTTTAGGGTTTAGGGTTTAGGGTTTAGGGTTTAAGGTTTAGGGTTTAGAGGGCGAAAAAGTGACCCTAAACCCGAAGCCCTATGCCCCAAATCCTAAACCCGAAACCCTAAGCCCAAAGTTCTAGACCCTAAAGCCCTAAACCCCAAGACCGTGTCTAAACCCTACACCTGCGGGCACATGGCCCTTCTGCTTGTAGGTTCTGAGGGAAATTGAATACTTGAATATAACACCCTTCTGAAAGTATGTTGGGCTCCCAGCCCGAGTTACAGCCCTCAACCTTTCACCCTAAACCCCCAAAACTCCGCAAGCCCGAAACTCAACCCAAAAGCAACCTGGGAATACAAAGGGTGCCTTTTTGGGCTATAAAGGGGCTTACACGGGAACCGAAACCCCAAGAAAGGGAATCAGGACCTTCTCTGGGTACTGATGCTCTCCTCCACTCCCTTTTGAGCTCCAGTACCAGCAAGCTTGCACTTAGTGGGATCTTCAGGGCTTTGCGGAGTTCGTTTTGTCCCTAGGACTGCAAGACCGGCTTCACATGGAAGATTATTCCAACAAGAGGGTTTACGCGGGCTAGGGTTCATTGTTGACGGCTTAAGTTTAGGGTTAGGGCTTAGGGTTTAGGGTTTAGGGTCTAGGGTTTAGGGCTCAGGGTTAAGGGTTTAGGGTTTAGGTTTAGGGGTGTCCTGTCCAAAGGGGGATTCTCGTACATGTGGGAATATAGACTAGGTTGGCCATTGGGACATGCTGTACTTGCCCTTATTGGGTTTAAGAGGATCAGATGTTTTAGGGTTTAAGGTTCAGGGTTTATGGTTTAGGGCTCAGGGTTTAGGAATGTCTTTCAAAGGGTTGAAAAAGGCTTCCTTTTACTCCTAACACGGCCGTTATACACCCTCAGTGTACTTTTAAACAGGGCCCCCAAACCCAAGGGTGCAACCTTAGGGTCCCATGAGTCTTGGCAAAGTTTAGAAGGGAAGCAAAGCCCTATAACAGGGAATACGGGTGGTGCCATACCCTGGCGTCCCAAACCCTAAACCCTAAACCCTAAACCCTAAACCCCAAACCCTAAACGACCAAAAAGGGAATAAATGGGAGAGTCCACCCATCGCTGCAAAAACATCTTGTAGTGTCCAGGTCCGTCTGGCCCCTTCATCGTCACCAAAACTTCGATGCGTGTTGCCGCGCATTGCTTCTCCGCGGGATTTCATGGCCTTCAGTGTGTCCAACCTGCCATTGCTTGCTCCGAAGGGCCAGAAAATATGTTCTGGACGGCAGACTCGTGATCCAGTCTTCCCACGGCTGAGGCCAAGAGTGGATTCCGCAGAAGTTTCTGGCAGTCACACCCCCTGAATATAGGGGTCGGAATACTTACTCCCAGTATTCCCTTTTAATATTGATACTATAACAACCCCCCAACACCCTGCTCCAGTTATTCAGGCCCCTATACTAAACCCTAGGGCCAGTCGTTCGGGGTGTTGATTGCAGGCTCCTAGTCCTTAAGCCATGAAGCCCCTAAACCCTAAAACCCAAAACCCAAAACCCTAAACCCTAAACCCTAAACCATAAACCCCGAAGAAGCCGCACAAGGGCATCAGGTCTCAGGCAGCGCTTCCAGTACCTCCGGCTTCGGCGACTTCCTGAAGTGTGGCTTTTAGGGCTTAGGGCTTCGGGCTCAGGGCTTAGGGCTTCGGGCTTAGGGCTCAGGGCTTAGGGCTTAGGGCTTAGGGCTTAGGGCTCAGGGCTTAGGGCTTAGGGCTTCGGGCTCAGGGCTCAGGGCTTCGGGCTTCGGGCTCAGGGCTTAGGGCTCAGGGCTTAGGGCTCAGGGCTTAGGGCTCAGGGCTTAGGGCTCAGGGCTTAGGGCTTAGGGCTCAGGGCTTAGGGCTCAGGGCTTAGGGCTTAGGGCTTAGGGCTTAGGGCTTAGGGCTTAGGGCTTAGGGCTTAGGGAACATGACGTTGCAAATCCAGTCGGGGGGCTGCGTGTTGTGGACTTGGAGTTTAGGGTTTGGATCACAGTCCAAACCAGCGCGGAGAAGAACCAGTTCCCAACCCGTTTATTATGTTTTCCTTGTTTTTCTTTTTGGGGGGGGGGGAAGGGGGTTGGGCTGTGGGTTCAGGGTTTGGGGTTTAGGGTTTGGGGTTTAGTAGAGTTCCGGGTTTGGCAGATTAAAGGCTTCCCAACAGACAAGTGGTGCTGAGATCCGGACTTGCCCATTTCGCCCTCAATCGCTTTCAGCCTTGTGACCGACCATCCCATCAGTTCGCTGAGTTAAGGGACTCCGAAGGCGGAGTATACGAAGTTCTGTAAGGGATAGTTAGTATTCCCTTATGGCCCCTTTGTAAATATACTTTTATGGTTTGGGTTTACGGTTACTAGGATCCCCCGAAAAAGACACCCAGTATGACCCCGCATATTCACTCACCGATACATACCGATACCCTTGCACCTGATACGGGTGTCCCTCATAACTTGCATGCACTGACTCAAAGATGATCCTTACAGAGGTCCCTTGCAAGTTAAAGACTACAGCCCGCCCAGACGCCAGTTTGGGTTTAGGGTTAAGGGTTAGGTTTAAGGTTAAGGTTTAGGGGTTTACGGGTTAAGGCTGAGGGCCTGCAGATATCACAACTCAGCTTCTGAGGCAACTCTAAACCCCGAACCCCCAAGCAGCTCAGCTTTCAAAGCTGGGGGCCATCGGAAAACTACAGCGTGCTTGTCAGCTCTCCCAGGAGTGGGGGGTTTGGGGTTGAGTTTAGTGTTTGGGGCTTAGGGGCCAGGACTTCGAGTTAGGGGTTTAGGGTTCGCGCTTTAGGTTTTGGGGTTTGATTTCTGCAAAAATCAGATTTGTGCCAAAAAGTGTCGGGCCTAGCGCCGGCAACTCTGAATACCACCTTTCCGCCCTAACACTTGCGACAGAAGATGACCCTAAGCCCTGAAACCTATAGGCCCTAGACCCAAAACAAAAAACAGCAACCCGAAGCCCCACCGACCCTAGAACCCTTCGGGATCAGGGTTCAGGGTTTAAGGTTTCAGGGTTTTGGGTTTTAGGGTTTAGGGTTTTAGGGTTTCAGGGCTTAGGATTTAGGATTTAGGGTTTAGGGTTTAAGGTTTCGGGTCCTAAAAGGCCCTCCCCAAAACAAAACAAAAAGAAAATCCCAAACACCAAAGCCCGTGGCCAGGTGAAGCCTTCCCTCACCATGTCTTTGCTAACCTGAGGACTCAGGGTGCAGGGTGCAGGGTTTAGGGTCTAGGGTTTAGGGTTTAGGGTTGAGGGTTAGGGTTTCGGGTCTAGGGTCTAGGACTAACTTGCTGGGAAGGGTTTAGGGTTGGGGCTTCCGGCTTTTCGTCTGAGAGGTTCCTGGTTCGTACAGGTCGGCGGGGGTTGAAGCTCAGAGATTTGGGGCTAAGGGGCGGGAAAGTGGTTTTTGAGAGTTCAGGATTCCAGGGCTTAGGACCTAAGATTTAGGCTTTGGGCTTTAGGCTTTAGGCTTTAGGCTTTAGGCTTTAGGCTTTAGGCTTTAGGCTTTAGGCTTTAGGCTTTAGGCTTTAGGCTTTAGGCTTTAGGCTGGAAGCTTTAGGCTTTAGGGTTTGGGCTTAGGGTTTGGGCTTTGCAATTCCTTCAGGACTCCGGATTTGGAGGCCTAAACTCCCGAAAAAACCATCCCAAGCCATCCTAAGCCCTAAGGCCTAAACCCTAAACCCTAAACCCCAAAACAAACCATCCTTCACCATCCTAAACCTATCCCTAAGCCCCCCTAAACTCCGATCTCTTCTCAACCCCTTGACTGAGGACTCTTCCCTACATCAGTCAGAATAGACACTTCAACTTAAGGGGGCTTTGGAGCGCCCCTAAACCGCAAACCCCAACCAGAATCCGCTCCAAGACCTGACTTTTTCCTGGGGCGCAGCCACTGGCACTGTGCTAGGCTCAGCTCGAGATCTGCTGGAAGCTTCGAGCTTACCTGTCATTCAGTTCAGGGTTTCGAGTTTAGGGTCAGGGTCTGGGGTTTAGGGTCTAGGGTTTGCTGTAACAGGGCGTAGATGCTGTGAAGGTTAGGCTTTGGAACAAGCTCGAAAGCTTCCTGAGGTGCGAAGAGCAGCTCTGGCCCGATTGCGGAGGGCCATCTAACACCTTTCTCCCACCCCATGCGCCGTCCGAGGCGGCAAAACCACCCAAACCTGTTCCTTTTAGGGTTCAGGCCGAAACTCAAGTCAATTGCTTTAAGCCTCTTTATTCCGTCACGGTGGTCAATCTAGTTAGGGGAGCAGAAGGGGTGCCCAGGGGGGGCACAGGCGGGCCCAAGGCCTCCACCTCTGCGGCGAGGGGTCCGGGACCCCCTGGCCGAGGGCCCTCCCCAAAAATTCTGGGTAGGTATTTTATTAATACTGGCCCGAGAAGAACGGGCTCCGGCACCGGGCCCCACGTCATTGCTACCGACCCCCGAGCTGTGAGAGGCGGGCGAACGGCTTGCGCCATGGAGGTCCAAAGGCTTGCGCGCCGCCCCCCCACTGTGAGCCTTGAGCTTAGGGTTAAGGTTTAGGGTTCAGGGTTTCGGCGCCTCTTGCCGCTGGCCCAAGGCATCCAAGAAGGCGAGGCCACATCGGTGCAGCCAGTTGCGCGCACAGAGGCGTGCCTCGACCCCGAGGTTAGGGTTTAGGGTGTAGGTTTAGGGTTTAGGGTTTAGGGTTTAGGGTTTAGGGTTACTGTATTTAGGGCTTGGGCTCTGCAGCTTACCGGCTAAAGGGTTCAGGGTGTAGGGTTGTATGGGGTGATGGTGCCTGATATGATTTTCGAAGATAAGGTTGAGGATTGCATGCCGGAGCAAGCCCTACATCGTAAAAGCCCCCTACCCTCAACCCTAATACCCTAAACTCGAGAAGCCAATGCCCAACACCAAACCCTAAACCCAAAACCCTAAACCCTAAACCCCCAATCCTAAACCCTAAACCTAAACTCTAAACCGGAAGTCCTAAACCGTGGTCTCTGCTGGCGAAGGGTCATCGGACAAGTAGGTGGCCATGCTGGTGTAGAGCCTGTCGCGTACCTTGGGTGGCTGGCCTATGTTAGGTTTAGGTCGTAGGGTTAACGGTTTAGGGCTTAGGGCTGAGGGTTTAGGGTTTGGGGCTTAGGTTGCTTCGCTTAGGATTTAGAGTTGGCTTGGGAGGTTTACGGCCACAAAGCGTTCAAAAGCTTTCTGAACCTGGACTTTGACTGCTTCCGTGACAAGTCAGCGCAAGCCCTGCACCCGATCCAAACTAAAAGCCAGAAACCATACCTCTCCCCACCCGCAACAGGTCAAGCGGTCGACAAGTTTGGGATTACAGATAAATGGGGGTTTCCGACAATAATAGGGGTATGCATTTGGGGTTCCTATATCGAGGAGCATACCAACCCTAAAACCCCTAAAACCCCTAAACCCCAAAACCCCAAGACCCTAAAAGCCTAAAGTCCAGAGAAGTCTAGAACCCTACACCCCTACTTTCAAGTACGCCCAAATGCAGCCGAATTGCTGGCGGATGGCCAAGATGTGCCAAGTGGCTGCGGATCTGGTGCCTGGTCGGCTGCCGGCTTCCCGCGATTCCATGGTTTTGGGTTTAGGGTCTAGGGTTTAGGGTTTAGGGGTTTACGGATTAAGGTTTCACCCAAAAAAACCCAAAACTCTAAAAGCCTCGAAAGCCCTAAAAACGTTAAAGCCTCAAAGCCTTGAACTCAAACGCTCAGCCTCAAGGCCTTAAAGTCTGAATCGAAGCCCCAAAGCGTCAAACGAGATGAACAAAAGTCTCAAGCCTCAAGCCGAAGATTGCGATTCGGGCTTAGGGCTTTGGATTTGAGATTTAGGGTTTAAGGGCTTAGGATTCAGGTGCCCTTTATTTGTTCAATTGGGTTTATAGTTGCATCCAACCCAACAATACCGGGAATGAGGGCCCACTCTGGGTCCTAGTTGGGTACCGAGTTGCAACTTTTGTAAAACCTTACCCTTGAAATTGCGCAACAATGGTGTCTTCAGATCTTCATTAGGAGAAGGCCAAACCCAATAACAAAGCAAGCTTGAACATTTAGAATCAACGTTAAAGCATCTTTAAATCAAAGCAGAAACTATACCTAGTTGCAATGATGAAACAAACTAACTAACTAACTAACTAACTAACTAACTAACTAACTAACTAACTAACTAACTAACTAACAAAACAAACAAAACAAACGAACAACCAAACAAACAACCAAACAAACAACCAAACAGACAAGCAAACAAACCAACAACTGCTAAACGCGTACTTTCTTGACTTAAGATTCAGCAATGAACAACGACTAACTGAAAACCACAGCAAAGAGATGATTAACAGCTTTGAAGACATAAGCCAGTTCAATACATTGCCTTGCGTAACTTGGGGGGTGTAAGGTGTGCAAAGTTTGGAGGGCAAGAAGATCCAACGAAGACGGGGGAAAGAACGAAAGTTCGGCGACCGCTCGACTAAACCCTACACAATCCTAAACCCTAAGCCCTAAACCCCTGCCTCCGGCCAGTATGGATGCGAATCTGAACATGGCTGAGGATGCCAACCTTCCGGAGCAAGCTGAGCCCTCAACTCGAACCCCCAAAAAAGCTTGGGGTTTAGGGTTGGGTCTGGGGTTCATTAGGGTTTAGGGTTTAAGATTTAGGGTTTACGGGAACGGGAATCCTAAACCCTGAGCCCCAAGCTGTGGAGGTAACTTGCGGCCGATATCAGGCAAGCAAAGACCAGTCATATTGGCCCTAACCAGTGCCTAAACATCAAACCCTAAACCGTAGATCCTAAACCCTGAACCCTAAACCCTAAATCCTTAGTGTTGAGGGTTGAGAGGAAAGATGACAGCCGACATCCCATAGTGTGCCAAGCTCCTCAGGGACCCTAAGCCCTAATCCCTAAACCCTGAGCCCTAAACCCCAAACCTCATAAACCCTAAGCCCCAAGCCCCAAGCCCTAAACCCTAAACCTTAAACCCTAAACCCTAAACCCTAAACCCTAAACCCTAAACCCTAAACCCAAAACCCAAAACCCTAAACCTAAACCCTAAACCTCAAACCCTAAACGCCAAAGCCCAAGAGCCCGTAAACCCGAAAAGCTACTGTAAAACCCAGAGCGCGAACCTGCTAAACCCTAAAATAAGCAAGGCTTGGGGTTTAGGGTTTAGGGCTTAGGGTTTAGGACCCCCTTGTTTTGTTGTGATCTAGGGAGCAGCTAAGTGGTTTTGGAGGCTTAGGCATAGGTGAAAGCCCAAGCTACCTAGAACTCCGAACCGCTTCCCACCATGGGGGTCGAATGGTCCACTGAAGTGCAAGGCATCTTCCTGCTTCGAAGAGATGGTCTCCGCTGGCTAAACCCTTTCTCTTGAAGCTTTTCTGCTTGGGGTCTCATAGGACGAGGGCATAAGAATGTGCATGAGTTACCGCTCTCCTTGGCCTTCTTCTCCGGCAAGGGCCGGCGACCAAGCGGGCCCGGAAGACCGCCGCGGCGGCCATGGCTCGTTCAAACACGAAGTACCTGTACCCTCTATGTCCAGGCCCTTTCTGGAAACGATGACCAAGTTCCATAAACCCTAACCCTAAACCCTAGACCCTAAACCCTTGACATGTTTAAGTGGACCTGGAAGTACATTTCCCTGAAAGCCCCGAATGTGCCAGCCTAAACCTCTGTATACAAAAAGCCGTGCAGGTGCGAGGTTTGCACTCAATCTTGGGATTCTACCTTGGACCCTTAAGGCTGTGCCCTTGGGTGTTGGGGACCCCTGATAAAGATCCTTAATGTAGTATAAATGCCGTATTAGGAGTATGTGAAGGGGAACGTTTAGGGGTACAACCTTAGGGGCACGAGTCTTCATCCCTGGATCTAAAATCATTTCGGGCCCTAAGCCCTAAACCTTAAATCCTAAACCCTAAACCCTAAACCCCCAAAAAACCGAAACCCCAAAAAAGCCGAAACCCTCACAGCCTCATGGAAGCCATGGGTGACTGGCTCGACCATCGACACGGCAAGCTTCCCGCGACCCCCGCTGAGCGTGGGCCCTCCGGAGGGCGTTTTCCAGGATTTTTGAGGTCGTTTAGGGTTAGGGTTTAGGATCTAGGGTTTAGGGTTTAGGGTTTAGGGTTTGGGGTTTAGGGTTTAGGGTTTAGGGTTTAGGTATTTTGGTTTACGGTTTAGGGTTTAGGGTTTCAAAGGTTCGTAACAGTAGCAGTACTGGCAATGGAATTAGAGCTCTCGCGCTTGCACTAGAACCCTTGCAGATACGGTTTGGGGTTTAGGGTTCGGCTTTAGAAAATTCAAGTGCGGCCAGAAACCATACACCTGGGGCAAGACAAACACTTAGCCCCCTTGACGTTAGTGGATGGGGGTTTGTGGACCTTGGTTATTCCTGGAGCGCACCTACTAGACTCCGAGCTATGGTGACCCACCAACTGACCCATCTACGCTCTTGCAACATTTACCCTCAGCCCAAAAACCCTAAACCCAACTGACTGCAAAGACAGGGTTCGGGGCTGAGGGCCCTGAAAGCCAGGCAAAAGGGCCCTGAACCAACTCTACAACCTAAACCCTAAACCATGACGGAGTTTGGGGAGGGCCTGGCACCGCCAGCACAGCCTGGAAGGAACACAACCTTTGCACTATCTTCGAGACTGTCAGTTGTATGGTTGACTCTGTACATATGTGTATATATATATATATATATATACATATAAGCTTGCACACAGATACATATATATGTACATACATACATACATACATACATACATACATACATACATACATACATACATACATACATACATACATACATACATACATACATACATACATACATACATACATACATACATACATACATACATATATATATATATATGTATATCACCCTTAAAAAAACCCCAGCCCTAAAACCCTAATGGCTTTTGGATGGTCCGGGGTTCCTCGGGGTTTTGGGACTTCCCCTGCCTTCGCCCAGGAACCGAACGCGAGCTCTCACTGAGCGCTGCCGAGGCATAAATCCTCGGTAGGCGGAGGTTTCGAGCTGAGGGCGCCACATCCTCGTGACTGTTCCATCCGCTCTCTCGCTGGTATATAACTTGAACTACGAACTAAGGACCCACAACGCCCGTTAGGGGCTTTGGGATTAGGAGTTCGGGCTTCAGTCTCTGGCTTGAAGAACACGGTGCTGATGGGTCTCTTACCAGCTTTCACGTGTCGCACGTGCCGAAGCCGAGACAAGAAATCAAAATGAAGGCTCGGTTCTTCAGGGGCCAAACTTTACATGCTTTTTGCCACATGTTGAATCAAAAGGGCTCGCCATGTGAGGTAAGCTGCGTGTACATACGGTTCTTTCCGCACAATGGCGAGTGTCGAGTGTTAAACTCATTTGTTTGTTTAGGGTGCTTTTGGAGATACCAGCAACAAAAAACCTCATGCCAAGAGTCCGTGGCACAGCACATCATAGTCACGCTCCAGTTGCCCAGCCTCGGCCAACGATGCCGTTCGCCCAGCATAGGGGGTTTTGGGTTGAGATTCAGGGTTTGGGGAAGCCCCTAAACGCCTAAAGCGTAAGGGTTTGAGGTTCAAGGTCCAGGGCTTAGGGCCTGGGGTTTTCGTTTTAAAGTTTGGGGTTTGGGGCTCATAGGGGGCTCAAAGTCGGGGTGAAACCAGCAGAAGCAACAAGTAGCCTAAAGATACTATGACGAGCCAAAAGAAGACAAGAGAAACCACCAGCAACCCCAAAAAGCTAGCGCAAGAAGACGCAAGCCAACACAAGCCAACACAATCTAATTTAAGCCAAGACATGCCACACGAAGCCAAAAGAAGCCAATCCAAAATAAGCAACACAACAATGCCAAGGCAAACCATGCATAAACATATCGGAGCGACAGTATGGGGTTAGACATACATCACGTCGCACGTAGTGTTGAGCTATTGTTATGTTGCCGGGCATGTTGCGCGTATTCCGGCATGGCGCTGTAGCTTTCCACAAGGGAGCTGAAGTGCGGTTCAGGGTTTGGAGAAGCAACTACCATATCATCTCGAAGCAGCCAGGTTGCATGCAGCTGCACTTGCAGATCGTAGAAGGCCTGCGAAATCGCACACTTCCTAGCGACCACGACACCCACCCTAAACCCAGAACACGAATAGCCCCTACAACACATATCTGAAGGTCCTACCTAGCTTGCACCCCTCAACCCTAAACCCGCAACCGTAAACCCTCTCACCCGCAACCTAATGCCTAAACCTGTACCTGAACCCCAGGATCCATCTGCGCGCCGCACTTTCCATCAGGGCTTTTGTTTCTTCTTACGGTTTTCGGGTGTAGGGTTTCAGGGGGTTCAGGGTTTAGGGCTTAGGGGGGGTTTAGGTTTAGGGCTTCGAGTTGAGGGGTTTTGGGCCTGCAAGGATTCAGGGTGTTTACGTTGGGGTCTACGGTAGTTTAGGTGTTGTGCTGTGCAAGGCGCCCAGAACTCCCCAAACCTTCCTAGAATTAAACCTACATAGGCTCGAAAAGCCCTCAAAGCCCCAGCTTATAAACCCTTCAACCCGCAAAATCCGAAGCTTAACCCCTCTTAAGCCCCTATGAGACTTCACTTCAAACCCCAAACACCGCAAACCTTACAAGGCCTCTAAACGATGCAGGCCGCCCAACTCCCCAAAACCAAAAGTCCTAAACCCATCAACAGACTTCACCCTGAACCCTAAACCCTGAGTAGTCCAGACGTGCAAAATCCTTGCCAAACCTGTAGGGCGGCCTTGGTCTTAAACCCTAAAATGCACGAGTTCGTTGCCCTTAACCCTAAAGGGTTTAGGGCCCAGGGCTTTGAGGTTTAGGGGTTTAGGGCTGTTAGTTTTGGGGCTTAGGGCTTAGAGCTTTGAGGCCAAACCCTCAACCATAAATCCAACACCCTAAACCCTAAACCCTAAACCCTTAACCCTGAACCCTAAACCAACCTCCCCCTCACCCTACGGAGCCTCATAGCTCTGCGCCGCCAGGATCAGCCCGGAGCTCGGGATGTCGAGACGGTGCCTTGTGTTTGAGGGTTTAGAGGGCTTGGGGCCTAAGAGGCCCAAGCGTCTGAAACCCTTTGCAGCTTCAAGACACCGCAGGCCCCCATGTCCGAAGCCCTAAATTGCTAAACCTTCTTCCCGAAGATGTAAAAACTTCCAGATGTTCTTTGACCTGTTCAAAAAGCACCATCCCAGACATTCGTTCGTTTCTTGGAAAACCCCCGCCCTCCCCTCCCCCCATGCCCCCATAAAGAATTTTAAGAAGAACTCCTTGAAGACCTACAGTAGGCCCTGAGGTTCCCTTTAAACCCAAAACGCCACATCATGGAACCCTGCCGAACCCGACTCAGGCCCAACAAAAAGCAAACTGAATCCTGAAATTCCCGAACGAGCACCGTGAACCCCAAGCCCTAAACCCTAAACCCCATTAAAGCCTAATGAAACCCTGTAAACCCCGACCCCGACCCGCAAACATGAAGCTTTCAAACCCAAATGAAGCCTTACAAACCCCTAGCAGAATCTGATAAACCCTAAAACCCTAAAGCCCTAAAACTGAAACCCTAAAACCCTAAAACCCCAAAACCCCAAAGCCCCAAAACCCCAAAGCCCCAAAGCCCAAAACCCCAAGCCCCCCCAAAAGCCCCCCCAAAACCCCAAAGCCCCAAAGCCCCAAAGCCCCAAAGCCCCAAACCCCAAAGCCCCAAAGCCCCAAAGCCCCAAAACCCTGAAACCCCAAAACCCCAAAACCCCAAAACCCCAAAACCCCAAAACCCCAAAACCCCAAATCCCCAAAACCCCAAAACCCCAAAACCCCAAAACCCCAAAACCCCAAAACCCCAAAAACCCCAAAACCCCAAAACCTCAAAACCCCAAAACCCCAAAACCCCTAAACCCCTAAAACCCAAAACCCCAAAAGCCCTGACAACCTAACTCTTTCAGCTCCGGGTGCAGGAAGCCGAAGTTGTGAACCCGATCCTCGAAGATCGGGCGGGGTCCGAAACCTGGCTCTCACTCGGATGAGGGGTTTAGGGTTTAGGATTAGGGTTTAGGGTTTGGGGTTTTGCTTGTAGAGTTTAGGGTTTAGGGTTTCGGGTTTATGGGGTCTAGGGTTTAGGGGGGTTAGGGTTTGGGGGGGGTTCAGGGGTCAGGGCTTAGGGCTTAGGACTCTCGAAACCCTCAGGACGAGACGGGCGTCTTGAGATTCGTAAGTCTTTGGGTAGTTGTGTTGACGGGGCCGAAAACCATGGAGAATCTTCTAGTTCTCTTCTTTTTTTGCGATTTAGAGGTTAAAGACTGAGGTTTAGTGCTTCCATGTCTGGAGCTTAGGTAAGGAGGGCTCAGGGATTAGGGTTTCGGGATTTATGCCAAAACCCCTCAAACCCCGACCGAAACCGATCCAGCAGCCATTAACCCTACACCCTGAATCCTAAACCCTAAACCAGGACGAAGATGCAAATTCTACTCTTCCGGTTGAGTCTGAGGAGGAAGCTTGTCGAATTTGGACTTATAGGAATTCCGGCTTTGGGCTTCCTAAACCCTTTGCCCCCGAATCCTAAACCCTAAACCCTAAACCCGAAACCCGAAACCCTAAACCCTAAACCCTAAACCCTGAACCCTGAACCCTAAACCCTGAACCCTTCATTGTGCCCTTTGAGCCCCTTCGAGTCCAGTTGCTCACTTTGCCGTAGTCCAGGAGCTGCGGCTCCACGTGACCCCCATAGACCTGCGCAGGTGGACTCAGGGTTCAGGCTTCAGGGTTCAGGGTTCAGGGTTCAGGGTTGAGGGTTTAGGGTTTAGGGTTTAGGGTTAATGGTTTTGGGTTTAGGCGCTTAGAGCTTTGGACTTGGAGGGCTGTCATAAAGATTCAGGCTTGGATGTTCAGGCGTCGCAGGGCCAGTGTTGCTTGCTAGAGTCTGCTTCAGGCTTGGGCTTTAACGATCAAACCCCCAAAGCCCTAAAACACCCTATACAAACACAAACCCTAAAACCCTAGCACCCTAAGCCTTTAACCCCAAAACCCAAAACGCTACAGCCATAAAGCCCTCTAAGGAGCCCACGCACGGTCTGGGCTTCCGGCTTTAGGGCTTTAAGGTTTAGGGTTTAGGGCTTTAAGGGGTTTAAGGTTTAGGGCTGTTTAGGGGTTTGAGGTGTCGGGTTTAGGGCCTTAAGGCTGCCTTTGTTCCAAGCTTGGAACCCTGAGCACTAAACCCCAACTCCCAAACCCTAACCCCGAGACTATCTTTGGGTAGGTTGGCTGTTCATAGAGCCCTTTCTCGCTGTCTTAGGTCACCTGCCGTTAAATAGGCTTTGGGCTCGGGGTTAGGGTTTACCCTTAACCCGAAACCCCGAAACCCTGAAACCCTAAACCCTAACCCTAAACCCCTCGGGCTCTACTCCCGAAGGCTGGGCGGCTTGGAGGCCTCCCAACCAGGCGGCTTGAACAGCACCGGGCGGTCCTTGCTTGTGGGAGGAACTTTGGGGGGGGCTTTAGGGGGGTTTAGGGTTTAGGGTTTCGGGTTTGGGGTTTAGGGTTTAGGGTGGGTTTAGGGTTTAGGGTTTAGGGTGTAGGGTTGAGGGTTGAGGGTTGAGGGTTGAGGGTTGAGGGTTGAGGGTTGAGGGTTGAGGGTTGAGGGTTGAGGGGTTGAGGGTTGAGGGTTTTGCGTTTTGGGTTTTGAGTTTAGGGCTTAGGCCCCCTTATACTATAAAAGTCTTCAGTGGGGATTATAATAGGGAGTACTGTACTCCCCCCATTCGGGACTGCTAGTAGCAGGGGGAACATCCCGAGGTTGAGGGATTTCGTAGGGTCGAGAGAAGAGAATGTATTTAGGGTTTCGGGACTTAGGGGGTTTGGGGCTTTGGGCTGAGGATTTCAAGGGCACGTCGGACTTAGGAGGAAACCCTGGGCTTTTTGGGGCTCGAACACCCGCTTAAGGTTTGTGGTTTAAGGTTTATAGGTTTTGCCCCAGAACCCCATGATGCCAAACCATGAAAAACAAAAGCAATATAGGCCCTTTCTGCGAATTGGCGTGTTAGGTTAGGTGGAGAGGGGGGGGGGCAGGGTGCGGTAGCTAGCAGTAGAATATCAGTAGATTCGCAGATTCATTTCAAGGATAGGGTCTAGGGTGCTGGATTTTGGGGCTTTGTGGCTTCAGGTTTGGGGGTTGGGTGGGTGTGTAGGCTTCGGGGAGGTAGGACTTGGGGTTTTAGGGTTTGAGTGTTTGTGGTTTTGGGGCACAGGTTTAGGGATTTCGGCGTGGGATGCAGGGTCGGGTTTACAGGCTTCGGGGCTTCGCGCTGAGCATCCGGAGATGCCAGCGCCGTGTACGGCAAGGCTTCGCCAGCTGCAAAGCCCCCACCCGCCTGGGCACGGCATTTCAGCTCAGTCCCCGTAGTGCAAACCACAAGCGTAACTTAGAGCACGCGCAATTCTGCATGCAAGCCCCAAAACCCGAAATAACCTTGTATGCTACCAACTGTAAATCCCGAACTCTATCCCCGAAATCCAAGAATCCTATTCGCTGTAAACTCTAAACCCCCCCAGACCAACATGAGAAGTCATGCATCTTCAGGGATTAGGGTTTAGGCTTGAGGGCCTAGGGAAACCCCATACCCTAAATCCCAAAACTCCCAAAGCAACAAACCCTAAGTCCACGAAACTCCTCAACCCTGACTCCTACACCCCAGCCCCAAGCCTTGGAAGAATGCGAAACCCCTGAAGCCTGAACCCTGAGCCTTCAACCCGAAACCTTGAACCCCACGTCCCCTAGACTCCTCAAACCTCAAACCCTCAAACCCTGAAACCTCCCAAGCCCAAACCATAAACCCCAAAAACCCTAAACCCTAAACCCTAGACACTAAACCCTAAGACCTAAACCCTAAACCCTAAACCCTCAACCCTGCGCAGCCGCGCCTGCTTGGCGGCTGCTGTTGGGCGTCGCCGGTCCAAGACGCGGCCAAGCTGTGCGAACAGGCCATAGACCGCCTTCCTGGTTGGTTTAGGGTTTTGGGTTTCGGGTTTGGGGTTTGGGGGTTTTGGGGGTTGTAGAGGCTTTAGGGGCTTTTAGGGGTTTCAGGGGCTTTCAGGGGCTTTTAGGGGCTTCAGGGGTTTTAGGAGTTTTAGGGGTTTTAGGGGTTTTAGGGGTTTTAGGGGTTTTAGGGGTTTTAGGGGTTTTAGGGGTTTTAGGGGTTTTAGGGGTTTTAGGGCTGCAGGCTTTGCCGCTTTAGGGCTTTAGGGTCTTTGGTCTTAGGACTGACGGTTTCAGCGTTTGAGGCTTTAGGGTCTTAGCAGGAATGACGATCTCCGTTTGCTGGCGTAGCTGACCCGAAGCCCAAAGCCGTATTCCCTGTGAACCCCAAAACTCTGAACCCCAAACCCAGACCCTAGACCCTCCAAAGGGCGTAGTGGCGCTTGCAGGGCCTCCAGTGCGCGAAAGCTCGCATGTAAAGATCTCCCTAAGCTGCAGGAACAGCACTCAGTGCCCTAAATCTCTCGACTTCTAGAAGTTTGATTAGAGCCTTTGTGAGGTCTTGAGTTTCCTGGCGCGCTTCTAATTAGGATTTATGCAGGGGTTTAGGGCTTATAGAACTTCAGTCTTATATGGTCTAGGGCTTATCAGACTTAGGGCATATAGGCGATCAGAGGCCCGGAAGCACACCGAGGCCCAGAACTCCATCAACTGCAGGCGCCTCGCTTGACCCCCCTAAAGCTAAACCTGAAACTCTGAACCCTAAGCTTGGAATGTTCGCCCCTATAGTAACAGTCCTTAATAGGCATTCTAGTACCCCCCCCCCCCTATTACAATCCCTATTAAGGACTGTCGGTATCAGGGGAACATCCCAACCCCAAGCCCTGAACCCTGCAGCCCTTGAAAAGTGTTCGCGAGGCCGGGCTTCAGGAAGCGCTGCTTCAAACAGCCCGTGATCTGGCATGCGAAGACCTTTGCGGCTGTAGGGTTTTAGAGCTCACGGAGTTTAGGGCAACCCTAAACCCTAGGGTTGAGGCTCCACTTTGGGTTTGGGTTTAGGGTTGGGTTGGGGCTGCGCCAGAGGACCCCAAACCCCGAACCATAAACCCCTAAACCCTCCTAAACCCTAAACCCTAAACCCTAAACCCTAAACCCTAAACCCTAAACCCTAAACCCTAAACCCTAAACCCTAAACCTTACTGCTTGCCCAAAGGCCACAGCCAGCACATCGCGACCCTGCCGGCGCAAGGTGAAGCGGGCCAGGCCCTTCACGTCCTGTGCTGGCTTCCGAAGGCTTAGGGTTTTAGGGTTTCGGATGGGTTTCGGGTTTAGGGTTTAAGGTTCAGGGTCTAGGGTTTAGGGTTTAGGGTTTAGGGTTTAGGGTTTGGGGTTTGGGGTTTAGGGTTTAGAGCTTAGGCATTTCAAGGGCCCATGTACCTACAAAGCACTTGGGGCTTCAATGGGGGCCTCCTGTCTAGTTTAGGGCCCGAAGCTACGTTTGCTTAAGAGCCCAAGCATGAAAAACAATAACAAATAGTAGTAAGAATATACGATTTAACACATGGACCCGGAGCGCGTTAGGATCTCGAGCTTTGGCTTGCCTTTACGCTTCGATTTCAAAATCTAGTTTATGCTTACAAAGCAGTAGGTGGGCTATGTCGGGTACATTTGGTATCTACATTGAATTTTGAACCCCTACGCCCCCTGACCATCAACCCATGGCCCTGATACCCCGAACCCCCCCCCCCCCCCACAACCCACGAACCTGCCCTTGAATTTGCAGCCCCGGGGTGTGAGGGGATCTATAGTTTCCAACATGAAGGTTCAACTCAACCCTAAACCCCAAGCCCCTATGCCCAAAACCTCAAAGCTCTAAACCGCAAGACCCTGAACCCTAACCCAAAACCCTAAACCCCAAACCCCAAAACCCAAACCCGCCCCAAAACCTCAAAACCAAAAGCCAAAATTCAAAACCCGAAAGCCTAGACCCTTGCAAAAGATTACAAAGCAAGAAACAAAGAACAAGACCCTAAACCCTAAATCCCAAGACAAAAACTAAAGCCCTAAACCCTAAACGCTGAACCCTAAACCCTGAACCCCAAACCCCAAAAGACCAACGAAAGCCCCAAACCCTAAACCCTTAACCCTGACACCTAAAGCCCGGCGGGGGCTCCCTAGAGTTGGCAGACCGTGTGAGGTCAGGTAGCAGTGAGCCCCTGGGTTTTGGGAGGTTTTGGGTCTGAGGGTTTAGGGTTTAGGGCTCAGGGCTAAGGGCTGTGGGCTTTGGGGCCTTGAGGCTATCAGGGTTCAGGGTTGTACCGCTTTAGGGTTTTAGAATGTCAGTTTTCAGTGTTTTGTGTTGGGGTTTTGGGGTTGGGGTTTAGGGTTTAGAGGTTGAAGGGCTCCAGCGTTGTGAGTCACGGCTAGCAACCAGCATAAGGTAGGGGTTGCCTGCTTTGGGGATGGGGGCCGTTGTTCTGGCGTCGTTCGACTGTGACGGCCCTTTCAAGCGCTTGTGACCGTTGTGCAAAAAACATGTATGTATATATATATATATATATATATGTCATCCCTTAAAGGATGCATCATTGGGGCATACGGTCACCGTCGAAACCATAAACCCTAAACCCTAAGCCCATATGTTACGTACCTATTCCCCTCATTCCCTTGGAACTAGGATAAAAACGGGTGCCTTCTTTTGCTTAGAGGGGCTTATAAGGGAACCGGAACCGACAACACCCCCAAAAAGGGAATAAGGGCGCTCCTGGGCATGCTCGCCCTCGTTGTGTCTAAGACCGGTCGGGTATTAGGGTTTAGGGCTATTAGGGCTATGAGGGCTATTAGGGCAATTAGGGCTATTAGGGCTATTAGGGCTATTAGGGCTATGAGGGCTATGAGGGCTATTAGGGCTATTAGGGCGATGAGGGCGATTAGGGCTATTAGGGCTATTAGGGCTACTAGGGCTATTAGGGCTATTAGGGCTATGAGGGTCATTAGGCTTGTGAGGGTTTAGGGTGGGCTTCCGTTGCCGCCGGGCAGCTGCGCACGCTGCAAGAAGTCGACATCCGCCACCTGGAGTGACAGGGAGTTCCCAAACCCCGATCCCTAAACCCGAAACCCTAAACCCTAAACCCTAAACCCTAAGCCCTAAACCCCCAAGCCCTAAACCCACGCAGTTTGCCACATCGGGTTGGGACCCCTCAACCCCTAAACCTCTAACCCCCCACAGCCCCCATAACCGAAACCCATTTCGGGTTTTCGGGTTTTCGGGGTTTTTCGGTGATTTTTGAAGTCTTGGGAGGGTTTAGGGTTTAGGGTTTACGGTTTCGGGTCAAGGGTTTAGGGCGACTGTTTAGGGCTCAGGTTTTTGTTGGGTTTTCGCGCTATCGTGTTGGAGGGTGATTCGACGGCAGAAGTCAAGCCCTTGACCTCTATAGGATCTTGAGGTTTAGGGTTTAGGGTTTGTGGTTTAGGGTTTAGGGTTTAGGGTTTAGGGTTTAGGGTTTAGGGTTTAGGGTTTAGGGTTTAGGGTTTAGGGTTTAGGGTTCAGGGTTTAGGGTTTAGGGTTTTGGGGTTCGGGTTGCTTCGGGCTCAGGGGTTTAGGGTTTAGGGTTGTAGGGTTTAGGATTTCGGGCTTGTGTTGTTCCGGGCTTTGAGGCGTCTTAGATTTTTAGAGTTTACGGTTTTCGTTGTTTAGGGTTTCAGGGTTTTAGGGTTTGAAGGGTTTAGGGTTGTAGGGTGTTTTGGTGGTTTAGGGCTTGGGGCTCAGGGTTTTAGTCAGTTTTAAGGGTTTAGGGGCTTAGAGGGGTTAGGGTTTTAGGGTTTTGTTCCCTGCCTAGTAGGGTTTTAGGGCCAGTTTTGGGTTTAGGGATGTAGGGCTTTAGGGGGTTGAGGTTTTTCGGGGGTTTGGGGGTGAAGGTTGAGGGTTTAGGGCTTTAGCTTTGAGGGTTTGGAGCTTTAGGGTTTAGCAGTGCGCGCTGGAAACGCCAGGGGCTGAATCAGACACACGCCGGTTCGTCACACTGACCGCACGCCCTGACCCCGAATCTCTCAACCCCTAAACCCTGAAACCCTGAAAACCTGACGAACCCCTCCCTGGATTTGGGGCCTGTGACAGCATCGGATGCAGTGATCTGGGGCTTGGAGCGTCCACTGTCCAGGATTTGAGAGCCTCATTGGGTTTCTTTTACCCTAACTCGAAACACTAAACCCTGAACTCCCTTACTGTAGTGTCCGCGACAGATTCTTTCTTTATTGAGGCGAGGATTCCAAGTATATGGTTGCCGTGCAGGGGGTGTGAATCTGGGGTTTAGGGTTTCGGGTTTAGGGTTCAGGGTTTAGGGTAGATTGGAGGGCAACAGGAGAATTTTGCGAATTTCTGAGGATGCCCGAAGCTTGCCTCAGCACCGGCAGCCCCCGCCGCGGCCACGCGGATCTCGGCGAGACTCCATTCTGGGAGCCTGCTGCAGGCAGGATCTAGGGTTTAGGGTTTAGGGTTTGGGGTTTAGGGTTTAGGGTTTGGGGTTTAGGGTTTAGGGTTTAGGCGTTTAGGCGTTTAGGCGTTTAGGCGTTTAGGCGTTTAGGCGTTTAGGCGTTTAGGCGTTGAGGCGTTGAGGCGTTGAGGCGTTTAGGCGTTTAGGCGTTTAGGCGTTTGGGTTGAGGGCTTCAGCCCGATAGACCCCAAACCCTGAGACTGAAACGGCCCGATTGGAACCCAACTAGACGGGCCCGTTCTTGCACCCTGCATTTTTTGGTTGACCTTGATTCCTTGGGTTCTTGAAGGGTTTGTGGTGTAGAGTGTTAGGGTTTAGGGTCTAAACCCTCAACCTCAGCCCCTGAACCCCAAGACATCCCTAAGGCCAACACCCCCCCCCCCCCAGCCCCACGCACCTCTCCAAGGCAATCTTGGACAGCGCGGCCTCCAACTTCGGGCTACTGACCTTGGGGGCTGCGCTTAGGGCAGTTAGGGTTTAGGCGTTTAGCGCTTAGGGATTTTCAGGGTTTTGGGGTTTTGGGGTTCTTGGGGTTTCGGGGTTTAGGGATTTAGGGATTTAGGGGTTTGGGGGCTGCGGGGGTTGTGGGGGGGCTCAGGGCTTTAGGGGGGAGTTAGTAGCTTGGGGCTTCGGCTTTAGGGATGTAAGGGGGCTTAGGTACTGGGGTTTTGGGGGGTTTGGGGTTGAGGGTTCCCGGCCTGCCAGAAGCAAACCTGAACCCAAACTGAACTTGACGAGGGCTTGGGCTCAGAGTTTTAGGGTCGATTTGGGGGTTTAGGGTTTAAAAGTCAGTCGTTTTCTTGTGCTTGAATCTTTAGGGACTAGGGATCTAAGGTTGAAGGTCTAAGGCCCCTTGAGCTCAAACACCTATAACGCCCTCTATACACCCAGACAAAGGAGGCAGGAGCTCAGCCAATAAGAGAACACAGAACAAAAAAAAGGCAAAGGGTACCCTCAGCTACCAAGAAGGAAGTCCTAAACCCTACAACCCTCAACCCTGAACCCTAAAACCCTCAACCCTAAAACCCTGAACCCTAAAACCTATACCCGAAACCCCCACAAAGGAGCCAGGAGCCCCGTAAGCCCCCAACACCCAGCAGCGCCAGAGATCGCCAGGCCGCGACGATGCCGAAGGCCTCCTCTGAGAGGTCCTGCAAAGCTTTTGTGGGTGCCCTAGGAGTTTAGGGTTTAGGGTTTGAGAGGTTGAGTAGCTGAGGGGTTTAGGGGTTTAGGGGTTTTGGGGGTTAGGGGTTTAGGGAGTAAGGATTTAGGGTTAGGGGGTTTAGGGTAGGGTTTGGGGCTTAGGCTTTAGGGTTTAGGGGGTCAGTGGTTTAGGGTTTCGGGTTTAGGGGTCTCAGGTCTACAGCACTTGCGATGTTTACAAGGGCATGCTCTGAGGACAAGATTACACCCTCAACCCTGGCTTGCGGTTTGTAAGGTTTAGGATGTAAGGGCTTAGGGTTTAGGGTTTGGGGCATAGGGTTTAGGGTTTAGAGTTGAAATCGAGGTCTGGAACTTTGAAAACCCAATCGTTTGAACGTGAGAAGCCTGGATCCGAAAACTCAAGGGCGCCAACCCTGAACCCCACCGACTAGGGCTTAGGGTTTAGGGTCTAGCGACAGTTTAGGGTCTAGGGTTTAGGGTTTAGGGCTCAGGATGGTTTAGGATGTAGGGTTTATAAGGCTTATCACCCCACCCCCAAACTCTTCCATCCCAAAAACCCGAAACCCGAAACCCTGAACTCTAAACCCTCCAAAACCTGAATTTTGGGCACCCATGCCCTTAACCCTAAACCTCAAAAATGCCGCCCCACCTCCAGAACTCGCGCCCCTTCGACGAGGGCACCTGTAGGGTGTTGAGGGTTTATGTTTTAGGGTCTGTGGTCCAGGGTTGCGGGTTTAGGGTTTAGGGTTTAGGTTTTAGGGTTTAGGTTTTAGGGTTTAGGGTTTAGGGTTTAGGGATACAATGCTCTGGCATTCGGAAAGACTTCAGGAGAGGCCCCGACAAGATCCCGACCGCCCCAAAACCCTAAACCCCATATAAACCTCGTAACAAGACCCCGTCATCAACCCTACAATTCCTGCAAACGCTACAAAGCCCATGAACTCTATGAACCCTATAGACCCGATTCCGAAAATCCTATAAAACCCCCAAAATCCTAAAAGTGAGACCGAAAGCCACCCAACCCTAAGCCCGAGCCACCAAGAAGCACCGCTGGTTCCTCGACACCCAGGGTCGCCAGCGTCCAAAGAAAGGAGGCCGGCGACCGCTGGGGCTCCGACTCCTTGTGTTTTGGGGGGTTTTAGGGAACTAGGGTTTCGGGTTTAGGGTTTAGGGGTTGTGTATCCCCGATATCCGTCGAGGCCTCGGGCCGGAGGTGTATAGGTTGTCAGAACAGGCACCCCCCCTCCTTTCGGACCCTTTCTTGCCTCAAATGGGTACCCCCCCCAAGGAAACCGGGGTCCGCAAGCGCCCCCCCCCCCAACCCCTGCCCGGACCCCCTCTCCCCCCCCCTTCCCCCCCGCCCACCCAAAGCCAACGCAGAACGTGAGGGTTTAGGGTTTCGGGTTACGGGTTTATGGTTTATGGTTTGGGGTTTAGGGTTGAGGGTTAGTTTAGGATTGAGGGCTTAGGGCTCAAGGTTCAGGCTTTGGGGTTTAGGGTTTTTTTGGGTTTAGGGTTCAAGAGACGGTTCGGCTTGGATTGATCGTCGGGGGGGGGTAGGGGGGGTGGGGGGGGGGGGAAGGGGGGAAGGGGGGAAGGGGGGAAGGGGGAGGGGGCAGGGCGGCTTAAGGTTTAAGGTTTAGGGTTGAGGTTCAAGCTTAGAATCTTCGGCTAGTGTAATGCATCCCCGGCCGTGCTTGAGCCTCGAAAACCCGCTCACGTTCTGCGTTGGCTTTGGGTGGGCGGGGGGAATGGGTCCAGCGACTTGGGCGCTGCGGAATCACCATGCTCACGCGGATGCGCTGGGCCGGGCCGAGGCGGGTCGCGTAGCGTTAAAATTACCCTTTACTTCTCTCATTCCTTACCAAGAACCAGCAAGTCTCTGGAAGGGCGGACTGCTGATGTCCTGACTTTCGGTACTGGGTGACTCATCCGAGCGTCGATGTCATCCCACCAGTTTCAACGCTACGGTCTGGAGGTTTTGGGGGTTTTGGAGGGTTTTGGGGGTTTGGGGGGTTTGGGGGGTTTGGGGGGTTTTGGGGGTTTGGGGGGTTTTGGGGGGTTTGGGGGGGTGTTAGAGGTTTAGTCAGGGAATGGGCGATGGTAAACGTCTGAAACTAGACGCCTCGATACTCTACAGGCGCACCGTTGAGCCAAGAATCGTGGAGAAGTTCTATCGCCAGGTCCTTACTTTGCGTCCAGTGGCAAACTTAGGTTGCAACTGGGACACTCAAGGTAACCAACGTGTAGAGACCTGAGATGTAACCCTACACCCTTAACCCTAAACCCCAAACCCTAAACCCCAAACCCTAAACCCTAAACCCTAAACCCTAAACCCCAAACCCTAAACCCCAAACCCCAAACCCTAAAAAAACCACCAAACCCCAAACTCCTGGCAGCTTGAGGCTCCAGATGGCCTTGGTCCATGCAGGCGGACAAGAGGGCATCGTACCTGCACAGGCTACCCTGAACCCCAAAACCCTAAACCCTGTACCCTAAACACCCCCGCGTTTGGGGTTTAGGGTTTAGGTTTTAGGGTTTAGGGCTAGGGTTTAGGGGTTTAGGGTAACCCAATTCCTTCCACCCCTTGACCCTAACGCACAGGGGCGTGCGGCCAAGACGCACGCCGAGCGGAGGTGTCAGGCCGGCCAGGGAGTGGCTCCGCAGGAGACACAGGGCGTGCCTGAATCATGTTCGGGGGTTAGGGTTTAGGGTTTAGGGTTAAGGGTTAAGGGTTAAGGGTTTAGGGTTTAGGGTTTATCTCTCTCTGACTGAGGCACGGCCAGTTCCAGCCATCGACAAAGGCGCTGAGTTGTGCTCCCAGCCCGGAGGTGAGGTAGCCTGCCAAGAGTCTCTTTTTGGGCTACTCTCGCTATCGAAGCTCTCCATAGAGCCGATAACCGTCGAAAGTTCGGCAGTTGGCGAATAACGCTTTCACATGCTAGGCGCAGCCTTTGCAAGCCTCCTGGGGGTCTTGGGCCTGCAATGTATTCAAAGGCTCTCTCGCCTGCCATATGGCTGAAAAGCATGCCAAGCACTGTTTCTGAGGGCGGCGCTAAACTGAACGAAGGAAGCCGAGAACCTCTAAGCCCTAAGCCAACCCCTACTTATGAGGGCGGCACAAGCCCGGGACCCGGAGATGTCACGAGTACGGGGACGGGGACATGAGCGCGTGGGGCACAAGGAGCAGCGGCGGCGGAGGCTTATTCGCCGCGTTCTTCGCCGGCATTCCACCACTGCGACCCTTCATCTCGAGCGAAGCCTTTAGTGAAGAGCCAGATCGGCAGGGTGACTTCAAATAAGCCACCCGGCGCTGACAGCATGACTCCGATTGAGAAGCCAAAGATTTCTGCTATCGCGCCCACCGCAAACACTGCATATCCAACGAGACCCCAGGCAATAGCCCCGAACGCAAGAGAGTGTAACCCAAAACCAAGGATGCACATAGCCACCTGGTAAGCAAAGAAGTTCGCTTTCTGCAGGACTGCAAATAATACAGCTGTCTGGTCACTAGCCACTTCTGTGAGCGCCTGCTGCCATAGCAAGCTGACGATGCCGACGATCAGCAATATTCCCTCGAAGCAACGCCTCACAACATATCCCAAAGCAACGCTCTCATCATACTCGTGCAATATGGAATACATCAGCACCCCGATGACCGCAACGCAGAGTTTCCCAGCATCAGGAGGGCACCAAAGGCCATCGCATGACGATCGCTGCCGTGGACAACAGCGGACTTAGCCATGCCGGACCCAGTCACGTCGCCATTGCAAGCAGGAACAGGGCGCCGATCAGACCATCGCGCATGCGCGCATGGCATGTCTGTGCTCCGACAGAACCGATCTCGCACTACCACAAGTGTTGGTGTTCTCCCGCCATGGTTCTCGGAGCGAAAAGGCTTGAGCCGACGTGCAAAGTTCGACCCCAGACTCGCCACTTCAGTTCAAGTCACTCAAGACGGTGCCGTTTCGGTTTGTCGACCTTTTTTCTTGAGGGGGGGTCAGGGACGGGGGCAGAGTCAGACAGGAGAAATCACAGATGTCGAGCCTTGTGCCAACGATTTCAATGCGAGTGTCGCTTCAGTGAGATACCTGGAGTTTGGGGAAACCCTAAACCCTAAACCCCAACTCCCAAACCCCAAACCCCGAACCCCAAACCCCAAACCCCAAACTCTAAACTCTAAACCCTAAACCCTAAACCCCAAAACGAAACCCTACGCACCGAACCCTAACCTCACAAAACTCTGTTAACCTTAGAATTAAACCTCAGGGCTCCCATCGGCTCCCCACCTTGCGATGCCAGGCCTTCCTGGGCTTTGTTGCTGTTTAGGGTTTAGGGTTTAGGGTTTAGGGTTTAGGGTTTAGGGTTTAGGGTTTAGGGTTATAGGGTTATAGGGTTATAGGGTTATAGGGTTATAGGGTTATAGGGTTATAGGGTTATAGGGTTATAGGGTTTCGGGTTTCGGGTTATAGGGTTTAGGGTTTATCGTGCTATCGGGTTCCAGGTTAGGGTTGTAGGGTTGTAAATTATAAGGTTATGGGTGATTTCTTGTTCACTGGTTGGTGCTTTGAGCTTCTGCTTCCAGAAGTGTGGGATAGCTACTCACCCCTCAAATAGGATAGCCCTTAAGACCCTGTGAGACACAATCGTGAGTATCATCCTCTTCAACGGTGTAGGGTTTAGGGCTGAGGGTGGACCAGGTTCAACGAGCCACACCAAAAACAGCCACTCTCACAGTAGAGCCTCGGAGCCTGACGGGCAAGTTGTTCCTTCCGCACCGCTAAGCAAGTCAACGAACGTTCTGTGCCTTCTTCGCACACCTCATGGGAGTTTACGAAAATAAGGCAAATAAGGGCCCCAAGAATAGACCCCAAATAGTAGGATTCCCTTCACGGATAAGGACCCCAACAAAGTACCCATCATTTCGGAAACCCCCTCATGTAAAAGAAACAGATCATGGAATTGGCGCTGGTTCTTCGCGCCTTCGCAGGAGGGACATTTGCTTTGCCTCTGGCAGAGCTGTCAACAATCCCGCCTATCTCAACTCATTAGCAGAAGCACCGCTTGCGTGATGACAGCGACACTCGCCACACCCGCAGAGCTGATCATAGCGGATGTGTCGCCAGAAGTGCTCGTCGTGGACGTCGAGCCGGCCGAGCTCGTGGACGTTGTGTTCCCGGTGCTTGCAGTCCCGGCTGTGTAGACCGTGGGGTCCGCAATGATGGCATTGTACCCAGCCTCTTGCTAGCCCCTGTAACCATATTATGGTACAAGGGTACTTTTTTGGAGGTTGGTCAAAGGGGAACCCAGAACCCAAAAAACCGTAAAAGGGTACCACTCAGCTACCACGGGGCCTCCCAGCAGTTGGACGCGGCTCCGAGGGCGCGCTGGGTGGTGCACCTGTCCATCGTCAGGGACGTCGTCATCTGGCACACAAGGTCGATCGCGCCCTCCTCGAGATACTGCAAGACAGAGTGATGGATATCCACCCCGTTTGGGTTCTTCATCAGCGCGTAGATGCCGTCGGTTCCGTAGACTGTCATGGTGACGGTGCCATGGGTAGCAGTAGTGTCAGCAGTCTTCACCTGGCAGTCGGCGAGAGGCTTGGTCAACTTCGCCCACATCGTGGCATCCGTCGTGACGAAGCTCGGGTTGTACATCATCGCGTCGCGGAGCGGAGCGATCATCTCGAAGGCCTTGACGTAGTTGAGGAGGTCCCCCGTCAGGGCCGTGGAGGAGGCCACGAGGACGTCACCCTCAGTCCACGGCTTCGGAGTGACGGCCAGGTCCTGGCCCTGCGAGTTCACGATCTTCCGCATGTCTGTGGCCCCGACGCTGAGGTCCACGTTGTGCGGTGCTGTGCCGACGGTGTTGGTGCTGCTCGCCACGAAGTAGCACAGGTTCTCGGAGCTCAGGCGGGTGGTGTCGCACACGTAGAGCAGGCCGTTCTCGGAAGCGATCGCTGGCCTGGCCAAGAGGACGCCCAGCGCACGGAAGAGAAGCATTGAGCTCATTGCGCTCTGTCGACCTACGTGTCTGTGTCGTGCGTCTGTCACTTTAAGCCGAGAGACGCTGCGTCTTCCCCCATGTTGCACCTACACACCCCAGACCCCAAAACCACGCTTCCATGACGCAAACCCTCATTCATTACACCACCTATCCTGATACAAAATTGTCAAAGCCCAAGACCCAAACCGCCAAGGACCGGCACCTGAATAAGCCATAACCCCAGAAAGCCCCATGAACCCTACAAACCTGCACGAATCCTATGTTCACCCTAAACAACCCTCTCTTGCACGCCTCCCCGGAACCCACCCTCGAGGCTCCCCCCTTTGAACCCAGTTAAGTTTCCCCTGAACCCCAAACCCTAACCCTAAATAACCTGAAGGCCAGGGGCGACGGAAGCCAGTGAGCAGGGCCAGGGCGATTGGGGACTGCGCACGCCTCCTCTGCAAGCTTGGAAATCGTTTTGGGCTTTGGGCTCAGGGTGCTTAGGGTTTAGGCCTTTGGGGTGGGGACTACGGTTCCAACGTGGGCATTTCAGTCAACCGTTGCTGCTGGAGGCTTCCCGTAGAAATTCCCCTGTTTCCCTGTCGACGCGTAGTGTTTATAATATATATTAGGGTCTAGGGAGTGGGTATAGGATTCTAGGGTTCTTGGGTTCTAGGATTCTGGGGTTCTGGGGTTGTAGGGTTTTTGGGTTTTAGGGTGTAGGGGGAGAGCAGGAGGGAATAGTCGTTTTCGGGTTTACGGTTTGGTTGCGGGCGGGTCTGCGAGTCCGGCTTCCATATGCAGAGCCTGTTGGATGTCTCGTGGCAAGCAATGCAGTGTCATGAACGAAAAATGAACCCCTATGAACATGCCAGAATTCAACCGATTAGCCCGGAAAACCCTTCAATAAACATTGTAATGACCCGAAAAGCCCCTATACCCCAAGCCCTAAACCATAAACCCTAAGTAGGATAATCAACCCTATAAGGCCCACCACCACCACCACCACCACCACCACCAGCACCAGCACCAGCACCACCAACACCACCACCACCAGTTTGTCGCAGCTTTTGCCCAATAAACCCTGCAACAAACCCCATTGCGGCGGCCTACGACAAGGCCTATAGGCTATAATCTACAATAATACGCCCTCGAATACGCTTATTAGCCCAATAAGACCCAAAAACCGCTAAATCCTGTATGCCCAGCCTTCGCCCAACCTCTCCGCCTGTTGCCAGCGCGTTCCCAGTGCGACTTTCTGCCTTAACTCGCTGCTTCACCCCCCCACTCCTCAATACTTGCCGTCGCTAATTAGTCAAGACTGTGCTAGGTGAGTTGCTGTCGTTCAAGCTTTTAGCAACGTTTCTGGAACCTCTGAAACATGCAACACACCCCAAAAACATCTTCCACGTCCAGTCCAGCCACAGCTCCAGTTGTGCCTGGAGCCTGCTGCGCCTCAGATCTCGGAGGACTTCGTGGGCTACCGGCCAGGGACTTGCCCCCCTGCAGCCAGTCATCACTGCCAGATGTTGAAGCTGATCTTGTTCCAGAGCCCGATTCTGCAGCGCCTTGAGCAGCGACAGGCCCTGCTGCCACACGGCAGCTGCCGCACAGGAGCTGAGAGCGCTCGCCCCAGCAGTGGCGCCCTTCAGCTCCCTCGGCATCCCGCACAGGAGGGCCAAGGCCGGCTGCCACTGCCCGGCATTGGCGCACGCCCCCAGCGCCGCATTGTAGCACACCTCCGCGGACATCTCCGGCACCTGGGCCAGGAGGCCCAGAAGGCCCAAAGCCGACTCCCAAAGCTCAGCTTTCCCGCATGCGCTGATGGCCGCGCTGAGGGCGAAGGCATCGAGTCGGAGCACCGTCAGCTCCGAGAGGAGTGCCAGGGCCCAAGGCCACTGGGCCGCGTCACCGCAGGCGCTGATGGCCGCGGTGTAGCTGATCGCGTCGGCTTCGAGGGCTTCACTTCCTAGGAGGGCCCTTAAAACCCTCTAGACGAAGTTCCTGAATATGCACCCTCTTGACCCCAATAATGGAAAATGTGCATAAACTAAATATCCCAAGGGCCCAAAACCCTACACCCTCAACCCTAAACTGAAAAAAAAACCCTCAAACCCTCGAAACCCTAAAACCCTCAACCCTAAGCCCGAAAACCCTAAACCCTAAACCAACCTGGCTTCGGAGCTCCTGGAAAACTTGCAGGGCCGGCTCCCATTTCGAAGCACAGCCGCAGGCGCTCAAGACCGCATTGTATGCAGTCACATCGGCCCTCAGCCCCAGCGTCTTCCTAGGTTGTGCCCGTTATAAACCCTCTGAAACATATGACTCCTCTCTAGATAGATGTCAAATATCCGAAAAAAGACCTCTCAAACCGAAACATAAGGAGAAACATCTGCAAAACGCCCCTAAACCCTAAACCCTACACCCTAAACCCTAAACCCTAAACCCCAAACCCTCCCTAAACCTTGAACAGCTTCATGTATGCAAGTAAGGCCAGGGATGGCTGCCACTGGCCGCTCTGGCCGGCGCTGATGGCCCCGCTGAAGGTGTAGGAGTCGGCGCGAAGACGCCGAGTCGGCATGCTGGCGAGCCTTAAGGCAGCCCAGGGACCATGTTATAGTAGTATGAATAAATCTCATCATCTGATTCTACTTGTATTAAATACTACTACCACTATGATTGTTATACGGCTGCCCTTTTGGGGGTTTGGTTTTTTACAAGAGGTCCGCAGAACCCAAGAAGGGCAAAGTGGCACCACTCAGCTGCCAAGAAGCAGGGCCTGAGCCTGCTGCCAACACTGCCCGGCAGCGAGGCTGCTGATCACGGAGTTGCAGGTGATGACGTCGGCCTCCACATGCAGCTCAGCCAGTCTGGTAAATATGGAGGCAGCGAGCTGCCACTCCCCTCCTCTGCTGCACGTGCTGATCAGCGCATTGTATGAGACTACGTCAGCTTGCAGACGCTGGCTGCAAAGCTCGCTGGCCAGGAGGTGTAGAGCCTGCCGCCACAAACCTCCGGCAATGCACGAGCTCATCGCGGCATTCCAGATGGCAATGTCCTGCTCCACCCCGGCTTGCTGGATGTTGTTCAGCAAGAGGAAAGCCGACTGCCACTCTTCTGCTTTGGCACAAGCACTGATTGCTGCTATGTATGTGACATTGGTGCAGGACAGGCTCCGCTCGCAAAGCACCTCAAGGAGTTGCAGGGCACGTGCCCACTGGCCAGCCTTTTCACATGCACCGATGGCTGAGTTGTATGTGACTGTAGTGGCACGCACCTGTTCCTGCTGCAGCTGATCCAGCAACTGTAAGGCCCGACGCCAGCGTTGAGCCTTACCACATGCATGGATCGCCCGGTTGAAAGCCACAACTGACGCATGTCGGTTGCCTGCTGGTGCCAAGGACAGCATTGTGCTGTCCCAAGGACAGCCCTGACTCTTCTCATCACCGGCATGGAAGAAAGCTGCCCGCAAGCTCCTTGGCCCTCGGAGCAGCGCCAGAGGACCAGCTGGCTGCGTCCGCTGAAGGTCTTATATTGCTGTGGGGGCTACAATCTGCTAGCTGCTAGCAGATTCCATGCTGGAGACCCCATGCCCCACGACAAGTGGGCTGCGGCCAGCTAGCACAAAACAGGCGGCAGGCCAAGAGTATGGAGAGACGGCTGAACAGGAAATTAACCCTGAACCCTGAACCCTAAAACCTAAACCTACTCTGAAGTCCAAGTAGGAAAACGCACTGCATCCCGAGGTCCCACCTCACTAAACATTGCAGCCCTAACCCCAAACCTCTGACCAATACTTCCGGAAAACTCTGCCTTTAGCTACCATTGGCCTGAGAACCCCAAAAGAAACAAGACAATAATCCCTGTACTCCTCCCAACCGACATCCTTTGTAGGGTTCGGAGTATCGGGGTGCCGGGTTTGTGGAACACTCAGGCCCTGTCAAGACCATGGTGATCCCGAGCGAAACAACTGATACATACAAAGCCTGATGGCAGGGAGCTGCAGCTTAGGAACTTTCACCGGAACCCTAAACCCAAAACCCAGACCCTAAACCCACACCCAAAACCATTTTTCGGATCCCTTTTTTTTTGCCTCGCCAGGACCACAGGCAGTTGAAGGCCAGCAGCCCCCCCCCTTTTCCGCCCCCCCGCCCCTCCCCCCCCCTACCTACCCTGCCCTGAGGGGCCTGGCTCAACCCTACGATCAATCCAAGCCGAACCGTCTCTTGAACCCTAAACCCAAAAAAACCCTAAACCCCAAAGCGTGAACCTTGAGCCCTAAGCCCTCAATCCTAAACTAACCCTCAACCCTAAACCCCAAACCATAAACCATAAACCCGGAACCCTAAACCGTAAACCCAACCCTTATTGCTTGGGGTCCAGCGACTTGGGCGCTGCGGAATCACCATGCTCACGCGGATGCGCTGGGCCGGGCCGAGGCGGGTCGAGTAGCGTTAAAATTAAACCCCCAAACCCTGAACCCTTAACCCAAACCCTACCGAGGACACTGAGTCGGAGGCTTTGCTAAGAGGCACAGAGATGGCGTTGTAGCCTCTGGTGCGAAGGCACGCAGAAGGGTGCACGCAGAAGGGTGCCCTTTGTCGTTCTTAGGGTTTGGGGCAATTTAGAGCATTGCAGCGTTGATGGCAAGTTCCTGAATGCATGAACCGTACACAAACGAGAATTTGAGAAAGCCCTTGTGGGCTTCACCTATCGGCTTCCACCGCTTGGTGCTCTTCATGGATTTATCACCACACAAAGCGGACATGTGTGAAAGGCCAACAGATTGGACATTCGAAGAAGACGGACATGTTCCTAAGTTCTAAGGCTCGTCAAGAAGCACTCACCCCCTCAGGCACATGGTGATCCTAAACCCTAGACTCTAGACCCCAAACCCATTCATTCTAGCGCGTCTTCAAGACTCCGGGCGTCGAAAATAATCCGTCAGCGGCTGTTCATTCTAACCGTTCTACCGGCCTTGCCACGCGGAGGCCTCGCACCCCTCTCCCTACACAGAATGATATACTGAGAAACGTTGAGCTATTCCTGCTGTTGTGTTAAGAACCTGTAACCTGTTTGTTGTTTGTTGCTTTTGATTCATATTCAATTTTGAGGCACCTTTGCTTCGAGGTGTTTGACGGGCTTTAGACCTGAATGGTGCTGCACCACCTCCGGCTGAATCACCTAAAGCCTAAACCCTAAACCCTGAACCCTAAAACCCAAGGTCATTGCCTTCTTGTGGCATCTTGTGGTGTATCTGTCTTGTGGCATCTTGTGGTGTATCTGTACGACCAAGGGCTTTCTTGGGGAAAAGCACTTCAAAACCCTAAGGGTCCACATGCCTAACTAGGGAATACTTGGGCCTTATAAAGTACTTCCTATGCAGGGACTTTCAGTCCCATGTAGAGAATCATGAGGTGCACCCTCAAGGAAAGTTTTTGACGAGATCGCACCGAGAGCGCTCCAAGAGTGCCTCCAAGAGCCCAGACACTCCCAGACCAGTCAACAACGCACCCCGATGCCCAACTTAAAATTTCAGGCTTAGGGGTTTTTCGGCTTAGGGTTTCGGGTCTAGGGTCACTAGGGTGAAGGGCCCCAACTGCACCCCAAGAGCACTCCGAGGCACCGCAAGAACACTCCAAGACCGAACAGCATGAGACAGGCATGCCGTTTCGCACGAACAGGGTGAAGCGACGTGGAAGGGGAAGGCAAAGGCAAATCGCAACGAGAGAGCACGACGCGCCCCGCCGAGAGCCGAAAAAAGAGCCGCCCACCCTGGAAAAGCCTGAACTGCCAAACTTGAGTTTCGAGGTTTAGGGTTAGAGGTTTCGGGTTCCGGGGTTTAGGGGTCAGAGGTTTAGGGTTAGGAAAATTTAGGGTTTAGGGTAGCCTCCCGCCCCCCCCCCCAACCAGACCAGTGGCCGGCGTCGTACGCCGCTCGCTGTAGCCTGTCAAAGTCGGCGATGCGCGAGAGCATCGCTATGACCTTGGCGTGATAGATGCGCAAACGCCGAAACCCCAAACCCAAACCCCGTTCCCAAACGCTTATAGAGGTTTAAAGTTTAGGGTTTAGGAGATCCCTGCACCCTAAAAGGTGGGGGGCCGGGTTTTTGGCTTCGGGTTTAGGGTTTTAGTTTGGGGTTTCGGGTTGGGGTTTGGAGTTTGGGGTTTCGGGAAGCCAAGCCAAGCTAAGCCAAGCCAGGGGCCGAGCCAAGGCCAAGCTAAAGCCGAGGCAAGCCACATCTTTGCAAGGGGACAAGGCCGAGCCACACCTTTGAAAAAACACACCCGGTAAACTGAAACCCCTACAACCTCAAAAAGGTGCCCCAAGGTAGAACCCCCTTTGCTGTCCATCGCAGCCCCCTAAGCCCTCAGACTCTTGCTTTTGGTAGCTTCGCTAAAATAAGGATGTTAGGTTTAGGGTTAGGATTTAGGGTTGAAAAAGTTGAGGGCTTAGCGGAGGTGGCGTAAGTCAGTAAAAGGTTTTTTTGTTGAGGGTTTGGAATTTGGGCTTAGGGTTCGGACTTTAGAGACCTGCCACCTTGCGTGTTGCTGTGTGAAGGCAAAGAAAGGACCCTCGTAACCCTAAACCCCGCATCCCACACCCTAAACCCTAAAGCCTAAACCACCCGAAAACCCCAACCCTAAACCCTAAATCCTAAACCCTAAACCCCAAACCCTAAACGACCCTGAAACCTCAACCACCTTGCATCTTGAACCTGAAGCCGTAAAAAACTGAAAAACCCCCCAAAGCGACAGCCTCGGGGGCCGCCGACGTCGTCCCTGGGCCTCGCCGGCTCCTGGAAAGGAGGCTCTAGTTTGGGGTTTAAGGGTTTAGGGTTTGGGGTTTGGGGTTTAGGGTTTACTGTTTCAGGTTTAGGGTTTAGGGTTGAGGGCACTCGGGCTCCAGGGCTCGTAAGGTCTTGGTTTTTTTGAAGCACGGTTGAGGGCTCTATCAACCCCAAGCCATAGACACAAAACTCAAAACCAGCAGGCTAAACACTGGACTAAAACCCTTTCTGCGAGGCGTGGCGGCTGCCGCTTGTTTCTAGCTCGCCACTGCCTCCCTGTGGGCTGGGCCATGCCGGACCTCAACCCTACACACTGGACCCTAAACCCCTAAACCCCTAAACCCTAAACCCCGAAACCCTAAACCCCTAAACCCCTAAACCCCTACACCCCTAAACCCCTAAACCCCTAAACCCCTAAACCCCTAAACCCCTAAACCCCTAAACCCTAAACCCTAAACCCTAAACCCAAGGGCTCAGAGGTGCCCAACCATGGCTATGGTGTTGCTAATCTCCACACTAGGGCTTAGGGTTAAGGGTTTAGGGTTTAAGGATTAGGGTTTAGGGTTTAGGGTTTAGGGTTTAGGGTTCAGGGTTAGCATTAAGCCATACACTTGAAGCCCTGAAGCCTGAAACGAGCTTCTTACAGCAAATTCTATTCAACCGGGCTAGGCCGGAATCCTGAACCCATCTCCCATTCCTGCCAGAAATCGTGTTTATGCGGGTAACCCTGCACCTGAACCCTGAACCCGAGACCCACAACTCTATACCTGAAACCCGACACCCCGCAGGGTTAGGGTTTAGGGTCTAGGGTTTAGGGGTAAATCGCCCTAAATACCCCTGAAACCTAAACCCTAAACCGGTCTAGGGTCTAGGGTTTCAGCGCCTTTGGCCCTGAACCCCGGATCAACGGCTCGCGAAGCCAAGGCTAGCGCTTCGCTTTCGCTTTCGGAGAGCGCTTTTCCTGCGGGGACTTCAGCACTTTGGGGGTGGGGGGGGTAGGGTTTAGGGTTTAGGTTTAGGGTTTAGGGTTTAGGGGTTTGGGGTTTAGGGTTTGGGGTTTGGGGTTTGGGGTTTAGGGTTTAGGGCTTAGGGCTTAGGGTTTACGGTTTAGGATTTAGGCTTTCGGTTGTTGGATTTAAAGTTTAGGGTTTAGGGGGAAGGGGATTTGCTAAGTTTCCTAGCATTCAGACGCCAGGCCTGGTGGAAACCGGAAGTTCTCCCATGACAAATCCTGTTGCCACAAACCCTGAACCCTGAACCTTATACTCTCAGGCCCACCCTCACACTGCTGTACCCTGAAACCCCTGAAGCCCCAAAACTCCAAACTACGGAAACCCGAAAATACCCGAAAAGCACCGACGCACTCAAAGCCGCAAACCCCAATCAAGCCACATCGCTAAACCACCTAAAGCCCCAAAGAAGCCTGAAACCCAAACCCGCAAAAACATTGAACCATATCAATGCCCCCCAAGCCCTATAACTCAAAAAACTAAAGAGACCTCCACTTGCAAAGCCAAAGACCTTCAAGTTGTAAAAACTCCCCCCCCCCCCAAAAAAAAAAAATGAAAAATAAAAACGCAAGTGCAGAAACAACTTCTAACCCTAGAACCGAACCTGAATCCCGGAACCCCCACAACCCCTAAACCCTAAACCCTCAACCGCCCACCTTGGCAGCTGCGGCTTTGGGCGGCTCCTCTCCCGCGTTAAGATAGTCTGGGGGAGCTTAGAGTTTAGGGCTTGGGGCTCAGGGCTCAGGGCTTGGACCTAGAGCAGTCTAAGGGCAGTCTGGGTTTGTAGCTCAAGGAAGCCCAGAGCTTGGGCACAATTAGGTTTAGGGCGGAGGTTGAGGGCTTAAGTGAACAAGGAAGATGACAACCATAATACACCCTTAGGAGCTGCAACCTCGACCGTAACCGATTAATTTCAGGACTTTTTTCATGGGCGTTCTCTTCAATCTCATGTCACCTAAAAGGCCCCTGTGATTTTGTGAGCCACAGGTGGGTTCAGGGTTTAGGGTTTACACAATCATTAGACTGAACTTACCTGGCGATCACAGGGACTAGGGTAGATTCTTGCGGCTGGAAGCTTAATTTGAGATCGCTGACTATGTGAGCGAGTGAGCGAATTTATAGTACAAACGAATGAAATGAGTGCGTGATTATCATGAGTACAGTAGTGAACCGACAAGAAGCCCATAACATATAAGGTCTTCCGGACGTACTGTCTTCTTCTCACATCTCTGCAAATTATTCTTTACTATAGGTGGTTATACAGGAATATTTCTTGGAAATGCTGCGTCAGATCTAGGAATATATGATACATACTCTGTTGTAGCGCACTTTCCTTTTGTTCTTTTGCAGGAGCTTAATTTCTATCTTTTGGCAAAAGGAATTTTTGGAACACGGGGGCGAATACAGTTTTGCGGGCAGAGGGATTTCATGGAACTCGCATCCTCTCAATTAGTCTTTCAGCATGTGAGGCGGCCGAGTGGTTCTCACTTCAAAACCCCAAGCCTTCAGGTTTAGCGTTTAGGGTTTACGGTTTAGGGTTTAGGGTTTAGGGTTTAGGGTTTTAGGGTTTAGGTTTCAGGGTATGGGCCCTGAATTGGGAAAACCCTTATATAAATCTTAGGGTAGTGACATGGTCCCTTCATATGGGCCCTTGATTCAGGGAACCCTTATTTACCCCCCTACAAGCCCTATAAAACCCAAGGCCGTACTCCAGAAGCCTTTACAGAAAGTAAGGGACCATATTATAAGGCACCATATCACCTCCCTTAGACCAAAGCCGAAACCCTACTCCTGAGGCGCCAACAAGTGCGCTTAAACCCCGAAGGGTGTTGGGGTTTAGGGTTCGGGGGGAATAGCACATATAGGGCTTAGGGCGTAGAACCCCAAATCACGAACATTCAACTCAAAAGGTTCGGGTTAAAGCGATGCTCCTTCACCGCCTCGGCCGTGTCATCACCTGGGCCTCAACGGATGAACCCTACAACCTAAACAGCGTGAGCCACAGGATCCAGCAAGCACTCTCCATCACGGCGTGTACGCTCCAAACTCACGGACCATCGCACCTGTTTGGTCAACATAAACGTGCACCCTATATAAACGTAAACCTTAACCCTAAACCCTAATTACACCGTAAACCCTAAACTTCAAGCCCTCAACCCTAAATCCTAAACCCTAAACGCTAAACCCTGAACCCTAAACCCGCGCTCCCCCAAGGCCTGGCTCCACGTCCTCGCCCTCCTCCTCGCTGCCTCCACGGGCTGGAGCTGATGCTTCTGGATTGAGGCTTTTGGGCCCCAAACCTTAAACCCTGAAGATTATAGCGTTTAGGGCTTAAAGTTTAGGGTTTAGCCTAACCACCCTCAACACCCCAAGCACCCTCAACCCCTGAACCCTTGAACCCTAAACACTCCAAACCTCGAAACCTAAGCTGTATACACCCGAATGGCCTACACCCTAAGCCTGTATACTCTACACCCGAATAGCCTGAGCCCTCCACCCTCGAACCGACCAAAATGTTCCACAGGTTCGCCGGGCTTCAACTTATCGATCGCCACACCGCTGATCCGGACGAGCTCCCCGACACGCTAGACGAGACTGTAAACCCCTACTACAAACAACCCTAAACCCCTGAAAGCTACACCCTGAAACCTAAACCCCTAAACACCTAAACCCCGACACCCTGCACGTTATAGCTCGAAAAACTAGACCGTGACAATACCCGGCCACCCTGCCGCACGCTAAACCCTTCACCCTAAACCCCAACACCTCAAACCCCAAATAACGCCTAGACCGCAGACCCTAAACCCCACCACCCAGCCCCTGAACTCCACCTTAAACCCTAAAACCTAAACCCTAAAATTCCGAAACCCTAAACCCTAAAAGCCTAAACCCCAAAACCGAAACCCGAAACCCGAAACCCAAACCCTAGACTTCCAAAACCCTAAACCCCAAAGCCGAACCCCGAAACCCCAAACCAAGCACAGATGGGGCCAAGGCCTTTCTCTGGTGACCCCGGGACAGGTGGTGCGGGTGAGCCTGGAGAGCGCGGTTTGCGGGTTTAGGGCTTAGGGGTTTGCGGTTTAGGGCTAGGTTTGAGGTTTTAAGAGTTTAAGGAGTATGTATGGGTTGTTTAGGGTTTTTTAGGGGCTTTAGGGCCTCTAGGGCGACAAGGGTTGTTAGGGCTCCAGGGATTTTAGGGTTCTTGGGGTTTGTATGGGTTTGTTAAGGTTTTTTCGGGACTTGGGTTTGGGCTTTAAGGCCTTGGGGTTCAGGCTTTAGGGTTGTACGGCTCAGGGTTTAGGGCTGAGGTTTTCAGGACACGAAAAACTGCATTTCCAAAGGCTACCGTATTAGGGTTTAGGGTTTAGGGTAAATGTATCCCTATCAGAACTCGTTAATGATCAACTACTCGACACATGTGAACACTGCATAAGGGGAATACTAAATAGCGCTTTCAATGAGATTATGAAGACAAGGTTTCTGCACATGAAAAGCCTGGAGTCTTCACTTGAAAAGGCATCTTGGTTTTTCATCTAGTGATTATATATATAGATAGCAAATACATATATATATATACACAAAGACTGACCGGAGCCTTCCGCCTCTGTCTTGGAGACTTTTCCTGGGCTGTCGCCTCAGCAGTGGCTTCGGAGGGCTATAAGCTCCAACTGCTCTTAAAACCCCTTTTGTGGGTTTAGGGTTTAGGGTTTTGGGTTTAGGGTTTAGGGTGTAGAGTTTAGGTAGGGTTTAGGCTAATTTTCAGTTTCTGGTCCCTCACGATGACAAACGAACACCCGACGAACTTGTTGAAAACAAAATCTTAAAAATCTAAAGCCTGGACCCTCAATCCGACTCTCGGAAAATCTCTAAACCCTTCGGGGGTTAAGGGGGGTTTAGAGGATTTGGGGGATTTGGGGGGTTTGGGGGGTGTTTAGGGGGTTTAGGGGGTTGAGGGCTATGGTTTAGGGCTAGGGTTTGGGGGTTCAGGGGTTTAGGGGTTTGGGGTTCAGGGGATTAGGGGTTTAGGGTTTCGGGGTTTAGGGTTTTAGGGTTCAGGGCTTAGGGCTTCGGGCGTAGAGTTTAGGATGAGGTTTTGTTCACGGGTGCGGCTTCAGAAGTGGTTGGATGTTGAACCGTGACGCACTACCGGGCTTTGTGGAGCGTTGTAACCTGTTAGAGGCATGAAGTAGATCCTTGAATGCCATTTCTAAGCCCTCGCTAGAGTTGGGCATAACGATGCGACAGAGGCTTGATCAAACTGACAGGAGGCACCCCAACACCCTCAGCTAAACCCAGCTAGCTGCCGGGCCTGCGGCACCGCTTTTCCCGCGAACTCTTCTGCCTGCTGTGGCCAGACAGGGTTTAGGATTCGGGGCCTTTAGGGCTTAGGATTTGGGATTCAGGCCCTGTAGGGTTTAGGATTTAGGATTCGGGGCTTTTAGGGTTCGGATTCAGGACTTTTAGGGTTTAGGATTTGTGGTTCAGGGCCTTTAGGTTCAGGGTTTAGAACCTGTGGAAACCATAAACCCTAAACCCTGTTTATGGCTTAGGGTAGGCTTTCACAAGCCCGGCCTGGAGACTCTTGCGTTGCAGCTGCCGCCGTGACTTTGGGCGCAGCACGAGGCTCCACGCCTTGGCTAGGGGGTTTAGGGTTTAGGGTTTAGGGTGTAGGGTGTAGGGTGTAGGGTGTAGGGTGCAGGGTGCAGGGTGTAGGGTGTAGGGTGTAGGGCTTAGGGTTTAGGGGTTTAGGGTGTGTAAGTCGTACTGTAAATTACCAGATTGAAATGGCTCTCGCAGCTTTGCTGCTCGGGCTCTGCCTGACTCGGCCGCTCGGGCGCTGCAGCACGCTCCAACGAGCGCGCTAAGTTTAGGGTTTAAGGCCTAGGGCAAAGGGTTTAGGGCGTCTGGTTTAGGGTTTAGGGCTTGAGGCTGGGAGCCACCGGAAGAACCAGGAAACTATCATTCCGGGCTACAGCTCTCACGTTTGAGGGTTTAGGGTTAGAGTACGGGGTTTAGGGTTTAGGGGGGTAGTTTAGGACTCATGGTAGAAGGTCTCGTGTGGTTTGGGGGATTGGGGTAAAAACTTCAAATATGAAATATGGGGCCCAATTATATGGGGGTTTACGAAATGAGGGGTACCTTGTTGGGGTCCTTATTTTAGGGGATTTTGAATTTTGGGGTCTATTTTTGCATCCCCTGTTCTCGAAAACCCCTATCCCTGGGAAGAATGTCTCACATTGCTTGGCGGCCGACCTCCCTTTCCCTTTCCTGGCAGCTGGCTCGCATTGTCAGGGTTTAGGGTTTCTGGGCTTGGGGCCGCCTGTAGTCCTTCAGAAGGGCTGATGCGGTTTGTTTAGGGTTTGGGGGCTTTCGGGAAAACGAGGGAGGCCTTTCGCAGCGACGAGGGCTGCAATTTGGCGCCGGGTCTCCTGGCAATGGCGGCGGCTTAGTGTCTTTAGGGTCTTTTGTGTCTTCGTGGCTTGTCGGGGCTGTCGGGTGCTTAGGGTTTGTTAGGGTTTGTTTTTTGTGGGTTTTAGGCTTTAGGGCAGGTTTCGACTTCAATGACAGCTGTTCTGCCTGTGCAAACAGCAAAGCCCCGAACCTCGCAATCCTACCACCTGAAGCTCTTACCAGCCATAAGCTTCAGTGGCAATCATGGGTATATAGTGACATGGTGCCCTGTGACAATCCTTCTCTCTGTTGCGCGCCATAAGGGGGAACAACCTCACCAACACCCGAAGACAGCGAAATGACAACACGCCTAAGCCCCCCAACGCCCCGCAAGCCCAGAAATCCTACACTTAAACGATCCCTGATCCATAAACACATAAACCATGAAATCCATTTACACTCTAAACAGAGAAAACCTCCAAAACCCCAACAAGTTCAAATGCTACGCTCATAAACCTAAACAGCACGAGCCCCAAATCCTCATCCAAAACCTTAAGCAACCCAAAGCAAGCTGCAAGCCACCCGAAACAATCCTAGTGCCTAAACCACCCTAAACCTCGAATCCGGAGCCCTAACCCTAAACCCCAACCCTAAAGCAGCTCTTCAAAAGGCCTCCAGAGCCTCCTGGTGCCGGCGCGCCTTCCTCTGGCGCCGTCGGGTTCGGGGGATTCGGGTTTGGGGTTTAGGGTTCTTCGGGTCTTCGAGGTTTTGCTGCTTAGGGCTCTTGAGCTTCGGCTTTAGGATGTAGGGATATTGATCCACCCTGAAAAACAAGTCATGGACTCGAATGACAAGGACAGGGGACTGCATCGAAAAGGGTCCATCGTTAGAGCAACCCCCCCATCTCCGCGCAAAGACACACTGCGCCCGACGAGGTGCCGCAAAACCCGCAAGCCTAAACTGCCCAACAGAAACCTGAGGATCAAAGCCCTAATCCCTAAACCCATTTTTTGCTTGAAGACATGTTCTCTCTAGGGTTCAGGGTTTCGGGTTTAAGGTTTCGGGTTTAGGCCTAAAACTCTTCTCCGGCCAAGATTCTGCTCGGGCCCCTCGGCCTGCATGAAGGGCGAGGTAGAGAGGTGAAACCAAGAGTTCGCCTCGGCTTCCTGCCGAGAAGCGTCTGGAACAAGCAGACCCGGATCGGGCCTCCTTCCCTTACCCAACCCTTCCTCCCATGCCAAATTTTCTGACGCCACCCCCCCCCCCCCCCCCCCGCCCTGTGGGACCCCCCCCCAATCCCTTGGAGGAGCTGCAAACCGATGCCGTGGAGGGTCCCGCTTGTCGGTGGCTCCTACAGGGGAGTGCCTCAAAAACCCCCCCCACCCCCCCCCCCCCCCCCCCCCCCCCCACCCCGCACCCCCCACCCCCCCACCCCCCCCCCCCCACCCCCCCCCCCACCCCCCCACCCCAACCCCCCCCCCACCCGCTCTGCCCTTCCTCCCTCTTTCGTCCTGGGGCCGGCCCGGCTGCCGAGGCGGCGCGCGCAAGCGTTTACAATTTAGGATTCATGGGCTTTAAGGGTTCGGAATACAGCCCTAAACACTAAACCCTAAACCCTACAGCATATATATATATATATATATATATATATAGAGATAGATTCAGATACAGATATCGACCTATATTTACGTACATTGATTTATTCATGTATTTATTTATGTGTTTACCCTATAGAACCCAAAGGCCCATACTTCAGAACGTTTTGAGGAAGGTAAGGGACCAGCTTAAGGGGAGACCATGACATTGCCCGGAGGGCTCTGCTCACCTCGACCTGTGGATTAAGGGAGAACGGGTCTGGGGTAACTAGCGAGCCTTCGAACCCTGGAACTCTTCGGACTTAGGGTTTAGGGATAAGGGTTTATGCAGGGTAGGATTTACGGGCTTTAGGGGCTGGGCATATTGAATCCTGGGTTGGGGTTTAGGGGCTTAGAGGGCCTAAAACTAAAGCTCGAAGCTCAAGGAAAAGCATGAGTATCGCTAAGCTTGACTACTCGGGTAAACATGCAAAGACACACGCGCCGCCCAACGTGTCCGGCCTGAACTCCTCAGTTGGTTCTCGGCTTGTGCATGTCCCTAAACCCTAAACCCGCAACCTTAAACCCTAAGCCCTAAACTGTAAACTCGGATAAGCCTAACTCTGCCAAGGGCCAGAAAGGTCTGGTTTAGGGTTTGGGCGTTTTAGGGTTTAGGGTTTAGGGCAAAGGGTCACCCAAACTAGCCTTCGAACTCAGCGACAAGATGAGCAGTATTGCGGGCACCAACCAGCTCTGTCCTCCAGGCTTGTTCACTCGAGCTGGAGCTCCGGAGGCAGCAAATGTTCGTAGACACCCCCGGCTGTCGGAAAATCAATGTCATCCACCATGCTCACGTACAGCGATCTGTGGTGGACCACAAGACCCACGGGGCGCAATGCGTCCGGACACACCAGGACTTCGGAGGGAGCTGTGTTACCTGGATGGAAGGCCAGAACCTTCCGCGAGTGGTGTTCTCCAACATAGATCGTTTCATCTTCGGCTACGAAGAGGCCCCATGGACCCAGCGATTGGCCTGCGCCTAACCACGGGCCTTCTCCCACCACAACAGGTTCCAGCGACTCTGCCCGATTGAATCGAAAAACCCGGGTCCACCCTTTCAGATTGTCAGTGATATAGATCACTTCACCCTTTGTTGCTAATATCGCCCTGCCTCGGAAGTGCAGGTGTTCTGGAAGACTCTCTGAGGCAATCACTGTTTGGAGAGTGGAGCCTACCACCTTCTGCACCACCTTCCCACCTTCAACAAGCAGGTAGACGACCCCATTAGGCGAGCGGAACATGGCTTGAGAATCATCAATATGATCACAAACCAAATGTCCACATCCGTCTTGAAATCGAACAAGCCTCTCATTGGAGAGATCCAGCACCAAAATCTCGCCGGTGGGCAAGATGGCCACATCACAGGCCCCCAGGTCAATGATTCCAGTGGTTCCCACTGCCTGACCCACAACTTTTCGTGCGCTGGTGGCAGGGTCACCAGGCTTCCAACAAAAGACATTGCCTTGAAAGTCAGCGCTGTAGATGTGGCCTTCGTGCCAGCACAAGGAGTTGCAAGGCACGGGCAAGACTTCTCTCCAAGTTTCAGCGCTGGCACCCAAATCCGGAGTCCAATGTTTCAAACACCGCCTCTTTGGCTGAAAGCTCTGTGAATTGTCGGCGCTCTGAGCTCGCTTCTGTTGTCGAATCTGCAAAGCTTCTTCAACCTCTTGGTGCAGTTCCGCCGCGCTTGGACCACACAGAGGGAAGCGGCCCGCGCGAAGCAAGTTCTCAACAGAGAACGCCTGGAAATCCACATGCTGCAGCAGCGTGCCTAGAAAGACCTTTCTGTCGTCTGAGACCTTCAGCCAGTTGAAGATGCCCTTCAACACTACTTCCTCCCGAGACACAGCCAGGTCTTCTCTTTTCAAGATTCGGGCCAGTTGACGAGCACCCAGTTTTCCAAAATCTGGATGCTTGCTGCAAGCCTCAAACTCCTCAGCAACTTTCTCTTCACAGGCGGCTTTCAAACTATGGAGAAGATGTGATTCTTGTAGAATTCGCAGAGCTTTGACACTGTCTAAGGATGCGCACAGGCCCGTCTCAATAGCACTTGCAAATGTTGGCAGGTCATAAGCCTGTGCCAGGCGCAGAAGTTCAAGACCAGTTTCCACGTTCACCTCCGGCTGGCCGCCGTAGATGTAGTCAAGCAAAGCGGACGTTGCTGCTTTAGACGCAGCGATTTCCACGGGCTCCTTTCGTCGCACCCGGTCTGCTTCTTGAAAGGGTCCACCTAAGAGCTTCCGAAAGTATACGCTTGCAGCAGAGAGCAGGACCGTGTGGCCGCGATGCTCGGCACCATCGTTGTCCTTCAGCACAACGTCACAGAGATGCGCTTCCATCCAGAAGTCGCGCATTTGCTGCATGACGTTGGCCTGATGCTGCGCCAGATTTGCGTGTTCAAGCTTGACAGCTACCATGGCGCCAAAAACTCACAGGGTCTGTGAGCAAAAATTGCCAGTCGACGCGTCCACTTGGGCCAACTGTTCATTCTGCGTGACACATGTGGGCGAAGGATCAAAGCAATCTTCAGTGCCTCATGAAGGGGACGCAGACTTTCTGCCCATGGGTATGCGTGGGTGTGGGTATTTGAGGGGTGTATTTCACTGTATTTCACCCCCACATCCATCAGCTGCTTCATTCCATCTTTGGGGGCGCCAAAACCGAAACATGCTTGAAACTATCCAACAGATCAGCTGGGTGCCATCCCCGGCTTTGATCCATGTTGGACACAAGTCCGAAGCAGGAAGGAATGTTCATGGGACGGTCACCCACAACATTGGGCAACTCAAGTGTAACTTAACTTCATTTCAACGAAAGTTCATGGGGAAATTCCTGTAACTGCACCAAGAGAAGTGGTAGATTTTCGTCCGAAAGCGCACGCCTCTCTCAAGCGCTCACTTTCAGCAATGGGGTTTTGGAAGCATAGATGCGGGTCTACGACGACCTCGTGGAAATCAAAATGAGCCCCAAATGGACAGGAGTTGGTGCTGTTCTTTTGCCACTACTTTTTGTTGAGAATCCAAAATGCAACTTCCCTAAGCCCTGAACCCTAAATGCAAAATCTGTTGAATCTTATATTTCCACCGCTTGCAGACCCCCGGATGAGACCTTATCCGCTGCAGGCCGCTTCCGGAGGTTTGCCTCCTGCAAGTTCGGCTCCTACACCCCTATTATAGACCCTCAAGCCCAAACCCTAAACCCCTAAGTTTAGGGTTGCGGGTTTAGTGGCTTAGGGTTTAGGGTTTAGGGTTTAGGGATTACGGTTTAGGTTTATGTTTTTGGTGCTTAGGGTTTAGGGCCAAGGGTGATGAACAACATGTGAAACTGATATTTAAAATATTGGTTTAGGGTTGCGGGCTTCCATGGTGTAAGGCTGCGCAAGCGCTCGAAGATCGAAGAATCCTGAACCCTCAACACATCCCAAACCTGAAAGCATCTTAAAACCCAGACCCTCAACCCTCAACCCACGCTTCCCACCCACCCCTCAACCCTCATCCCTCAACCCCTCAACCGCTCAACCCACACTTCCCACCCTGTCCTCTGCCACGTCTTGGGCATCCTCGGCCTCCTCCACTGCATCCTCCTCACCCTCCTCCTCCTCTCCCTCCTCCTCCTCCTTTGCCTCCTCCTCCTCCTCCTGATTTCAGGATGCGCCAGATATTATATATACATATATATACATATATATATGGGGTTTCCGAGGGGTACCCTGTTGGGGTCCTTGTTACAAGGGAATCCTCCTGTGTGGTGTCGGACGTAGGAGGCACCGTTTAGGGCTGAGCAGGGGTTGGGGTTCAGAGCTTACGGGGAGTTGAGACGGCCGACGCTGAGGGATTGCAACAGTTGTAGCCCTCGTTAACCCTAAACCTCCTAAACCCTAAACCCTGAAGCCTGAACCACGGCTCCAGAAGCCCTAGAAAAACCCACAACCAGGCGATGGCTCCATCGGGTCTAGCCGTACAGCTCTGCCTCTTCATCCTCCTCGGCGTGCTCATCCTCCGGCTCGATTGATTTCGGAATCTGGAAACTGCTCAGGGTTTAGGGTTTAGGGCTAGTATTTAGGGTTTAGGGTTTAGGGTTTGAGGTTCAAGGCTTAGGGTTCCCTAACGTCCATAAAGCTCCTAAATCCTGGCTACAGCCAAGTCCTCGTCGTCTTGCTCTTCTTGAGCCTGTGGCTTGGAAGCCTGTCCCAGGCCATGGACTAGTGTCGCACTAGGGTTCAGGGTTTAGAGTTGAGGGTTCGAGGTTTAGGGTTTGGGGTTTTGGGCTTAGGGTTTAGGGTTTAGGGTTTAGGGTTTAGGGTTTAAGGTTTAAGGTTTTGGGTGCCACCCCTGACAGAACGGGCTTTCGATTCCGACCACGAAAAGGCGGATGGGGCAACCTCAGTGCCTGTTGGGTGGCTCTTGGGGAGGTTGGGACCACTCCAGGCACAGCCGGCCAGGGTGGCCGGTCATTGTTCAAGCAAGTACATTAGCTTAGGGTTCAGGGCTTCGTGTTGAGGAATCCCAACTTTAGGGTTCCTTTGCTCCAGCATGCAACTGAAGCCAGACCTTTTGGATCCGCATCAAAGGTTGCCCAGCAAAATAAACCCTTTTTGGCTAAATTAGGTGTATGGGATCTTCACCCTAAAGAAAGAGAATAAGGGAAGTTCAATCCCCCGAATATGTGAGCCCCTGCAAAAGGGACCCTGAATGAGTTGGTTGCTGGGCATCCCAGTATTGTTGTCGTTCATGCCCGAAACCTCACAAAAGTTCAACCAAAGTGAAATGGTCCTTGCGCAATATTGCTTAATTAGGATCCTTGTTGAGATCCTGGGTGCTACCCCAAAGCCACATATGTCCTAGACTGGTAGGCATCTATCGGGTGCCACAGACCTCCTGGGCCGGTGTCTAGGTACCCTACCTATAAGGCTCTGTATTCTAGTTGGAAAGCCAAAACCTCTGGAAACCCCCTGTAGCCCTTCTTTTGCCAGACCGCGGTTGGCCGGGCAGCTGCACATTGTCTGCGGACACAGGCTGTCTCAGACAAATTACGCCAAGACTGACAGATGATTGATGGGTCGCTCTCCATGTCCCACAGGAGTTGGAGAGCGTCTTGCTTGGGGTTTGGAAGTCTAGTAATTCAGGGGCTTGACCTCAGCTACCGGCACTGGCTTTGGCATCGAAGGCTTCTCCTCTACCCTCGAAACCCCTGAACCCTAAGTCCCTGGACCCCGTTGAGGCAGCTCTCTACCTGTAAAAGGGGATCCCAACCTACCGCACTTCCTGATTTAGGGGTTCAGGTTTTGGGAGTTCAGGGTTGAGGGTTAGGTTTAGGAGTACAAGGTTTTAAACCCGAAAAGACTTGAATCCTAAGCCCTAAACACCCGAAAGCCCTAAACCCCTAAACCTGAAACCCTGAAACCCTCAAGGCTTTCGGAGTTTAGGTATTTAGGGCTTCGGTTCCGGGTTGGACAGGCAAAAACAAAGGTTCAGCCCGTCTCAAAAATTCGTTGCCCGACATGTTCCCGAGCTCAACGTACCACGCCACGTTGAGCTCAGGGGGGCCGCAGTTTAGGGTTTGGGGTTTGGGGTTTGGGGTTTAGGTTTAGGGTTCAGGGTTTAGGGTTTAAGGATTCGGGTTTAAGGGATGTCCTTGGTTTCGGGTCTATTCGGGTTTAGGGCTTGGGGGTTCATTAGGGCTCAGTTCCCCAGAGGTGCGAGCTCGGTGGGCTGGAATGGATGGGAAAATCCTGGGCACTGCATTCTTTGAGCAACGGCCCGCTTGCGAACCAGCAAAAGCTCTAAAACTTAGGGCTGAGGGTTGAGGATGAGGGTTGAGCGTTTAGGGTTGACGGTTTAAGGTTTAGGGGCAATGCTTACTTTTGTTCTACCCTACTCAGCGTTTCACACCTTTCCGCCCAACCAGAACCGCTTAACCCTGACACCCCCACCCAACTAAACCCTCACCCAAGGGTTTATGCTCAGGGTCTAAGGCTTTTTGGGGGAGTTGCTTTTTGAAACACAAGTCGTGCACGGGATTACGGCCGGAACAAAACAGTTAAGAAGGGATTAAGTGGTAAGCGCAGACGTACTTTATGGGGGCGGAACTCTTTGGCTATTTTGTCCTTTCTGGAGGATGGGCACTTTCGGCATAGGCGGGTAGGGCTTATTCTCAAGGTCTCGAAAATATGTTCTGGTGAATACGTAGCTGTTGGGTGGAATAAAGGTTCAGGGTTTCGGGTTTGGGGCTTGGGCTTCTCCAAGCAGGGCTCGAAGCGCTTCACGCTTCAGACACGCCCAGGAGGCGCTTTGCATTCACCCAGAGGCCCCAGGCCATCAGCCAGTAGAGCACCGTGTGAGCTGCGATGAAGGCCAGCCAGGGTGCGGCTCCTGATTTTCGTCGGGGGTGTAGGGGGTGTAGGGGGTGTAGGGGGTTTAGGGGGTGTAGGGGGTGTAGGGGGTTTAGGGGGTTTAGGGGGTTTAGGGGGTTTAGGGGGTTTAGGGGGTTTAGGGGGTTTAGGGGGTGTAGGGGTGTAGGGGTGTAGGGGGTGTAGGGGGTTCAGGGGGTTTAGGGGTGCTGTAGGGGGTGCAGGGGGGTTACGGGGTACAGGGCTTTCATGGTTGCCTGGCGCCTACCTCACTTGGGGGACTGCGTTTTGTTTTTTCGAAAAGGAGCCCATACAACTATCAATTTTACCCCCTATATAAAACTTACTTACGATACATAGATAATATATATATATATACCGTTCGAATGAAATGGGGCCCCCATAGGCCCCACACTACACGCAAATCTCACTTCCACAACGACAGTGCAAGACCCTGAACAAATAAACCCTAAGCCCAAAGCCTCAACCTTTCACCCTCAACCCGCAAACTAGTGGCTGTAAATCCCTCAACAGCACTAAGACTAGGAGTAGTCTGGATTCTCAGCGGAAAAAGCTTAAAATCCAAACACCAAACACAAGAGGATGGACAAGAGTTAACAGAGAATGGACTTGAATCTTTAACAACATACACCACCAAGCATTGATCTTCATGGATATCCATTCCAACAGCTAATTCCAGTATAGCTACATTCATCTTGACAATATGTAATGAGCAGCCCAGGATTCACTGACATGTCACCACACCATGAGCAATAAGCAAGCACATGACTCCAAGCAAAGATGATTCCACATCATCTAAGACTAAAGAGTATGAATCTTAATTATACCTCCAAGGATTTTAATGTATGATCTACCCATATGAGTCTTTGAGCAAATTATTCTTTTAATTCAGAAGCAAGCATATGAAAGACAAAGAGATCTCCACCATTCCTGAAAGAATTAGAATTAAACGACAAAAGACTGAATGCTATAACTCCTTTCAACGATGAGAACTTTTATCTGTTGATCATAACAAGCTTATAATATACATATAATCTTGTGGAGCTGAACTCGTAGTATCCATGAAGCTGAACTAATATCCATTGAACTGAAATAGGTTCAAGCATTAAAACTCTTCAGATTAACTAACATCAACACTAAATCAAGACAATACCCCTCAGATTTATGTGAAGCTGAAATATCCATTCAGATTAACTAAAAACCAGGAGATATGCCTTGAAGATGAAGTCTAACTTTACCTTCAGATTAAGCAGCTGAAGTCTAATATCATGAAGATGACCACTAATTCATGAAGATGGACATGAACATGAGCCCAAATATCCCAGATATTTGTGAAGATGAAACCTTAAAACCATCAAGATATCGTGAAGATGGCCGACTTTTGGGGGAGAGAAACTCTTAAAAAAACGATGAAGATCGCCTCCAGGACGAGAAGATGGACTTTAAATCAAGCAGATGGCCTAAAATTGAAGGGAGATAAATGCATTTATTTAAGGCAAAATTAAGGCTGGCGTTTTCAAAAACAACTTTTCTTGTCGTAAAACTTCGGTAAATTAGTGCGTTCTACACGCAGAGAGCGCTAATACCGAAGTTTACCGACAGAAATATTTTACTTCGAACATCCCCACCCTCTCTTGGTAGAGATACTCTGAGGTTGGGCACTCCAGGGACACTCTGGGCTGGGCACGGGGACAAGCTGGGGTTGGGCACTCCAGGCGCTGGGAGACTCTGGGGCTGGGCATTCCGGGGACATGGTTGAGGGAGACTTTGGGGTTGGGCACTCCAGAAAACTCCGGAATTAGACTCTGGGGTTGGGCACTCCAGGGAGACTGGGGCTGACATGCTCCAGGGAGACTCTGGGGTTGGGCCTCTGGGGTTGGGCACTCCAGGAGACTCTGGAATTAGGCTCTGGGGTTGGGCACTCCAGGGAGACTGGGGCTGGGCACTCCGGGGACACTCTGGTTGGGCAGTCCAGGGAGACTCTGGTCTGGGTTGGTCAGGTTTGGGGCTGGGCACGCCAGGGATGAGCGAGGAGTAGACCGGGCGAGGAGAAGAGTTGAGTTCAAAATGATGGCCTCTAAACGTGCGAAGATGGCCTCTAAACCTTGATTTTGGCGATGGCCGTGAGAAACTTTTGAGATTTTTTTGGGGAAAATGACCCTAAAATCTCAAATATGACTTGCCATTGTCTTAACTGCTTAATCGCGCACTATTTCGTAGGAATCCTCGAGCTTTAGTTCAGTCTGAAGACCAGTCAATGACCCCTATTCGGGGTCATCTCCCTCGAAATATGAAGAAGCCAGCGCGCCTGTCTGTGAGTCGTACGCTTGCAAGTAGATCAGCACCCAAGTGCCCAGACTTCGGAAGAGGAGGTGCCAGAAAAGGCCCTCCTCGAAGGCTTCTAGGTAGAGTTGCGGAAGAAGCTCTTTTAGGATTTAGGGTATCCGAAAACCTAAACTAAACCCTAAACCCTAAACCTCCAAAACCCCCAAAATCCCAGGCACTAGTGTCAGGAGCTTCGATGTTTTTGGATCCTGGCTGGCTTCGTGGTTTTCAGGTCCTTCGTCCCTAAACCCGAACCCCTACCTCCCATCGCCGTATAGGGTTCAGGGTTGAGGGGCTTCTAGGGTTTAAGGTTTCGGGTTTAAGGTTTAGGTCGAATTTAAGGGCTTTGGGTTTAAACATCATAAAAGACAACAGATGAGTCCAATTCATTATCTATGTATGATGTAAACTAAATTAGGGCTTAGAGTGTAGGGATTTTGGGTTTGGGGAGGTTTGGGGCTCAAGGACCAACGAACCCATGGGCGGGGGGGTTCGGGTTTAGGGAATGTTGCACCCTCTTTAGTATGTGGGCCAACCCCCCCCCCCCCCTTCCCCAGAACAGTCGAATCTGGTTGCCCTGTTTACACTGTCCACGGGTTTTATATGGTTTCGATAGGGAGGAGTTTAACGGGGAGAGCGATACCCGGCAACTGAATTTAAAGGCGATGCACGGAATTTTCTTACGATTCGACTTTAAAGAGGGACCTGGTCTGCACCCCCAGGCAGTTACAGTGTCCTGAATAGCCTTGACCTTCTTCAGGGGCCCCCACTAAACAAGGTGCAACATTCAGGTTGAGGGTTTAGGGTGTAGGGTTTAGGGTTTAAGGTGGGGGCCGCGGGGGGCCAAAGAAGCTACAGTAGTATTCAGCCTTAAGAACTTGAGCTGAACCCGAAAGCCTAAACCCTAACCCTAAACCCTAATGAACCCTAGAACCCTAAGCCCTAAAACCCTAAGCCTGCTTGCTGGTGGCTTTATATGGTTTCATTTAAGGTCTAGCTTCGTGTCAGCTGTGCAAAAACTTCTTACAAGACCCCTGACCGCGGACTTCTTTCGTATAGATTCAGGACCATTCCGCCCGGGCTTCGGGTTTAGGGCTTTAGGGTTTTGGGTCTTGGGTTTGAGCTTTGGGGCCTACAAGGGGCAACCCTGGCCCTGGCAGCCTCCACATTGCCGCGCATGTGCCGGTACCTTGAACGAGGGTGACGACACAAGTTTCTCCATACATCCTGAATCCCGACTGCCTAAAAGCCCTGAATCCTGAAAGCCTTAGCACTGCAACTCAAGCCCTACAGTCTAGAAAAAACTCCTCCCTCCCCCAGGGCTTTAAGGGTCCAAGGTGTTAGGCTTCAGGACTTAGGGGGTTAAGATTCCGGGGTTTCGGGTTCAGGGGTTTTAGGGTGTAGAAGTTTAGGATTTAGGTGTCCGCGTTTTAGGGTTTGGCGGGCTTCGGGAAGCCCAGGGTTTAAAGGCTTCGGGGCTTGGAGCTTTGGGTTTTGGAGCTTCTAGGCTTTGGGAATTTGAGGGTGTTAGGATTTAGGGCTTGCGAGCTTTGGGCCTTCAGGAAGTGTTGGGTTGAAGGGTTTACGGGGCTGGGTTAGGGGTTGCGGGCTTCAGTAAGTTGAGGACTTTTGGGTTCAGGGCTTTAGGGCTTTAGGAACCCTAAACCCTAAACCCAGCTTATTTTTCTTCTTTGCGGGGCGGAGGGCGGAAGGGGGGGGGGGGTTGAGGGGCTTCGTGAGCTCCAGCTGGTGAGTTCCAAGTTCTGGGGGCTTTAAGAAGTTTCGGGTTTTTCGGTTTGTGTTTAGGGTTTACGGTAGGGCGTAGGGTTTAGGGTTTAGGGTTTCTGGGTTTAGGGTTTCTGAGTTTAGGGTTTAGGGTTTCGGGTTTCGGGTTTAGGGTTTAGGGCTTAGGGCTTAGGGCTTAGGGCTTAGGGCTTAGGGCTTAGGGCTTAGGGCTTAGGGCTTAGGGTTTAGGGTTTAGGGCTTAGGCTTAGGGCTTAGGGCTTAGGGCTTAGGGCTTAGGGCTTAGGGCTTAGGGCTTAGGGCTTAGGGCTTAGGGCTTAGGGCTTAGGGCTTAGGGCTTAGGGCTTAGGAGTTGCTATTTCGATCAAGGCTTGCTGAAGCCCTCGGAGCCATAAACCCCGCACCTCCCACCGATGGCCCGGAAAGTTTCAGGGCTTTTGGGGGGGTATGGTAAACTCCAAAAAGTTGAAACGTCCTTGTCCCCATATCCCAAAAGATACACTAAAAAAAATCCCAGCTCTAATCATCCTTAAACCATGTTCAAACTTTCTGGAGTTTACTGTAGGGTTTTAGGGTTTGGGGTTCTGGCCTGCTGTTAGGCTCAGGATGTGGGGCTTGGGGATTGGGAACAGTGAGGGCTTTACATGGGCTTCGGGATTCAGGGTTTTGGGGTTTAACCTCGGGTTTAGGGTTTAGGGTTTAGGGTTTAGGGTTCAGGGTTCAGGGTTCAGGGTTCAGGGTTCAGGGTTCAGGGTTCAGGGTTTGGGCTTTAGAATGACTCCAAGCGACCATGCCATGGCAAAACTCGTCAGGCCAACGGTGAAGATGGGCAGAAGGGGCAGTACCTTTCGGCGTCTGACAAGAGTCTTGGTTTAGGGTTCAGGGTTTGGGGCTTAGGGCTTAGGGCTTAGGGCCTAGGGCTTCGGGCTTAGGGCTTAGGGCTTAGGGCTTTGGGCTTTGGGCTTAGGGTTTAGGATTTAAAGAGTCCAAAGGCGTATGACTTGGAACTTAGAATCCCAAAACCCCAAACCCTGAACCAATTTTTAAACCCTGCACGATACAAATCGTGTAAACGCCCTGTTCGTCTTAGGGTTTAGGGCTTTGGGTCTAGGGCTCAGACCCGGACCGGGGGGGCGGGGGGGGGAGGGGAGTCGTTTGCAAACATCTTGCACCATGGTCCCGACAGATTTGGAAGCACGGGCGGCTCTACGAAAAAAACGACACGAGGGACAGCAAGAGGCCAAAGCGGCCAACAAAGCAGGAAGCCCAACAAAGAAGAAAGCAGGTTGAGGGCTTCGGGTTGAGAGTTTAGGGGTTTAGGGGTCTAGGGACTTCAGGCTTAGGGTTTTTGGATTTGCCGGAAAGCGAAAGGATGCCTGGGGATCAGGAGCCCGGAAGCCGAACAAAAAGCTCAGGCAGGATTCGGGGGTTTAGGGTTTAGGGTTTAGGGTTTAGGGTTTAGGGTTTAGGGTTTAGGGTTTAGGGTTTAGGGTTTAGGGTTTAGGGTTTAGGGTTTAGGGTTTAGGGTTTAGGGTTTAGGGTTTAGGGTTATACCCGCCGCAGCCAAAAGAAAGCGGCGAAACAAGCGCTCCTACGCAGACGTCGAGCCCTCAACCCGAAGCCCCAAGCCCCGAAGCCTCTTAACTCGGAGACCAGACATTCCGAAATCTCTGCCTTGGGTTAGGCGCGTCTGTAGCGTTTGGGGAAGGTTTGGCGTCGGGCATACAGTTTCGCAGCACCAAAAACCATAAGGCTTCTATTGTCTTTAGTGTGGTTTTGGGCCCCTAAGCTTAGGGGAATCTAGTGCGAAACCTTTAGGGAGGGGGGCGGGGGGGGTTGGCTTATGTTACGCACTATCTAAACCCTAAACCCTAAACCCTTGTTCTTGTGCTATGAGAGACGTTCTGCGTCAACCCTGACCCCTAACCCTAAACCCTAAACCCCAAATACACCCTAAGCTCTGAACCTTAAACCCTCACTCTGCCGGCGCACGAGGCTTATGCAGGTCGCCAACTCTCGTCCCTGAAAGAAAGCGGCGAAGTGGACTGCAAACGTCGCCTGAGAGTTGAGGGGTTCAGGTGCTTCGGGTCTAGTGCTTCGAAGCATTTGGAAGTATGGGTTGTGAGCCATGCATGCGTTGGGCGTTTATGCCCGGGGGGGGGGGGGGGGGGGGGGGCGGGGAACCGTGGGAGCTGCTGCCTTTGGCGACATCCCTCTGCGGTTTTGTGCAGTGCGATGTTGGCGGAGCAAAACCCTAAGCCCCAAACCCTAAACCTGACATCTCATATGAAGGCTCTGGTAAGCTCGGATCTGTCTTTGGATACCCTGATAACTTATAAACCCTAAACCCTCAGCCTTCCCCCCCCCCCAAGGCTCAAGCAAGCAAGCCAAGTTGCCGTCACAGCCTCAGCCAGGCAAACGCAAGCACGGATGTCAACTTCGCACTCTTGGGCAATAAGGGACCCCTAAGACGGACCCCCAAATAGTAGGATCCTTTTAGGACCCCAATAAGGCACCCCTACTTTCAGAAAGCCCCATTTCGATTATGCTGAACAGCGTGGGCATCTCGGGCTAGGATTTAGCGCTTAGGGTTTCTGGCAGTCCTTCGAGTAGGAGGGCGTTGGGAGTTCTAGGCTTGCCTTAAAGCCTATACCCTGAACCCTGAATCCTAAACTCTAAGCCCTAAACCCTAAACCCTAAACCCCTAAACCCTAAACCTCTAAACCCTAAACCCCAAAATCCTAAGCCCTGAAAACTTTCAAGCTAAAAGCATTTGCTGAAGGAAACCGCAAGAGGGCCGGGGTTTAGGTTTTTGGGTTTCAGTGGGCTTTGGGTTTGGGGTTTGGGGTTGAGGGTTTAGGGTTTAGGGTTTAGGGTTTCGTGAGTTTTGGGTTTAGGGCCGAGGCTAGCTGAGGCTGAGACGGAGATGTCCGCCGTGTGCCTCCGCTCTCCATATTGCACATCACGCCAATGATTATTCGACCTCGGCGTGGGTGGGGGAAACCCTGAACCCTAAACCCTAAACCCTCGAAACCCTAAACCCTAAACCCCGCTGGTTAACGGAACTTTGCAAGAATTTCGACCTATAGTCTGCCCAAAAGCCTAAAGCTTCTTGCTCCCTAAACCCAAGCCCTACACAACCCCAAAGCGCCACCTACATCCTCGAACCGCACCCGTCGACCCTAAGAAGGAAGGTTAAGGGTTTAGGGTTTGAGGCTTCGGGTTTGGGGTTTAGGGTTTCGGGGTTTGGGGGGTGTAGGGGTTTGGGGCTCCACCGCGAGCTGTGCTCGAAAGAGGCTGTAGGCATGGGGATGAGGGTTTAGAGTGCAGGGTGCAAGGTTCAGGGCCTGAACCCTAAATCCTTAACCCCTTGAACCCTAAACCCCTGAAACCCTGAAACCCTGAGGGTTTCGAAACCCTACCCGTTCAGGGCTCAGGCTTAGGGCTTGGGGCTCAGGGCTCAGGGTTTGGGGTTTAGGCTCAAAATTGAACTAGGGTTGAAGGTTTAGGGTTTAGGGTTTGCAACACTCCCAGGACGTTGGTGGTTCGACTGTGAAGGACCGGCATACAACACATCTATGTGCTGGCCCAAACATGACAGGGGTCGCTACTTGGTAGCCCAGTAACCATATTATCATGATGCCACCCCTGTTTGGGGCTGGTGAATTTGAAAAGGGCACTGGGATACCAAGGCTAAATAGCTCGGCTGAGGCATGACGATCTGTCCATGCAGAGGACTGACAACCCTCCAAGCAGGACTAAAAGAAACTGTCGGGGTTTAGGGGTGAAAGGATTAGGGTTTAGGGTTCAAGGGTTTCGGGTTTCGCGTTTCTGAACCAGGGTTTCGGGTTTAGGGTTCCAAGGGCTGTCTATTTGGGGTGTTTTGTCCTTTAGGGTGTGGAGCTTAAGGCGTCAAAGGTTTAGAGTTTAGTGTGAAAAATGCTCCTTGAGATGATTCTTTTAACTCCAAACATTGGATCAGAACCTGGGCTCAGATTTCAAGATTTCGGGAGTTTTGTCAGGGTTTAGGGTTTAGGCGTAGGGAACCCTAAACCCTGAACCTTGGACCGAAATCGCCAGCCCAGCCCAAGTAGGCCAGGGTACGCAAAGGCGATGGCGCAAAGGCAGCCCAGCAACAGGGGCTTGACCTCCCAGGAAAAGGTGCCGTGTGCCCGGAACCCTCGGGCTTGGGGTTCTTCGGGTTTAGGGTTTAGGGTTTAGGGTTTAGGGTTTAGGGTTTAGGGTTTAGGGTTTAGGGTTTAGGGTTTAGGGTTTAGGGTTTAGGGTTTGGGGTTTGGGGTTTAGGGTTTAGGGTTTAGGGTTTAGGGTTTAGGGTTTGGGCTTCACTTCCTGAACGCCAGGCAATGCCTCTGGGAACAGCAGCCAGGGCAGTGGGAGGAAGATCCACCAGATCATGTAGTACCTCACAGGGCTGTGGGTTCGGGGTTCTGAGCCAACGCCTTGCACCCCTCTGAACTTAAATCCCACACATGTTAGGAGTTTGCAGGGTTATGGGTCTCGGGTTTGAAGATGTACGGTTCAAGGAAGCAGCAGACCCAAGAAGCGCCACATGCAATGCTTCGGGACTCATAGCCCGGCGGCGCCAAACAAGAAGCAGGCAGGTTCAGGGTTCAGCGTTGAGGGTTTAGGGTTGGGGTTTTAGGGCTTAGGGTGGTGACCCTAAACCCTAATCCGTAGCTCAGGCAACACACTCTCGCACGGGTAGCTTACATGCTTCAAAGTCCATGAGTCTCTCTCAACACGACCCTTGCAACCACCCTAAACCCTCAGCCCTGACCTGAAGCTGGAGTAACAAAGCCACAGTTCCAAGCCCCAAACCCCAGGGCTCTTAGGGGAAGGGCAGGAGCCCTAGAAACCATGACGAAAGCGATGATCCACAATGGTCCCCCCCATCCCTCGTAGGTCTTATTGCTTCTACATTACTTCAAAGGGACTACGGGGAGGACGCGTCAAGGACAGAGCAGACTGTGTATAAGGTACATGTACAGGTTCTACGGGCAGAAGGGGGTCCCTCCTCCTAGCTCTTCATCCACACTCCTCACTTCACTTTGAACTCCGAGCTCCTACATGAACGCTTCTTGGGGTCTCCACACCTCGAATCCGAGCTTAAGGTTTGGGGCTTGTCATGTGCGACTAATGCAACAGGGCCACAGCACAACATGGGTGGCGCGCTCGCGAGCATCCTGCCGTATTTTGAGAGCAAGGCTAGCAAGCTCAAGGCTTGGGGGCAAAAACCTGGGTATAGTTTTAGGGTTGAGGGTGCAGGGCTTTGGGCGTTTTTCCCGCGCATGGATGATAGGGGTGAAAGGACTCCAGGGAGTCCCCCCCCCCCCCCCAACCCCCACCCAAGCAGCTGCCCAAGTTCTGGCCTGGTAGGCCTTTAGGGCGTTTGGCCCTGAATTCCCACCTTCATATAGGAAGCCTAACAAGGAAAGGCAAGGCGTACTCTACGTCACTGCATCTAGTTGTGCCCCATTCAACTCTAAACCCTCAAGCCCTCCAGCCAAGATCTGGCCCAATACCCAAAACCCAAAACCCTAAAACAATAAAAGCCCTAAAAACCCTAAACGCCCTCTACCCCAAAAACCCTAAAAGCCCGTTGTGAACCAGCAAGTGCAAAAGACCCATTCTTGGGCTACTTGAGCTCTGGTCCTCGCCATCGCGGAGGTGCCAGGAGGACCAGGACTTCAGAAGCAAGTCCTCTCTACTGAGGGAAGCAGGTACCCTTCACCCGAAACCCTAAACAACAGGAGGGATATGGGGCTGTTGGGATTTTCCTGCTTGGGTGGGCCGCAGGGTGGCTTACTGGCTCTTTGCAGGACATGATGGCCGAAAGTACCCTCCATACTCCCTGAAAGGGTATATAGTCGGAAGCAGCCCCGAAGCTCCTACCTTCACTGCGATTTAGAGGGATTGGAGGGTTCAGAGGGTTTAGGGGGTGTAGGGGTAAATCCTGACGCCCCAAAAACCCTTTCCTGGTACGTGAAGGCATCTGGGACTTCCACCACACCTGCGCAGAAAGGATCTGTCCGTCTCATCCAAAGGGGAGAGGCACCCAGCCCGCCCAATCGCTTAAGCGCATTTAGAGTTTAGGGCTCAGGGGGCCTTATGAAGGCTCAGTGACTCCTCACTTCAAAACCCCATGGCTACAGCACCTAAATCCCAGAACCTTAAACCCTAGGACCCTGATCAGGGTCCCTTAGACCCTTGAACCTTAAACCCTAAACCCTAAGCAGCTCAAAGCCTGCGAAGCCAACCCCGAGCACGTTTCGGTGTTCAGGAGCTTCGGGTTTAGGGTTTAGGGTGCAGGGTGTAGGGTGTAGGGTTTCGGGTTTAGGCTGAGTGTGTAGTATTAGCTGAACTCTCAAACGTATGCATGCCCAGCCCAAGACCACGCAAACGCTGAAACGAAGCCAGAGCCAGACGAACACAAGCGCCAGCCAAGCCGAACTCAAACACCTCCGCGTTCACACTGGGCTTCGCGCTTGTGATTTATATTCGCTTCTCAGAGCTTAGCAAAAGACACACTGTTGCTGTCAAGAGTCCTTGTGAAGGACATAAGAAGCTGCCACCCCCGCACTTCAAACTCCAAGGGGATCACCCCTTGGGATACGGGCAAAAGGCTTACACAGGGGTTAGGGCTTGTCCGGGTTACTGAACCCGAAACCCTAAACACTGGTAGGCCACAGCCTGAAGGACCAAACCCTGCAGCCCCAGACCGAACTTCTGAACCCTCGCTGAGGCTTTAGGGTTGAGGGCTTCGGGGTTGAGGGTTCAAGGTTCAGGGTTCAGGGTTCAAGGTTTAGAGTTTAAGGTTCAGGGTTTAAGGTTTAGGGTTAAACCCTAAACCCTAAACTCTAACACCCCCACCCCCCCCCCCCCCCCCCCCCCCCCCCCGAACATCGACTCCCCAGCCTTCCAACACAGGCCGGAGCGAAGTCTCCACATCACTTCTAGACCTTCGCAAGGGCTTTTGGCGGCTTAGGGTTTAGGGGGGTTTGGGGTTTGGGGTTTGGGGTTTAGGGTTTAGGGTTTAGGGTTTAGGGTTTAGGGTTTAGGGTTTAGGGTTCAGGGTTCAGGGTTCAGGGTTTAGGGTTTAGGGTTTAGGGTTTAGGGTTTAGGGTTTAGGGTTTAGGGTTTAGGGTTTAGGGGGCGAATGTAGGGTTTAGGGGGTGTAGTGTTTGGGCTTAGGGCTCAGGCGTTGCAGGTGTAAGGTTGGGTGGGGCATTCGCTTAACCTGGTTGCTGGGACGAAAGGGCTTTAGTTTTGGGATTTGGGGTGCTCGGCGTGGGCTTTCTTAAGGTGTATAGCTTCGGTAGTACGTTTTCGGAGGTCCTAAACCCTAAACCCCAATTCCTTCTAGTCGTTGCAGGCCTGAGATGTCCGTGAGGAGCTACATATTATATACATACGTATATCTATATACATATAAGTCCACTAAGTCTAGGCACCATGTAGCTCGTTTGCCGCGTCGTCAGCGGCATCAAATCCTACTCTCGCTTAAGTTTTTGCTACATTTTCAGCAATGGTGATTTGCAGCGCAAGCTGCGAGTGAGTATGCGGAAGGCTTATAGAGGGTTCTAATCGCAAAGCAACTTTTGCATCTAAAAACAAACAGCAAAAACTCTGTGTTTTTGCGGTGTGTTTGGCTTTTTCGAACTCACGGCTCCGCCACGCAGTGTCCACGAAGGCTTGGTTTGGTGGGACAGTGTCGTGCTGTCCCCAGCACGGATACTCTGCAGCTGACGAGCCCACCAGCGTTTGCACCGAGCAGAGTGAGGCGAGTCAACCGCCTACTCCGGTGTCGTGGGCAGGCCTAAGTCGAGCCACACCTGCACCTGCGCAGGATGCCTCCATGACCCTTCAAATGAGTTTGGCGAAACTGAGACAAAGGCGCAGCCAGTCCGGGGGTTTCTGGTGTTGAAAGGTTAAGGTGGTCCTAAGCCCTTGACAAAACCGAAGCCCTAAACAACCAGTCAAGCGCAAGACCACCAAATACTGCCTCAGCGAGAAGGGGGTCAAGAGAAGCGGGGAAGGATGCTCTGGCCATTCGCACACACTGGTCACACGGACGTTATCATCGTGTGCACATGGATGCTCTGGCCGTTCGCACGGGTCACACATACGTTATCATCGTGCGGACATGGATGCTCTGGCCATTCGCAAGCACTGGTCACACGGACGTTATCATCGTGCGGACATAGGTGCCCTGGCCAGGGTCCTAGGGTTTTAGGGTTTCAGGGTTGTAGGGTTTTAGGGTTTTAGGGATTTAGGGTTTCAGGGTTTTAGGGTTTTAGGGTTTTAGGGTTTTAGGGTTTTAGGGTATTAGGGTTTTAGGGTCTTAGGGTTTAGGGTTGTAGGGTTTTAGGGTTTAGGGTTTTAGGCCCTTTGCGCGCTGCCTGTAGCTGGACTGGCGGCTACACTGGCTCGGCGATTGGCTCTGCACCTGGCCACTTTCGGGCTTTTGGGGTTTAGGGACATATTCTTTTCGGGGTTCAGGGTTCAGGGTGTTTGAGTTTTTTCTATGTAGTTTTGGGCTTAAGTCCAAAAAACAAACCCTCATCCCGAAAGAGCTGGGATTGAGCACCAGCTTCGGGGAGGGTGTAGAGTTTTAGGTGACCTGATCAGGCTTTAAGGTGTGGGACTTGCATTTTGGGGCTCAGGACGCCAGAGAGCGACCGAAACCCTAAACCCAGAACGAGACCTGATGCACAGTATTGTGGGCAAGGTGTATGGGCAAGGTCGTTAGAGGGATCCTACCCAAAGCATCTGTGAAGATTCCGGATCAGGGTTTGGGTTTAAGGGTCAGGGTCATGTGTATGGGTGACTGAGGCTCCCGAAATGGTTCGTCTTGGCATGTGCAAACCTAAACCCTAAACCCTGAGCCCCGAGCCCTAAGCCCTAAGCCCGAAGCCCTAAGCCCTGAGCCCTGAGCCCTAAGCCCTAAGCCCTAAGCCCTAAGCCCTAAGCCCTAAGCCCTAAGCCCTAAGCCCTAAGCCCTAAGCCCTAAGCCCTAAGCCCTAAGCCCTAAGCCCTAAGCCTGCCCAAAACCCTAAGCCTTTAGCCCTTAGCCCTAAACCCTAAACCCTCCCTTCCTTTCCCAGAAGAGCTGGAAGCCTTTGCTTAGAGGAGGCCTCCACAAAAGGAAGCCTTTCCAGCCCCCAGTCCTCGGCGAACCCTAAACCCTAAACTTTAAAGCTTCAGGCTAGGAGGTGTACAGCTTTGGGTTTGGGGTTTAAGGTTTAGGGTTTGGGGTGTAGGGTGTAGGGTCCCCAAGCCCGAAACCCACAAACCTCCGGCCCATTCCGGGCGCGCCGTGCCGCAGGTCGTGGAGGCGTCCTCCACCTCCACGTCTCTGTCCACGGAAGGCTTCGTGCCTCGACTGTGTTTTTTTCGCTTTAGAGGGCTGCCGGGTTGTTTGGTGCACTTAACAGGGGCTCCTTCAAGGTTTACATCTGTTTAGGATTCGGGAAAGGTTTTTTAGGGTCTAGGGTCTAGGGTCTAGGGTTTGGGGTTCTGGGTTTTAGGGTTTAGGGTTTCGGGTTTAGGGTTTAGGGTTCAGAAGGTTTTTGGTTTAGCTTCTCGAAACTCCAGCACCAGAAGCGACCTTTTCCTGCACGCCAACACATTGGTCAGACGGGCTGTCTCATGACGTACTGGTTCTTAGTCAGAAAACCAGGAATTAGGCACCCGGTATAAGCCCTTAAAGGGTAGATATCGAGGGCTGAATTCCTTGATTCTCACTACTAAGAACTACTAGGATTAGGGTCCTCGCCTACAAGTGCCCAAGGGCTTTGGGGGCTGTGGAAGATTCTTGGCTTTCAGGCTTAGGGTTAGGGGTTATAAGGGCTCGGGGGTTTTGGAGGGTACGTAGGGATTTTTAGGGGGTTAGGGTTTAGGGTTTAGGGTTGAGGGTTTAGGGTTATGGGCTTCTTCAAGTTGAGAGTCAGCGGTTTGATGGGTGGATCGGCGAGGACCCTAATGCAGCTGCTCGCTCCGGTGCAAAGAGATTGAACAGGGGATGCTTGACACTAAACCCTAAACCCTAAACCCTTTAACCTTTAAACCCTAAACCCTAAAACCCAAACCCTAAACCCCAAACCCCAAACCCCAAACCCAGAAGCATGGCGATTCGTAGCTTAGGGTCCAGGGTTTGGTCCTCAAGGTGCAGGGTTCAGGCTACAGGGATGAAATGGGGCTTAAGTCGTAGTTTACCAGTGCATGAAACTCCCTAAAACCGGAAACCTGAACCCTAAACCCCAAACCCTAAACCCTAACCCCAAACCTTGAAACGGAAACCGTAACCCCTTTTGAGGGTTTAGGAGTCAACTGCCAACGTGCGAGGTGAACAGAAGCCCCCACTCTCTAAAAACTCCATGGTTTCAACCCCCTGTTAGGTCTTAGGGTTTAGGGTTTAGGGTTTGGGGTTTGGGGTTTGGGGTTTGCTGTGATAGGGCGTAGATGCTGTGAAGGTTTGGATGCAGCAGCGGCTCGAATGCCCCGTCAGGTGCGAAGAGCAGTTCTGGCCCGATTGTGGAGGGCCATCTAATACTTGCACGCCGTCCGAGGCGGCAAAACTACCCAAACCTATTCCTTTTAGGGTTCCTAAACTCATGACAATCGTTTACTTTCAAAAAAAACCTTTCCGTCACCGATGGCCACTTTCAGCCAAGGGAAAGGTTTGCGGCTAGGTCCTCAGCTGCATACGGGGGGCGCAGAGGGTCAGGGTCAGAAATGGCCAGGGAGGTCAGGGCGGGCCAGGGGGGGTTAGGGGGTCAGCCACCCTCTGGCATAAAGGGGGGGGGGGGGGTAAGGTACAGGGACCAGTACTGGTCCCGAGGAGAACGTGTTCCGGTACCGGGCGCATCGTGGGTGCTACCGACCTCCCGGCTGCAGGAGGCGGGCAAGCGACCTGGGTCGACTTTCGTCATGGAGGGCTTGAGCGCCGCCCCCCTTCTGTAGGGGGGCGGCCTAGGCCCTGAGTTTACGGTTCAGGGTTTAGGGTTTATAATTTCGGGGGGTGCGGGGCGTAGGGTTGTAGGGCTTTGGGAGTTAAAACCCTGAGCCCCATAAACCCTATCACAAAAGCCATATAAGCCCTAAGCCCTGAACCCTGAATCCGCCTTCGCATCCCCAGCTCAGTGCCTATCAGCTTGGCTTTGTGGTGCTTTAGAAGTAATTATTACTGGGGAGGCGATTACCAGGACCAGTACAGGGGCATATGTAGGGTTTAGGGTCTACAGTTTACGGTTTATCGGTTTAGGGTTTAGGGTTTAGGGTTTAGGGTTTAGGGTTTAGGGTTTAGGGTTTCGGGTTTCGGGTTTCGGGTTTAAGGTTTTGCATTAAGCACCAGTAGAAGTGGTGAGGGCCAGCCGCTGTAGGCGCGCGGAGACGCTCACGGCCAAGGTGCCCCTAGCTGGCCCAGGTATTGCAAGGTCTCAACCCCCAGAAACATTTAGGGTTTAGGGTTTAGGGTTTAAGGTTTAAGGTTTAGGGTTTAGGGTTTAGGGTTTAGGGTTTAGGGTTTAGGGTTTAGGGTTTAGGGTTTAGGGTTTAGGGTTTAGGGTTTAGGGTTTAGGGTTTAGGGTTAGGGTTTAGTTTTTACGGTTTAGGATTTAGGGCTTAGGGTTCCCCCAATCAAAACACCAGAAACCTAAAGCACCAAACCTCCAGGGCGGTTTCATGTGGGTAGCCTCCTTTGTAAGAGGCTCAGGGGCTTCTTGCATGTATGTATAGACCCTATAATGCTTCCAAAAGGGTAATTACACTGTCCTTTGCAACACCGAAGTCGAGCAAGAACACTCCCTACTTCAAGCACCACGGAGGTGCCACTTTCACGTATTTAGGGTGGTATATTGGGGACTATTCGGGGAAACCCTAAACCCTAAACCCTGGCCCTAAACCCTAAACCCCCAAATTTTCGCACAAACGCTCAAATAACGACAATAACACCCTGAGCTTAAGGTGTCGGGTTTAGGGTTTAGGGCTTCGTAAACTTTAAGCCCTAAACCTAAACTCTTCCTGAGTGCTAGCGCAGAGACGTTGCGATCCGCACGCCCCGGGCGGCGAGCTTAAATGTAAAAATTGGGAAGGGAACCCCAATTCCTGGGAACAAAAGGTTTAGGATTGTCGGTTTTAGGGTTGTAGGGTTTACCTCTCCCCTGCATGCTTCACGCCTGTCTGCAGTTGAGGGTTTCCGCTGCCGGTTTGTGTTCTAGGTAACGGCTGCAAAGGAAACGCCGAGAGCATGTATCTGCAACAAAAGTCTTCGAGCCAGTGTAGCGTACAGAGGTGAGCCCCATACCCCGAAAAACCTGAAACAATGAAACCCTGTAAGCCTGAAACTTGAACTCAAGTTGCGAGACTGTAACCTGAGAACCTTGTGCTCCGTGAAGCAACTTGGCTTGCAAACTGCTCGCGAAGCAACGTGTCCGGCTTAGGACTTAGGGATTAGAGTTTGGGATTCAGGGTCCGCCCTGCGGGTAACTGATCACAGCTCCTGCTTGAACCATTTAAAATAAACCCTAAACCCTAAACCCTAAACCCAAAAAGACCATAGGAGACCACCAGCCCTTAGGTTTTTACCTGTTTAGAACGGGTCCTACCCCAAAATAAAAAAAAAAAAAAAAGCTTGACCCACCCCGAAAATATGAAAGACAATAACCCCTATACGATCCTTGTAAAGAAGATGCAGGGCCCAGGGCTTTAGGCATGCTAGAGTCCGGGCTTGGTAAGGGTTAGGGCTTCGGACTTCGGGTTTAGGGCACCCATTTGGGTCTCTTCCCAGCGCCAGATGAAGATGCGCTCGAAGCTCGCTTTTGCAGAGCTCGAGGGGCTAACTTTCAAGCCACGCAAGTTGGGCTCAGGGCGATGTGAGGTGGATGAAAGTCTTGGGGTCTTTGCAGGGCTTTAGGTTCGGGCTTCGGGTCTCAGGCTGAAGTTTCTGGACCCTTTTCGGGTTTAGGGGTTCGGGTTTAGGGTTTAGGGTTTAGGGGTTGCGGGTTGGGGGTTTAGGGTTCAGGGTTTAGGGTTTAGGGTCTAGGGTTAGGGTTTAGGGTCTAGGGTTTAGGGCTTTGGGTTTAGGGCTTCGGGCTCCAGATCGGGCGTGCAGACGCCTTAGTTGCGTCTGAGCCCTGGTCCATCTAATTTTCCAGATGCGCCGGATCCATTGGGCCTCTAAAACCCTAAACCCCAAAACCCAAAGCCCCAAAACCCTAAATCCCTGATACCCTAAAACCCTAAACCCCCCTAAACCCCTAAGCTTTGGAGCTTTGTAGCCCTGGGCCGCATCCTAAGGTCGCACCAATCTTCCGGCCCATCCGACGATCTTGCAAGGGCACCAAAGCCGGGGACTTGCCCGGAAGACTGAACTGGGGTGCGTCACCAAACAACCCTGGAACCAGACCCTACTCAACCCTCAACCCTAAACCCGCAACCCTGAACCCCCAACCCGCAACCCCTAAACCCTAAACCGTGAACCCTAAACCCTCAACCCAAAACCCTCACCCCGAAGCTGAGAGACACACCCAGTAGTACCGGAGCATCCCAGCCTGATCATCGGCTCGCAGCCGCTACCTGACCCTACTGTCAGTGTTAACGCTCCGTTTAGAGCTTACGGTTTCGGGTTTAGGGTTTATGGTTCAAAGGTTAGGGTTTAGGGTTTGGGGGTTGGGGTTTAGGGTTTAGGCTTTAGGCGTTGGTGTGGGTTTAGGGTTTTGGGTGTTAGGGTTTGCGGGCTTTTTAGGCTTCGGGTCTTAGGGTGCTAGGGTGGCTTAAGGGCTTTTGCGCTTTACGGTTTTGGGTATAGAGCTTGAGGCACCTGAACCTTACACCCTACGTACTCCTTGCGGCTCATTGCCATGGCTGTGGCCCGAGGTACTTTGGGGGTCTTGGGCTTAGGGGTGCTTAGGGTCCCCAACCTCGCTTGGCTGCAAGATGTCCGCGAAGTGATGACACGAGTTTATTAGGGTATGTAGGGTTTGGGTTTAGGGTTCTGACTGTCGCTTGGGGAAACCCCAAGTTTCCTAAACCCTGGACTCGTTTAGGTTTCATGTACAATTCAAACCGCCAAGTCTAAACCCCAAACCCTAAACCTTAAACCCCAAACCCTAAACCCAGTTGGAGGGTTTATGGCTAAAGGGAGCCTTAACCTTGAGTTGATCCAAGGGTTTCACTAGATCAGGACGTCATCCTGCTGCAGCTTTCGGAGGACCTCGGATGCAGGGTTTAGGGTTGAGGGTTTAGGGTCTAGGGATTAGGGTCTAGGAATGTCTAGGGTTTAGGGTTTAGGGTTTCAGGGTTTAGGGTTTAGGGTTTAGGGTTTAGGGTTTAGGGTTTGGGGCTTCGGGGCAGAAACGCTGCACACTCTGACAAAGCTGCTTTCAAACACATGCCGGTGATGTTCTGCGTACATTGCTACACTGAAGTCATGTGAGGCCACCCCGAAAGACTGGCCCAGCGTTTGCCCGAGGTCCTGGCATGGTTGTTCCCCGAGGTTTAGGGTTTATGGTTTAGGGTTTAGGGTTTAGGGTTTAGGGTTTAGGGCTTAAGGTTTAGGGTTTAGGGTTTAGGGTTTAGGGTTTAGGGTTTAGGGTTTAGGGTTTAGGGCTCAGGGCTTAGGGTTTAGGGTTCGGGGTGTAGGGTTTCAGGGCTCAATATAACCTAGGCCCTAAGCCCTGCATTTTCTGCCTTGGTATATAGCCTGAGTGTTCGAAGGTGCTCTTGTGTCATGCATTTCGCGTACACCCATCTGGAGCACATGCCATACCGGGAGGTCAAGGGGAGGGTGGTACACATGTGCCGTGCTGCATTAAAACATGTTTATATGTAAACCCTTCTCCCTAAACCCAAACGGGCAGCTCCTCCTTGTGGAAGGGATCCCTGAAAACGACCACAATGTCAGGAACCCACAACATAGCAAGGGAGCCCGCATATGATTGCTAATAGCATTTCTCGCAAAATCCCGATCTCTCCAAAAAAAAAAAGAGCCCCGTTTCGCAATTGAAGCTTGAAACAGACCCCTAAACTTCCTGCCCCCCAATCAAGTAGACTTTACCCCAAACCCGAAACCCCGGACACCCTAAACCCCCAAACCCTAAACGCCTAGACCTCCAGACCCCTAGACCCCTCAGCCCCTAATCGCCTAAGCCCCTAAACCCCGAAGCCCCGACACCCCTAAACCCCAAACCTCTCAGCCCCACCGGACACCGGAAACCGGTCTCCCATCAGCTTCCTCGAGCTTCTTCTTGGCGTCTTTGTTCTTTTCTAGCCTCTCCACCTCGCTGGCTGGGGCTGGAGGGTAAGTTCGGGGGTTTAGGGGATTTAGGGGGTTTAGCAGGTTTAGGGGTTTACGCGGTTTACGCGGCTTACGCGGTTTACGCGGTTTACGCGGTTTGCGCGGTTTACGCGGTTTACGCGGTTTACGCGGTTTACGCGGTTTAGGGAGTTTATAAGGTTTAGGGGGTTTAGGGGGTTTAGGGGGTTTAGAGGGTTTAGGGGGTTTAGGGGGTTTAGGGGGTTTAGAGGGTTTAGGGGGTTTAGGGGGTTCAGGGGGTTTAGGGGGTTTAGGGGGTTTAGGGGGGTTAGGGGGGTTAGGGGGGTTAGGGGGTTTAGAGCGTTTGGGGGTTTGCGCGGTTTAGGGGGTTTACCCGGTTTAGGGGGTTTGAGGGGGTTTAGGAGGTTTTCAAAGGATTTAGGGGTTTAGAGGGCTTAGGGCCTAGGGTTTTAGGGCTTCAGGGTTTTAGGGTTTTAGGGCTTTAGGGTTTTAGGGTTTTAGGGGTTTAGGGTTTTAGGGTTTTGGGGGTTTGTGGGTTTTAGGGTTTTAGGCGTTTAGGGTTTGGGGGTTGAGGGTGAGTGTAGGGATTATAGGGCTTGACCTTATGCGGCGATTTGGAGGCTAGGGAATGGCCACGGCGCAGAAAAGAACCCGTTTTTTAGGGTTCAGGGCTCAAGGTTTAGGGTTTAGGGTTTAAGGACCTCTAACACCCTCGTTACGCTCAGCCTAAACCTCCGCGCGAAACCCTGAACACCCCAAAACCCCTTGACACACAAGGGCTTTAGGGGCTAGAGTTGAGGGTTCAGGGTCATCCTATAGGACCTATAGGAAAGCACAGACCACTTCTAGGTTGAATCGATCATGCGAGGGAACGCAACCCTTAAATCTTAAACCTGGGTCCCAGAATCACCGTTCTGTTCCGTAGGGATTCATCAGGCAACCTAAACCCTAAACCACAAACCTTAAACCCTAAAGAAACGTGGAGTGAGGGTCCCTGAACGGAACAGCACAGCACCACACCGGAAGAACGAAAGCCCGGAAACCCTAACCCCCAAACTGACCCTGTACCCTTGCCCTAAGACCTCGAACTCAAGAAAAACCCTTGAAAACCCTAAAGCCCAAAAACCCCAAAGTAACCCTAAAACTCTTCACCCTAAACACTCAAACCCTGAGAAACGCCTAAGCCCGTTTCATAGAACCCTAAAACCTTGAACCCTAAAAATCCTATAGCCCTGACACCCCTGAAGCCCTTCTCAAACTTAGCCCCGCCTCAGCCGACAACTGCGTGGTGTTGGTGGTGCTGGAGCCTTTGTCCCAGGCTTTGTTGTCAAAAATGAACCTTGGCTTGGGTGGAGGGTGTGGGGTTGAGGGTTTGAAGTCTCAGGGTTTAGGGTTTAGTTTAGGGCTTCGGGTTTAGGCTTAGGGTTTCGGGTTTCGGGTTCCGGGGTCAGCTCCCTGAGGGTTTTTGGTTCCCAGAAGCCCCCGAAGACCAATTTGCCAACCCCAAATCCCCTTAACTCGGACAAAGGTCTCAATGCTAAGGTCCGAAGCCCCCAAATCCACCGGTTCAGGGTTGAAGTAGGGTTTAGGGTTTAGGGTCTAGGGTTTAGGGTTTAGGTTTTAGGCTTTAGGTTCAGGGTTTAGGGTTTAGGGTTGAGGGTTGAGGGTTGAGGGTTGAGGGTTGAGGGTTGAGGGTTTAGGGCCTCAGAAACTGAAGCCAACGCCAAGGAGCAGGTAGCCTTTGTAGGGATCGGGCGGGCACGGATTGAAAGCGTCGAAGACACCGACCTTCTCAGGCGATGGGCGATGAGGCTCTACTTGTAAGACTGGAACCCTCCAACCTAAAACCCGGACCCTAAACCCCAAACCCTTGAACCCTTGAACCCTCTAAACCCTAAACCCTTGAACCCTTTTGAACCCTTGAACCCTCGAACCCTGAACCCTGAACCGTTTAGGGCTTAGGGCTCAGGATTCTCAAGCTCTGGGTAAGGCGGCTTGGAACTGAAAAGCTGAGGAATTGGGTTCAGGCTTTAGGGTTTAGCGTTTAGGGTTCAGGGCTTCAGAGCTTACGGCGAGTCGAAGCTTCAGCGAGGCAAACCAGTACAGGTACCTCACCAGGAGCACCATGTCGGATGCTTTACAGTTGCACCAGGGAGTGTCTGAAGCAAGCTTTTTGATGTTGAAAAGCGCAGACCTGATATATCTCAGCGCCACCGACTCGTGGTTCGCGGCCAGCCATTGCTTGAAGTTTCCATGTGTTCGGTTGAGACGGTCATCAACGTTGACAAGTTTCACCAAGGCGAGCCATAGAACCCAAGCCGGGCCGGGGCGAGGAGAAGGATGCCACCAGGTCCCTGCCTATCCGGACCTTTACCACATGGAAGAGATCCAAGCGGAATAGTCTTTCGGGACATGTGGCATCACATGGCAGCTTGCAAATGGAAGGCGTCTGGAAACATCCTCCAAAGCGATACCGGGCATGCCCGCGCGGCAGAGACTGCACATGGGCAACACGTTGACCGTCCCAAGGTGCACGTAAGGTCGTTTCAGGCTCCCAAGCTTCTCCACGTGGAACTTCATGTCACCCTCGAAGCCAATGAAAGCAGCGTAGTAATACTGCTTGTTAGGGTCGAGCGGGTGGTGACTGGATGAGGTGACGTTTAGGGTTTAGAGTTTCGGGTGATGAGGGCGGAGGGGCGAGAGGTTAGGGTTTAGGGTTTGGGGCTGGAGTCCACAACATCGTGTGGTCTTGGTCGGGATTCGGGGAATTCTTCGAACCTTAACCCTAAACCCAACACCCTAAACCCAAACCCGAAGCCCCAAACCCTAAACCCTAACTCTAGCCCCTGAAAACCGCCATTGGTTTCTACTTCCTCAATTCCCCACCAAGAACCAGCAAGAAGCAACCCACCACCCGAGCCACTCAAGCCCTACATCCCCACAAAACTTTAACCTTAACACAAAGCCTGAAACCCAAAAAACCTGAAAGCACTAAAACTCCCAAGCCCTAAAACCCTTAAACCCTAAACACTCAAACCCTAAAAGCCCTAAAACCCTTTAATGCGAAAAGGCCAAAACATAGGGTTCAGGGTTTTGGGTTTAGGATACAGGATCCCATCCCCCTCCTAAGTAAACCCAAAACCTAAACGGATTAGGGTTTAGGGTTTAGGGTTTAGGGTTGAGGGTTTAGGGTTGAGGGTTGAGGGTTGAGGGTTTAGGGTTTAGGGTTTAGGGTTTAGGGTTTAGGGTTTAGGGTTTAGGGTTTAGGGTTTAGGGTTTAGGGTTTAGGGTTTAGGGTTTAGGGCCCTAAACCCTAAACCCGAAACCCTAAATCCTAAACCCCAAAACCTAAACCCTAAACCCCCGCCGCACACCAGCGCCAATGTTCCAAAGGCTGCCTTGTCCATGCCAGGGACCTCGATGGACTTGGGCAGCTCGCCCAGGACGGTGCTACCTCGGGTTTAGGGTTTAGGGTTTGGGGTTTGGGGTTTGGGGTTTGGGGTTTAGGGTTTAGGGTTTAGGGTTTAGGGTTTAGGGTTTAGGGTTTAGGGTTTTAAGTTTAGGGTTTGGGGTCTAGGGTTTCGGGTTTAGGGTTCAGGGTTTAGGGATCACAGCTTCGGGTCAATATACCTACTGTGTCCTCTACATAAGAAACTTCAAATATGTGAAACCGCTAAGCATTCCCACATCCTTCTTAAACCTTAAGCCCTAAACCCCCTGATTCTTTTTGTGTAAACCTAAGCCCCCCACACCTGCAAAACACCCGCCTCGAGGTTCTTGAGGCAGGTTGTGGATGGGGATAAGGGTTTAAGGTTTATGTATTGGAGTTGAGAGTGTAGGCTTTGAGTTCATGTTGGTTTAGGGGTGGCTTCGGGAGCGTTCAGGGAATGAGAGGGGTCCACCGTCCTCCGCTCCGCGTCTCGCCCTCTCTCCCTCTCCCTGTCCCCCTCTCCCTCTCCCTCTCCCTCTCCCTCTCCCTCTCCCTCTCCCTCTCCCTCTCCCTCTCCCTCTCCCTCTCCCTCTCCCTCTCCCTCTCCGTCTCCCTCTCTGTCTCCCTCTCCCTCTCCCCCTCTCCCTCTCCCTCTCCCTCTCCCTCCCCCTCTCCCTCTTCCTCTCCCTCTCCCTCTCCCCCTCTCTGGACCAGAGGAAAATGAAGTGGCGAACATAGTCCAGTTCGCATAGAGATAATCGCCGGCAGAACCGCCGGCACACAAGGTAATCCACGACATCTCAGGTATTGCGACACCACACTTCCGTGGCGCCCTGAATCACGGGTGGACCGATCTGATTCGGGACCCCGCGGTCTTGTGCCGGAGCCTCCCTAAACAGCTAAACCCCCAAATCGTAAACCCTAAAACCACTCAAGCAACTGTGATCCCCAAACCCTTAGACCCCTACATAATAAACCCTAGAGACTCCATATTGCACTATCAAGACGCCCCACATGACCGGCTTCGACGTGAAGAAGTAGTCGAGGTTTCCTTTGTTCACCTCGTGCATGCCTGGGCTCAGTAGAGGCTTCTGCGACTTCTTCGGGGGGTCGGCCGGGGTGCCCTGGGGTTTGGGGTTTGGGTTTAGGGTGTAGGGTTTATGGGCTTGGGTTTTGGGCACGGGACCCCAATTCCAGGAGCTGGCCATATGCTGAAACCTACACGGCGGAGACAAGAAGCGGGGACACCGACGGAAGAAGTCTGGACTCTGGCATCCCAAAAATCTGGGTAGTTCTCTGAATTAGGGTCCGTTTTAGGGCCGGGGGGGGGGGGGGGGTCCTATATATGGCGCCCTAAAAAGAAGGACCTCAAAAGGGACCCGACTCTAGGGAACTGCCCGTACGGGAAGCAAACAACGCACTTGTCGACGGTAACGGTTGATGGTTTTGGATGGTTTTGGGCTTAGGGGCTTGGGGTTTAGGGCTTGGGGGGTGAGGGTTTACCCTCTCCGTATTGGCCTGGACCCCAAACAGGGTTAGGGAGGGGGCTTCATGGGCTTCATAAGCTTCGTGGGCTTCGTGGGGCCTGTTGCGTGCAGGGTTTCAAGCGAGGCACCTGCCTCGCAGAAGCTGGTCCAGCCTTGGCCGATGTAGGCCAGCTCGCCGTACCTCAGGCGCGTACTCGAGGGGTCGGAAGAATTGCCAAGAGTACTCCGTTGTGGTCCCTATGGAATTGGGGCTTTGGTGTTTGGGGCTCTTGGGGTTTAGGGTTTAGGGGCTTAGGGCTTAGGGTTTGGCACTAGTTTGGATTTTGGGTTGAAGGTTAGAGTTTAAGATGGGTGGGATGTTGAGTTTAGGCTTGGGAGACAAGGCTTGGGTTTAGGGGCAAGGGCGTATTAGGGTTTAGGAGACTTGCTTGGGCCCAGCGGCGTCTTCATCAACACTCTCAGCACCACTCCTTGGACAAAGTGGGCGGGAGAGTCTGTCCGGTCGTAGTTGTTCTGAGCTTTCAGACACTTTCAAGTTCTCGTTCTAAGCCCCACTACACATTGCAGACCCTCCACGCGGATCCTAGCATCCTTTCAAGGAAAAGAGTCGACTTAGGGTCCTCTTCCTAAAGGTGATTAAGGGTACTCTTGGGAATCAAAGGTCCAAACCCTCAACCCAAAACGCTAAACCCCAAACCCTCAGCCCAAAACGCGAAACCTTGCCAGGTGGCCATAGAGAGCGATGCGCCCGTCCGTCATGCCGCCGACGTTGTTGGCGCAGATCTGCGGGCGGTATCGCCGGAAGGGCTTCCCTAAAGCCTAAAGCCTAAAGCCTAAAGCCTAAACCCTAAACCCTAAACCCTAAACCCTAAACCCTAAACCCTACGCAAACGGATGTAGCGTCGAAGCTTTTACCCCAAATCGAACCCAAACCAGCGCAGGGGTTCATAAGGTTTGGTTTGAGGTTTTTCGGGTTCTGAGGGTTCCTAGGGTCCTTAAGCTTTTTAGGGTCTTTGGGGCTCTTAGGGTTCTTAGGGTTTTTAGGATATTTGGTTAAGGTTTTTAGGGCTTCAGGGTTCTTGGGTTTCGTGAAGGTTTTGGGAGTTTTTCGGGCTCTTAGGGCTCTTAGGGTTTTTAGGGTCTTTGAGGTTTTTAAGGCTTTAGGGTTCTTAGGGTTCCTAGAGTCCTAGGGTTCCTAAGGTGTTTAGGGTTTGTAGTACCACATGCACCACGCACATTTCTGATGGCGTCTGCAGTAGTTCAGAAAGAAGCTCACCGTCGCACCTTCCATGCGCAGTCCGGGTTGTGCTTTCTTGAAGAGCTCGGAAACCCCCGCCGAAGTTGCTCACAGGAGTCACAACAGAGAGGGTTGCCCTTCGGAAAACCGGGGTACAGTTCGCCTTGGGCGTTTGCTTTCCCCTGTGGTTTGGTGCGGGCTGCCCGGGCTCGATCTCCGGATAGTCCCGCTTGGAGCTGCGTGCGTTTTGGCTGCCGCCTTAGGCTTCCCCTGAGGCAGGATCATCTCCTTGGGAGGGGACTGTGGTGCTACAGCTGTTGGCTCCACCGTGGGATTGTTCTTAGGTTTTAAGGCGTTTAAGGTTTTTAGGGTTGTAGGATTTGTCAGGTTTTGAGTTTCTTAGGGCTTTTAGGGTTCTTAGGTCTTTATTCGGTTTGTTGAAGGGTTTTGGGGTTAACAATATCTGTACAGTCTAGGATTTAGGGTCCTCCCTGGCAGGAGCCATTCGAACTGCAGGTGTCAGGGTCGCAGTTAGGGTGTTGGGATCGTGTTTAGGGTTTTAGGGTTCAGGGGTTTAGGGTTTGAGGGGTTCATGGTCTAACCCCCACGCCCACTAAATCCGCAAAACCCTGAACCTCAAAAGCCAAAAACCCTGAACACGAAACCCGAAACAATGCTTACATGATGGGGCTATAAGGGAGCCTAGCTGCCACGACAGGTGAGGTTCAGGCGGTTTACGCCCTAGGGCGAATGATTCCACCCTAGGTTTCTGTGGGCTCTCCGTGATACTCTTCAGTTTTATGCCCGACACCTACGAGCAAGAGCATTTACTGTTATACTGCAGGTTGAAGGTTAGGAGTTTAGGGCTCAGGGTTGGGATTCTGTCGGGATTTAAGAGTATTTTCTACTTATTTACCCATGTTACAACGTCCCAGGAAAGTTCGATCCGCTCCAGACTCCAGGCCCCGCCTGTGCAGGTACGCAGGTCGCCTGGTACCTTAGGTCCGCGAACTTCGCGTTGTCGAAGATGAAGGCGTAGCTGCCTTGGGTTTAGAGTTCGCTTTGGGGGGCCTGCAGCAGGCCTTAAACCCTGAACCCTAAACTGTAAGCCCTACCTAGGCTTCAGTGCTTAGGTTTGAGCTTGGAGTCACGATGTTGAGAGCCAAGGTGCACTCTGGCTTCCCCTTCTCCATGGATTCACGAATGTCGACCTTGCTGCACTTGTCCTGGAGTGCCGGGATTTAAGGGTTTTAGGGGTTCTACCTCGAGGGATGTAGGGTTTAGGGTTTCGGCTTCAGGATTTAGGGTTTAGGGCTTCAAATTTCAGGGCTAGGGTTTAAGGTTTCAGGTATACATACCTGCATAAATACATGCATGCCCAAACATCTATAAAACCCTAACGATAAACCCTAAACCCCAAACCCTGAACCCCTCGGTGCTTTCGAGATTTCTGTAGCGTTTAGGGTTTGGAGATTAGGGCTGGGTTTAGGATTTAGGGTTTAGGTGTATGATTTAGGGTTTCGGGTTTGGGAGTTTAGGGGGGTTGGGGTTAGAGGTTTAGGGGTTTAGGTGTTCGCACTAGGGTCTATGGAATTTCTAGGGTTAGGCCCCTAATTCCACAGCCCTGAACCCTACGTCCTAAAAACCCTACACCCCCGGCCCTAAGCCCTGAAGCCCTAAACATTCAACCCTCAATCCTAACTAACGCCTGCACTTTTGGGGGAAGATAACGTACAAAAAAAAAAAAACCTAAAACTCAAAACCCTAAATCCCTAAACCCTGAAACCCTAAAACCCTCAACCCCCCTCCAAGCAGTCCTTGTACATGGACACCACCTTCTGCTCGAACTCCTCTGCTCCGTCCTGCGTGCAAAAGGAGCGTTAGGACTGGTGGGTTCAGGTTCAGGTTTAGGTTTCAGGGTTTAGAGTTTAGATTTTAGGGTTCGGGGTTTAAGGCTTCCAAGGCCCTGGACCCTAAACATGGAACACAAAAACCTCAAGCCCCAGACCCTAAACCCTAAACCCGAAACCCGAAACCCGAAACCCTGTCCGCGTAGATCTCGTTGGTGTTGACCTTGTTGGCGATCTCGTCTGCCATGGGCTGGGAGTCCACGCCTCTGGATTCGAAGGGCTGTTTAAGAGCTGTTTCAGGTTTAGGGTTTAGGGTTTGCACCCTGGGTCGGGCTTTAGGGTTAGGGTTGCCTGTCATGGTTAGGGTCTTAAGGCTTCGCCCGAGAGCTCCCACTTTTGCCTCTTGCTGTTGGGCTTAGGCAGGGTTGGTAATGCAAAGGCCTCGACGTTGGCGAGCTTCGCAAAAGGGGCTGATAGCCCAAAAAACCCTAAATCCTGAATCATAAAACCCTCAACCCCTAAGCTTGACACTGCCCAAAGCCTCTAACCCTCAAACCCCAAAACCCCAAACACTAAAATCCTGGGAAATCGCTTGGCTTGGGTTGACTGTGTCGGGTGCAGGTCTGTTGGGGTAGAGGTGGAACCCCAAACCCTACAACTCCCAAATCCGAAAACTGAAGTCAAAAAGCGCCAAAACCCTGAAACCCTGAAGCCCTAAACCCTAAACCCTAAACCCTAAACCCTAAACCCTAAACAGAACCCCCAACCGTGTGCTGCAGCCCCGGGGGCAGCAAGCCATGGTCAGCTCGAGCTCCTTGAACAGCCTTCCGCGTTTAGGACGGCGTTCGGGGTTGAAGGGGTTTAGGGTTTAGGGTTTAGGGTTTAGGGTTTAGGGTTTAGGGTTTAGGGTTTAGGGTTTAGGGTTTAGGGTTTAGGGTTTAGGGTTTAGGGGTATGGGGGCTTTGGGCTTAAGGGGTTAGGGTTTGGGCTTTTAGGGTTCTAGGGGTTTAGGATTTGGGGGGTTTGGGGTTAAGGGTTTTTTGGGGGTTTAGGCTTCAGGGCTCGGGGGACTGAAGGCCGCTTAGGGCTTAATTATTAGGGCTTAGGGTCGGCGTGTTGGATTTTCTGTGGAGGACCCTGAACCCGCACCGCATGAATTCAGGGACCATGGGCCGTCAGTAGGGAGGTCCCCCCCGCACCCCCCACCACCCACCACCCCCCCACAAACGGCTAGTGAGCTTTGTCGCAAAGGCCCTCAACCAATGCATGAAACTCACGAGAGTGCAGGCTGTAGATCGAGCGAGCAGCTCAATGCAGCGCCAGGTTGGGTAGTGGGAGAAGCCGTTTAGGGTCTGGGGTCTAGGACTGTTAAGGGATTAGGGTTTAAGCTTCTCTCAATGGTTGGCTATTGCTAGTTTGCGGGCTCTTGGGTCGGCAGCAGGGTTTTAGGGGCAAATGCCATACCTAAGACTCCGGAAGACTCTAACCGTCGGCTGCCCGCCCTTCGTGTTCTCGAGAGGAAAAACAGCCAAGTATCAGGGGTAACACTAAACCCTACACCCTAATTGTCCTAAACCCTCTAAACCTTACGCCCCAAACATCTTAAAGCCCCCCAAGCCCTAAACCCTACACATCCCAAAGCTTCCAAGCCCTAAACCCCAAACATCCCACAAGCCCTGAGCCCCAAGAAGCTAGGAAGCTGAAGCCCCCAGCCCTGAACATCCGAGGGGCGGGTTCACGGTCTCCTCCACAGCTTGGTAGCCGGCTATCTGCCCTGCTCAGGGGGGGGGGGGGTTGTTTAGGGTTTAGGGTTTCGGGTTTCGGGTTTCGGGTTTAGGGTTTAGGGTTTAGGTCTTAGGGTTTTTGAGTTTTGGGGGGTGCTGAAAGTCTTCATGCCGTTCGGCAGTTAAGAAAAGTCTTCATCCCATTTGGCAGTTAAGAGGCACCTGGGCGTGGAACCACTGGCTTAGAGTTTAGAGGAAGAGTGCTATGGCCCCATGGCCCAGCCATATTTTAAGCATTAGTTCCAGGGGACTGGCCCCAGGAAACCCTGGAAAGTGCCCACAGCAACCCAAGATGAGTGCCCCTTTTTTTGTGCAAAGGGTGTGCGGTGCAGGATATCCTAACCCTTCAAGACAAGGGGGAAACCCTGAGCCCTAAACCAAGCTTGCCCCATTCCCCCACACCACACCTCCTTTAATCTCTGGGTACTAGCCTCCTATTTCATGCCTAAACGGACAGGGTTTAGGGCTCAGGGTCTGATAAGGGGAAAGAAGGTGCCTAATTCCCTCCTCCCTAAACCCGAAACCCTAAACCCTATTGATAACTATTCAGAAGTAAACCATATTCCAAAACCCTAAACCCTGGACCCCAAACCCTATTAATAACCATTAGGGCTTAGGGTTTTAGGGCTTTAGGGTTTGGGGTTTAGGCTTTTTAGGGCTAAGGGTTTAGGGTTTGAGGGCTTTTATAGAGTTCTCAGCGGTCAATGGGTTTAGGATTCTGGGAGTTTAGGGTTTAGGGCTTGGGGCTGTAGGAGTTTCAGAGTTTCGGAAGCAGTCTGCCCAGGCCTCCCGCAAAATCACTCTCACTCACGATCTCAGCGCGGCTGTGGGGTCGGGAAAAGTTGGGTTTGTCGGGGGCTCAGAGCTGCCAAAACCCTGAACCCTAAACCCAAACCCCAAACCCCAAAACCCCAAACCCCAAACCCTAAACCCTAAACCCCATGACAACTTCAGCTTGGGGTTCCCCTGTTCCTTCAGAAGTTTCTGGCTGTTTGCAAAGGCCGGCCCTAAACTCCAAACCCCAAACCCTAAATCCCAAAACAGTTAACCCTAAACCCCAAACCCGAAACCCTAAATCCCAAATAGCTAACCCTGCACCCAAACCCTCCACCCCAACACGAAACCCCAACCCCCCAATCACAGCCCTGGAGGTGTCAAACCCTCAAATTCTTGTAAAACCTCCCACCTCTGTGGCTTTAGGGTTTTAGGGTTTTAGGGCTGTAGGGTTGTAGGGTTTTAGGGCTTTGGGGTTTTAGGGCTTTCCAGTTTTAGGGGTATGAGGGCTTTAGCGTTTCAGGGCTAAAGGGTTTTAGCGTTTCAGGGCTATAGGGTTTTAGGGTAGTAGGGCTTTAGGGTTTCAGGGCTAAAGGGCTTTAGGGTTTTAGGGTTTCAGGGCTATAGGGTTTTTAGGGTTTTAGGTCATTAGGCTTTAGGGTTTTAGGGTATTAGGGTATTAGGGTTTAGGTTTTAGGGTTTAGGGTATTAGGGCATTAGGGTTTAGGTTTAGGGTTTAGTGGCATCTGCGTGGTCACGTGGGTGGCCACTCAGAGAATCAAAGGGCGAACATCATAAACCCTAAGGTTTAGGGTTTAGGTTTGAGGGTTTGGGGTTAGGGTTTAGGGTTGAGGGTTCAGGGTTTAGGGTTTGGGGTTTGGGGTTTGGGTTTGGGTTTGTGTTTGGGTTTGGGTTTGGGGAAATCCACAACAAGCCCCTAGACTCCCTTACACTGAATCCTTAAACCGTGAACTTCCCTCAGCCCTACACACCCTCTCATCTCTGATGCTTAGGGCCCCAGCTGTCCCCGGGACCGCCGCGGCAATTCTGAGGCTTCCAGGCTTTGTAGGGTTGAGGTTTAGGGTTTAGGGTTTAGGTTTAGGGTTTAGACAATTAGGGTTTAGGGTTTAGGGTTTAGGGTTTAGGGTTTAGGGTTTAGGGTTTAGGATTTAGGGTTTAGGGTTTAGGGTTTAGGGTTTAGGGTTTAGGGTTTAGGGTTTAGGGTTTAGGGTTTAGGGTTTAGGGCTAGGGTTTAGGGCTAGGGTTTAGGGCTAGGGTTTAGGGCTAGGGTTTCGGGCTCAGGGTTTTGAGGTTTGCGGTGTAGGGATTGAGGGGATTTAGGGGCTTAGGGTTTAGGGTTTCAAGAGATGGTGTTGGGCGTTGGGGGTCGCCCAGCCCAGTGATGAAGGGCGTTTAGCGAAGTTAGCGACCTTTTCTAAACCCTCAACCCGAAGGGCTTAGGCTGTAGGCTACGGTCCAGGGTTCCTTTGCATAAGGCCTTTGGATGGTCGCTGCTGGCGTAACCCTAAACCTGCTTAAAGCGCCAGAGTGGCTCACGATTCAGGAATCAGGGTCCTAAACCCTAATTGAACCCTAAATCCTAAACCCTAAACCCTAAACCCCAAACCCTAACCCTACACCCCAAACCCAAACCCCCAAACCCTAAACCTCAAAACCTAACGTTGACCAAGGGCTCCCGCTCAGGTCCGCCCCCCCCCCCCCCCCCCCCCCCCCCCCCCCCCCCCCCGCCCCCACCGGTCGTTTAGGGTTTGGGTACCGTTTAGGGTTTCACACGTCTGCGTTTTCGGATTAATGCCTTTTGGTTTTCAGATTGGAGCCTGACGCGACGAGAGACCAAATGATCAAACTCTTCTTCTGATCCCGGTTGTGGTTGCGTTCGACGGCTCGAAGCTTGTTGCGTTTTCGCACTGGGCCTCTTCGTTTTCTACTTGCAAACTCTCACTGGCGGCTTCATTTTCGGATTGACCCTTGTTGGTTCTCAGATTGGAGCCGACCAAAAGACCAAACTTTTCTTCTGATCCGGTTGCGGTTGCGTTCGACGGTTCGAAACGTGTTGTTTTTCCGCACTGAGCCTCTGCGTTCTCGACCTGCACGCTTTCCGACTGGCCTTCGGACTTCGTGCTTTCCGATTGGAGCTTTCGACCGCGAATCTTAGACTGGGTTACTTGGTTTCTGCTGCACGCATGTGTCTTTTTGGCGTCTTTTTCTGACTCGGCTTCTGCGCTTTCTGATTCAGACCTCCACGCTGGAACGTTTTCTGACTCGGTCCTCCCGTTATTCTGACTGGAGCTTTGCATTTTATCTTCGAGGTTTTCTGATTCAGACCCCTACCGTTATAAGGTCCTCAAGGGAGGGGGGTTCAAGGGGGTAGGTAACCCAAGGACTAAGCTTCCCTAAGGTTCCCTAGGACCTGCCCGAAACCCTAAACCCTTAAGGGGTCCTCTAGTACCGCTACGGGTCAGAAGAGGGGCTTGCTTGGAGAGTTCGATGGTGGAGAATTGAGGGTTGCGGCGTCGCCTGAACCCAAACCCGAAATTAGGGTTTAGGGTTTAGGGTCAAAACCCCAAAGCCGGCTCAGCCCCTGGCCGCTTGTAGGCAACTGCTGGCACCACCAAGGCGAAAGCGGCCACTGCCCGCCTGGGCTCAGGGTCTTAGGGCTTTACGGTTTGAGGGTTTGAGGGCATTAGGGTTCCAGGGTTTTTTAGGGTTTTGGGTCTTTTAGGGTTCTTGGGCTTTAGGGCTTTGGAATTCTAGGGTTTTAGGGTGTTTAGGGTTTTTTAGGGTTTTAAGGCTTAGGGTTTGAGGGTTTGAGGGTTTGAGGGTTTGAGGGTTTGAGGGTTTGAGGGTTTGAGGGTTTGAGGGTTTGAGGGTTTGAGGGTTTGAGGGTTTGAGGGTTCAAGGGTTCAAGGGTTCAAGGGTTTTGGGTTTAGGGTGAGCGTGGATGAAACCCCTGGCACTCATACCACGAACCTCCCTGCCCCTCCCTACACCAAATCCTGAACCCCTAGCCCAAACCATCACACAAAAACAATCTACAACAGCACGGTGCCAATCAATACTTGGAGGTTCATGGGGTAGGTATATGTAGGGCTATGAGTACCCTAGAAAGGGTGATAAAGTATAGTTCCCGTGAGAATAACCCCTACATAGAACTACCCATGAGCTTCAAATATCGTTTGCACAGAAATGCAGATCTTTAGCCTGAAGATGCTAATATGTTTTGACCGGGTCCTGATGTAGGGAACTACCCATGTGGACCAAGCCGCATGGCATCTTTCATGGCTTCAGCCTCCCGCTTGGTATCTGCCAAAGTGCCAGCTCGGCTTGAGCCGAAAAGCTGAAGGTCGCATGGCGTCAAAAGCAACCCAAAACCCTAAACCCGAAACCCTAACCCTCAATGTGATGCTCTTCGTTCTTTTTGTCACGAGCTTTGCCGGGGCACGTAACCCTAAACCCCACAAGATTGCCTTGAGCTCGAACAACCCTGAAAGGTTTAGGGTTTAGGTTAAAGCATAAGAATCACACATGGGGCAAAAAATGAATGCACTCAAAAAATATAAACTGGAAAGCACTGCTTCATGATGGCCATTGCACCTCTGATTCGTGTTCTGTTTTTTCGCGCTTGTGAGTGTGCATGTGTGCATTTTTGAAGACAAGGCTTGGTAAAAACCCTAAACCCTGAACAGTAAACCCTCAAGCCTCATCCCTGTACATTTAAACCCTAACGAGCTTGGTGGGCAAGTGTCATTTCTTGGTGGGCAAGTGTCAGGGTTTGGGACCCTAGGGTTTGGGGCACAGGGTCAGGGGAAGTCATAGGTTTAGGGCTCTTCATTGGTAGGGTTTAGGGGCCTAGGGTTTGGAGAGTAGAGGGTTCGGGCCCCTAGGCTTGAGGGACCAAGGGGTTGAGGCATAGGGTTTAGGGCCTTAGGGTTTAGGTGCGTGGGGTTTCGGTTTGGGGCATCGGGTTTAGGGCCATAGGGTTTGGGGCATCGCGTTTAGGGGCCTGGGGTTTGGGGCATTGGAGCACAGGGTTGAGGGGTACCTCTTGAGGGCTTGGGGCCTACTGGGGCCTAAAGTATGGAGCTTAGGGTTTATGGATTGAGTGGCCTTTAGATTTTCTTAACGTTATGCGAATCTTTGGGCGGGTAGGTACTAGGGAATGCTGAACCCAACCGCGCAAGTGTGCCTCGACCCCTCAACAGACCTGGAAATAGGGGGCCTTGAGCGCTCATTTCTCTTGAAGCTTGGGAGGCGTTGCGTTTAGGGTTTCGGGTTTTGGGTTTAGGGTTTTGATTTCAGGGTTCAGGGTTTAAGGGGTTCAGGGTTTCGAGTTTCGTTTTTTGAATAAACCCTAAACACTAAACCCTAAACCCTGGAAGGGTTTCGGGTCGAGGCGGGGGGCTCCTCACAGCTCCCGCGGCAGTCGCAACGGCTGAGCCCGTGGCCATGTTCCGCGAGCAGGGCCTTGAGTGAAGGCGGGAAACAATTCGTGCCACTCCACATCAGAACCGTTTACATAGAAAAAGAGAGCCATATGAAGGGACCATACAGCTCCCTCCTTGGACCCCTAAGGTTGTACCCTTGGGTTTCGGGACCTTGTTTGAGATTCCTAGGAAATATGAGGGCAAGTTAGGGGTATGTTAAGGGAAACGTCTTAGGGGTACCTGGCGCTAAACTCGGAACCCTAAACACGAAAACCCTGACGCCCAACCAGGGGGAGGGCCGCTGTCAACGTTGGCGCCATTCGCGGCTGTCTCATCCTGAAGAACACAGCGGAATGTTTTCGGTTTAGGCAGGAGGGGGGCAAAGCGAGAGGAAAATGGACGTGAAACTGTTTAATGCAAGAAGCTGACACTTTTCAAGATTATGTGAGAGACCCCGGAGAAGGGCACGAGGAAGGAGCGGGGTATCATCTGCATGCTCCATATCGTAAAGTGGAGGGTCAGAGGTTAAGACAGTGGGGGAGTCCGGGAGGGTAACACAAGCACAGCCATGAACCCTAAACCCTCCTTCCGGTCGTACTCCTCCAGCCCAACCCCCTAAGGCATACCGAACCCCACCCTACACCCCAATTAATAATGAAACCCTAAACCCTAAGCTCCCCAAACCCCAAACCCTAAAACCTAAACCCCAAAGCGGCCTCGTGGGAGAAGACGGCGCCATCAAAAGTGTCAGCAGAACTTGGGCACAGAGCTCCTACAGCCCTCCGAGCCACCGGCTTCCCAAACTGGGTTTGTTTCGTGGTTCCGGGGTTTTAGGCGGGTTTAGGGGTTTCGGGGTGCGTCCCAAACTGGTACTTTTAGGGTTTCAGGGCTAGGGTTTGGGTCTGAAGCTTTAGGATTTGGGGTTTTCAGGTTTGGGGCTTAGGGGGGGTTGGGGGGGGTTTAGGGTTTTGGGGTTTCCAGGGCCTAATGCCCTAAATCCCTAAACCCTGCACCCTGAACCCTATAAACCGCTACACCCTAAAACTGGCTGAAGTTAAGGGTTGACGTTTAGGGGTTCGGGGCTTATGGGTCTTTGGGGGCTTAGGTTTAGGGTTTGGGGTTCGGGCTCCACTTGCCTGCCTTGGCGGGCCTTTTCAGCACCGTCCTGGCCTCGGCGTGTTGGGGGTCGGGTTCACGGCTTAGGGTCTGGGGCTTAGGGCTTAGGGGTTAGGGAGCCTTGCGTACCCGAGTGGCAGGCTCAGTACATAGACTAGCACCAAGGTTCGTGCCAATGGATGTACGTCGCTTGCAGCGGCGTTGTGGTTTAGGGTTTAGGGTTCAGGGTTTAGGGTTTAGGGTTTAGGGTTTAAGGTCCGCTAGGGACCCTAATTTGAAGAGAAAAGCTCATCAAGGGCCTGGGGTCTGCGCCTCGAGGCTCCAGGCTTTAGGTTGGGGCTCAGGGCTTATCGGGTCTAGCGCTCAGGGTTTCACCAGGGGCCTAAACCATGCAACACCCCCAAAATAACCCGAAAGCTAAGCCTTCTCTGTTTCTGGTGTGTAGGTCATTGTAGCTGCTACACGTAGACAAGGCCTCAGATGTCCTGTTCAAGATCTGTCATTCCCCTGCCGCCCGCCGCCCCCAGCCTGCAATGGGGTTTAGGGCTTAGGACTTAGGGCTTAGGGTTTCGGGTTTAGGGTTTAGAGTTGAGGGTTTAAGGAGGCAAAATCCGACAAATTCCAACCTCTCAACGCCTCGGCATCTGGGGCTTTCGGGTTTAAGCTGTAGGACCCCAAACCGTAAAGCAAACCCTCGACCCCAATCTGAATATCCAACCTCACAACCCTGAACGCGATCAACGGTCAACCCTGAAGCCAGGATTCAAAAACGAGCACAAGCCCAAACCCTACTTAAACCCTAAGCGAAACAAGCTAAAGCCTATCCCCTATACACCGCCCTCAACCCTGTACAAACCCTGTACACGTGGGTGTTTGTCTAATGGCTCGGGTTGAGTCGCTGGCCTTGGCTTTGGCTTTGGCCTTGGCCTTGGATTTCGCATGGCACCGTCACGTGGGGTTTTGGGGCAAGTTTGGGGTTTAGGGTTTAAGGTTTCGGGTTTCGGGTTGAGGGCTTGGGGTTTAGGGTTTAGGGCGTCGGATTAATTAGGGTGGTCAGTGGTCAGCCTCACTTGAACTATGACCTTCCTGGGGGGTACCCTGAACATAAGGGCCTTGACTTTCACGCAGCAGCAACAAAAAGGCCCCACACCCTGCCTGAGCACCCTAACCTAGAACCCTAAACCGTTCGGAGCCCTTCTAACCTGCCTGGGGTTTAATTTGGCGTAGGGTTCTAAACCCCAGGCTTTGATTTGTTAAAACACTGGGCTTAGTCGCCGGCCTTGGCCTTGGCTTTGGCTTTGGCCTTGGCCTTGGCCTTGGACCTCACCTGGCGAAGAAGCAGGCACCGTCATGTGGGGCCCTAAGCCCTTAGACCCTTAGGGCTTGAGGTTTAGGATGTACGGCCCAAACCCTAAACCCAAAACCCCAAAAGCCTACCACCTACAAAAGGGGTTCTTGTGTTGCGAACACGGACATGCGTTAAGGGTTATTGGCAGTCCTGTTCCCGGGACTCGACCAGACTCCCAGAGGTGCTTTGGGGGGCTTGAGGGCTTAGGATTTAGGGGCTTACGGTTTCCAAGGCCCTGCAACCAGAGCCCTGAAAATCTAAGCTCTGAACCGTTCAGAACTAAGACTCTTCAACGCTTCAGGGTTTTAGGGCATGCGGGGGTTGGGACAGGGGGACCTTGCCAAATGCTTGCATTACCCCTCCCAAAGAAGGCAGTCTAGGGGTCCAGAGTCTGGGGTCTATAGGGTTTGTGTTGAGGGTTTGGAGTTTAGGGCTTACAAAACCCGAAAACCCTGAAGGCCGCAAGGGTTGGCTAAGGGCAATCAACTTGGCAATAAACTGGGAGGGCCTTCTTAGGAGCCATCGCGGGCAGAGGCAAGCATCGGATGCTGCAGAGGAATGCTGGGCCGAGTATTGCGTAGGCACCCTAACACTAAACCCTCCGAGCTTCTTGCCCGATGATTTGGGGATGTGGGGTTCAGGGCTACGGATCCTAAGTCCTACATCTCTACCCGAAACCGGAAGCTCGTAAGTTGCTCATGATGGGGTGACCAGTGGTGACCGGCATACTCGAGGACTGGGCTAAACCTCTAAGCCCATCGGACTTTAGTCCCCGACCTTGAACAAGCGACAAGCTGTGACAGGCCATAAGGCAGCATTCGCCCGCATCAGTCGACGACACAACTCCTCTAGGTGCTGGTCTCTTTGGAGATTCCTATCAGGATGCAGAGCCTGACATTTAGGGTACCCGAAAAGGGACGACTGCCAGACTGGTCAGCCAGGGCTGGAGTGTAGGCACAACTTGCATCACCTAATGCAAGAGCCCAAGCAATTTCTCGATATCCTTCCTAAGGACAGGGGCCGAATAAAGGGGCCATACATAATTATACGTAGTTCAGAGATAACTTCATGCGTTTTCGCATCAGCCTTCTGCACATGCATATGTTGGAACACACTCTCACACAGTCACACTTACTCCTACTCCCCGGTCCCGCGCCCTCGCCCGCGCCCTCACCCTCAATCACCCGCTCACTCACTCACGCTCACTCACTCGCTCCCTGTCTCTCTCTCTCTCTCTCTTGTTTTCTCTCTCCTGCCCGCTCGCTCGCTGCCAGCACGAATCTGCTGCGACTGCACGGAAAGCATTCCTAGCAGAAAATTGTGACCAGAATCACATTCCAGAGCAACTGCTCACATGAGTAGACAGGTTTGCATCGTGATGAACCCCAAACCTTATAAACCCCAAAGCAACCAAAGCCCCAACCCCTTCGACCCCAAACCCTGAACACCACCCAAAGAAGCACCAACACCCCGAAACCCTAAACCCTAAAACCTCAAAACAATTCCTTTTGAGCAGCGCCCGCCAGCTCGAGTCTTCTTGGCCGGATCCTGGATTGACTCGAGTTTCTTGGGCTCCGGAGGGCTTTAAGAAAAAGTCGGGGCGCTCTACGCCCTGAACCTTAAACCCTAAACCCTATTTTTAGACCCCAAACCCTCAACCCTAAACCCAAAACCTCAAACCCTAAACGTTCAGGCTGGGGGCTGCAGGGACATGGGATGTTTCCGGCTTAGATGAGATGCTGAGGTGGAGCTTGCGGGTGCTGGGGCTTGGGCTGTTGTTTGGGTTTGGGGTTTAGGGTTTAAGGTTTGTGGTTTAGGGTTTAGGGTTTGGGGTTTGGGGTTTGGGGTTTGGGGTTTGAGGTTTGGGGTTCGGGGATTGGGGTTTGGGGTTTGGGGTTGAGGCCTTAGGGTTTACACTTGCTTGCTGGGTTTCAAGCTTCGGATCCTTTAAGGCGCATGTTTGCTACCTGGGCCATTCAGCCGCAAGCTGCAAAGTGGGGAGAGGGGAGCTGAGAATCTCAGGACCGCAGGGCTTCGAAACTAAGTACGGGAACCTCTCTAAATCAGACTCCCTTTTGGGGTCCCTTATATGGTACCTGACCTTTTGAGAGGACCCCAAAACAGGACCCCAATTTAGATAACAGAAGCCAAACCCTGAACCCTAAAACCCTGGACCCTGAACCCCGAACCCTAAAACCCGAAAACCCCCCCCCCTCCCCCCCTAAACCCAAAACCCTACACCCTAAACCCTAAACCCTAAACCCCGCGAAAGCCCCGGGCCGGAGAGCGGTCGCCACGTGCCGCGCTGCCGGGCCGGGTTCCGGGGATCCCTCGGCTTGAGGGCTGAGGTTCTGGGGTTTAGGGTGTAGGGTTTAGGGTTTAGGGTTTAGGGTGTAGGGTTTAGGGTGTAGGGTTTAGGGTGTAGGGTTTGGGGTTTAGGGTTTAGGGCTTGGGGCTTAGGGCCGAGGGTTTTGGGTTTTGGGCTTTGGGGTTTGTAGAGGCTTGTAGGGGTTCATCAGGGGCTTACAGCGTTTAGGGTTTCGGGTTTTGGAGTTGCACTTTTAGAAGCCTTCGAGGTTTTAGAGGCTTTAAGGTACAAGGCCTAGGGTTTAGATTTGTTAAGGGTGCTAAGGCTTAGGGAATTGCAGGGCTTCAGGTGTTTAGGGCTTCGGGCTTAGGGCTTTCAAGGGCCTGCAACTGTCAGGCTTCAGGGGGTTTAGGGTCTCAGAATTGGAGAGGTTATAGGGCTTAGCGTTTTGGGGGTTTGGGATCTTAGGCGGTTTAGACGATGGGCTTTCCCGGCACTGCGAGCCCTCTGTAGGCAAGAGCTTAGGCGATCAGGGCTTAGAGTCAGGTTTGGGGGTGGGAAGTCCCTCAAGAACATTCTCATGTAAACTGCTCTTCGAAAAACACACAAACCCCGAAGCTAAGTACCCTAAATGAAACAAGTAAACCCAGAAACGCTAAAACCCCTACGCCCTTAACACCCTATGGACCCTAAACCCTAAACGAATCCTAGACACCAATTCGTTTAAGATGCTAAACCGAAAAAGCATGAAAACAAACAAAAAAAACACGCTAAAAAACCCTTAACCCCCTAAATCCCAAAAAACCTCTAAGCCCTTAATACCCTAAAAACCCTAAACCGAAAAAAAAAAAAAAAACGAAAAAACCGAAAACCCTCTGCCTCCAGCACCGCCTCACGGAGCAGATCGCGGGCCGGCGCCGCGCCAAGAGCCCCTGGCATTGGACTTTGAGGTAACAGGGTTTAGGGTATACGGTTTCGGGTTTAGGGTGTAGGGTTTAGGGTAAAGGGTTTCGGGTTTAGGGAGGTAGGTCAGAGGGGCTTTGTGGGGAATTTGCCTTTTGGAGCATGGGATCCCGGGGCTTTCTGGGGCCTCTTCGGGCTCTTAGGAGTTCAGGGTCTTAGGGTCTTAGGGCTCTGCGGAGTTACGGCCCTAGGATTTTGGGCTTATTGGTTCAGTATTAGGGTTTCGGGTTTGATTGATTGATTCATTGGCGGGTTCAGCCTCTGCCAGTCTCTTTAATGGCCTGAGGGGCGTTGGGTGCTTGACTTCCAGGGCTCAGGGTATTAAGCCTCTGCAACATTCCTTAAAGTTGGTTAGGATCTAAGGTTCGTGGGGATATTTAAGGGTTGCTGCGGGCTTGATGAAGGGCTCCAGGGCTAAGAGTCCCCTGAACTCAAACCGTCCCGGTCTTATGTAGGGTCCGGGTCTCCCTGTGAAGCGATCAGGGTCCGGGTCTCCCTGTGAAGCGATCAGCTTGTAAAGGCTTTAACGACGCCGACTAGACTACGAGGTTTGAATCAGGGTTTGGGGTTTAGGTTTAAGGGTTGGGGTTTAGGTTAAGGTACCCTACGCCTCCAAGGGCCCACGACGTGCAGGCTACAAGGCCCCTAGATCCGGATAAAGAACGACCTGCAAGACACACTGAACCCTAAACTCTAAACCCCCCCCCCGAGGCCTCGCAGCAACCTTGCAAAGAGAAAACCTTAAACCCTGAACCCTCAGGAACGCAAGCCCCCCCCCCCCCGCCGCAGAGAAAAAACGATACGGTTCCAAACCCTCAACCTGAAACCCTGAACCCTAAACCCTAAACCATAAACCCTGAACCCTGAACCCTGACCGACACATTGGGATCTCAGGTGTCTGCCACCTGCCAGGGAGGTCAGCGCGGCCTGGATCGGTGACAACACCTGCCGTGCGACCACCTGGGCAAAGCTTGCAGGGTTTGAGGCTTGGGGAATTGGGGTTTAGGGTTCAGGGTTTAGGGTTCAGGAGCTCAGGGTTTGGGGTTTTGGGAATGAGGGTGTTGGGGCTTCGGAGTTCCGACGTTCGGGTTTCGCGCGTGCGCGCGCGACCTTTGGAGCGGCAACACTAAACCCTAAACCCTAAAAGGGTTGCCGCTCCAGAGGTCGCGCCCGGCTGTCGCGCTTAGGGGCATTTCGGGGTTTGGAGTTCAGTGTCTAGCGCGGGCGAAGGGATGGGAGAGAGGGGAGGAGGGGTTTCGGGTTTAGGATTATGAACTGTAAACCCGAAGCCCTAAACGCCTAAACCCTAAACCCTAGCCGACACCCTCAAACCCTACAAGCCTAACGCCTGGAGGCTCATGGGTAGTTAACACTAGGGTTACAATCATGGTACCTATGCTTATAACCCTGTTTAGGATACTTCTGACCCTAAACCCTAAACCTTCTCTATCCTTATAGATTTAGACCCTAGTAACTTTTTGGTGCATTTACCCCCCGTTGTCGAGCACGTCTTGGTCAATCTGGGACCGTTGTTGAGCACTTTTGGGTTTGTCGGCACTGTTGTTGAGCACCTTTTGGTCAATCGGCACCGTTGTTGCGCGAATTTCGGTCCATTTCGGACCGTTGTTGAGCACTTTTTGGTCAATCTGGGACCATTGTTGAGCACTTTTTGGTCCAATCGGCACCGCTCTTTCCGTTCTTTCTGTCGGCACCGTTCTTGCGCAATTCTTGGTCTGTCGGCACCGTTCTTGAGCCATTGTTGGTCTGTCGGCACCGTTCTTGAACCATTTTCTTCACCGTTCTTGAGCCATTTTTGGTGCGTCGGCACCGTTCTTGAACCATTTTTGGTCTGTCGGCACCGTTCTTGACCCTTTTTGGTCTGTCCACACCCGTGTTTGGTCTTTCGCCTTGTTGAGTGCGCTTCAAATTTTCTTAATGTTATGGGATTCTTTGGGTGGGTGGGTTTGTTTCTAAGCCTGGAACCCCTTGATGACGAGTGAAAGCTAGAACAGTGACCCTCTAGACCCTAAACCTTAAACCCTAAACCCCCTCAACCCTACACCCTAAAGCCTAGCTAAACCCTACCTCCAGCCCTGCTGGGCCGTCGGCGCGTTGGAGGCAATCTGCCTTCGACCCCGTGGCGTGCCCTCCAAACAGCAGGGTTCCGGGTTCGGGGGTTTTGGGCTAAGGGAACCCTAAACCAGAAACCCTACACCCTAAACCCGAACCCTAAACCACTCCGTATGACGCTAACCTGCTCATTCCTAAACCCTAAAGCAAAACCCGAAAAAACTAAAACCCCAAAACCCTACAACTCTAAACAGCCTGAACACCCTAAACACCCCAAACACTGTGTTCTGCCCATCCTGCTGCGGACTAGGGCTTTAGGGCTTTCGGAGTGAGGGTTTTACGGTTTAGGGGGTCGGGGTATTCGGTCTTTCGGGAATCGGGAGGGCTTAGGGCTTAGAGCACATTCGTCGTCCTCCCTTCGGGCTTGAGGCCCCGCCTCATGGCCCAAATTCGTCCATCCACAACTGCACCAAACCCCTAAACCAAACAACGTAGTAAGATGACGTATGATAGGGGTCCGGCCCTTTGCGGGAAATCCAAACCTTGTCTGAATCCTAACCCTGTACCATCATAAGCCTCACTTGCCGTATCAGGAACTGCTAAGACCCCTGCAGAAGAGAAGGCGAGCCGCAAGACTTCTGCGCTGCCTCCACATGGTTGAGGGTGTTGGGGAAAAACTTTCCCCTAAACGCAATACAATATGGGCTCAGGGTTTAGGACATATAGGGTTTAGGGGGAGGGGGAGAGGGAGGGAGAGGGAGAGGGAGAGAGAGAGAGAGAGAAAGAACAAAATAATAAATAAGAAAAAGAAAGAGAAAGAGAAAGGGAGAGAGAGAGAGAGAGGGACCGAGAAACCCTGAAAGACCCTGAGGCGCCCGGAATCTTGCAAGGGCGGGTTCAAGTCGTTTCATAAGGGCGGAGATGGAGTTTGGGGCTTGGGCTTTGGGCTTTGGGCTTTGGGCTTTGAGCTTTGGGATTTGGGATTTGGGATCTTAAGAATTTTGGGACGAGATGCTTAGAAGTTCCCACAGATTCCCCAAAAACCTCCCCGCCTTGGACCCGGCATGACAGCAGTTTAGGGTTCAGGCTATGCGAACACGACTCATCCGGGTATTTTCAGTCTCAGAATCGTAGCCGAGTTAGGGTTTCCATGGACGGCGTTTTCGGCCGAAACGCCTCTCTCATCGAAAGCTTCAAATTTTAAGGAGCAGCCAAGTTGAAGGTTTTACTGGGGGGGTCTTCTAGGCCGAAGGGCCCAATTCACGAATGTAAATTTGAAGAAGGTTCTGGGTATCTGGGACAAAGCTTGGCGACCCCAAGCTATAGGCCTGCCATGGTCTCGCTCGACGTGCCCGCCTACCCGCCAGAATAGCCACCTTTAGTTAGGGTAGAAAAGGCCCTAAACCGGCTAAACCAGCCCCTGATTCCCTCCAAACCTCAGGTCCGGCGTGCCAGAGACGCAGGGCAGCTGGAGAACCTGTCCAAACCATGCACACTGGCAAGTCGAGAGGGTTTTGGGGGGTGGGGGGGTGGGCTGATTTGGGGAGATTTTGGAAGTTGACGGGTCTGGTTCTTTGTAGAGCCGTCTCTGCAGGGACCTCTCATCGGGCGACAAGAGGCCATCGAGACTACCTCAATCAGGAACACATGTTTCTTAGACAAAGGAGGACGAAAGGAAAAGCCCCCCCCCCTCACCCCGCTGGTGATAGTCGGGGTGGGATCCTAGCGTAACGGGCAGAAAGTCTTCCGGGTGGCATGCTCTTCTGACACGGCCCGCTGTGTGCAACTCAGAGACTCCAATATCCCGCAATATCAAGAAGGATGAAATCATGTTGGGTTCCTAGACCCTGACACCCTAACCCTAAACCATCTTAAACCTTACCCCTACAACCCATATTCCTTAAGAGATCTTGCGTCCCTGGGGAGGTTCTAGGAGGTCAGGAGTTCAGGGTTTTTGTGTGGGGCCCCAAAGAGGAAACCCCAAACCCCTGTTTCGGTGTTTTTGGAGATTCCAGCCTCCCCAGTTCCTTCGCTGCAGCTGGGTGCGTGCAGTGCACGGGCATGCCGTACAAGACCTGAGCACCCCTTGCCCCAAATCCTAGATACTAAAACCAAAATGCTAAACCCCAAAACCCGAAATCCTAAAAACTCGGTTTCTGGGGTTCCCAAGAGGTCACTGACCCTTTAACCTTTTGAGCCATCATTATAATACGGCCCCTTGCCCTTTTCCCTAAACCTCACCACAAACGGGCCACAACCTACAGCCTGATACAGCGCCAACCCTGATCCGAAACCAAGGTAGAAAGTCACGCGTTTCTCCGAAGCAGTTTCAACAGCGGCGGGACATGCTTTCGCTGCGGCGGCGGGGGCGTGGCCTCTTGGCAGCTGAATGGGGACTTTCAGGGTTTAGGGTTTAGTCAGCAATGCAGGCATCGGGTTCAACGTAAAGGTCTGGGGTCTGGGGTTTAGACCCCCAACCCTGCAAACTCTTAAGCCCCCGTGCCCGTAGACCTGGCTCCATCTACCTACTATGTTGGGGGGTGATACCCGAAATTTAGGGGTTAGAACCTACCATTTTGTAGGGGTTAACGGATTTCCGGCTTGGGGGTTAAGGGGGTTAGGGTTTAGGGTTTACCCTAAACCCTAAACCCGAAACCCTAAACCCAATTAGGGCTAAGGGGCAGGACTTCACTGACATCAACACCACTGTTCGGCACCCACAAACTCTGCTGGTGGGCCAGCCGGGGTTTAGGGGCTCAGCAGTTCGGATATTGATAGCTCGGGTTTAAGGTTTGGGCGTTATTATAGGGCCTATGTTGGGGGACTCTGTATGTCTTGTTAGGCCTCCAGCACGTCAGGCAGGCCATCCCATTCCCATGAGGACGTGCTCTGCGCCTCACGCACGCAGAATCCCCCAGATCCTAAACTCTCTAAGCCCCATAAACCTTATAAACCGCCCATAAGCTATGAACCCTGTGAAGCCTTCAAACCCTATAAGCCCTACAAACCCTAAACCTAAAATGCCGACCTTTCCGGAGGGGGTCAGCAGGAATCTCACGAAGTAATCGAGTCGGGTGGGCCTTTGTGAAGCAAGCACCCCTAAACCCGCAATACCCTAAACCCTAAACCCTAGCCCTAAGCCCCAAACCCTAAACCTAAGCCCTAAACAGAATGTGCCTTCATGACTTTTGGTGTGCCCGCTGTGGTAGTGGCAGTGGCAAAGCCCGAAAACATAAACTCAGCAAGCTGCCACACCCGAAAGAGCTTCGGGTTAGGGTTAGGGCTTCGGGCCCGGAAACCCGTTTCTCAAAAAGTCCTTGATCCAAATCGCCAAACCCTGAGCACCTTGCAAAAAGCAAACTTGAACCCAACATCCTAGACCCTGAATCCCTGGAAACAAGCCAAAGATCCTAGAACCACTTTAAAGCAAGCCCCACAAATCCCCAAGCCCCTTAAAACATCCCTCTTCCCGGCCTCTCCGTCAGTCGCGGGCCCACTGGCTGCCCAACATGCTGGTTCTGGATGCCCACCACGTCATCCTTCAAAGGGCCGCAGTCGGAGTTTAGGGGCTTAGGGGTTTAGGGTTTCGGCGTAGTGGTTTGGGAGATTAGGGGTTTAGAGATTTTGGAGATTGGGGGGTTCGGGGCTTAGGGTTTTAGGAGTTTGGGGGTTAAAGGGTTTAGGGGTTTAGGATTAGGGGTTTAGGGGTTCAGGCGCTTAGGGGTTTAGTCTTCAGGGGTTTCAGGTTTGGGAAGCTAAAGCACGAAACCTTCAACGTTTCAATGGACCTCCTGGTAGAGCTGCTCAGCAGGTCCGTGTGCTAGGCTCGATGTCCTCCAGGGCGTAAGCGTCCACAGTCCACAGTCATGGCGTTGGGGCTTAGGGTTTGGGGGTGCTTGGGATCAAGTAGGCCGAGATCTCAATCACGTGGAACATGAGTCTTGAACCAACCTAAACCCTAACACCCTAAAACCTGAAACCCTAAAACCAGAAAACCCAAACACGCCTAAACCATAAAACCATAAAACCCTAAACCCCTAAACCCCCTAAAAGAAGGTTTGGGGGCTTCGGGCCCCGGAAGTGCACGGATTCACGAGCAAACCCTCAACCCTAAGCCCTAAGCCCCTACATCACAGGTTCGGGAAGCTTAGGAGGTTCGGGCGGGGGAGGGGGCCGTGGGGATCTCAGGTCCAGGTACTCACTAGTCAAGCAGTGTTGGTTGTGAAACAGGAGAATACGCAGAGAATCCCATAACATTATATGCAGTGTATCTTTAATAATGATTATTAGCATAACGAAGTAATAAAGTTCACTCAATCCATAGCCCTAGGCCCTGTACCCTAAGGAGCTGCGCACCACTCACCTCAAAACCGCTTTTGCAATCAGATAGATGTTGAACGGAGAAGGGTCGGAAAAATAAATTCAATAACATCTCATTAGTAGTTTTTGGCATCCAGATGGCCTGAAGAGGCTTTGGGCGGCCTCAGCAAGGGGGGGGGGGGGGGGGGGGGGGGGGGGGGGGGGCGGCGGGGGGTCCGGTTTCGGAGCTTTTGGAATGGGGGGGAGGAAGAGAGGTCCCATAATGAGCGGTAAAAATGTGTGTGTGTGTCTATATATGTATATATATATATATATGAAAGAGAGGGCTTAGGGTTTAGGTAGAGGGAATGAAGAAGAGGGGGGGGAGGTTCGGGAGGTTTAAGGGGCTGTCGGGGGCTCTAAGGTCTGAGTTTCGGGGAGCTTCGCCCCTCGTGGTGAGGACCTTAAACGGGCTTACCCTAGTAAGAGCAGCATCTCATTTCCTTATGTGTACATATGTGCAGTACCCTTACTATGCTAAGTTAAGTTCCTGAACAAATTGAAGCCTAGAGTTGCCTGCGTCGGTAGAAGGCGCACCCTTAAACATTTGGGCCCTGAAACCCTACACTCTAAACCCTGAACCCTGCAGGGACCGCAAACCTTAAGCCCTACACCCTGAACCCCTCAACCCAGAACGCCGTCAGGCGCCTCGGTGCCCATCCTCAGTCGATGGCGGCTGCCGGAGGCGCCTGCCCCAAGCAGGGTAGCATGAGGGTTTAGGGTGTACAGTTAGTTTAGGATTAAGGGTATAAGGTTTAGGGTTTAGGGTTTAGGGTTTAGGGTTTAGGGTTTTGTCTTTGAGGCCCCATCCCCTCCCCACAGAGCCGCCTCCGCTTGGATGCCGCGGCTCTTCAGCAGCAGCACCTGCTGCAAATGGCGAGTTCCGGTTCAGGGGTCCTAAACCCTACACCCGATACCCTAAACCCTAAACACTAAGCCCTAAACCCTAAACCCTCAACCTAGACCCAAACCCATGGGGACAGCCAGGGCAGAAGGACTCTAAGCACTAAAACCGAGGGCTCAAGCCCCCAAACCCTTTCCCCTAGCCCTAGACCCAAAACCCATGGGTTCAGCCAGGGCTTAAGGACCCTAGAGAGCCCAAGCCCCTAAACCCTTTCCCAAGCCCAAAAAGCACAATTTGTTCGGGGTGTATGGATTTGGGGTTTAGGGGTCTTAGAGTTTAGGCAATTTTTGTTTTTTTTGGGTCTGGTGCTTTAGGGTTCTGGGTTTGGGGCTTCAGGGCTGAGGGTTTTTGTGGCTCTAGGGCTTTAGGGTTTTAACCACAGACCCCAAGCCCCTACACCCCAAAACCCCAAAGCCATAAACCCTGACTAGCCCCTTGCGCCCTAAACCCTAAAGAACCTGAACACCCCGAAAACCCCCCAAGCCCTACACCCTCAACCCTGTACCCTAAACCCTAAACCCTTAACCCTTAACCCTCAACCCTTAACCCTTAACCCTTAACCCTAAACCCTTAAACCCTGAACCCTGAAAGTCACGGCCTCGGGTCCCCCCGCGTGCGCTGCTGCGCCGGCCTCCCGCAGCAGGGAAGCCTCAGGCGCCGCTCAGGGTTTGGGGTTTAAGGGTTTAGGGTTTTAGGGTTCAAGGTTCCAGGCTTAGGGTTTAGGGTTTCGGGTTTCGGGTTTAGGGTTTAGGGTTTAGGGTTTAGGGTTTAGGGTTTAGGGTTTAGGGTTCCAGGCTTAGGGTTTAGGGTTTAGGGTTTGCGATTTGGGGTTTAGGGTTGGGGTCTGGGCCTGAATCACGTGCGTGCTCGGGCAGGGTCAACCAATCTTGAACGGGAAGTTGCTGGCATGCTGGGCATGGAGGTCAACCATCCGAAGTGACGGATTCAGGAATTTCGGTACTGACTGGGGTGGCCCTAAACCCAAAAACCTTAAACCCACATCTCCAAATCCTGAAACCCTAAAACGCCCACAGCCTTTAAAAGGTCCTGAAACCAATTCCCGGATCGCGCGCCTGTGAAACCTCCCAAAATAGAGACCTTGAGAATCTGACTTAGGGGCTTCAGGTTTCGGGCTTAAACGGCTGAGGGCCAAATACTGCTAACCCCTCGACCCTAGACCCAAACGCTGCGCCCAAGTGGCCGTCATCTTCTGCCCTGACCGCTCTGCGTACGTCAGGGCTGAGTCGTTGTTCGTGTCGACCTCATAACCAACAGCCACAATACTCGCCCCTCGCGAACGGAATCTGGGTCTGGGTCATTCTTTTGCTGTTTGGGGCACCATCCCGCCATTGTCTCAACATGGTGAGAACCCAGGAAATTGACCCCTGTCGGCAGGAGTTTCTGCAATAGCACTACTTGAATCACACGAGGTTTTGGGCAATCATGGTATGGTCACAAGCACCACCTGCAGTTGACGGGACCGGCCGACAATGCTTAGAGCCGCATGAGCGCAGGAAGCCTCAATACTCCCTCTTAAGATTGGGACTGGGGTGGTTTGGAGGGCTTCAGAAGGACGGGCTACCCGGGGTCATACATAAAAATTCGGGCCCGTAGAACTAAAAAGTCTATTCCAGGTCAAATGCCCGCACTCACGTTCTGCACAGCTTGGGTTGCCGTTTTTCTGCGGAGAATCTCTGAAAATCTCTGACACATGCTTTTCAAATGAGCCGAAGAAGCCTCGTGTCTTTTGGGACGAGGACTTTGAAGATCCCTTCGCACCTCCACAGGAGTGATGCTCGTGGATCCTCATGGGCAACGGAACAGCTCGGGCCCATGGAACTTTAAAATCTCTTCCAAAGCAATTCGCCTGCGTTCTGGAAGAGCGTGGGTTGGCGATTATGACCGAGGAAAATCTCTGAACAAATCTTTGAAACAAGCTTCTGTCAACTGAGCTAGGGGGGGGGAGCAGCACTCTCAGAGTGGCTGCGCCACGGAAATCACTATATCTCAATTGCTTCCTCGGGGGGGCTTGCTCGAAACCGCCTCCTCCAACTGTTGTGTGTGATGACGAAGGACATGGCCACTGTGGCAACAGCATACATCACAGAAGCTGCCAGCACCTGTCTGCGCACGAAGGATGAAAGCCCGAACATGCCCAGGAAGACGAAACTCAAGCAAACCCAAATCAAGAGGGTCTTGCCGTAATCAAGACACCTGCCGGCAGGAGCAGCAAATCGATCGCAAATGAAGTACGTCAGCTGGATATAGTGAACACATAAGACGCTGTTGGCAATACATACGGTCAGGAACATCTTCGCCACGTCATCCGTGCTGGACGTGGGCATCCGTCTTTCGACCCAGAAGCCAGCCATATTGAAGGATACAAAAGGTGTGGCAATCATCAGCCAAAAGCTGCCTGGAAGGTTGTTTCTCGAAAAGGGTTTCGTGAGCTCGTCAGCTAATGGGCCCCTCACGTGTTGCATGAAGGACGCCGGGCTTCCGTACCATGTACGAATGACATGTTCGATGCATTCCTTGTCTGCCGCACAGCGGCAAGTGACATTGGCGAGGTCGAAGCTGCGCAGACTGTATAGGAGATGATGTTTTTCATTCAGCAGTCTACGTAGAAAGTGTACCAACATGTAGCTTGGGATCAGGCCAAGCACCTGCACCAGTATTGCAACCACAGTCCGCTCTTGAAAGTTGTTCACGAACCACTCATCAATGACTCTCAAGATGTAGATGGCAAAAACAACGAAGAGCAGACCATTCTCAACAAACAATGGCTTGAGAAGAATCTTTCCGCATGGGTTGGCTTTGAAAAACGCGGCGAGCTCAAACACACACCACAGCCTCGAAAAATAAGGCCCGCTCCACAAAATGTGCATCTCAGAGGATGCAGCCAAGAAACCACCCAGCCCGTAAATTCCACGCTGCATTGTGTCGGGGTCTGTCTGATTGATGCACACGACATCCAAAAAGCACATTTCTTCCGCTTTGCGCCTACATGCTGCCCATGCTGCTGTATACGGCGAGGTCAGCAATCCCAACATCGACCCCAGGAAGCCGCCAATCCAAATGGACGGACCGGGCAAGACGAGCGTGGGAATCTCCATCGTTGCATCCAGTGCAACTCCCAGTATCACACCCAGAAGCCAACCGAGTAAGAACTTCCATGCCCCGTGCTGCACCCACAGTGCAAGGACCTTGCGCCAGCCAGGTGTATGCCAGGTGTGGGAGTAGAAGATGTCGAGCTGCTTCACTTGCCGGGACCTGTGCCAGAGGAGTGCCCGCGCCCTCTCTGAGAGATCTACCGGAGAAGTGAGCCACAACTTTCCCAGACCTCGCAATGACATATGCAGCGGAATCCCTCGCAACAACTCTTCCTCGATCTGAAAGTGGTTCAGGCGATACCTTGCAATCGTGGACAGCGTGGCCCTTGATGTGCCATGGTCTAGAGAGCTGACACCACCCTGTTCGGTCGCAGAGCTCAGGTCTCTAGGTAAATCCGGCGCTTCAGCGGAAGAGCCGTCTTTGGGACAATCTGGTGGATGGACAGGGAAGCCAGCGCAGACCTCGACAACTCAGCACTTTCCAGTGCAATTGCTAAACCCTCAGCCCTCAACCCTCAACCCTACACCCATCCTTGAACCCTACTTCCGCCCAGGTCGAAGTAGTGCCCAGGTACCTCCTGGGCCTCTGCAGGCGGCTCCGCTTTGCAGCAGCTGCGGCCGCTTCCCATGGCCCAGTCTCGGGCACACGTGAAGACGCCGAGAGGGCTTACGGCTCAGGCTCGAGGGCTGGCCCCTTAAGCCCCTTGAAAATGTCCCGGAATAATTTCGCCCTCTTGAACTCAATAAGAGTGTGTAACATGTCCCTAGTTCTTGACATTGGAGCAGTGAGCAGCGGCGTTGTTAAACTGCTCTACTCTCACATCTACTTCCATGATGCCACCATCATCATGGGTAGGACAACAAGAAACCAGGATTCTGAGTGAAAGAGAATGCTGTTGTTGCTGAATTCAAAACTGTCTTTTTCATTGCTATTGCTTCAAGACACTATTCTTTTGTACTATCGAAACTATGAACTTCCCGTTGCTATACCTCCTGAACCGAATATGCTTGTCGACGTTTGTAATCTTCAAGACTGATTGGCAAGCCGAAGCTCTAAGCCCTAGGCCCCCTAAGCCCTAGAGCCCCTAAACCCAAACCCTAAACCCAAAACTCACGAAGCAGACTCAGACTCTGGGCAACAGAGTGTAACTTCATGTAACGGTGAGAAAAGAACTCACGAAGCTCGATACTTTAGGGGCCTTAAGAATGAGAATAGGTTTTGCGGGTTATTGTAGCTTATTTGTACAGGGACCCTGAGGGAATCCTCTTAGTAATTATTCCGACCCCTATAGTAAACCTGTAGGCGCGCGTGCGTGCGTGCTGCAAATCGAAAGCCCAAAGCATAATTAAACAAACCATGAAACCCAGAAGCCCTGAACCGTAAACCCTGAATACCCCTAAACCCTAAAACCCTAAACCCCCAAACCCTACGCCACCCTAAACACCTAGACGTTGGGACGTTGATGTTCCCCCTAATACTACCAGTCCTTAACGGGGATTCTAATCGGGGGTGCTATCACCCTAATAAGGAGCGGTTAGTATAGGGGGGAAACCTCCCAACCTAAACCCCTTAACACAGATGACCACGGCCGGGTTTTGCTCAGCGCGCCGCCAGCTGGGCGCTAGCGCCGGCCTTGAGAAGTCGCTTCACCAGCTTTGCCTGCGGCAGTCGCAGGTTTGAGGGGGGTTGCGGGCTTCAGGGGGTTTAAGGGGGTTTAAGGGGGTTTAAGGGGGTTTAAGGGGGTTTCAGGGGGTTTGAGGGTGTTTAGAGTTTAGGAGTTTCGGGCTTCGGGCTTAGGAGTTTAGGAGTTTAGGGTTTGGGAGTTTAGGAGTTTGGAGGAGTTTAGGACTCAGGTGTTAAGAGCTTTGGGTTTCGGGAATGGGGCTGTGATCCTGCGACAACAACTTCAGGTGCTGCTAACGTGAGCCGTTTGGGGTTCCGGCTTCAGGCTAAGCAACCCCTGCTGCAACCTTAAACCCCTAACCTTAGACCCTGAACCCTACACTCTAAACCCTAACCCTAGACTCCGAAACCCTAAGTCCAAAACTCCTGACGACAGAAGTTTCCCGGCCTGCTCTGCATCGCTCACACCAGGCCTCCCGAGCAATTGAACCCTAAACCCTGCTCAACGGGCCCCAAATCTGACACCCTCAATTTCGGGTTTAGGGCTTAGAGGTTTCAGAGTGAGGGGTTAGGGCTGAGGGGGTCGGGCACTTTGGGTTCGTCTGGGGTTGAGAGGTAGGTGGTTAGTTCGACAGATTGAACCCCAAACAGGGCAACCCCCAGGACCCCCAAAACATGAGCTCCAACTTGGGGTCAAAAAGCAACAACGACTAGAACTCACTGCTGCTGCATCAGCTCAGGGGGGGCTGGGGGGGCCCCAACGACAAAGCTCTGCAGTGAGGGTAGGGGCAAGAAACTTCGGGTCAGGAAAGCACGACCACTGACAGGGAATTTCGAGTAACGTGGCGCAGAGTTGCCTGGTTCACTGTAACGGAGGAGGTGGATTCATGGCTCGTATTTGCAAAGTGCCAGGGGGACACGATTGCAAGGGACAGTAGTTATTTGAAGGCACAGTAGTTATCACTTGGGCCCGTATTCGCACAGAACCCTGCACAAGAAAGTGTTTTAAAGATGCCCTACATCCTGAACCTCAAAGCCTCTGGAGGAGAAAAAAAAAAACAAACATTTGAAGCTTGCCTCGCTGCGGCCAGGTGCAGTGCCCCTCGGCCGAAATGATCGGTCGTGCCCGCGTCCGCGCCGTGGATTAAGAGCGAGGAGATGGCCTTCGGGTTCTGGGTTTTGTAGGTTTTCGGTTTCAGGTTTACGTTTCAGGGTTTCGGGTTTGGGGTTTGGGGTGCAAGGTTCAGGAAGGACTTCTTCTGGGCGCCTGTCTGATATGTTTAGCCTTGTTGAGAACGCAAATATACTCTCACAGAGGTTGTCTAAATTATGGGAGGGTATGACAAGGGTTTCTTCTTGAGTTGAACAGAGCTTGCTTCACGCTGTGTCCAAGCCCCGCTTCAGGTTTTCAAAGGGGTGTTCTCAACAATTGGGAGGTTTGAAACTATAAGAGAAACCGCAGGAAAAGGGCAGATAATCAGCCACTTCTTGGGGGAGGGCTCGAGAGAAACTCCTAACCCCAACCCAGGTGTCTTGAAGTTTTACTTAACCCTGAAACCTCCTATCATTGGGCTCTTAGAGTTCTAGGCCTCGGGGCAGGCTTCAAAAAAATGAACAAAAAATCTTAAGTAAGCGTTGAGGTTTGGGGTTTAGGGGTTAGGGTTTAGGGTTTAGAGTTTAGGGTTGGGGTTTAGGGCTTAGGGGACCTTACTTTGGGAGGGGTAGTTCAGATGGGGCGGAGGTGGTTTGGGGTCTAGGATTTAGCGTTTAGGGTATCATGGTTTGGGGTCCATGGGCTAAGGGTTCAAGGGGTTAGGGCTTCGGGCCTCGTTCGTTGCGATTAGCCAAAGTCACCCTAAGCTCTCCAACTCCGTCCACTTAATCATAATCTGAAGCCCAGGATCCGCGCGGTTCTACCCCCACTGCACGCCCTACCCCTGCGGCATCTTCTTGGAGACTCTAAACCCCGAATGCCAACACCCCGAAACCGCGAAACCCTGAACCCGACAACCCTCAACATTGGAGTCGCTAGCTTTTCCTCGCCTCGTTCTGGCCATAGGCTGCCGCGTACCTTGCTCCACGGGGCTGATTGGAAGACCCGGGTTTGCTTGACCCAAGAGTAAGCTAGGAATGAAAAAGGGTGCCCGTTCAGATAAACTCTAGAAACCCGAATCTCTAAGCCCTAGTTTCTAAACTCTAGTCTTCAAACAAAATGCCCACCCAAAGCCCTACAGTCTGAGTTAAGAGGCACCTAATTCTCTAAGTGTCTTCTGCGAACCCAAGAGTGGAAAACCAAAGAAAGCATTTGAACAAAAAACCTGAAACCAAGAACCCGGAAGTAGCATTCGCAGGCGAGCTGGAGCCTTGCCACCACATCATTGCAAACCTCAGGCCTGTTCTGCATCCCGCCTGCTTTCCTTCCTTCCCACCCACAAAAGAAGTCGCTGAGAGTCAGGGTATGGGATTTGGGGTTTAGGGGTTAGGGTTTAGGCATACTAGGACCCAAGGTAGGCCCTCATTCCCTTGTTTTTGCGTCTAGCTTCCCTTTTTCACCCCTAATTAAGCCCTAAGCCCTAAACACAAGACCCCTCCGATTCAGCCCAAGTGCAGCAAAGGCGTCTTGCCGCGGCAGTTGCTTGCGTTCACGCTGACCCTGGGTTCCAGGGGTGGCTGAGGGCTTGGAGTTTGGGGTTCAAAGTTTAGGGTTTGGGGTTTAGGGCTTAGGGTTTGGGGTTTCAGGGTTTGGGGTTTTGAGATGAGGCGGCCCGAAACGAGCCCAAAGCAAAGACCTACATCCCTAACAAGAACCCACCAAGAACCCCTCAACCATGCAACACTCAACCCTCAACCCCCCTTCCCTTCATCCTGAAGCCCGAAACCCCAAAAGCACCAACAGAACGTGGCACCAACAAAGCAGGGTTTTGGGGGTTAGGGGTTTGGGAGGATAGGGTTTTAGGGTTTTGGGCCTCGGGTGCCTTGGCGAATCCAGGGGTCAGGGGGAGCTTTAGGGTACGAGGTTTGGAGTTGAGGTGGGCAAATGTGGAGGGTTTAGGGGGCCCAGAACTCGAACCTGCCTGAATCTCCTGCAGCAACGGCCACTGACCCTAAATCCTACACAATTCAATTGTGTATACCCTGAAGGCGTGAGCCCTATCTCCTTAAACGCCCCTTACACTGCAAACCACCCTAAACCCTAAACTCCGAAGCCAAACCGTAAACCCCACACCATTTAGCTACGACTCAACACAACCAAAACGCCAAAACTTACTCTAAAGAAACTGAGCTTGTGGCCCCTCTCCCTCTTCAAGCACCTGGCCAAGCGAGGTTCTGTGCTCTACTACCGGATAGGCTGAACTCAGAACTGAGACTCAGGATTTAGGTTTTTTGGAGTCAGGATTTAGGTTCAGACTTCAAGAACGAACGCGGAACTAGGACTAGGATTCTATAAGGAAAAGGTTGCAGCCTTTGCGGCTTTGCAGTGGTATGTCTTGACGGCTGCTGATAGTCGTGAGGCTGCTTCACGACTAGTTCGCGCTCGGCTCGCAGCCAGACTTCGTGGGCTCAGGGTTTAGGGCCTACACCGCCCCTGAACCTAAACCCTAAACCCCAAAACCACAAACCCTAAACCCGAAACCTAAACCCTATACAATAACCCTAAACTCTAAACCCGCAAAACCAAAACCTGCCTGGCTGCCTGCTCCAGCTCGGCGACGTCACCCATTGCAGCCAGGCGAAGCAGCGCGACCTCTCTGCGGATTCAGGGTTTGTAGGGTTTAGGGTTTAGGGTTTGTAGGGTATAGGGTGTAGGGTTTGGGGTTTAGGGTTGAGGGTTGAGGGTTGAGGGTTGAGGGTTTAGGGTTAGAGTTTAGGGTTTAGGATTTAGGGTCTAGGGTTTAGGGTTTAGGGTTTGGGCTGTCGCCTAACGCCTTAACCCGAAACCCGTAGCCCTCGAGCCCCAGATCAAGCCGTGCCTGCTTCACATTAGGTTAGTTTTTTGGAGAGTTGGGCATCAAGTTGCTGAGTTTCAGCCGTTGACCGAAAGCAACCTAGAAGCCGTTTTCGGTGAACCGATGCAGACGCAAAGCCTGTCAAACCCTTGGCTCCTTCAAATCCTTCCGATTCCTGAGCACCCTTAGACAGCCCTTGAAGACCCCTTTTGCAAAAGCAGCCCTTCACCCCCCCCGGCCCAAAAAAAGCACTAAATCCTGCTACAATGGCCCTTGCAGTGCCTGGGACGATGGAGTGCTTTCGGGGACTCGCTCGCTGAGCTTGGCCTTGAAAGTGGGAGGGAACGGGAGTGGGGGTTGAGGTTTAAGGTTTAGGGTTTGGGGTTTAGGGTTTAGGGTTTCTGGGTTTCGGGTTGAGGCTTTTGGGATTAGGTTTGAGGGTTTGTGGGGCGTGTGGGACCCCCTATTAGTGGATGGCGGGGCTTCGGTTCAGTGTTTTGAGGGTTTTGGGGCCTTAAGACTCGGGAAACAGATGACTCCTTGGAACGTGGATGCCAGCAATTTTGAATGAGTCTTGCGCTTTGACCTACTGAGGCGTCGACGGGGGTGTGGCTTTTCGGCTAGGAAACCGTAGGGAAATCATGAAGCCTCTCCGGGAGCCTTCTTCGCAAGCCTTCCGCAGTGCAACTTTGACAACGTGCTTCCATGAGACTCATGAGACCCCCTTCCACGATCTTTTTTTGCGAGAAACCATATCGTTCCTTCTGCGAAGTACCGTGGTCATGCAATGTCTTAGAAGGCGCAACTGGGTGCGACTTTATCAAGTTTGGGCGGCCAAGAAAGAGGTGCTTGGCACGGCTGCGCCAGCAGGTAATGAGACGCGGGGATATAGCCTCTGGCCTAAACCCTAATCCCTAAACCCTAAACCCGAAACCCCACTGAACAAGGAGGCGGGTCGCGGATAGGAACTCCATCTCCTCTTCCACAAGATGATGGCTCCGAAACTGGAGCCCTCAACAAGATGGGCAGGGTTTAAGAGGCTGGGGGGCCGGAGGACCCTGATTTTAGCGTTCGGCTTCTTTACTTCCTGCTACTTTTGTGTCAGGTCACCCCTTCATTTTGTCGGCCGCCAGGCCTTCAAAGTAGGGCAGCTTAGGTTCCCTGAAGCTTTCAGCGAAGTTTAGGGCTTTGGATTTAGGATTTAAGGTTTAGGGTTTGGGGTTTCGGGCTTAGGGCTTCGTTCCCTTAAACCCTCAACCCTGAAATGCGGGCACAGCGTTGAACCTGCCTTCGGAGAGGATCTCAACGAGCCGGAGCAAGTCCGCGACCACATCTGGGCCAGCTCAACTCTCAACCCTGAACCCTAAACCCGAAACCCTAAATCCTAAACCTGGAAAAAAACTCCACACTCACCAGGCTTAGTTTGTAGAAACTTTGGGTTTCAGGGTTAGGGTGTAAGGTTTAAGGCGGGGGGGGGGGGGTTTTGCTGCCGCTGCGCGGCGAAACCCCAACGCCCGAAACCCCAACCCCAAGCCCCAAGCCCAAGACCTCCCAAACCTTCCAAACCCCTGCAGACCGAAATCCCTAAACTCCAAGACACTCGACAAACCCTCAGAGCCCTAAGGGCCCCTGCCTGCAACAAAACAACCCATAGCCAACAATACCCAAAAGAACAGAAGAATTGCAGCGTGAGAGAGAGCACATGCAGGCACTGGATGTGGATATAGAGATAGGTATAGCGTATAGATGTCGAAAGGAGATGTAGGCATGGATACCGATATGGGGGTTTACGAAAATAGGGGACCCATAATGTAGATCCCCGAATAGTAGGATCCCCGTATAAGAAGGACGCCAATGAGGTACCCCTAATTTCGAAAACCCCATATGGATACCCTCAATCCTAAACCCCTGTTTAGATACCCCCGTGAAGACGTCCATAGATACACGAAAGGACGGGCCGCCTTGAATTCTTCTCACATCGGCGCGGCGTTGGCAAGACTCGGTCTCAAGTCCTGTGCCATCATCTGGAGCTTCATGGTTTAGCGTTTGGGGCTTTGGGTTTCGGGGTGCAAGGCTTGGGGTTTGGGGTTTGGGACGTCGGGACTTACGGGCACAGTAAGGGCTTAGGGTGTAGGGTTTCGAGCTTTGGGCTGTCGGCCCAGTGTCTACGGTTGAGGGAATCAAAGTCGGAGACTGAAATGGTAGGGTCTTGCCTAAACCCTAAACCCTAAACCCGAAACCCGAAACCCGAAACCCGAAAAAACCCTAAGAAACCCTAAATCCTAAACCGGCCCTAAACCCTAAACCCTACCCCCTCCTGACTTCAAGGCTTGGGTGAGCGCCGACTGTGCTGTAGAAGCACTGTGCAACCGCAGCACCTCCTGTGAGGGTTTGGGGGCTGCAGGCAGGGTTTGGGGTTCAGAGCTCAGGTGGGAGGGTTGAATCAGTATTTCAAGATTTCGGGGCCTTAGGGTTTTGGAGGGTTTGTAGATGTTTTAAGGGTTTAGAGGGTTCATCGATGCAATGTCTATAGGGCTTGTATATTATATATGTATATATATATATATATCGAGAGAGAGAGTGTGTGTGTGTGTAGTGTGCAGCGTTTTGTAGGATTTTGGGGTCTGGGGTTTGAGGGTTTGTATGACCAGTGCGGCTCAGCGCATTGGGCTTGCATCAGGGTCAGGGGTGTTTGCCGAAGGGCTTGGGTCGTCGAGTCCAGGTCCCTCAACCCCAAGCCCTGTACTCTAAACCCTCAGCCGTAAACCCTCAACCGCACATCCTAAACCCTGAACCCGAAACCCTTGAGGCCTTGAGAGTTCGGAGGGTTCTGAGGGTTCAGGGTCTAGTGCTTCAGGGCGCTGCGATCCAGCGCTGCTTTCAAAAAGGCTCATGAAAAAGTGTGGCAGCAATGTGCCGGGTTTAGGGTTTAGGGTTTAGGGCTTAGGGTTTAGGGTTTAGGGTTTAGGGTTTAGGGTTTAGGGTTTAGGGTTTAGGGTTTCGGTTTTTGGGGTCCACGCCCACTTCAGCCACCTCCAGCTTTGAGGTGAAACCTCAAACCTGGAGGGTCTGTCAACCCTAAAGTCCTGAACCACTCTAAAGTCCTAGACCCTAGGGTTTAGGGTTTATGGTTTATGGTTTAGGGTTTAGGGTTTAGGGTTTAGGGTTTAGGGTGAGTTTAAACCCTAACCCCAATCAACCCCCTCTTGCTCCTTCCGACGTCCCGCCTCCTGCAACGACGCCAGTCGTGTCTCCATGGCGTGGATCTGACGTGCCTGCTGTGCTTTAGGAGCCTAAACCCTAAACCCTAAACCGTAAACGCTACGACCCAAACCCCGAACCGGCTGGGATTTAGGGTTCGAGTTGGTTTAGGGTTCGAGTTGCGCAGGTTGCGTAGGGCTGGGAGCTTTCAGCTCGTAGGGTTTCGGGCCTCAGGAAATTCCAGTGGGTTCCTGTAGTGATGTTTGCACAACTCAGTTGCTTCCTGCAGTAAGGATTCCCATTTTGAGAAGAACAGCTCCCCCTTTCCTGGTGCAAGCTCATGAGAGAAGTCGCGGCACTTGCAGAAGTTAACTTTAGGGTTTAGGGTTTAGGTTAGGGTTGAGTGTTTAGGTTGCAGCAGCAGTTTTTTTGTTTGTAGGAGCTCCTGAGATTTAGGAGCCTGACACCAAAGAAAGTTCTAACCAATGGTTGAGGTGACTTTTTCCACCGTTGATTCCTTGTTTTATCAACTTGAAACTTCATTCGAAAGCGTTGCAAGTGTCCTAAGCAAGAGCCTGAGCTCTCAGCTGTGACCTAGCCTGTCACATCGTCCCACAGTCACAAACGAAGCCACCATCGCAGCACATCCCAGCTGACACAGCATCCCATACCATACTTGGATTCTGCTGGGACTCAACCAAACACGGAAGAAACACGTCCAAGATCCCCCCTTTAGTGCCAGGCCTGGGCAGTAAGCTTGTCCAGGAGGCTCACCGGTGGCGCAGCCTCCGGCGCTATGTGGGTTTGAGGCTTTCTGGAATCCTACATTCGGGAACCCCCCAGCACCTCGAAACAAAAAACCCTAAAGCCCGCATTTAAAAACACAATCTAGCCCGAAACCCCAGACCCCAAACTTTCGAAAACACCCCACCCCTCGCCCCCCCAAACCCTGAACCCCAAATCCTGCATCCAGAATTCTGAAGATCCCTGAACCGCAGCCAGGGTTCGGGGTTCAGGGTTTGGGATTTAGGGTTTCGGGCTTATAGAGCTTCAGGGCTTAGGACTTCGGGAGTGGTGGAGGAACCTCCTCTGTCTCAGGGGTTCGGACCTTCGTAACAATCGCTGGGCTGCACATGCAGCCAACATACGTACACCTAGCTTTCGCTGAAGAATGAAGGAAAAGCCTATGATTATGACCTAAAGGCGAAACATGTGCAAGGAGCTGCCTCCCCCTTAAAAGCCGAAGGCAAAAAAAAAACCCACAAAAGTTTAGGGTTTGGGGTTTAGGGCTCAGGTTTAGAGTTTGGGGCCCTAAACCCCGAAACCGTAACCCCAAGCCTTGGCCACGGCAGTCTGTGGGAAGTCACCGCGCGTTGGGGGAGACCTGCAGAGCCCCCCTGAACAGCCGGAGTACCAAATGGACTTTAGGGAGTTCAGGATTTTGGGTTTAGGGTTCAGGGTTTGGCATTCAGAGGGTTTAGGGTTTAGATCGAGTCCTCGCGGATTTTAGATGTCTGGGACTTCGGACCACATAAATCCTCAAAGCCACCCGCGCGAGACCAAACCCTGAACCCGACACCCCAAACCTGAAACCCTCAAAGCCTACCTCCCGTAAGGGGTTTAGAGTTTAGGCTTCAGGGTTTGGGGTTGAAGGCTTTAGGGTTTTAGGGCTTATCGATTCTTGTTAGAGATTTCTCGGATGCTGCCGGTAGAGCTCGAGGGCCTTGGCCTGTCAGCCCAGTAGTCAGCAGAGGCAGCAGTGTACCTGAAGGGGCTTAGGGCTTTAGGAGCTCCAGGGGTTTGGGGTTTGGGGTTTAGGGCTTAGGGTTTTAGGGCTTAGGGCTTAAAGAGTTCTCGGGTTGAGGGCTCTAGATTTAAGCATTGTAGGGTCTTAGGCTGCTCAGCAGGGCATTGGGGCCTTGGCAGTCTCAGGCTTTTGGTGGTCTTAGGTTCAACCTAAACCCGCAATGGTGGTGGAGCGCAAGCGGGGGAGGGGGGGGGGGGATACACGATTCGGCGCCCCGCGCCTGAGTGCTTTTGGCACACGCTCCCTCAATGACCCTAAACTCCCTGAACTCCCTAAACTCCCTAAACTCTCCAAACTCCCTAAACTCCCTAAGCTCCCTAAACTCCCTACATTCGCAAAAGTCCCTAAACTCCTTTGGCTCCCTAAACTCCTACATTCGCAAGAGTCCCTAAACATCTTCACTCCCTAAACCTGAAGCCTAAACTCGATCCGAAACCCACCAGCCAGGGCACTGCGTCGGCAGCGCACCAATCGGGAGCTCGGAGGAGGGTGGCTCTGGGTATGCGGACTCCTGGGTGAGGAGGGCTTAGGGCTAAGGATGCAGAGTGTAGCCTTGAGGCGCAAAAAAAAAAGAACAACCACCCTCGCTCACCCAGGTGCACATCGTGGCTCTTGGAGTCATACAGTTGGCCCAGAGAAGCTTCTCAGGGTTTAGGGTTTAGGGTTTAGAGTTTAGGGTTTAGGGTTTAGGGTTTAGGGTTTAGGGTTTAGGGTTTAGGTTCAGGGTGTAGGGTGTAGCACTTAGGGTGCAGGGGCTTTTGGGTTGAGGGCATCCGCCGACCAAGCAGCGAGGAGGCCGAAGGAGGCGCGCAGTTCCAGGACAACCGTCGCACCGCCAGCGACCTCGAAAGCTCTGGGTTGAGGTTTTAGGGTTTTGGGTTTTGGGTTTAGGGCTTAGGGCTATAAGTTAGGGACGCGAGTAGGGGTGTCTAGGGGGAAACGAGCTTGGCCAACGATCGTCATAACTAGATGATTGATGTTTACAACCTCATTTAGGACAGCTTCCAGCGGGAAAATCATGAGGAACCCTGGAAGAGGGCGGAGGGGGGGGGGGGTAAGATTTGGGGAATATGGGCACTTCCCCCTTACACCTATCTGCCCTACGCCCGTTTGCGAGCCTCTTGCTATGGACCATGGAGACTTCCCACCCGAAGCTGCCCCAGACACCAAACCCCAAACCCCACGCCCTATCTACCTCCAAATCCCAAACCCCAGAGCCCCAAGCCAGCTGTCAGTCCCAGAACCTTACACTCTTCATCTAGGTAGATGGGCACCCCTATAAAAACGAAGGGCCTGTACTTCTGAGCCCTTTAAGAAGAGGGTAAGCGACCATATGCATCCAACTACCTTTAGATTCTGGGGGTTGTACCTTGGACCCTTAAGGTTGTCCCCTTGGGTCATGGGGACCCGTTTCAAAGATCCTTAAGGGGAGCATATTCAGTGGAACCTTTCAACCTTAAGCTACGAGTCCGAGCCCCTTGATATCAGGAAGGCCCCATCCCCTGGTAGGGTCTTGCCTCCGTGATGCTGTCGGAGTCGGAAAGCAGCACGGGGCCAAAAAACAAAGCCTCCAACAGGAAAGCTCCAGGAGTTTGGGTTTAGGGTTTGGGGTTTGGGGCTTAAGGTTTAGGGTTTAGGGTTAAAGGCTCCAACTTCCACGGGCTTGGCGCTTATCCGAATGGGGCTCAGGTTTCGTGGTGCAGGTTGAAGGCTTCAGCAGCTGGGTTTCAAGAGGGTCTAGAGCTGCGTGCGGCCTCTCGGGGACAGAGGCGCGGAAAAGTCTTGAGGTGGCGGAGACTAATCTGGGGGTCCGTAGAGGCTTAGGGGCTTCGGGGCTTAATCTAGGGGGCGTCGGGGTTCATCGGGTTCAGGGCGCAACGAGGAGCTTTAGGGCCCTAGTCTGATGTTGGGATGAATAGGCCCCCGCAATCCTTAGGACCTAGTCATAACTTTCATTTTGCTCCGCTCTTCCTGTATGAGGGTCTGACCTAACAGGCCTTGAAGCCGTTGAGCATTTGGGGTGGTTGCTTTCCTGAACATCCAGTTCGGTTAAGGGCTTCAAGGCTTCAGGGGTCTTTCGGCCCAGATTGCCTAAAAAACCTAAACCCTAAACCTAGACCCGAAGTCCGGAAGCGCCTGGCACACCACAGGGATGGACCACCTTACGTCACCAGGGCTGGATTTGCAGCGTTGAGGATTAGGGTTTTGGTTTTAGGGTTAGGTGTGGGGCTTAGGGCTTAGGATTTAGGGTTGGTTGCGACGACGAAACGTTTTAGGCAAAGGGGCTGACGGTTGTAGGGAACATTGACCTTTCTTGAACTAACCCACTAAATCATGCCCAATGCTCCTTCCGGGGAAAGGTTTACGGGAACCTGCGAAACAGATCAAGATCCTAAACCCTATACCCCTAAACCCTAAACCCCCTTATACCCCCAGGGGCATGTTTTCTTGTCCCTGCGGCAGGCGGATGGCAACTCTGCGTCTTCGGCTTCCACTGTACAAAAGCCACGCAAGGCTCGCAAGCCTTGGACTCGCCATCTGCGCGCGGTCGTCTCAGCAGCTGTCTTGCAGGGTTGGGGATTTTTTGGGGTTAAGAGTGTATTTAGAAGGGCTCAGGGTTTAGGGGTGGCCTTTTTGCATAGAGCCTTCAGGAGCTTAAGAAGTAGGGTCAATATGGGCACAAAGCGGCAGGCTGCACCTTGGCTGTGCTAGGCAGCTGCGCCGGACGAGCTTCGGCATAAAGCATCCCTAAGCCCTAACCAAGCCATCTACGCCACGTCAGGGGGCGTTGGCCATGAGAGCTTGTACATTGCACTGAAAGTCTCCTCCAGGTTCTCTGCACCGGTCTTCACGAAAGTGGTCTGCTTGGAGTCGACATCGGTCGGGTCTGGCAGCAGCCACACCTGAGAGGACTAGCTTCCCCCAAGCCCCCCAAGCCCAAAAAAACCCAACACACCTAAACTCCCAAAACCCCAGAGCCCCCAAACCCTAAACATCCCTAAACCCTAAACCCTTGACATCTCTTTCTGTATGTACCTTCAACCCTATTGGCTTAGTGAGCAATTGCCTTCTCTTGGTGGGCAATTGTCATTTCTTAGTTTGCAACTGGCAATTTCTGGGTGGCCAATTTGGGGCTTTGTGTTTTGGGGCCCTAGGGTCTGGGCATAGGGTTTAGGGGGTATAGGGCTTAGGTACGTCTTAGCTGCGTGTGATTTTGCCTCTGAGTCCGTCTGAAAAGAAAAACGTAAACTGTTTATCCGCCGAGGCCGAAAGCCTGAGGCGTTTAGGTCTAGGGCAGCTGTCATCTGGAGTTGCAACTTCTATCTTCCGCGAAAGAGTTCTCTCCACGCCTACTTCTGAGGGTGGGACAAAACTGGTCCTCTTAAGCCCAACTCGCTACCGGCAAATGCCCAGGTGATGCAGGATGCATCCATCGCACACTAAGGCAGAGAGCATGGTCGGCCGTAGGGCAAGCCCCCGACACCTGCACGAGTCTCCGGCGTCCCGCGAGAACTCCAGCACCACGCTTGCCAATGGGTCTAAAAATGATGCAAGAGCTTGACGGACCCAAGCGGAGGCCAGGGCATGTGCACGAAGAAACGCAGCTGGCGGAAAGGTCTGTCAGGTTAAAAGCCGGGCGGTGGGCGACTACATCCGTGGCGTGATGACAAAGTGGCATGTAAGGCAGCTCAACATCCCGGGAGGGCTGGGGCAACGGCCTCCTCAGAGGCAAGGCGACGTAGTACGGCGCGCGCGCGTTTTTGTGCTGGAGGGTGACTCCCAGTTGTTGGAGCAACTCATCATGAGCCTGGGCCGGGGTAAGCCCTGAGCGCGCCGCCCCAAGAGCAGCCAAGGACTTCCAGACCTGCAACCAGCGGTAGGAATTGTAGACGCGCCGCACGGCACTGCGCCTCAGTGGCAAGATGGGATCGCTTGCGGCTCTCGTACGTGGCTGCAGCACTAGAACCGTCACAAGCGGAAGCGGCAAGGACAGAGGAGCGCAAACCGCTGGAGACGGCGAGGTCAAAGCACGCCGCACCATGAAGGCCCCAGGCCGGGACATAGGTCTAGGGAACTTTTCAGATTCTACTCACCCGCGCGGGCGACGGACCCCGCCAGCCGACCAGTGTCCCCCCCCCCCAACCCCCCACCCCCCCCCCCCCCCCCCCCCCCCCCCCCCCCCCCCCCCCGGTGCAACGTTTTACGTGAGTATTATTCCGACGCGGGGCAAGCGGCTTGACTAGTGAATGCTTGGACTTGAAATGCTCACCCGAAACCCGAAACTTTAAACCCTACACACCTCTTAGCCCAGGTGCCACCAAGTCCGGCTCCTCACCCCGCACGGCACTGGCAAAGGCCTTGCCTTACTGCTTTTGGGTTTTGGGGCTTAGGTTTGAGGGTTTAGGGACTGGGGTTCGGGGCTTTGGTGTGTAGTCTTGAGGGCTTTAAGGTTTGGATATTTTAGGGGGTTGAGGGCTTGGGGGCTCCGGTGGGGCTCAACTACCTGGGAGAAAGATATATATACCCCTAAAACTGCCAGCGGAGCCACCCATAGCTGGGGCCAGGAGGACGCCTGCACGGGCTCCCGGAAGCAGGTCCAGCACTTTCTGGCAGAGTTCCTGATTGGGGGAATTGGGGTTTAGGGGCTTGCACCCTGTGCGATTTAACACATTCAACTGTTCCCAGAACCCGCCTTAAAGTGTAGGTCTTACACCCCTTTATCACCTTCTTTTGAAAGTGTCCCAAGTGTCCCAAGTGTCCCAAGTGTCCCAAGTGTCCCAAGTGTCCCAAGTGTCCCAAACGTCCCAAGTGTGCCCAGTGGCCCAAGTGTCCCAAGTCACCCAGCAGTTCCATGTGTCCCAAGCGCCCCAAGTGAACCAAAGTGATTCCAGAGTCTTAAGCGAATGTGCTTTGACATCTCACAAAGTGCGCCTCCGTTTGGCACGCCCTAACCCTAAACCCTGAACCCTAAACCCTAAACCCTAAACCCTAAACCCTAAACCCTAAACCCTAAACCCTTCAAAATGAGGCCTACTTCAGGGCTCGGGTGCTTTCAGGAGTCCTGGGCAGGCCCCTCATCGGGCAAGGCCTGCATGGCCACACGCACCTGGCTGTTTAAGATTCAAGATCAACTAAAAAACAGCTTCGGATTTATATAGGGTTTAGGAATTAAGTTTAAGGTCTTCCGGGTACCTTGTAAGATCGGGTTTAGGATTTAGGGTGTCGGGTTTACGGGTTCAATTACCTTGTAAAATACGAGAACCCTCACACCAATAAAAAGAAGAGGCCCACCTGAGCCAGCAGCCCGTGCTGCATGCCGCAGGTTCGGTGCTCGTAGTCATCGCTAGACAGGAGGCTGGAGACGGATAAGGCCATGGCTCTGTCCGAAACCCCAAATAAGCCCCGAGACTCCGAAACCCTAAGTCTCCCAGGCGTGGGCCACCCTGATGCTCAGCCAAGCTTCGGTGAGCAGCAAGCACGGGGCAACTTCTTTTGACAGGCCGAAAAAGGAAAGGGCCTCAGGGTTGAAGCGCTAGTTTAGGGTTTTGGGTTCACCCGACGTGCGCTCATCGACTTCCTGTGGGCAGCGGTTGTAAAAAACTATCCTCAAAGCGCCCTCGGCTCGCTCGGGAGAAATACCACCCACCCTGAGACATTTGAAACCTACAAGCCTAACCTTAGAGTGGGAGCTAGCTGGGAGCTGGGAGCTGCCCTTCTCGAGTGATGTCGGCATGCTGTCCCATCCGCAACAAGATCCCAACCGTAAAACGCACTAAGCCCAAACCGAAAACGCTAAACCCCTGAACCGAACCTGAAGAAGCCTAAACCGCCGAAGCCGATGAGGGATTCGCCCCATGGGTAGCCTTGTCTGTTGGGCGTCCTTAAGGGTTTGGGGTTGAGGGTTCAGGGTTTAGGGTTTAGGGTTTCGGCCAACCAAACAAACATTGTTTGGGGATTTACGTTTTGGGGTGCACTGCGGATTGATCGAAAGGACTTTGCAGGAGGTATTCCATTTGAGAAGGCCTGAAACCATAAGCCCCTGAACCCTAAACCCGAAACCCTCAACCCTAAACCCTACCAAACACATGCTTTCAAGAACTGTCCAGGGCCGCGGACTCCTTTGCCAGGAAGTGCTTGAGGTCCTTGGTGGTGCCTCAGCGCTGGGGGCCCTCTGGCAGTGGGTTCAGGGGTTTAGGGGTTTAGGGGGTTTAGGGGTTTAGGGGATTAGGGGTTTAGAGTTTAGGGTTTAGGCGGAGGGTTCGGAAGTGACTATGAGACTTGATGTTGAGGGTTGAGTGCTGGATCCAGGTTGAGGGCCTTGGGCAACCCGTGGCAGTCCGACATCCCACTCCTATTGAGCGGCTTTCAACAGAATTCCTATAGAGACACAGGGAAAGTAGGATTCCCAACCCCTCAAAGGGTGATTGTTCTTTATTTTGATTTTTTGGGGGGAAGGGGGGATGGGCTTGAGGGTTTGGGGTTCAGGGTTTAGATGTTCGATGGTTTGAGTCTGCCGGTGGGAAGGGGACCTTGCCAGATCCTTAGAGAATCCTAAACCCCTAGGTCCTGAACCCTGAAACCCAGGTCCCATTCAGGTTGCGGGTGCCAAGGGGCTGCTGGCCGAAAAGCTCCTGGTGAGCCGCCGCCCAGAGTCGGTAGAAATCGTCACATCCACGCCACCATCCATGGCTTCGAGGTGGTTCGGGCTTGGGGTTTAGGGTTCAGTCTTTAGGGTGTAGGGTTTGGGCGGTTCAGGGTTCAGGGTTCAGGGTTTAGGGTTTAGGGTTTCGGGTTTCGGGTTTCGGGTTTAGGGTTTAGGGTTTAGGGTTTAGGGTTGAGGGTTGAGGGTTGAGGGTTGAGGGTTGAGGGTTGAGGGTTTAGGGGGTTTGGTAAATCCAAGTGGGGTCAACTCTCGCAGGTTTATCTTGGGGGGGCTCAGGAGGTTTAGCATTCGGCTTTTAAGTTGTCGCGTGGTTTGGGAGACAAGGGCGGAGGGTTTGGGACTTGGGGAATTTAGGGTTTGGGGTTTAGGGTTTAAGGTTTAGGGTTTAGAGTTCAGGCTTCAGGCTTCAGTTTAGTGCGAGCTTCCAAGGCTCTTGGCAATCGCCAACCGCACATGCAGGAGCCAAGTCGCTACCGAAATGAAACGGGCTCAGGGCTTGGGGCTGAGGGATTAGGAGCTTGCTCCCTAAAGATCTAAACCCGAGACCCTAAAGCCTTAAATGGGCTTCAGTGTCCCGGCGTAGAAACCTCTCGGCAGCTGGGTCCTTTGCCAGAAGACGCAGTCCGGGCAGCTAAGGAGTTCCAAGCCCGACCCCTTAACAGACCCGACACTTAAACTCTAGGCTCGATACCCTCAACTTCACCCTAAACCCCCCATAAAGACCGAGTCTGGCTGAGCCATTCCCGAGAAGCCCGCCCGCCCCCCCCCCCCCGCCACCCCCGCCAAGTAAGAGGGAGGTTGCCGGGGTTCAGGGCTCTCAAAGCACTGAGGCATGCATATATATATATATATATATATATATATTTCCCTATATATATATATATATATATATCTCCAGATATATATATATATATACACATGGTTTGAGGGTTTAGGGCTTAGGGTTCAGCTTTTAGGGCTTAGGGGCTAGGGTACAAGCACTTTCTGTTCTCGCCTGCACCTGCACCTGCTCACTCCGCTTGGCGGGGTGCCGTTGCCTCTTTCTCAGCTGCCCCGCTTCTCTTGACAAAGCAGTTGTTGTTGGTTTAGGGGTTCGGGGGACTCTTTTCATGAGGGCTTAGGGTTTCGCCTTTGGGACTTAGGCTCTGGTGCGTAGGGTTTCTCAGGTTTAGGGGGTAATAAATTGGGGTGGCTTATCATTCGGCTCCTTTGGACGCCTAGACCTTCAAGGGTTCTAGGGTCTTCGGGGCTGATTTAGGAGTCGAGTTCCGCGTTTTTGGGCTTTAGGGGCGAGTCTTCCCTAGATGGTCGTAAACCCTCAAAACCTCTGGAACCACAAACCTATTTGCCTAAGAAGCCCTGAAAAGTGAAAGAGGATAATCAATGAATAATCCCTTTATTGAACTTATGCAGAAGAACATCTTTTTTTCTTTTGAGGGGGGTTCTCAAGCAAATAGTCCTAATCCCGATATATCCTGGACACTCTAAAACTTCAACCGTCGGCTCAGGGTTGTGCAGGCCTTTTTGGGTTGAGGGCTTTCGGTAGTTTCCGGTCGAGGGTTTGGGGTTTAGGGCTTGATTTGGGCAATGGGAGCAGCTGTGGTACCAGAGTTTTCGACTTCTGTTTCACAGATGCCTCTCACAGGATGTGCCGCGCGTAGGGCCCTCAAACCCAACAAAGGTATTCGGAAAGCACGAAACCTCAAAATGAAACCTGTCAACCATAGGTTTAGGCCTGCACCCTAAACCCTGCACCCTAAACCCTAAACCTTCAAACCCTACACACACACACACCAACATTCCTAATGTTAGGGTCTGCACGCCCCAAACCCCTTAATCCATCAAACCCCGAAATCCGAAAACCCCAAAACCCCGAAACCCCAAAACTCCAAAAGCCCTACAAGCCTAAGCCCTGAAGCCCCAAAACCGTAAACCCAGGGGTACTTGCCCCAATGGGAGGCAAGGGCCCGCGCGAATTAAAGCTCCGAGGGACCAGACTGACTCTTCTCACAGCGTACCCCGGGAACCAAGCGACCGGTCTGGGTCAGAGAAAGAAAAAGCCTTGAAAATTCTGCTGGCCAGATACCTGTCTGCCCTCGACCCTGATTACCGAAACCCTAAACCCTAAACCCTAAACCCCAAACCCTAAACCCCAAGCCCTAAACCCTAAACCCTTAGAGTTTGTGGCAAGCAGGCTCGGAGTTTCATAGAGAGCCCTTACAAGTCGGGAGCGACTCAACCACTGAGCCTCAACCGCCCTCCCAATTAGGGTCTTGGGCTTAGGGTTTAGGGTTCAGGGTTTAGGGTTTAGGGATTAGGGATTCGGGTTTAGGGTTTAGGGTTGATCATTTAGGGTTTAGGGGGCTCCTCAGGCCCCGAATGGCACGCTAAATCTTGATCTAGCCAGCAGCACAGAAGTTGTCTGTATCAGTTATCGGCCACCACAATCGTGCATTCCCTTGGCCATAGTATCGTGGTGTCGCACACAAGCCCAACATATAGTTCAGGCCGTTGATGAAGAAGATGAGAGCCAAGATGGTGTGCAGCTGCACTGCCGCGCTGACGACGAAGTGCATCCAGAAAGGCAGTGTGTCGTAGGTCATGCCGAGCTGATATGCGAAGTCAAAAGCCGCTAAGATGCGATCGTACTCTTCCTTGACAGAAGTAGCTCTAGTCACCTCGTCCGAGGGGATGACGGACGATACCCTTCCTGCCTCGAAATCGCCTGCAAACATATGCCTTCGGCGTCGGCCCAAACGTAGACCGGTACACCTCGGCGCACAAGCTCTCTCGCCTAGAAGATGAAGCCTTGCACTGCTTCCTTGTACATCACAGGTTCAAGATTGGTATAACTTGTCCAGCACCCTAAACCCAATGAGCCCGAACTGGTCAGACGGCTTAGCAGAACTAGGGGTGAGAAAAGCCCGAACATGTTTTTTGAAACTGCTCTCTACCCTAAACCCTAAACCTGCAACCCTGAAACCTTGCCCCTCAACCTGAAATCTGCAGGGGTGCGGGGTTTAGGGCTTGGCGGTCTGGGGTGAGGGTTTAATGTCAAGGGTTAAGGGTTTGGGGTGGCGGTTTTTGGGGGGGTGCGGGCTTTGATTTTCCAAGGCACTGTAGGATGAGGCAGCAGAAGTCTTCCAGGAGCTGTGCGAGGAACATGGCCAACCTTTGCTGTTCTCGGGCAACCCTGAGCACAAACCGCAACCCCACACCCCGAGGCAGACGACCACGTGCGGGCAAAAGAAGAGCTGGTTGATATGTCTCGGGCTTCTGAAATGAAGTTCCTATCAGCAATCTTCTTGGTGCGACACGCAAGCTCCAAACCTCATGCTTATCTATTGTGTTTTTGTTGAGTACTTTGTACAATCCAAAACACAATTCAAAAATGACAACATGTTTACATTCCAATAATGTTGTGTTGGATATTTCGAACAATGAGTTGAACCATTTGGTGATACAGTACTAGGCAAATGCAATCCAATTGTTACACCCCAAACAGCCCAAACCTCTAATCCCCGAAAGCCAGACTCAAACTGGAAACCCGAAACCCTAACACCCTAAACCCTACCCCCTAACCCTAAACCCCAAACCCTAAACCCTTAACAGGGCTCTTGGGGTCTTGGGAGGTGCTCTCCGAGAAGCACGGCCAAGCCGACGCCCGTCTGCGAGTTGGACAAGACCTGGCGGGGGTTAAGGGGTTTAGGGTTTAGGGTCTAGGGTTTCGGTTTCGGGTTTCGGGTTTCGGGTTTCGGGTGCAAGGTTGTAGGGCTTGGGGTGTAGGGTTTCAGGGTTTAGGGTTTCAGAGTTTAGGTTTAGGGTTTGAGGGTTTGAGGGCTTAGGGGGTTTTTAGTAGTTGAGGGGGGTGTAGGACTCGGCTCGAGTTGAGTTTCAGATTTAGGGCTGCCGGGGCTTTCGAGGTGTGTGAGGGGGGGGGAGGGGTTAGGGTTCCAGGATCTAGGGTTGGGAAAAGAGGGGTTTCGGGTTTAGGGCTGCAGCAACTGGACACGTCTTGCCCACTACATGACAGTGCTGTGACTTTTACACACTGACTTCATTCCAAATCGGCCATATGGGGGTCTCCGAAAGCAGGGGTACCCTGTTTTGGGGTTCCAAGAATTTGGTATTCTGGTACAGTATTTTGGGGGCATAGGGGTGCCCCCAGTCTGGGAACCCCTAAACCCAAAACCGTAAACCATTCTATCAGTTCGCAGGGGCCACAGAGGAGGAAATGGCACCAGCTCCCTGAACCCAAACCCCTAAACCTGGGAGGTAAGGACGAAACCCTAAACCCTAAACCCCTAAACCCTAAACCCCTAGACCCTAGACCCTAAACGCACGGGGTAAAGGACAATGAGGGGATTTCGGCTTCTGCACTTTAAGGTCTTGGGAGAGGGTTTTGGGGTTGTGGGGGTTTAGGTTTTAGGGTTTCGGGGTTTTGGGGTTTAGGGTTTAAGGGTTTGGGGGTTTGGGGGTTTAGGATTTAGGGGTTTGGTTTAGGGGTTTCGGGTTTGGGGTTTGGGGTTCTGGGCTCGGAGCCGTTCCCACGGGCCTTGCCGAGCGCACAGAAGCGCGCGCAGAAGATCGCGAGGACGGCGAAAAACCTGACAAGGGGAGCAGGGCCGAGGGCCATCCCTGGAACTCCATATGTACGTAGGGTTTAGGGTTTCGGGTTTACGGTGTCGCATTTAGGGTAAACATAAATTTGGGGTTTAGGGCTTAGGGAAATTTTATTTGCTGCACCCACATGCGTTGCGGCTGATGCAAGTAGCATAGGGTTTAGGGCTTTAGGTTTAGGTGAGGGTTTAGGGTCTATAGGCTTTATAGGGTTTATAGGGTTTTAGGGGTTTTTAGGGTTTTTAGGGTTTTTAGGGTTTAGACAATTTCTACCGTAAGCCCTAAACATGAAACCCTAGACCCGAAACACTAAACCCTGAACCTTCAATTTTGACCTTTATGCCCTAGAGCGTCAACCCTCAACCCTCAACCCTAAAACCCCAAACCCCAAACCCGAGAACCACCTAACCCTTAAAACCTTCAGTCCTGAGCTTGATAAACCCTAGACCCTGAACCCTCAATCCTAAACCTGGCGACGGGCCCAGGGCTTACACCTTAGGGCCTATATGGGAACTACAGGGCTTTGGGTTTTGAGTTGAGGGTTTAGGGTTGAGACTTTGGGGAGAAGGCTTCGGGTTGGAGCCTTAAAGCCTCAGCCCTCAGCCCTAAACCCTGAACCCTGACCCCCAAGAGGGACTCTAATTATCCGCCTGGGGTAGCTCATGCTCCACTTTGAGTCGTGGAGCAGCACCCTGGCATGTCCGGTGTCTGAGCTGTGGCTTCGGGTTTTGGGATTAGGCGTTCGGGTTTCAGGTTTAGGGCCTTAGGGTGCTAAGGTAGAGGGCTTGCGGTTTAGGGTTTACTGTTTGTAGGGGGGGTAGGGTGTAAAGGTCGAGGGTTCAATTAAGGTGGGTTTAGGCAATATAGGGTTCAGGGTTCAGGGCTTAAGGTCTAGGATTAAGGGAGGGGAGAAGGCAGGGGGCTAAGCCCTGGAACGTTCCCATTAGGCGTTTGGTCAGGTTGTTTTTGGGGTTGCTTCTGCCCCTTGACTGCAAGAAGGCTGCATACACCCTGAACCCCCAAACCCTTGACCCTGAACCCGAAACCCAAACACCCTCAAACACGAAACCCTGACCTCGAAAATTCCTAAACCCCCCATCCTTGTAATGGGTGGGAACAGCCCAAGCAGGGTGGGAATGTAGGGCTCACGGTTTAGGGTTTGGGGGCTTCAGTTTCTGGGCTTGGGGTTCAAGGTTCAGGGTTTGGGGTTTGGGGCCTGTGGTTGAGACTCAGTGTCTATAGGACTCGAAGTGTCGCGCCGGCTTAGGGTTTGGGGTTTAGGGTCCGTACACGCAGGCCTACACCGCGAGGGGGCCAGCCAGCCGCACGTCATCACATCCCAAAGCCTCCCAAAGCGCGGTCTCTAAGAGCTTGGAGCTTAGAGCTTACGGCTTTGGGGCTTTGGGGCCTTGGGCCTTTGGGCCTTTGGGGCTGAAGGTTAGGATCCCCCAGGCTGTCACTTGGCAGCTGGAGGGCATAGGGGTTTCAGGGTTTGGAATCCTTTCAAGGGGCTTAAGAGGGTTTTACGGCTGAGGAGGGTTGATGGCTTTGGGGCGGTGGACTCGAACCCCCAGAGCATGGAGCCGCACAGAGTGGCCGAGGATGGTATCCCTTTAGAGGCTTAGGGTTTAGGGATTTAAGGGGGTTGAGGGTTTAGCGTAAGGCTCAGAAACCCGAATCCCGAAAGCGCACCTTGTGGGACTTAGAAAAACTGGAACCTTCAAACTCCACGCCACATGATGTTCGGACTCCAGGGTTTAAGTTGAAGCGTTCTGGGTTTAGAGGGAGGGCTTAGGGTTTATAGAAGAAACCCTGCAGACCCTTTTGGAGGTTTTTTTGGGGTTCTCGGATTTTTAAGGCAAACCCCTAAACCCCCCTTGGGGCTTGGTGGCTTTTGAACGCTTGGTGTGTCGGGTTTCGGCGACTGAGTGCCCCCTGTTAGCTTTTGATTTCTATTTGGGTTTAGGGTTTAGGGTTTAGGGTTTAAGGGCTTCTTTGGTTCTAGGGGGTTTTGGGGTGGGAGGGTTAGGGATTTAGGGTTTTGGGTTGGCGCACGGCCTATCCAACAGTCCCGTCCGCGCCACAATGTTCCTCAGGAGGCTTTTGCGGGCTTGAGGTTTGGAGCGTAAGAACTTTAAACCGAAGGGTTGAGGGTGTAGGATTAAGGGGAATTTTCGGATGTCGGGGTTTTTGTGGGCTGTGTTCCAAGATTGACTCCGAGTTGAAAAGCCGTTTAGGGTCTAGGGTTTAGGATCCAAGGTTTGGCGCGCAGGGTTGTGGGAGGGATTCCAATGACAGAAGTCTTTCTGTGCTGTCGGACGAACCTCGACACATCACCACTTGGATGTCTGCAACACCTACACCCCGTTGCTTAGAGCCTCGGAGCCCTACAGCCTCGAATGTCCTCAGGTTCTGGGTCCGAGTTCGGGGCGTAAACCCACGAAACCCGAAACCCGAAACCCTAAGTGTCCCATGCGCCAAGTCAGTTCAAAGCCACCAGAAGGTTCCAGCCGCCACAGGAACCAAGTACTCCCAGTAGCTGTCGCTGTCGACCTATGGGGTAAGCCAGAGTTCAGGGTTTAGGGTTTAGGGCTATACACAGGTTTAAGGCTTGGGGTGTAGGGTCTGAGGTGGGAGAGTGGGTCGATGGGGCGAAGTGCTTCATCTCCAACCCACGGAGGCGTGTGAGGTCCTGTAGAAATCCGACATGTAAGCCAACAGACGCCAAAATCACACATCCCTGGGCAGAACTCCTAATTCCCGCCCCCTGCAGCTGAACCCTACAAATGAGCCAGTCCACCTTTCCTGGAGTAAGGAATCTAAACTGTCAGCGAAAAGCTGAAGATAAAATGAAAAGGCCAAAAAGCTCGAGACCCCAAACCCCCAACCCTACACCCTAACCCCCCATCCCTAACTCCCTAACTGGGTTTGGGGCTTAGGGTTTGGGACTTGGGGAGGTTCAGAGGGTTAAGGCTTGAGTATTGCCTGTGCTTCTACTACGCCGCATGCAAGACTGCATAAACCCTAACCCTAAACCCGCCTAAACCCGAAGCCTAAACCCCAATCTTGCCCTGAAACTGAGCAACGCACTCAAAGCCACAAGAACCTACCTCCGGAGCCCTACATCCCACAGCCACGAGCTCAAACCAACCCTGAACCCCCAAACCTCCCAAAAAAAACACTACCACAAAACCCCCTAAACCCTAAACCCTAAACTCTAACCCTAAAACCTCAACCCTCAACCCAAAGGTCCTAAGATACTGAACGAAGCCACGTTGACAACACCGTACAGGATGGAAACCATGCGGGCTGCTTCACCTGAGCTCGATAACTGTGAGAGTGTTTGTGCTTTAGGGTTTAGGGTGTAGGGCTTTAGGGTTTAGGGTTTGTTTAGGGCTTTGGGTTTGATAATGGGGCTATGATTCCTCCCTTAGCCCCCCGCGTGGGGAAAACGACACTCCGCCACTGCGCAAGTGCGTTGAGCATCCGTGTGGTGGGTTAGAGTGGCTCAGGGTTTAGGGTTGGGTAGACCCCCTTAACAGTTAAACGCTAGACCCTAACCATAAAACACTAGACTCCCTAAACGGCTCGTGGTTGAAGCCGCTGGTTTAGGTCCGGGTACCCAACCCCGAATGCAACTGTCCAGTAAGGCTTTGGGGTTCAGGTATAAGCCCGAACCCTGAACCCTAAACCCCTAAACCCCTAGAACCCTAAACCCTAAACTCCCTAAAACCCTAAACTCAAAAACCCCTAACCCCGAAAAAAACCCCTAGGGCCCGAAAGACCTTCCAGCCATCCACCTGGGACCTGTCCTTCATTTTTGGCTGCAGCCCTGGCACCGTGGGCTTGGACCCCAGCGATGGCCGCGGAAGCTAACTCGCCTGCTGTAGGGTTGCCCTTTAAACCCTAAACCCCGAAACCCTCAACCCACTAAACCTTTTTTGGGTTAAGGGCTTAAGTTTTCGGATTTTGACTCAGCGCGTGGGGTTCGGGAGGGGGGGGGCAGGGTCCGAACCCCAAATCCCAGCCCCACCAAGCGACCCCAATGCTTGGGGTTCAGGAGCTGTCGAGGTTTGCTCGTACTTGGGGTCTTAGGCGTTTGGGAGTTCACGAACTTAAGCCCTGAACACTTGACCTGCAGGGTTTCTCACGAAACCCCCAAAACCCTCGAGAAACCCAAGGGTGGCGCCTTGCGGCGAGTGCGCGAAGGCTTGCCTTGCGGCTTTCTGGGTGACGTAGCCTCGCGTGAAGGCCTGGGCGCCCCCATGGACTGAGAGCCCGTGAGGTCCCATGGGGTCTTAGGTATAGGGTCTTAGGGCTTGTAGGGTCTTAGGGGCGTAGGGCTGTAGGGCTGTAGGGGCTGGGCTTTTTAGAGTTTTTAGGGCTTTAGGGCACCGATTCCAGAAGATGAGCTACCTCGGAATCCTAAACTATTCAAACCCCTTTATATATGTATATACCCTAAGCTCAAAACCCTAAACTCAAACCCTAAACCCTAAACCCTAAACCCTAAACCCCAAAACCCTAACCCTACAACTTGGGTTTGTTGCAGTGCTTGCAGTTCGGGGCTTCGGCGCGGGCTTGGTTGAGGGTTTAGGGCTTGGGGGTTTACATAGGGTTAGGGTTTAGGATTTGGGGGTCACAAAGGGCTGAGGGTTTAGAGTTTGAGGTGCTCATGCTTGGAGACACTGCAGCTGTGGACTTCGCAGAGAGATGTTGGGGACTTTGGTGCTTGATGGCTTGAGAGTTCAGCGTGTGGGGATTAGGGTTTGGGCTTTTAAGGATTTAGGCTTCAGGGTTTATGGTTGAGCTTCGAATGGAAATCCAGTTCCAACTAAGACTTACATTTGCCACGCAAAAGCATTCAGAGATGACATGGTACACCGTCTTGTGCTTCCACGATGTCACGCTTTGGGCTTGGGGCATTTACCAACTTATTTCTTTATATGATTCTTGATGTACTTATGCATGTATCTATTCATTGATTCATATTTGTATTTCTACTTATATTTATATTATACTGTATTCATTTTCGCTTATATTTTCTATATATATATATTGTCTTATTTGTATGCAAATATATATATATATATATGTATGTGCATATTTATAGAATTGCTTTTATTTATACTTGTATTTTTTGCATTTATATAAATATATATATATATGTATATATATGAATATTTTACATGAATATTTCTCAAGGTACTGTATTTGTATTTCTATTCTAGTGTATATTTATATGTGCTTTTTGTGTTTCTTTACAGTGGGCTTTTGTTGGGGGTGTACATAAGGCTTGAGAGTTTGGGGGTTGCGGAACCCTAAGCCTCAACACCTTAAATTCTAAAGGTAACGCCGTACATTGCGGAAGCGAGGTTTTCGACACTTGCCGAGTGCTTGCTTTTTGAAGGCTTTTTTCGGGCGAGAACATTGCACACAGGCGTTCTTGTGCTTATGTTGTACAAAGAGGCAAAAATGTGCACAGAGAGGCAAACATGCTGCAAATGCCAGTGTGTTCGGCATTTTCGCCAAAGGCATGAACGTTTGTGACCGCGTGTCTTGTTCCACAATTCGCTGTACATGTTGTATAGAGAAGCAAATGTGTTGTAAACACCAGTGCTTTGGGGATCTTAGCCAAGGGTATGAACGCTTGTAACCGCGTGTCTTGTTCCATAAACAGCCTTGGCAAACCGCTGCAAATGCCCCTGTTTTGTGCAAGGTCGCCATATGAATGGACACTATTACCCGCCCCCAACCCCCCCCCCCCCCCCCCCCCCCGCCAAAAAACTAGAGAAACAACCTTACACATGCAAAGCCCTCGGGTCCGCAATGGAAGGCGTTAGCCTAAAGCAGGTAAGGAGTTTAGGGTCTAGGGGCCGACAGAATGACCGAGAGGCTGTGGCGACGACATTGAGGCTGAACATTTTGTAGCAGGAGATGATCGCCGGCATTGCCAGACCTGTCGACCCCCCGAAAACCTACACCCGAAACCCCAAACCCTAAACCCCAAACCCTACAACCCGCAAGCCTAAGCTCTAAACCCCCAAACCCTGGGACGAAGATGTTGAGGGTCAACCATTTCGGGCTTGGGAGTTTCTTGGGGGGATCGGGGTTCGGGGTTGAGGACCTGGGGTTTAGGTTATGCTTCATCCAAAGCCTGTCGGGTTTAGGGTTTAGGGTTTAGGGTTGAGACAACATACCTGATATCAGGACTAGCTCGGAGAATACTGGGTTTCGGAGCGTGGCAAGAAAATTTTGTAAACCCCAACAGCTCTGAAACCCTAAAACCCTAAAACCAAAAACCCAAAATCCTAAAGCCTCAGAGCCCTAAAACCCCAAACCCGAACACCCTAAACCCAAAAAACCTAAAACCTTAAAACCCTAAGCCCTCAACTCGTTGCTTAGAGGTTTAGGGTTTAAGGGTTTAGGGTTTAGGGTTTAGGGTTTGGGGTTTGGGGTTTGAAGTTTGGGGTTTAGGGCTTCCAGGGTTCATTCAAGAATGTGGGGTTTGGGGCTTCCATGTTTAAAACCTTAAAGTTCCAGGGTTTAAGAGTTTCGGGTTTGGTTTAGGGCTTAAAGGAGGGTCAGGGCTTCGGGTGCAGGGTTCAGGGCTTCGGGCTTCTGGCTTAGGGCTTAGGGCTTCGGGCTTCGGGCTTAGGGCTTAGGGCTTAGGGCTTTGGGCTCAGGGCTTAGGGCCTAAGGCATGGGGCTCAGGGCTTCGGGCTCGGAACCCCGACGCGTTCCTGCCTACCCACACATTGGTGTGATATCTCAGAGCGCAATAGGCGCCCGTGACCGCGAAGAAGCCCACCTGGACCCGAGGATCAGAAGCTTGGGGGCTTTAGAGGCTTTGCAGCTTAGGGCTTGGGGTTTGGGGTTTTGGGTTTTGGGGTTTGGGGTTTGGGGTTTTGGGGTTGGGGTTTTGGGGCTTACTTGGGGCTGTATTACCTATAGGGTTAAGTAACTTGTGAATATGAACAGCACGTCCTGTAGATGTAGTGCGGGTGGGCCCTAAAACCGGAGTACCCACTCCTGTACCCCCGTTGGAGATGGAACCACGCATTGTTCCGATCGTGACTAAACAAAACCCCATTCAACCCTTACAGCCTTTAGCATTCATATATAAACGTAAACATAAAAAGATGTATATGTGTATATATATATGTGTGTTTAGAGTTTAGGGTTTATGGCTTAGGTTTAGGGTTTCGAGTGATATATATATATATATATGTATCCTGAACCGTAAATGCGAACGCTTAACCCTTACTATTGCAGGCTTGAAGGTTCTGATTATGGACGTTTTGGGCGGTGTAGCTCACGGTTCAGGTCTTTGAGGTTTAGGGTTTCAGGGTGTTGGATTTGGGGTTTAGGTTCAGGGTTTTGGATTTGGGGTTTGAGGTTCAGGGTTTTGGATTTGGGGTTCTGGAGTTCGGGTTTAGGGTTTGAGGGTTTAGGGTCGAAAGGGCGTTTCAGCAAACATCCTCACCTGGCTCGCTCGAAAAGCCGCCAAGAAACGACTTGTGTTCCCATCATCCGCGGTGCGAATGTGTAGGCGTAGGGCCTCAGCTAGCAAGCACCCCAAGCCCGAAACCCTGCCTCTTCAACATGGCCCAGGGTATGGACCTCAACCCTAAACCCTAAACCCTAAAACCTCAGGCGATCTACTAAGGGTTTGAGGCTGCCGGGGTAAAGCATGCAAGGTTCTGAGGACCAAACCAGCATGGCACACACCAGCTCTCACAGAATAGATTGCAAGTGCGGGGCATACATCTAGGGCTTTAGGGTGTTGGACTCAGTTGAGGGATTCGGGTTGAGGGTTGGGGTTTAGGGTTTAGGGTTTCGGGTTTAGGGTTGAGGGCAATATGTGCCGGCAATATTTCAGGCTGAAAGGTCTGCAATATATCCTAGAAACGCGTTTATCCCCATGCAAGAAGGCTCAAGGCCCATACTAGCGTTCCATACTGTCAGGTTTGGGTTGAGGCTGTATATAGGGTTTAGGTTCAGGGTTTAGGGTTTAAGCTTAGGGTTCAGGGTTTAGGGGGTTGTGGGGTGTAGGGTTTAGGGTTTAGGGTTTAGGGTTTAGGGTTTAGGGTTTAGGGTTTAGGGTTTAGGGTTTAGGGTTAGGGTTTAGGGTTTAGGGTTTAGGTTTAAGGTTAGGGTTGCTGCCCAGATGCTTGCAGAGCGGGTCTGGGACTATCCACGGGCGCGTCATATAGTCCGCCAAGACAAACAATGCCTTTCCTCAATTGTTTTGGACTTTGGAATCCCAAAACTCACAAAGCCTAACACTAAACCTTAAATCCTAAATCCTAACCCTAACCTTAAACCCTAGACCCGAAACCATAAACCCCAAACTCACAGAGCCCCAATCTCAAAACTCGGGGACCCTGAAGCCCCCTAAGACCAAGAATTTAGGGGTTAAGGGCTTCAGGGTGTAGGATGTAGGGCTTCAGGGCTTCTCTCAGAATTTAAGTTTAGGGCTTCATGGCTTGTAGAACTTATTCAGGGTTCTTCGGGACTTAAGAATCTTTCAAGTTACGTGGGCTTGGATTTAGGGCTCCACGTTTGGAAGCTTAGGGTCCAGGGTTAAGAACTTGGGACGACGTTTTCATCGCTTCTAATACTGCACCGCAACAGAAATTTGTAGACGTCTGCAGAAGGCCACTCGCCGATTTACCTCATCACTTAGATCTCTATGTCGCCGGCTGCCCTTGCCAGCAATTTAGGTCTGCTAACCGTCGGCGCCCTATGCGAGTTTCGTTGCGTGTTCTCGACGCATGCTTGCTACCGTGAGCCGCACGCGCCCGTGTGTACTTTTATTCTGGAGAACGTACCTAACCTCCTGACCATGCGCGCCGGCCGTGTGATGCGCTCTATGCTCGCTCGCCTTCAGCCTGACCCTATTATCGCATCCTCGCAGCCGACTTCGGCGAAGCCCAACGTCGCCGGCGCCTGTTTATTGTGGGCCTGCGAGGCAACCTCGCCCACGCGCCCTTAGTGGTCCTCAACGCGAAGTGGATGACATACTACAAGCTCATCGCGATTCTCGAGGGTGCATTCCAAAGCTTCAAGCCCCAAGATATAGGGTCTTGGTGGTTTGGGGTTTTAAGGTTTGGGGTTTTGGGGGCTTAGTGCAGGATTTGGTGTTTCAGTTATGGTTTAGGGTTTAGGCTTTAGGGTCTGCGCGGGGGCAAAGGCAAGGGGTGTCATGAAAGATCCGTACGGGGTTCCCCCAGATAGGGTCTCCTTCACTAAGGAGTCAAAGTCAAGGGATGCCCCTAAAGATCAAGGGCCCCTCTACCACAGGGTTAACGAGGGTGAGCGTCCCATGACGAAGACGACGCCCAGTCCGAAGTATTGAAGCTGGTCGCCGAGGTACACCTTAAAGGGCTTGTTGTTGGGTCTCAACCCTAAACCCTAAACCCTCAACCCTCGTTAGGTTCAAGGTTAGGGTTTAACATTCATGTTTTGAGGAACAACAACTGGTGATACCCCCAGGCTGGCCTTCATTCCCTAGTGGAGGGTAGGGTACAGGGGCTCAGTGCTTGGGGTTTTGCAACTTAACATGAGTTTCGCTACTTCAGGCCCGCGTGTCTTCCTAAAGCCTGATCCCTAAACCCATGCTCTAGACCACGGGTCTCATGGCTGTTGTGGCTTCAGGCTTTGAGTCGCGGCGTGCGGCTCCGGTCGCAGCCGTTTAAACCCCAAGCTCACGGGTATAAGTAAACTAAGAGCTTGAACAATTCTAGGGTTTGAGGTTTAGGGCTTAGGGTTGTTCAGGGTTTACTAGCTGTGTATACCTTTGCTAACGTTTTTTGTGACAACTGGCTCTCGAAAGCATTTTTGGCGACTTTGAACACCCTAAACCCTCAAAACTTACTAGGGTTTAGGGTTTAAGGCTTGAGGTTTCAGGGTGGAGGCCCCCCCCATGCTCCAGCCGTGGCACACAGACGCTGAAAACGACGGCTGCCAGCTGACTGACATGTAGAAACAACGTCCTCGCCAACGAGGGTACTTGCTGGATCGCGGGACTTGTAAATAGATGAGGTGAGAGCATAACCCAATTCGGCTTCTTGACAAATGCTTACGAAGTTCCCCGACCCTCCAAGCGAGAGTTGGGAGAGAGGCTGAAGGTTACGGTCCCCTCTTGGGCTGTAGAGTGTAGGGGTGTAGCGGATAAGGGGCTTAGGGTTTCACGTTTAGGGCTGCGGGATCTGTAGAATCCAGAATTGATTTCAGGATCTGAGGCGGCTGTATGGTTTAAGCTGAGGTCAAGGGGGTTGCACCCACGCGCAGGATGCCGCACATCCTTGGCCTTTCCTTCTCGGAAGAAAACGTGCTCAATATCAAACCCCCAGGGCTTAGGATCCTGGTGCGCCCCTGCCTGAACAAGCCCCCAACACAAAAAGGTTCAAGGTGGGGGGGAATAAAGCTCCCATGACAAAAGACCATCTGGCCATGTTCAACCTTCTCAAACCATCCATACATCCCAAAACCAAAACCCGAAATCCTAAACCCTAAACTCTAAACCACAGCATCGCGCCAGGGGTCCCCAGGACCGCGCGAGTTTGGTTCAAACGCCTGGCACTGGCGAAGTTCGCCACGGCACTGGGCCCGAGACTGGTGCCAAAGCACCTAACACACGGGGCCAACTAGAGCTTGGGATTCAGGATTGATGGCTTAAGCAACATGGTTGGGCAGTTTCTTGTTTTTGCACAAGGGTTTTCAACCGTGACGCACTAGCCCTGATGCGCCGTCGTCACCAAGTAGGGCGAAACACGGACAGGCACCAACGCGTGAGCAGCCAAGCTGTAATTGCACCCACCGTGCGGGGAGTTTAACGGAAGTTGGAAAGGTGTACGTACCACGTTTCGCAGATCAAAAGGAGCTTGTGCTGAGAAGGGTTTGTTGCGCCGGTGATAGCAAAAGCAAGGCATTCAGTTCCGCAAGTTTCAGCGAGCTGTTAAAGATTGCAACTAGAGCACTGGACCAAGCAATACACTCCGTAGAGGCGGATTGCATCTAGAACTGCATACGACCCAAGCCTTCCCGCCCCCCCGCGCCCCCCCCACCCTCTCCCCCGCCCCCGCACCCAAACCCACAAAGCCAAACCCGATTGAAGGAGGAGGACAAATTTCTTCGAGGACGAGGCACACAAGGGCGCTGTCCGACGGGGCAGTGCCATACATGTAGAAGCCGCGGATGTTGCTCGCGGCTATGAGGTACCTCGGAGGGCGTAAGATTTGGAGCCGAACCCAGGCCTGCTAAACCAAAAGCCGGGTAACCCGAAACCTAAAAGAAGCCCTGCATGCTGTCCAGGTACACCGGAACATAGTACATGATCATCCAACCCGCCAGCCGCGTGAGCAGTACCATCTCTCGTGTCTTCGCCTCCAACATGAACCTGGTTCAGTGTGTAGGGTTAGGGTTTAGGATGGGTTTAGGGTGGTCTGGGTTTAGGGTTTATAGGGCTGAACCACCTAAACCCTCAACCGTTGCCCCCCCCCCCACACCCTAGCTGCCTAACCTCCTGAGGTCCTGTCACTTTTCCTGGGCATCGAACTGCCGAGCAGGCATGAAGTTGGCTTATCTTGGGGGTGGTCAGGGTTTAGGGTTTGGAGTTGAAGGCTTTGGGCCGCCAACTCCTATATAAATCGGATACATCTTATCTGGGCCCAGGCCATCACCCCATCCCAAACCGTGAAGCCGCAGTGAGAGGATGCCTCATGCAAGGGCGTCGCGGCTTAACGCGTTTAGGGTTCAGGGCTGGGGATTGAGGGCTTCAGAAATTTGGGCTTACCCTAAACCCTGAACTTTAACCCTAAACCCAAAACCCCAAACTCCTCAGACCCTAAAACCCCCTAAAAGGCCCTGAAACCCTAAAACCCTAAAAGCCGAGGCCAAAGCTGTCTGTCTTCTTGCAGCATAGGCAGCCCCTGCTCCGAGATGCTCAGCACGAAGAGGCCCACGGCGGAGAAGGTACTCGCGATTGTGGCGGCCCCCAAGGTCATGTACACATTCCTGGAGGGTTTAGGGTTTAGGGTTTGGGGTTTAGGGAATTTTTTTGGGGTTAGAGTTTAAGGTCATGCACACGTTCCTGGAAGGACTTCAGACTGGCCCTGATCTACAGCCCCTGGAACACCCCAACTAAAACCGAAAGCCTAAAGTACTAAATTAGGGTTTAGGGTTCAGGGTTCAGGTTAGCCATCCGAAAACATGCAACCCCCATGAATTCCTTCAACTTGGATCAGACTACCCTTCAGAAGCAACACTCGGCAGGGACGATGAAGGCAGCATTCAAAGGGTGTTTCTTTGGGGGCCCTAAAGCCCTAAACCCTACACCTTGCATACACCTCACCCCCGAGACACCCCAACCAGCAAGCCCCCTAGAAACCCTTAAACTCTCAACCCGTCTATAAACACGAGGCTGGCCCTCTAACTCAAATCCCAGAACCGAAAAAAACTAAACCCCCAACCTAAACACCCCCAAACCTAAACCCATAACGGGGACGCGCGTCGGAAGGCAGAGACGGATTGGATGAAGCCGAAGCTCGATGCCTGGAGCGCCTACATCCTGCGCGTCGGGGTCTCTCATGAGGTCCAGACCACGGAACCCTTAAACCCTTGAACCCTGAACTCGGACCCTCCACCAGCAGTCGATTTCCGGTTAGGGGCTTTGGGGTCTGCATCGTGTGGCTTGCTTGTAGGGCTGGGGGGTTCTAAGTTGGGGTTAGGGTTGAGACCCTGGAGCACCGAGCTGTCAACCCCCTCGCCTTTCTAACCGCCGAAATCCCGAAAACTGTCCATGAGCCTTTTCTACAAACCCCAAACCCCAAACACCGCCCCCTTCTTCCCGACCCATAGACCCCGCAACAACAGAGACTTGAGGGATTTCACCTTGCACCCATCAGTCCCTTTCTGTGCTTGGGGGGGCCTGTAGGGAATAGAATGGCCATGTTCGTCGCGGCTTTAAGGGGTTTAAGGGGTTCAGGGTTCAGGGTTTAAGGGGTTGAGGGTTTAGAGTTTAGGGTTTGGTTGAGGGTTTAGGAAGTGTTCAGGGGCTTAAGGGCTTTTGGGAGTCTTGGAATTTAGGGGTTTTGGTGCAGAAGCGGCCTCGTCTAAGGGGCATGGAACGACTGCAGCGGAAGGCGCCGGGGAGAACATCCTTTTGGTCGCACCCCGGAAGCCTCCTGTGGCTTGGGGATCAAAGCTCTTAGGATTTGGGGTTACGGGTTAGGGTTTAGGCTTTAGGGTTTAGGGTTTAGGGTTTAGGGTTTAGGGTTTAGTCTACCCCACCGTTCGGGCTTTGGGAATTTGTGAGGCTTAGGGGGCTTTCGTCGGCTGGGGGCCCCAAATTCCAGACCCCCCCCCCAATCTGAAACCCTACACCTAACCCTTGGCGCCGGGTTTGGGCACAAGCGGGTTTTGGGGCTTCGGGGGTCACATCCTCCCGAGGCTCCTAGCGTCAGGACTCGGACTCAATGCATTGGGGGGGGGGGGCCGGAGGGTGGGACGGCTTCCCCTCGGCCCTAAACCCCAAAACTCCTAAACCCCTACACCCTGAAACCCAATACACCCCACACCCTAAACTCTAAATCCCTAAACCCCCTAAACCCTTCGCTCTAGACCCGAAATCCTCAACCTCAACCCCCCTCAACCCCTTCTCCCTCAGGCTGCTCGTGCCTTGAGCTCTGTCAGCCCCGCGGCGACGCGCGGTGCAGACGCTGCAGGCCCGGCTGCATGGCGATTGCGCCGGGCTTTCGGGTGTAGACTTTAAGGTTTAGAGTTTAGGGTTTAGGGTTTAGGGTTTAGGGTTTAGGGTTTAGAGTTTTTGTTGATTGGGTTTCGGGTCTAGGCATAAAAGGGGTCCAGGGGTTTTGGGCTAACCTTTCAGAGAAGACGCAGATTAGGCTGAACGGGGTTTCAGGGCCTAAGCTGTTTTTTGGGGATTTAGGGGGATTTAGGGGCTTCGGGTTCCCAGCTCTAGCAGCTTCGGGTCGTCTTGACCTGGCCAGGTGCTCGCTTTCGACCGCCTGGCCAAGGCTCCTACTACTGGGGAGCCTGCTGCTCTGTGACGGCGCGGCAGCTTCTTAGGGCTTCTTGGGGCGCTTAGGTCTTAAGGTTCAGGGTTTAGGGCTCAGGGTCACCTGCAGTCTGTTGTCCGCAAGACTGTTCGTAGAAAGGGTGACTCTGCACGCAGCCTCCTCGTGCCTCACGCCCCTTCTTGGCCCGGGGGCTTAGGAGTTCAGGGTCTTAGGATGTTTGTCTTTGGGCTTAGGGCTTCGGGCGTTGCAGGGCTTCGGGGTGCGGTTTCAAGCCCGCAACACTCGCCCCAGATACCTGAATTCAGAAGTCTCTGGCTACTGTTCCCGAGCCTTTCTTGTTGAGGAAGAGGGTTTTGGGTGCAAGGCTTATCATCCCTTTCTTTGGGGGGAACTCCCTAAACCCCACCCTATACCCTTAACGGTGAACCCTAAAACCCAAACCCTAAAGTCTACACCTTAAACCAGAAACCCTCACGCGCGACCACAAGTCTCGGGTCGCTGCTTAGGGCGACACAATTGCTGATCAGCCCCCGCCTGCATGAGACTGGATGAGTCTGGGGCTTAGGGTTTGGGGTTTAGGGTTTAGGGTTGAGGGCTTAGGGCTTAGGGCTTAGGGGCAGCTCGTGTGTTACTTTCTGCTGGGCTTGTCATCGGGATAAACCCTCGAAACCTCGAACCCCACAAGCCTTGGCAGCCCTGTACACCCCTTACTCTGTACCCCAATCCCTACACCCCAAACCCACCTGAGCAGTGCTCCCGCTTCGCGCCAACGACGGCCTGCGGCAACGGCTGACAGGGCCTGGTGCGAAGGAAGCTTTGTAGGGTTTTTTACTGGTTTTGGGGTCATTAAGATAACAGGCATGTCCATATTGCCAACATGCGCTTGTAGGGTTTTGGGCTTTTGGGGCTTAGGGCTTCGGGTTTAGCGTTTAGGGTTTCAGGCTTAGGGTTGGCAAACAAGCATAGATACATGTTGATTGAGAGTCAAAAGAAATAATGTTGACTGACTGCGAAAAAAGTGATGATGACTGACGACCGACCGACCGCCAAGAAAGATGATGTTGAGAAGACCATTGGACCCGCGCCCTCAACCCCGAAACCCTACCATAGCCGGGCCCCCACGCCGAGGTCAACAGCATGTCGCGGTTGAGGCCTGCCATTCTACTATTAGCTTGGGGGGGAGGGGGGGTGCGCTGTAGAGTTTGGGCTTCAGGGTGTAGGAGGCTTCAGGATGCAGAATTCAAGGTTTGCGGTTTTGGTTTTGAGGGCACCCCAAGCCCGCACTGAAATGTGCAGCTTTGAACGGGCTTACTTGGAGGTTCATGGTACTTTTTATACCTGTACTTATAGCCATATTAGGGCACTTAAGGGGCTTATAAATGGGTTAGAGGTACAGTTATAATTGGCTAACAAGTGCCGTGAACCTCCAAGTAGAATCTTGAAGGGCAACATGGTAAGGCTTCCTAAACCCTGAAACCCTAAAACCCTGAACACCGAAATCCAGGAATTTTGTTGCAACGTCACATGCATCCCAACAGCCTTCCTCGAGGTCTCGAGGCATGGCAGCACCCGAGAGAGCCTGAAAAAAGGGCCCCACTTCATCAAGGTCTAACGGTTTGGGGTTGAGGTGACCTGGCGTATAAAAAGGGGCCCACTTTATCAAGGTCTAACGGTTTGGGGTTGAGGTGACCTGGCGTATAATTTCATATGAGTGAGTGAGTGAGTGCTGGCACCTGCTCGAAGCAGTGCTGTCCTAGGCGCCCCTTGTGGCATCTCAGGGGCTCCGCGAACCGTCATTGCCCCTCTGCTTGCAGTTCAAACTGGCAGAGCGCCCCGGACAGACAGGATAGCAGCGTATCGAACTCGATACGCCACACGGACAGTCCAGAATTGTCGCAAAAGGGAAAGAAAAAACAGAGCACTGAGGCGCATTAGCGTGGTCAAGTCCATCAGGCCCGCAGGGTCAGGCGCGCGCGCGCGCGCGCGCGCGCGCGCGAACCGAAGGAGTTTTAGTCCACACGCCAAACCGCCGGGAAAGTCTTACTAACTTCGCGGAGCCACTGCTGGGCCCTGAAGCAGGACTGCACGGCGGACTGCTCGGTGGCAGCGGGCCGCGCCCACCAGATCGATGGCGCCACGCAACTTGCGGCGTCTAGCCGTAGTCACTTCAGACCTACAGCTCGGGGGCTGGATCGCCATGCGCTTCACACCGCCGCGCACCCAAGCGCAGGCGGACCTCACTCAGTCTGGTCGGACACGCACGTGCACAGCAGAGGCGCCTGCAGTGTCTGCTTCTCATGCGCGGGTTGCCCGCTCTTGGGGCACGTCCATGCGCCGCGCAGGCGCACAGGCAAGGCGGCCTGGATGCGAGCAGTGCTCAGTCTGACCCTAACATGGCTGCGGGCAAAGTATGCCCAGGCTAAGAAGTGGGAATGCTGATGCGCACAGGTCCAAGTCAGCAGCAGCAAGCCGCGCTGTGACGAGCGCTACAATGTGGGCCCCCTTACTTATAAATAAGTTAAGATACTTATATAAGCACTTGTACCTAACTTATACATAAGTTTGTAAGTTCGCTAGCCAACTTATAAGTGGATTTATACGTTACAAAATGTTGTTTTTGTAGTTAAAAATCATCACGCAGAGCCCGTGTCTTACACGAACTGGTTTTGACCGACAACGGCCACTTCTGACGCGCATTTGAGATATGCAATTATCAGCTGTGTCCAGAATGTATCCCGGGCGTGTCCCGGATGTGGTTCTGGCATGTGTCCGCATCCTGCTTTTTTTGGCGTGTTCCGCACGTGTCCGCCCCTTTGTGTGGGAGTGTGTCCGGCGTTGCCCAGTGTGTTCCCCTCTTCTGCCCCATGTGCCCGCTCGTGTGTCCCGGATGTGTCCCCGATGTGTCCCGAATGTGACCCGAATGTGTACCGAACGTTCGACCGTCTCTCCAAATCGCGTCAGCAGAGGCACGTGACAGAAAACTAGTCAAAGTGGTCCGGTCTTGAAGGGCCGCACGTGTCACCATGGCAAAGAGCAAAAAGAGGGAGTAAACGGGGTCACAAGCCAGACGCTTCGCAAAACACGGCCCGGAACATCAGCTGTGGAACGAACTCCTCGAGACAGCAAAAACCTTCAAAAACATTCGTTCCGACCCTAAACCCTGCAAAATCCATTAGTTGACAATCACAGGCATGGATCTGATAAAAACACTACTTTTAAGCTAAGTTGTATAAGCTACTTATCAGCTGGGTACAAAACACTTATGACTAACTTATGTCTTTAATAACTACTTATAAGCTGGGTACAAAACACTTGTAACTAAACCATGAACTTATACAGCTTATAAACTATGTTTGGAAAATTAAAAACTGATTGATAGAGGTCATAAACCAATTTCTAACTGAGGGGCCCCACACTGTAACCCCGCATCTGCGTAAACAACCTGCACCCAAAACGCATCTGCGTAAACAACCTGCGCCCCCAAAACAAAACTGCCTATAACCGCATCGGCAGGCGAGTTGCCAACTCGAATCTCACACGCCTTCCGCCGCTGTGGCCTTGGCCTTGGCCTGGCGCTGCTTGGGAGGAGCGCGCGGGGCCAATGCAGGGAACTCGCCTCGGCAAACATCGCGAAGACCACGAGGATAAGCGAGCCGCGAGATCGAGGCAGCGAGATCGAGCAAGCAAGAAGGCTTGAGCCAAAACAGCTACGGATGATATCATATGACACATATACAGACATACATACATGCATACATACATACCTACGTACATACATACATACATGCATACATACATACATAAATGCATACATACATACCTACACATGTATACGCATATACATGGTATCTGGTAGTACGCTGCTTGGCTGATTTCGGATACAAATGTTGGGGCTGCTTCTTTCGAGTTTTAAGGGTTTAGGGTTTAGCCTAAACCCTACGTAGCTTCCAAACCCCAAACCTTGAGGGTTTCACCTTCAACCCCGATGAAACACCAGCCGTGGTTGGCGCAAACCCAACCCTAAACACTTGGACCCTAAACCGAAGATTGAGGGATGCTTCCGCCTCCGTGGGCCATGAAAGCCTAACCTCCACAAGTAAACCCCCAACTGCACCCCGAGTTCAGGGTTGAGGGTTTGAGGTCTGGGGATCAAGGTGTAGGGACAGTCTGATATCTCGACAACACCCTCTTCGCGTGGACCGACACTGCACGGTACTTGCATGCGCCCGGAACACAGCTCCCTTGGAACAAGCTCCGAAACACCAAACCCTTGCACCCCTAAGCATTCGCCACACTCGAATCCCCCGGATCTTCGAATCGAAGCCCCACAACCCTGTCCAGAACTCGAACATGCCTAGCACAGGAGCCACGACATCTGGCGCACCAATCTTTTCTCGGAACTTCTGAAATCAGTACCCCCTGCCCCTAAACTACCCTAAACCCTCAACGCCGAAACCCTAAACCCCTAAACCCCTAAACCCCTGAACCCCTCGACCCCTGAACCCTATCTCTAAGGAAGGCCCAATCAACACCCAACAAACCCTCTTTGTGTCGGGCGCCTGTCTTCAGAGCTTCCCAAATCCTACACACCAAACCCTACATCCCAACAAGAAGGGATCAGGGGTTAAGGGTTTAAGAATTTGGGGTTTAGGGGTAGGGTTTAGGGTTTAGGGTTTAGGGCTTAGGGCTTAGGGCTTCGGGTTTGGGGTTTAGGGTTTAGGGTTTAGGGTTTAGGGTTTAGGGTTTAGGGTTTAGGGTTTCATAGGTCTAAGGAGTTAAGGGCTTTCAAGTTTAAGGGTTTTGGGGTTTAGGCATACTTGGGACAGCGATGGAAGCACCTCCAATGCTAGTTGCAACGCACGCTCCCATTGGGCAGAGGCGGCACAAGTGCCTTCGTGGCATCATCGGGTCTAGGGGTTTAGAGGGGTTTAAGGGCTTTAAGGGTTTTAAGGGTTTTTGGTTTAAGGGCTTTTAAGGGTTCAACAGACAAGGGTCCGGCTTTGGGGCATGGGGCTTAGGGCATGTTGGGGCTTCCGGAGGGCATGCGCCGTGCTCATCGGGGTGCCCTGAATCATCCAAAACCGCCGCAGCAGTTCCCAGAATGTTCAGCTGCAGCCCTAACTAAACTCCCGAAATGCCCCCCAAAAAAATCCCAAAGCCTGAAACCCTATCAGGGACTGCGACTGAAAGGGGGAGAGGATCAGAGTTTCCGGAGGGGAGTTGTGGGAACAGCTTTATCCTGTTTCGCACCTCAGCGCCCATAAGATTTCAAGCCCGGGTTTTTGGGGTGTGTGTAGGTTATAGGGTTTAGGGTTTATGGCACTTATTGGACTTGATTAGGATGGATAAATGAAGGTTTATAGGGCTTGTAAGGGCTTTCTGGTTTATAAGGTTTAGGGCCAAAAACTCAAAAGCCCTCCCGCCGTAAACTCTGAAACCCTGAAACCCTGAACTCTAAGGATCTGAAACCCTGAAACCCTGAAACCCTAAACCCTGAAACCCTAAAACCCTGAAACCCTAAAACCCTGAAACCCTGAAACCCTGAAACCCGAATCCCTAAGCCCTGAACCCCCATACATAAGCCCTAAGCCCTAAACCTTCAACTCTAAACCTAACCCCTGAGCCCTAAGCCCGTGCTCCCCCGAAATGCGTTACTCATTGCCTTGGGCTTTCTGCAAACAAAACATATGCTTGAAGTCTGAAGAAGGAACCTGAAACCCTGAAGGCCCCTGACCCTAAAAACCAAGCCCCTGCACCTCCAAACCTTCGGGGTTTAAGGCCTAGGAGTTTAGGCGTCTTGCGGTTTAGGGATGTGGGGATTTGGGGTTCAGGGGAATTCGGGTGTAGGGAGTTAGGGGTTTAGGGATTTGGCGGTTTTGGGGTTTTAGATTGAGGTTTAGGGCTTCCCCCTAAACCCTAAACCCTGAACCCTAAACCCTAAACCTTCTCCGGAGTTGGCACCTACCATGGCTGCCCGCGCGCTGGTCCAAGACTGTAGGCGAACAGTCCCCGCCTTCTCAGGGTCCAAACCCCAATAACCTAAACCCTAAGCCGTAAGGTTAGGCTTCAGAGGTCAGGATCGCTCTGGGGTTCGGATGTAGGACAAGCAGTTGAAGTTCTTGGGCATAGGGCTTTTTTTAGGCTTTAGGGTTTAGGGTGTTCAGTGTGTAGGGAAGACACCGGCCGGTGGAGGGCTGACGAAGAAGTGGGACCCCAAATATCGACCCGCCAAAGCATAGGAAACCCCTTATGATTTCATACTTCCATGAGGTACCCGATATTCATTGCTTAGCTGTAGAGAATCCACTGTGTTGCACATATACAACCATACTTCCTAAGGGTACCATAAAAGCACAGTAGAGCTGAGACGCAGCTTCATTCTCATCAGATCATGCAACTCCCAGACTTCGACCCCCGGACGCCGGAACGCACATATAGAAACAGATCACCGTCACTACGATTAACTCGGCAACTGCATCGATGGACCGATCAACAGCAAGCTCCCATGCACACGCAACAACACGAAAGGCTGCTGCAACAGCTCTGAGCGGCGCATGTTGCTTGCTTGCCTCTGCTTCACGTCTCTTCATCTGGATCAGATGCTAATACATGCAAAGTCAGTAATCTCGTCCTCGGCCAGCAGGACATGCAACTTTGAGCACGCAAGTACGTGCCTGACGATGCCAAAGCTGATTTGGACGTACCGCCCCTTGCTCTGACCCAGGTCAGTCTGGACTGAAGCTGACGGGCTCAAGAATCTCGGGATTCACATCCAGACGGGACGCCCGGAAGAAACAGCTGGCTCACAGCAACATGCTATAACTAGGCAGCTGCATCGCTGGACCGATCACACCGCTCAACAACAAGTTGCAAACGCACGCAACAACTCGATGTTGCACTGAGCGGCGCATGTTGCTTGCTTGCCTCTGCTTCGCGTCTCCTCATCTGGATCAGATGCTAATACATGCAAAGTCAGTAATCTCGTCCTCGGCCAGCAGGACATGCAACTTTGAGCACGCAAGTACGTGCCTGACGATGCCAAAGCTGATTTGGACGTACCGCCCCTTGCTCTGACCCAGGTCAGTCTGGACTGAAGCTGACGGGCTCAAGAATCTCGGGATTCACATCCAGACGGGACGCCCGGAAGAAACAGCTGGCTCACAGCAACATGCTATAACTAGGCAGCTGCATCGCTGGACCGATCACACCGCTTTACAACAAGTTGCAAACGCACGCAACAACTCGATGTTGCACTGAGCGGCGCATGTTGCTTGCTTGCCTCTGCTTCGCGTCTCCTCATCTGGATCAGATGCTAATACATGCAAAGTCAGTAATCTCGTCCTCGGCCAGCAGGACATGCAACTTTGAGCACGCAAGTACGTGCCTGACGATGCCAAAGCTGATTTGGACGTACCGCCCCTTGCTCTGACCCAGGTCAGTCTGGACTGAAGCTGACGGGCTCAAGAATCTCGGGATTCACATCCAGACGGGACGCCCGGAAGAAACAGCTGGCTCACAGCAACATGCTATAACTAGGCAGCTGCATCGCTGGACCGATCACACCGCTTTACAACAAGTTGCAAACGCACGCAACAACACGATGTTGCACTGAGCGGCGCATGTTGCTTGCTTGCCTCTGCTTCGCGTCTCTTCATATGGATCAGATGCTAATACATGCAAAGTCAGTAATCTCGTCCTCGGCCAGCAGGACATGCAACTTTGAGCACGCAAGTACGTGCCTGACGATGCCAAAGCTGATTTGGACGTACCGCCCCTTGCTCTGACCCAGGTCAGTCTGGACTGAAGCTGACGGGCTCAAGAATCTCGGGATTCACATCCAGACGGGACGCCCGGAAGAAACAGCTGGCTCACAGCAACATGCTATAACTAGGCAGCTGCATCGCTGGACCGATCACACGACAAAACAGCAAGCTGCCAAGCACACGCCACAACACGAAAGGCTGCTGCAACAGCACCGCAGCGGCGCATGCTTGCCTCTGCTTCACGTCTCCTCATCTGGATCAGTTGCTAATACATGCAAAGTTAGTAAGCTCGTCCTCGGCCAGCAGGACATGCAATTTTGAGCACGCGAGCCTGTCCCCTTGAGTTGTGTCATTCGGAATCCTGGTGCTTGTAGCCCTGGCTTCTGCCCTGTGTTGATATACCCCAACCCTGAACCCCTAAACTCCTGTGCCGCATCGCCCATGAAGCTAGACCCTAAACCTGCAGCCTTAAACCCCGAAACCCCCGAAACTCGAAACTCTGAGCATCAAAGACCTAAACCTCCGAAAACACTGGTGCTTAAGGGGTCTAGGGTTGAAATTTAGGGTTAGGGTTCAGGGTTAGGATTTAGGGTTAGGAATTAGGGTTTAGAGACGTTGATATAGCGTGCCAGTAAGAAAAAGGGCCGTAATTGTGATTTGTGAATGTTGATGCCTTCAAGGTAGAAGGGACTAGGGTGCAAGGCGCCAGGACTCTCAGGGCTTAGGATAAAGGGTTGAGGGTTGAGGGTTTAGGGTTTAGGGCTTGGGTTGTGGTGCTACAGACCCTAAACCCTAAACCCGTTAAGGTACAGCCCTGCCTGCACCCAGAGAGTCAGAGCGGCCTGTCGCGCAAGCGGCGTCCATGAGGGTTTATAGATGCTTCCATCATTGGGATACTTATCAAGGTAGCCCTTTTCGGGTTTGGGGGTTCGGGTTTACACAACGACTCTTCAGGCCTACAACCTTCAATGCCCTTGGTGCAAGCCAAGATACCCAAACTACCCAGTAATCCAACAACCCTCAATAGGGTTTGGGGTGCAAGCTGGCACCTGCCACGCAGCCGCCGTGCTGCATGCACCGAGACTGGCGCTGAGTACCGACATGGCGCAGCCCTCCTGCACGTTGAGGGTTAGGGGAGCTTAGAGGAAAATAAGACCCTTAACAAGGATTCGTAAGGCCTAGTAATGGTTCGCAAAGGCTCAAAAAGGGCAATAAGCAAGGGCTGATCGAGTTAAGGGCTTAAGGCAGGTCCCACTTTCTCTGGCAGCCCTTGCAGTTTCAGGTTTAGGGAACCCTAAACCCCTAAAACCCTAAACTTCCCCCAAAACAGCCCCCAAACAACACCCAAAGCCGCCAAACCTCAACCCAAAACCCTAAACCCCTAAACACAACCCTTTCACGGCCTCGGAGAGAAGCCGCGCTGCGCGTTGCCACTTTGCCACCCGGCTCAGGGCGCTGACTAAAGCCTTTTGTTAGGGTTTCGGGTTTTGGGTTGAGGGTTTCGGGCTCAGGGTTTTAAGGCTTAGGGTTTAGAGCTTGGGGGGTTGCAGGTCTAGGGTTGATTTCAGGGTCTGTGGGTCTTGGGGGACGTAATGTTTTTGGTTGAGAGCTTCGAGGTTGCTTGCTGAACGGCCAGGGAGTAGTTTAAAGTGCTAGGCTTCGGGGATTGGTCCTTTAAGGGCTTCTTGGCTCCTCCCTGAACCCTAAACCCTATCCTCGACCTCTGAGCTTCTGGGCCACGGGTTTGTGAACCAAACCTGAGGACATGCTTATTGGTGACAGTCACCCTTCTTCCTTCACTACCCTACATACTTCCCACACTTCTTTTGCTCTACACCCCAAACTCCAAACACTACACCCTCGGTTTAGGGTTCAGGGTTTAGGGTTCAGGGTCCAGGGTTTAGGGTTTCGGGTTTCGGGTTAAGGGTTAAGGGTGCAGGGTTTAGGGTTTCGGGTTGTTAAGGGTTTAGGGTTAAGGGTTAAGGGTTAAGGGTTTAGGGTTTAGGGTTTAGGGTTTAGGGTTTAAGGCCTCACGCCTGAACCCCAAGTCCAGGCTACCACACGGAGTGTCCGTGGCTGTCGCTGTGCAACCTGCAAGGTCATGGCCATGAAGCCCAGAACCCTAAGCCCTGAACCTACACCCTGAACCCTAAATCCTAAACCCTGGTTTAGGGTTTAGGGTTTCGGGTGCTTGACATTCTAGGAGCTCGATAACCACAGAGACCCTCTGAACGCAGCACTCACCTTGGAAGGCAAGATGCAACACCGCGAAGCACCGAACCATGTATTCAAGGCCTTAGGCTTAGGGTTAAGGTCTTAGGGTTTACGGTTCAAGGTTTTGTGATTCCGAGCTTGGCGCTTAGGGTTTAGGGTTTAAGGATTAATTGGGTTTGAAGCTGTGTTTAAGAGAATGAACCCAGTGTTCCTTCACACCCGAAGCCGTAAACCCTAACACTAAAACCCCCTCAACACCCTCCCCACACCCCACACCCCACCTTAGCGCAAAATATCCCTACACCCTCAGAGGACAAAAACCCTCAACCGCCCGAACCCTTATCCTAACCCCTAAATCCCGCCCTAAATCTCCAATAGCTCTAGACCCTAAGTCCGAAGTCCCCAAAGCCCTTCACCCCCTTTCCTAAGTCCCAAAAGGCCTAAACCTAAACCCCAAACCCTTCACACCCCCCAAGGAGCCCTCGACGAAGCAAAAGATTCGAACCTCCGGTTAGCAGCAGAGCCGAGGAGACTGAGGATGGCGGCCTCGGCCAGGGTTGAGGGTTGAGGGTTGAGTGTTGAGGATTGAGGGTTTAGGGTTGAGGGTTGAGGGTTGAGGGTTGAGGGTTGAGGGTTGAGGGTTTATTCGGGACTTTGGGGCGCTTTCGTAGGCTTGTGGGGTTTTGCAGCGATTAGGTTCGAGGCGTTGGGGCTTAGGGTTTGGGTGGAGGACAAGGATCCCCGCAACTAAAGAGTGGAGACCTTTTCAGTCAGTAAGCCGGTGCGAACTTTTGAACAGCGCCCGGTCAGACAGACATCTGTACGGGCGCCATCCTCCTCAGCTCCTTTCCCCTAGCTGGAACTAGCTTGCTTGGCAAGAGCTCAGGAACAGCGCCCGGTCGGGCAGACAGCCATCCTCCTTAGGCCCTGCAGATGAAAATATGTCTATATACATCTCTATATATATATATATACATATATATATATAGATGGCCACTTCTCGAAAATATGGTCCTTCTCGGGGCTACTATGAATAGAGGGATACTGAGAAAGGGACCCAACAACTTAGTGTTTCATCAGGGTTGAGGGTTTAGAGTTCGAGCGTCTCTGACTAAGTCCGGGACCCATCGTCCGCGATGCGCGAAGGTACCTGGGTAGTCGAGATTGGAACTTCAAGGCTTAGTGTTCAGGGAGGTTAGGGGTTAGGGCGGCTTAGGGTTTAGGATGGTTTAGGGTGGTTTTGGGTTTGTGGTTTACGCACCCCAACCCTGAACCCTAAACCAAAACACCCTAAACCCTAATCTCTGAACCCTAAAGGCTCCTCTCGCGCCCCGGCCTTACACTTCAGAGACTTTGGCAAAGCACTCAATGCCCGAAGCCCGAAAGCCCCCAAAACAACTAAACCTTACACCCTGAACCCGTACACCCTAAGCCCACTACTCCAAACCTGATGAGGCTGAGGAAATGGCTGATCACAATGTTGAGGCACACCTGCAGCTTCTGCACAGGTGTGAGAACAGAGCCTAGGAAGCTGAGAGTTTAGAGTTTACAAAGCCATGATACGAACATTAGGGTCTAGGGATTCGAGGCGCGGGCTTCTGTGGTTGCTGATTTTAAGCTTTCGAGGGCGCGTCAAGCATCGAATGCCGAACAACCCCAACCAGAACCGATTTCGTGCCATACCTGAACATTGGCGAGAAATGCATAGGCGAGTAAAGGATTTAGCTTACTGGGTCGAGCGGTTGAATTACTTCCGACTCCAAACACGGGTGAAGGTCCCGCCAAACTCTCCCTGCCCCGCAGCCCAGAGGTAGTCCAGGAACTTGCGTGATGTGACTAAGGCTCGGAATATCTTGTTTGCGCCTTCATCTAAATCAATCTTTCACTCCCAAGCTACACCGTCCTAAGTACCCGAAACCCTTAAAAACGGCAGACCGTAAGCTCACACATAGGCAGTTCTCGAAATTACGGTCCGTGCTGGGCTTTGAATACCGAGCCAAACCCGAAACCCCAAACCCAAAAGACAAAAACCTAAGCCCTAAATCCCCAGACCCTAAACCCTAAACCCCACATGAGCCAGGCCACGGTGTCTGGCAGAGGCCCGGAGCGGAAGGCCTCCGAACAGAGGAAGACCATGATTCATGAAGTTTAGGGTTTGGGTCTGGGGTTTGGGGTTTAGGGTTAAGGGTTTGGGTTTGGGGGGTTTAGGGTTTAAGGTTTAGGGTTTAGGGTTTGGGGCTTAGCGTTCTCTTGCAGAGCTTCGGAGAGAGAGTTCGAAACGACTTGGGGGCTGTAGGGCTGCACAACAGCACCCTGGCACTGTGCACATATGCGCACTGCGTAGGGCCAGCTCTCGACATGATGGCTCCGTTTTGGGCACCCTAAACCAAAACCCTCATCTCTGAACCCTAACCCTGACTACACCCTAAATATGGTGGAATCCTTATCCCGCAACCTTGTAAGGGACCCTCCCGCCCCGTTAACGCCCGATGCCCTCTACGGAGCTGTAGCCTGGTCCAGCAGCCAGGCCGCCTGCCACGGTTGGGGTGCTATTTGCGGCTAGGGCTTAGGGTTTAGGGTGTAGGGTTTAGGGCTTCGGGTTCAGGGTCTCGGTTGAAGGTTTAGGGCTTTAGGTTTGTGGAAGCCTCAGAGCATCTTGAGATTTTCGGCGGTGAGGTCTTGTCTGCAAGCACAACTCCGGCAGAGCTTGAGACCGACCTACCCAGGAACCTCCGCAACTATGGTTTAAGATTCCATAAGTATGGGGCTGTGGGGGATGAGGGTATCCTCCCTTCGCACTAAGTTTAATTTTCCCTTTGGGGTTTCCTATCAACCACAGCGCTATGTGGTTAGGCCTCCAAGATTGTGGACTCCTTCTTGATCTTTGAGGCATAAAGGCCCGTAGTGTGATAGGAACCTCACACAGACCCTAAACCCTAAACCCTAAACCCCCGACAGCTGCCCTAAAACTTCGGGGGAACTTATCCATGTTCGGGATGAGGAGGGCTGAGAGTCTTGGGGTTCATCGTTGCATTCAACTTCCGAGCAAAGCGGGCAGTCAGAGCTTGCAGACCAACCTGGCTCCAACGAGCAGTCCTCTGACACCCACCTCTGGGCGGAGGCGGAGAGGTCCGGGGCTGCGGCTTCGAACCCCAAGAGCTCGTCCCAGAGTTCTCTGAAGCAGTTGTGTTCGTACCCGGGGGAGGGGGAGGAGATCTAAGGTTGTTTTCGATCTTGGGAACAGCTGGCACCATGTGCAAAGGGGAAGTTGTCAGTGTAGCACCTTCTCCCAAGTTCTCACTCCCTATCCCTGACTGTCGCTCTTAGAAGATGATAAAGAGCTTAAGCTCGGAGTCTACGAGCAGCCTCCTGTCCTGCGCAACCCGTTGTGTCTGGCTTTGTGACTCTGTCGCCTGCAGCACCAGTCTCCAGGAGTGTACACGTCTACAACTTCCAGACCCCAAACCTATTCGTGACCCCATTTGCCCGGCAGCCTTCACCCTTAAGCCTAAACCCCGAAACCCTAAACCCTTAACCTTAAACCCTAAACCCCTGAATGCGAAACCCTCAAACCCCAAACCCTAAACAGCCCTAAACCCTTCAACCGTACGTTGAGGCCGATGCCGAGGGCGGCTGCCTCGGCTCAAAGGGATGCCCGGGCCCCCAGAAGTGTAGGGTTTAGGGCTTACTGACCGGCATCCCTGTGGGGGAGGCTTGGATCCAGCAGTTAGGCAACTTTGAAAGGTTTAGGGTTTGGGGTTTAGGGTTTAGGGCTTAGGGGTCTTTAAAGGACTTTAAGCGCTGCAAAATGGTCTTTGAAGGGTCTCTCAGTGCTTCTTGCTGTGGGCTTACAACGGATTTTGCGGGTCTGCCCCTTCACAGCTGTTAACTTGAAGTGAAACAGCCCCAAAATCGGTAGGGTCGAGAGCCTCACCACAAATATCGATAAGCACAGCCGAAATTACCACCCAAGCCTCAAACCCCAGACTCTAAACCCTATACCCTTCTGTAGGGATCCGACACAGGCCACCGCATTCACCGGACCTCGGCGAAAGTGAAACTTTATGGCTTGGGACTTAGGGTCTCCCTCACCAGGCCTTTCGGACCTGCAGGATCTCTTAAAACCCTAACCCCTAAACCCTGGAGCCAATGCCCTGGACCGTGGCGTTGAAAGGTGGACTTTGGGATTTCTCCACACTGGGTTTGCAGTGCATTTCGAGTCGGAATGGCGTCTTTGAAGGAGCCAGGAAAATCTACGTTCTGGGCCCTGTAAAGTTTGGGTTTAGGTGCTTTCCTGCCCGCAGCTCGGCCCCCGACTGGCGCAGCTGTACACTGCCAGCCTGTGGAGTGTCGCAACATCGGGGTTTGGGGCTTCGGGTTTTTGAGGGCTCTGTTTGACTGGTCCGCACCAAGGTATGTTAAACTATAGCTTACCGGCTCTTGCTGGAGAATTGCGGAACTTGGCCCCCAGGCAGGCCTCTCTTCTAGCCAAGAAGTGCTTTCCAAGCTCAGATTTGGGGAACCCTAAACCCGAAATCCTGAAGGGCAGCAAGCTGAGCCGAGAGACGCCATGCGCCACTTTGATGCCCTTGCGCATGCATCAACCACCTGCAGTTTTGTGCAGACCCTCTGAGCCAGGGTCGGAAAAAAACTCAGAACTTGCTGATATCCAGGAAACCCATGGACCGCAAGTTAAGATTCAGGGTTCAGGGCCGAGTGGATAAAAAAACAACAATGATAGTCATAGAACGTATATGAATAAACCGCGATGACAATTGCGACTTCATACTAGGAATGGACAATAAAGGTCACGATACAAGGATCTTGAATCCCTTTTAAGCCCTTTACACTGAACCCTGAACCCAAGTTCCACCCTGTGCTATGCAAAGACCTGCGGTTTT